>JAWWES010000041.1:22338895-22353575 GCA_035583135.1 Lophotriccus pileatus | reverse complement strand
CCAGCCACTCTGTGCCCAGCCTGTAGCGCTGCAGGGGGTTGTTGTGGCCAAAGTGCAGGACCTGGCACTTGGCCTTGTTGAACTTCATCCCGTTGGAATCAGAACATCTCTCCAGCTTGTCCAGGTCCCTCTGAAGAGCCCTCCTGCCTTCCAGCAGATCAACACTCCCTGCCCCCAAGCTTGGTGTCATCTGCAAATTGCTAATGGTGGACTCAATCCCCTCATTCAGATCGTCAATAAAGATATTAAATAGAACTGGGCCCAACACTGATCCCTGGGGGACACTACTGGTGACTGGCCGCCAACTGGATGCAGACGGAAGTTGATACTTTATATATTACATTGATATTTTTTAAAATATTTTTTAACTAAGGCACATGGACTAATGAAATCACAGCTAGTGTGGAAGATTAGTGCTGGTAGAGCACTAAATACTGTGAAACCTATGGCTCAAAATATAGTCTGTTTATGGTTATTGCTCATAATTTATCTGTAATGCAACTCACATATTATTTTTGAACGAACTATTCTCTCATGCTGTGAGACTGAATACTATGGGGATTATCCTGCGTTGAACTGCTGCAAACCATCATTTCATATGAAATACTAAATCTGCTATTTTTGTTGAGATTGTTTGCCAAGTATCTGTTATAGATAGTAACAGATGTACTTTTAACTTGAGCCAGCATCTCAAAAAACATTAAAATATCTAAATTGGGATTGTGTCCAATTATAGACCTTTCCTATAAACCAGGAGACAATGTCAGACTGATATTCATAGATATATGATCATTTCCCTCTGGAAATCTGAGTCAGATACCTAAGTTGTGTTGATTTAAGCAGAACTTCAGTGATTTATGACAGTTGCGGATCTGGGCCAGTAAACTTAAATAGTTTTCTGTGTCCTCTAGAAATTGCTATTGAAGATTTTCTTTCAGCTCACTGTATAACCAGTACAGCTTCTTAAGCCTGAAGTGAGGTAATGCTCACAGTTGATGACTAGGAGAGGTAAAATGAAAAGTATGATTAAGGTGTTTTTCTTTCACTTTCAGAGCTTGCTTTCCCTGAGACCAGTGTGGAATATAGTCACTGTCACCTTTACCTTTTTTTTGTATGCAATGGACAACCATCACTGTAATAATCTGCTTATTCCCTTTGAACATTTTTTTTTGTAACGTTATTTTGGACATCTAGTTCTGAAATTATTCTTCACGATATTGTTAAGGAGTCCCTTCATTATTCACAGGATTCAAATTTTCTTTTTTACCCATCCACTTATTAAAAAAATTTCTACTTTCTTTTCTCATGTGTTGTTGTGACTCTTATTATTCCACTTGGGAGATATTTAGTCCTTTCTGAATATATCAATCAATAATTATTGGCAAACAAAACACATTAAGAGTTCATAATTAAGCAGGGAACTGAAATAGAAAATCTGCACTGTGATTAAGCATTTTCAGTAAAAAGGAGTTTGACTTGTTAAGAATTGAGGTAGTACCTACATTATAATTATGTGATTTAGTTTTTATGATCAAACTTTTTTGGCTAAAAATCTCACAAATTACTGTAATAGAAAAACATTCCTTAGCACTGTTTTGTACTCTGACTGTTTCTGCCATGTGACAAACACTGTATACTCCAGCTACTGAATCATACTCACCTTCATGCCTGTTTTGCTCAGTAACAAGGGAATAATTACACATACTGTCTACAGTCACTAGCTATTTGATTCAGTTTATTATTTTTTGCCAAGATGGTCTGGTTTTGTACATTTCCTGTATAGCTGGTTTGTGTTATAATTCAGGGACAATAGTCACAATCAGTACCTTCCATTTTCTTATATTTAACCTTACCTGGGGGTTTTTGGCCCTATTTTATTTTTTGTATCTTTTCACCTTGTCTTTGCTCTTTACAACGTACTCCCAGTGCATTAAAAGGCTGCTGTATTTATCAGGTTTCACTGGGGCATTCAAACATTTCATACTGTGAAGTATTGTGTTATTGCATTATCAAGCACTTCAAATAAGGTTGATGGATGACAGCAGGTTGGCTTTATTAAGGTTAATGACTTGATGATTTACTAGTGAAGATGTATTAGAGTCAAAATTATTGCATTAATTGTTCCATTAAACAATGTGAACTTTGAATATACTGTTTGGGAATGCCCTGGAGGTGTGTCATTACTATTATATTAATTGCAACATGGCATCTATTTCAGATCTGCCTACAGTTCAGAAAAAATAAGTACTACAGCTCATAGCAGCCCAATAACTTAAAGGTTACTGTCTCCTGTCAGACGTTAATGGCCAATAACAAACTGAAAATTACCTCAGACAAAAACCAAAACAGGCCAACAGCAATATGGACAGTTGCTCCTCCCATGGCTCTAAGTGATGTCAAAGCCTGGGGTGATTGGGGTTTGGAGGCAGATGCATGGACCTGTAAGCTACCTGTAGGTAACACTAGTGATGGACTCCTGTCACCTTGTCCCTCTCTTCATTCAGTCCATTCAGAATTGCTCCACACAGAAGCCTCTGCTATGATCTGTTGGGTTGTAACTAGATAAAAGAAGAATCAACAAAGTGGTGGGAAGATCATCTGCCTTTTATGGGATCAGAAATGTTTTTGAAGCAGAACAAGTTCCCAAGCAGTATAGTTAATTAAAGGAATGTCCTACTTATGGAATTAATTCTGAGACAACAGAATGGGCACCAGGAAGCTCTTTCTGATATGAAGAATATCCTTTTTTAACATTTGTTGATGACACCTTAGAATTTAGCAATTACTTATTAGTAACTACAAAGGGGTGATAGTATTAAGTCATTATTTTATTTACTCAAGAGACAAGTTTTGTTTTCTGGTATTGTTGCTTTTAATAACAAGTAGAGTGAAACCAGTGGATGAATGCTCTCATCTGAATTTTTGATTCACCAGGGATATGTCAAACTGCTATGTTGTAAAGCTGTTTTCAGAAGGAATCTTTTCACAGTAATATTTTGAGTTTCGAGGGAAAAGATCAGTATAATTCAGAGGAGATCTGAAATGGTAAATGATCCCTGAATGCTCCTGTACTCAGAAATACAGCAGTTATTCTTTTTTCATTAACAAGAAAAAAGGTGCCTAGCCCAGCCTTTTTAGCTGTAAGAAGGCATGTCTTCAGAGACCTCAGTAAAGCTACAACTTTTTTCATTCTCATTTAGTTGGTCACATCTTCCTGCTTTAGCTTCCTTTCCTTTTTGTATATGGGTATAGAATTATGAATGATTCTGCTGACTGTTTACAGGACAGCTTGGTATAAGATTACTTGTAACAAGTAAAGTAAAGCAAGTAATAGCAAGCAAATTAGGCTAGCTGATTAATAAATTGTTCACTTTGTTAAGTAAAATCAGGATTTGAGAGAGGTGGAAGACAGAGAATTCAGATAGACAGCAAATATAATATTATTTAGCAGTAATTCTAACTGCAGGCTTTTTTCCTTTTCTTCCCTTTTCCTTTGCTTTCACCAGTGAAGAACTGCTGTTGCTTTGCTCTCTCTGCCTTTCCACCTTCTCTGTATTTTGGATGATTTGTGAAAGAAGGGCAGCAAACCACTCTGGAAGATGTTGTTGCAGCTACTGATAGGAAGAAAAGATCTCATAATTAGATTCTGCTTAGTAGCAGCACATGGGCAAATCTTTCACACACAGCTCCATGAGAGTGGCAACTGACAAAAATTCCTATGGAAGACATTACCTTAAATTGTTTATCTGGACCTCGGGGTGGGGAAGGTGGGCTGGAGGTAGGGAGAAGGTGCAGGAGAGTCTTAACTTACTTTTTTCAAAGGATGTGCTGAACAAATTGTAAAATACAGTGTAGGGTTTTATATTTTTCATCCAGAGCAAAAAATTATTTGTACTGAAACTGTTAGAATAGATTCATAAAGTGGCAGTGTCATTGTTGAATAAACTTGGTTTACCTGTGGCTTCTGTAATCTGTTACAGTTTGGGCCTTACTCTTGAGGATGACATTGCATTAATTGATAGAGTATTTGTGACTTCTTAATGTTTCTAAAAAGAATCAGTTTTCTAACAGGATAGCAGCTTCTTAGGTGCTCTGCTAATTTCTTAATTACAACTTTATGCAGTAATGACATTCAATAGTGCCTTTAAATTGTTTATAGCTGTTATGGAACAAAAATTGATTATTCTACCTTTTATCGAGCCCTTTTTTAATTTCATTGCTGAGAAGTAAGTACTCATGCAATGGATTTAGACTCTGGTTTTACTATATAATTTCCTTCTTATTTCAGGATGCAAATTTGAGAACTGTATACCTAGAAAAAAGACTGAATACTCAGGTTCAGTGTATATTTAGGACATAAGCAATGGAATGGTTCATGTATTGGAATATCCAGATATACCCTGTTTTATTGCAATGTCAAATTTCCACAGGAACCCTGTTGCTGTTTATTAGGGATGACTTCTGACCTTAATAACCATCTGACAGGCCAAACAGCAGGTTAAATAATGTCTCTTCTTTATGGTATATATTATTCGGATTTCAGTATCAAAAATTGAAAATCTTGTGAAAAATTACTAGGAAGGATTCAATTCTGGCAGGAACATATTTTACATTAATTTATATCTTTTGTAAATGTGATAGCAGAAGCATATGTGGAAATGCTTGTATGGGGAGGGGAGCAAAATGTGTTTTGCTGAAAATAAGACCAGCAATTGTCACAGCATATCTGCTGGTTAACAGTGTTGATGTGCAAAGGATTTGTTGAAAACTGCAGACTGAACACAAGCCTTTTAATACTCTAGCTGACAAGAAAGACAAAAGAGATGCAAAGGGAACATCTGGGTTTTGTTTTACTATGATAACACCTAGACCTGCCTGTAGTCCCCAGCTGCAGCATTACTGCAGACTGGCAATCTAAAAATTAGCAATGCTTGCACACTCTCACTTCCTATTCATTGATTATAATAAAATAAGGTTGTCATTGTTTCACACTCAACATTTGCTGAGGAAAACACTATTTGAAAATAAGGTGCAAAATTCCCATGTAGAAAAGGGCTGTTTTATGAGAAGATAGTACAGATAATGATGCTTTACTAATAAAAATGAACTGCTTCTTTCTATTTTCTGTGAGGCATCATAAGCTTTTACATCTGTTCATGGGAAAAATATTCTTCAGAACCAGGAGGCAGATTGCTAGACTAAGGAATGATAACTGTTGCATACAGCAGATAGGATACTTGTTGGGGAATGAAGAT
This sequence comes from Lophotriccus pileatus, assembly GCA_035583135.1. NCBI lineage: Eukaryota > Metazoa > Chordata > Aves > Passeriformes > Tyrannidae > Lophotriccus > Lophotriccus pileatus. Next base: position 22,348,320 of record JAWWES010000041.1, on the reverse strand, counting down.
ATTGAAATATTAAGAATTCTAGCAGTTCAGTTAAAACAAGAGTTTTATATCAGAAATGAAGCTTCTGATGAAAGTGAATGTATCTATACATACAGTAGAGGATGGGAAAAAGTTGAAAATTGCAGAAGGTTAAATTAAAGAAAATTTCCAGATAAGGGGGGAAACTCATCATTTTCTGGTAAGTTTGCTTCCAAAGGATGAAGAACTTGGTTATAATTTTTGTATTAAGCCAAATATTAAAATAATTTTCCAACTTCTAGGTTTCCTGCTTGGATTTTGTAGGACTGGTATAAGACTGACAGGAAAAGAATCTTCTTTTAGCAAAGCTTCCAGCATTTAGATGGTCAAGCTAATACAAAAATATTACACTTTCATCATTTTGTTAATTGCTTCACCATATATTGGTCCAAACAGAAAATAATATTTCATGTTAAAATCTAATTTAACTTTTTGAAATTACATAGATTTGTCACTCAGATTCATTCATTCAGATTTTCTTTTATGCAAATCTTGTTGTCAATATCTTTTGGAAGGCACAGTAGGACTACTCTGCTCTGAAATCATCTCCTGCTGCTGAGTGCTAATATGACAACAATAATACCCCGTGCCCACATAACACTGTGTAAAAAACAGAGGAAAAGAAACTGATGTCTTCTTTTGCCATTCAGTTCCTTATAACTATATCTCAATTTTCTCAGCCCAATATTTTAACATATATTGCACCTAAGAAAACCTCAGATCTCTAAAACACTTTAAAACACTAAGATAAAGGTTGCATATTAATAAATGTCTCTGTGAAATCTCTTCAGTTTTTCTCTGGTTTGTATGTGTAAGCCACTCTTCCCTGTGAAATTCCCAAAGGCAGCTTTGCAGAAGTGATGTCTGGCAAGACCAGTGTTTTCCAGAGGTGGTTCATCCCTGTTTCGGTTCTAGAAAGTTATCTGAAGTTCGCTGGACCAGAAAAGGTATCTGTTGTAGCAATGAACTAGCAAATATGTATTCAAATGCAAGTTTCCAAGTTTTCTTATCCTGCTATGTAAGTATATTATCAAGTTGGAATTGGTGTATGCTGTTACCAATTGTTTTCTACTAGAAATGGAAAGGCATATCTGCTCAAAATGCAGACTCCAGACTGCATTTGTAGTTTTGACTCTGAATGCTTATTTCAATGCAGATTTTCAAATAGCCTGAGGGTCAGTATAAGCTCATGAAAGAAGTACAGCTGGCTGTGAACAACAAGTGGGTTTAAACATTGGAAGATGGGACTGTTATATTTAAAAGGATGTAGTAGAACAAGTGGAATGCATTAAAACATCAGAGGCGAGCAAGACAGACTTAGTAGGGTGGTGTTTCACAAGACTAAAGCACTTTTGCACATGCAGCGCTTGGCATTGTTCTTCTCCTGACCTAAAATGGTTTGTTGACTGTTTCTATCAAAATGTCATTCATGCTGGGGGAAAAGCATGGACATCTGATAGCTCACTTCTGCTATTACCTAACAGAGCAGTGCACATTAGATGAAACTCTTAAAAACTAGAGTGCACTCTTAGATTGAATAATGTCAATGGTATTGTCTTTAAGACCAAAGAAAAGTGTAAAGCTTTCACCAGTAAAAGTTTGTGAAGAGACTAATACCCTCATATGTACTTCGACCATTTGCAAGGGTGGAAGTGGGGAATAACAAAACTGTTCTCTGCAGATGCTAAACTTAAACGTTTTCCATAATGTTATCAGGACCCGTAAATATTTAACAGAACAGCACCTCACTTCCACAGATTCAGTGACACCACCTCCCATACTTTCTGTACATTTTGAAATGCTGAAAACATCTCTGTCATCTTTTTGAGTGTCAGCTTTCATCAGAATAGCTCAAAAATGCTAGAGAATAACCCATTCCTGTTACCTGTTTGTTGATTCCAACCATATTCTGAGGGTAAACGTAGGCATCGTGAATAAGCCTCAAATGAGACACAGAACCAGCAGCTTATATTTTCCAGAAGAATTTTTAATTTTTCTTCTCAAAAGATACATTCAACTTCTTTGTGATTTTTCTGCTCAGTTATGAAACTGAGGCTGCTTTCCTCCTATGCATTCACTTTATATCAATAAGAGCTTTAATAGTGCATTGATTCAATTTGAAAGATAAATGCTTTTTCAGTATACCTTGATGAGGGAGAGGGACTAGATATGTTAGCTCATCTATTGTTTTCATGAGCATTTATGGAGATAGTAAATGAAAATGGAGAAGAATTTTTTTAGTTGTACACAGTACTTGGATTTCAGAATTTGTGCGCTTTTGATATTATGAGTGTGGTAATGGAATTCAGTAGTTTAATTTGAATTCTGTAATTATATGCTTAGCTCTAAAAAGAACTGCAAGTCTAGATGGATGTTCCTGTAATCTGTAAATAAAGGTAAATAAATCCTTCTGTTGATGATGTCAGTTTTATATTATCTTGCTCATATGTTATGGTAAAATTATACTTCTAAACAATGTCTGAGCTGTTGTTTGCAGTTTAGGTGGTAGAAAGTGTATGTGAAGGGGAATAGGATACTAAGAAGAATTACACAAAATAAAATAAAAAACCTTACAGACAAGCATTGCAAGTTCAAAAATTGCAACCTAAGTTTTTCTACGCCGAGGCTTATTCCAATTTCCTGTGAACTTGACTAAATTTAATTTGACTATTGATGAGTGATGACAATACATACATAAAACTTACTGGTGAATAATTATTTGATGACAGCTTTCTCAGCAAATGAGAAGGTTATGTGCACTTAGTTATGCCCAAGAGTAATGATTTGCCACATCATACTGTCAAAGTAGAAACATTTCAGGAACAGATAATGATATCTTTAGAGTGAATTTAAAGGTGTAGTGTTGTCAGTGGGATTTGTAAGTGTTGAGAGCTGTGGACTTTGACTGGACTAAGCCTAGACATGTAAAAGTGTTTGCAATACTGAAACCTGCCTGACCTGTAAGGCACAGCAAGAGAAATGTATCCAAGACAAGCATTGAGTGAGGCGATCAAAATGGTCAAGGAAACTTACAAATTCATGAGGAGATATTAAGAAGAAACACTAAAATTCACATTCCCTTTCAAAGTCTGTTAACTATATTAATCTTTCCAAAAGGCCATGTGTAGAGATTTTGTGTTGAAACTGATCCATTTTGTGCAAATCAATACTTTTTTGCAACAGAGACATAAATTAGATGCCATGTTTCCCCATAAATGTCCTACTCATGAGAATCCGGAAACACTGCATTGCTAGTACAAATAAATATGATTTCTACACATTAAAGACTCTTCAGAAATGAAAATGCAAAGACACTCTTACCAGAGCAACAAATGACATCATGGTGACAAATGGTGTGCCATTATCTGAGATACCAGCATGTTGCAGATTGGACTGGTGGTTGTCAGATATCAAATAATATAAAGCTTTGAACTGCAATCTTCCACATGCTGATATAATAAAATAATCATTGACTAATGAGGGCATGCATATCAGTCTAAAATTTTGTTCTATGTAGTCTTTTACACGGATTGAGATTTTGTGAGCATGTACCAAAGGCAATAGAATTCAAGGAACACCTCAAAAGGTACCATAACATTTGGAGGAGCTAAACAGCATTATTATAGAAACTTCTGGATGTTTTGAGGCATAAGGACCTTTCACATTCAGCAGCCAACCAGTCTCTTGAATAACACAGGTGCCTGAAGAAGGTATTTGAAGCCACCTCTTAATTATATGGTCCTCTGCCAGTTTCACAAAAGAAATTTATGCTGAGATGGCCTTTGACCTGAAGTCTTCTCATGTGTGTCCCAGTTCCTCAACATGACAGGGTAAGAGCATTTGCTATTCTCATTATCTTCCTCTCTGTGATTTCTGCTCCCATCTTCTTTGGTATGCAAATGAAACCAAGCACACAGGTCCAAAGCAAGTGGAAATATGGCCCAATAGCTTTCTTGGTACAGGCATTGTCAGACTGGGTGACCTGCAGGTTACATACACCTTGAAATACTTAGAAAGCTATTTGCTTTACTTGAAGAAAGAAGCTCTACTTTTGTTAATGCAGTCTGATTTATCCAGTAAGAAGCAGTTCCGTAAGCACATAGTACTGTCATAAAGCTTTCCTCTGGAAGCCATTCCTATTTGACCTCAATAAGCCTATGGAAAGCAGTTTCTTCAATATATCCTTGAAGGCTAACACCAGAAACTAATTTCGGTAATAAATATCTTAAATGATAACTATTTCCCAGCCTTGCTTCCTGCAGAAGATTTCCATGAGAAATGGCTACAGAATCAAGTACATCCTCTGTTCTTATGAGTACCAACACCCATTTTACCCTGTATGCAAATCACAGTCTCTGTTCAATGTGGTAAAATGTTCTTCACTCTCTTTAGTCACACTTGCTTCTCTAAAGAAATTTTTATAAATCTTTTCTATTTTAGTCACATGCTTATAGTTTGTTCAGAATTCAGTGGCACACATGCCATAGTACACAACATATTGTGTGAAAGTTCTCTGCAATACAGTCTGTTCCTTTTAAAGTATCTGCCATAATTTTTCATTATAGATGCTGTCAAAACTAAATTAGACAATACACTGTTTGATAAAACATCTTATTTCAAAATATACCAAAAATATGCAGCTAAAGCCAATATAAATGTGTCTCAAGGAAGCAGCATTTTCTCCTCGTGATAAGAAGGAGAAAATGTTTTGATATATTTCTGGCAATGAATTCTGAAATCCAGGCCATGAGTGCTAAAGAGCTTGTCAGTTTGGGAGCTAATCCATATGCCAAGAATACATTAAACAAACATGTAGCTACTTATTTCAGAGAATGACCAGACATGAATAAAACTTTCACAAGGAAATCAAACCAAACTACTGGTAAGTGTAAGGTGAAATTTTAAATCACTTTTGACAAGGTGGAAAAGCAGACAGGGTCATAGTTTAACTGCAGCATAATGTACATGATTAACTTACTGTGGACCTGTTCCCTGGCAGCAGGATTTTACACATGCTGGTATGGTAGAAATAAATAATCACTGAGAGAAAACATGTAACGCAAAGTGCGGAGGCATGCATAAATAATAATTAAAAAAAAGTCTGGAAAAAGTGAACAAGCAATGATTTCATTTTCTAATCACAGGCCTTGGCAGTGGGCTCTGCAACAGAGTGTTCTCTTTCCACCTAAAGCCATAGCCTATCTTCTCTACTGGAAAAGAGGTAAAGGAGCTCAACTATCTCCAAATATACTGTTCAACAACAACTTTTTTCCTCTGCATGATGATGTATTTATTTGATCCTTTACTAGAATGATAGGTACAACTCTCCCTCTTAAGTTCTTAGATCAGACTGAATTTTTCACTTCTACCTGTGGATGATGCAGTCTTTTAACATATCTGAAGCTCAAATGATCAAAGGGTGAGAGGGAAGTAACCTTTTCCAGCAGTTGCTTTCAGTTTTCTCATGCATAGTTAAATCAGTGCATTGAGAAGTAATACTCTACAGGGATGGATGCAGAATTAGCCCCTGCAGTCTCACCAGAGCTTAATGGGTGATTTGATGCTAACAGCATCAGTTTCTGCCATCTGTTCATAAGGGCACCACTGGCTGTTCAGTGAGCCCCTTCCTTAGTCATGCTGGAAGAAACTTGGATCACTAAAACTGAAGTCTGAATACCTCCACCCAGCAAAACCATCAGTGCAGTAAATAACTGAAGATAGGAAAAAAAGCAAAAATTAGAGAAAACCAAATTATTTAAATAAATACATGTCTAGTTGCATTTTCTCAGCTCTTTAGATTTAAAAGTACTATGGTAGAGAAACTGTATTTACTCATTACAAACAAGTTTTCCAATAAATTTATTCTTTTTTGTATAAAATCCATTCTGCTTCCACAAATATGTTGTTTTATTACATAAGTAGTCTAAGCAACAGCTTTGTTTATATAAATAGTTTGAAGAAGTATATTACAACTTGTAGTATGTTTTGAACTGTGTTGCATGTTTTGTTGTAATTTGTCATATGTGGTTTTTCGTCATTAGACCTGATGCCTATTAAAATGTGGGAAAATAGAATACCAAATGGTATGGAAGAACCAGCAATAAAACTAAAAAAAGTACAAGTTTATGCTTGCATAAGAGTGTGCTTACTTTTATAAAAAGCTATTCAGGGGAAAAAACGTATAACATTGAAAACACAGTTGTTTAAATATTTATTTTGAAATCATAATATTGTTGAAGAAAAAGTTCTTCTACATTCAGTGAAATACTTGTACTCACTCTGTTGCAATATTTGCCCAGGTACAATTTTGTAGAAATGCATTTCAGGAGAGTCCTGCAGGGTATTAAACGCAGACATAAGGCAAAGGTAAGGATTAAAGCCAATCAAAAGCATTAAAAAAATCAGGAATATTTAAACAGATTTTTAATTATCTACCTGTTTAAATAAGAATTCCCTGAAGAACACTCAGAATTAAAGACACCCCTGAGAAATGTGTCTACAGGAATGAAAGGCTTTTTACTCTAAAAGTGTTTATTTGGATGCTCTAATTAGCCATTTAAGCATACTTCAGTTTGAAAGCAGCTACAAATGATATTGTTATCAATAAGAACACGCTTTTTCAACAGTGACCTTCATTGCTTCCATTTATTCTGTTCTAATTAAAGTCTGAGGAAATATCTATTGTAGACCTGCTGCTGACCAAAGCCGAGTCCATCAGCAATAGTGGCAGAGCCTTGCGGGAAAAACATGTGAGAAAGGATAAGAAAAACACTGTGCAGCAGCTGTGAGAGAGAGGTGTGAGAAAAATACAAGAGAAATAACTGCAGACACCCAAGTCAGTGAAGAGGAAGAGGATGAGGCACTCCAGGCACCAGAGCAGACCTTCTCCTTAGTCTGTGGAGGTGCCATGGTTGTCCTCCTGCAGCCTGTGGAGGATCTCACACCTGTGGGATTATGTGGACCTGTCCTCATGAAAGCTGCAGATTATGGAGACCATGTAGGAGTAGGCTCTTGGCAAGAACTGTAGTTTGTGGAGAAGAGACCGCATGGAGAAGGTTTTCTGATAGGAACTCTGGCATATGGACCTATGACAGAGCAGTTCATGAAGAACTGCAGCACATGGGAAGAACAAACAATGGAGCAGTTTGTGAAGGACTGTATCCAGTGGGAGGGAGTCCATGCTGGAGCAGGGGAAGATTGTGTGAGGAGGAAGCAGCAGCACAGACAAAATGTTATGAACTGACCACATCTCCCATTCCCCATCTTCCCTGTACTGCTAGTAGAGTGGGGAGGAGGTAGAAGATTTTGGAACAAAGGAGTGAAGTTCAATCTAGGATGAAAGCTTAGGATAAGGGGAAAGTGCTTTTAGTTTTGTCTTTATTTCTCTCTATCCTACTCTAATATATATTTTTTAATTAGGAATAAACTAAATTAATATTCTGCTAGTCAAATCTGGTCTACCTCTGACAGTGATTGTTGAGTAACCTCCCTGTCTGTATCTCAAACCACATGCTTTTTTCATCTTATTTGCAACTGCTGGTCTGCTGAGGGAGTGAGAGAACACTTGGGTGGGCATCTGGCGGTCAGCCAAGGTCAGCCCACCACAGAAGTTTATAATTTTGTCACATCAGATGAGTCTTTTCTCTCTCTTCCCATCTTCGCTGTATTATCTGGCACATGATGTGGGTGGGTGGTATTGATTTTCCTCTTGTGCTAATCCAGACTCTGTCAGAGTCCTTTGAAGCTGATGTATCTTCTGTGTTATGATCCTAAGCCACTGAGGCCGAGTGGTTTGACACAGGGAAGGAATTCACATAAACTCTTCCAAACTGAAAGTTTATTTCTCACCAGTGAGCAAGATTTTTTTCAAGATTGAATTCCATGTTTAATATTTACATCCAGCTAATGCAGATTTATCTGCAAATAATCACACAAAACATTGCACATTCATTTTCACTGGGGTGTCAGTGAATTGCTTATGTAGATTTTCTACATATAAAGTTGCAAATTTTGCAGCTACCAGAGTTCACATTTTAAAATGTGGCCCTATAATGTAAATTATACAGTGTTAGCATATGCTTAAATTTCAAAGCAAAATGATATATGTAATAGCTAAGATTCTAGAAAATGACACAAGATATGACAGCATTTAAAATATACGAGAAAGCAGTGTTGATAACATAAAAGTTAACAAACAGTTTAGAGAAAGATCCTGATACATCTTGTAAGTATGTAGGATAGCGGACTAGAATTTGTGTGTAAACAGTAACAAACAAACAAACAAAAAAAATAGACTGCAGTGGTGGGAAGGTGTTCGTGATCAGGGCAGGAGGGTTGGAACTAGATGATCTTTAAGGTCTCTTCCCATCCAAATAATTCTATGATTCTATAATATAATGCTTGGCAGAGGTTGTAGTAGCACCTGTAAATTTGAATGTTGATAGTTAAAAAGCAGACTAGAATACATAATCTAAAGGCCCTGCATCTGTTATTTTTTCACATAGTATCTGTTATTTTTTTCACACAGTTTCAAGATAAGGGAAGTTACGATTGTGTAGTTACAAAACTTTGCATAATTATTCAAAATGCACAGAAAGTACCTAAAGCACAAGACACAAACCTGGAGGTTCTCCTGGATGTACAAAAAGTGCAAGAAAAGCTATGTGACCACACTAATTGTGAAAAAGAAACTGCACGTGGTAACAGAAGCATGAAGTTGAGTTTTTTTACCACCAGCGCACTGTAAGGGAGCAGTTTATGTAAACTATTAGGCTACTGCTCTTGACTCTCCCATTCTATACTACTAAGTGTACTAGTTTTGTCTGGGATACAGTAGTAAGTCTTCATAGTAACTTCTGTGGGGCTACGATTTGTAAATCCAAAGCATATTGGTAACACAATGATGTTTTAGCTATTGCTTAGCAATACTTGCATGTCATCAAGGCCCTTTTTTTCTGCTTCTCATACTGTCTCACCACTGCATAGGTTGGGGATGCACAAGAATCTGGGAGGGGATAGAGCAGGGACAACTGATCAGATGGATATTCCATATTATATGACATCATGCTTAGCAATAACACCTGAATAGAAGAAGGATGAATGGGGAAGGTGTTAGGAGAGATGGAATTTGTCTTCCCAAGTAACTGCTATTCAGGATGGAGCCTGCTTTCTTGGAAATATCTAAACAGCTGACTGTCAACATGAAGTAGTTAATTAATTCCTTGCTTTGCTTTGGTTTAATGATTAAACTATCTTTATCTCAACCCACAAGTTTTCTCACTTTACCCTCATAATTCTCTCCCCCACCCCACTGTGGGGAGTGAGCGAGTGGCTGGGTAGTACTCAGCTGCCAGCCAGGGTTAACCCACAACACTGTAGGAATTTAAGACATTTTAAGAAGCACTGCT
>JAWWES010000041.1:22310867-22338205 GCA_035583135.1 Lophotriccus pileatus | reverse complement strand
ACTGCTTAAGATGAATTCCCTCCAGAAAGAACCATGTGAAGCTCATATTCTGTGCACCTGCTATGGTTCCCATGTAGCATTTGTCGTGATACTTGGCCTCCACCTCCTTATTTAGTAGTATAAAATTAGAATATGTATATTGTATGTAGTTACTATTGTAAATACAGTTTTCCTTATCCAAGTTGGTATCTTATTGCCTTGAATTCCTACATCTGTCTTGTATTATCTATATTTCTCTAGTGTATGATACACTAGATATACACTATAGAATGGGGATCATAGCTTGCTGATTTTTGAAAATTAGAATATTTTAATAATTAAACCATAGGCTATGCTTCCTAATGCTTTGATGGGAGCATTAGGGAATGTAATTGTATTTCTTTTATGAAATCTGATGATGCTGTTGGAAATATTGAAAAATTTAAAAATACCATGTTATTTCTACTTATAGTTCTGGTTTCTCATGAACCTAAGAAACTTCTGCAAAGTTTGTTGCCTCAGGGGGATAAATCCAAGTTTTAGAGATCCTGCTTAAAGCCTTCTGGTTTCAAGATGGTGACTTTACCACACTTGGTCATCTTCATGGTCTTAGGCGAGCAGTTCTCAAGTATGTGTTGTTGAATTTGAGTACATTTTCACAGCCATTGGTAATCTGAACATTTGATAGAAATGGCCTGGTTAAGGCCAAACTTGCCGCTTTTGAAGCAACTACATTTATAAATCCAACCCATGCAACAGTCAGACAGGAGTGTGAGTTTTTTCAAAACCGAATTACTATCAACAGTTAGTCATTTTTATGCTATGGGGAACAATAACTGTGGTGAACTAAGTATGGCTGTGTGTTTATGAAAAATATTCATGCTCATGTGAAATGTACCTTTTCAGATATTTAACTATTTTATTATGACTGGCCAAATAGGTTCTTGCTCTTATTTTTGATTATTATATATTTTTATAGTGCCAGACATAAAACTAGCGAACAGTATAAGCCACAGATTTCAATATGGATCTATTACCATTTAACTACCAAAAATGTCAATTTGCATTTTGAGAAGAGGAAGCTGATGGTTATTTGCAATAAGATCACTTTAAGAAAAGTTCCACAATTTCAGCATTACAGAACTGTGATTAATTTACCTTCTTTACTATCAGCAAGAACTTTCAGATTGGATACATGTCGTGGCATTTTCTATACAGACATAAATCTTTCTGTCAGAAAGATTGAGTAACCTTGTATTTGGAGTTCAATTTGAACTGAAAGGACAATGCACCAAGGACAAATTTTTTGAGATAAACAAATAATCAAGCAAAAACCTATGAAGCAACTATTTCTTTTCCACAAAATAAAGCAGATACTCCAAGCATCAACTAAATGCTTCATAGCTATGTAAACTTTCTTAAAAATTGTTGCTGATTTGAAATTTTGCTATTTATATATTTTTAGATAGAAATAATATACAAAAGTTGTAGAACGTTCCAAAATGTCATACAGTGATTAGCTGGAATTTTGTCCCTTTGACAGTTTTCACACTATATGTGTCATAAGCAAATGATCATGTTTCCAAGTCTTAGTATTTTCATTCTGAAAAGCCAAAACTTAGCAGGAGATTAACCAAGCCCTATTTTCTCCCCCTCTCTTGCTCTGCAGAAGTGAAGTATTATTTGGGAATTACTTAATGTGAAGATCCCAGTTCTTCTACGGTTTTGCGAAGTCATTTTATTCCTCTTTACTTCCATTTTATGAGTGCCTCTTTGCATCCTTACCACTCTTGCTTTATATTGTGATATTAATCCTATGGTTTTTATTTGCAGAACTGCAATGTTAAAAAAAACCAAACACTCTTCCTGCTATTGTTGACAACAGTTGTTCTGAACTTCAGTCCAAGAATAATAGCTGCTTGTATCAGCTAATATCTTACTGCCCATTAAGGAGAATGTTTCACAAATAAACAGCCATACAAAAGTCTGTGAGTTCTTCAAATGACATATAGTTCATAGGCTGGTTGAAAATGTTTACAGTGGGAGAACATATAAGAATCTTGACCATTATTCTGTTCTCTGGGCCTCACTTAGAGTTTTAAATTTCTAGTACCCATTTCAATACTCTAGAAGGTTACCTGCATCAAATATTCAAAGGTTGCTGTCCACTGTGCATTTATGTAAGTTCTTTTATTTGCAGTCCTCATAAATGATCCATAGGGCAGGGGAAAGAATCATAAGTGAACAAGTAATACAAAGGGCTCTACTATGGGTGAAAGTGTCAAGGACAGGCTTTTAGATAACCTATGAGTCCAACTGAACTGTGTTATTGCTTGACACTTGAGTAACAAGGGAAATACTGAAAACATTTACTAGTAATTAGTGGAAATTGATGGGATTTAACCTTAGTTTCCTGTGTGGTTAACTTCTGTTCTTATTCTGTTTTATCCATACTTATACTGTTTTATCCAGTACCTTATGAGCTCTGCTGTTGAAGGGTGATGAGCATCTTAAGTATGAACTATTGTCAGTACATTACACATATAATAGGAAAACCCCTGGAAATCACCACAATTATAAAATTAATGTAATTTAAAAGTGAAAAATCATGCTATGTTCATAATAAAATTATCTAAACCAAGGAAGAAAATCCTTTGTTAAATATCCTGAGAACAAGTAATTCACTTACACAATTTCAACACTCAGTTAAAGAAAATAATTTCAATTTTTTCATGTTTTATGATCAAGCAATCCTCCTGGAAAGGAAATTTAGGAAAATATTTTAGTCAATTAGTGTTGGAATAGCATATTACTTACACAAAATAGAGCCAAGATACATCAGTTTAAGTATGTATAAATGCCTATTCATGTATGTATGCCAATAAGGCAAATCACACTGTGCCTTCTACATCTTTCAAAATTGAAATAATTTTGCTCCTTTTACATGAATAAAGTTTATAAAACAAATAAAAAAGTCAAACACTTTTCAAAGGTGAGACATCTGAGTCCAAAACTTCCTTATTCATCAATAAACAAATGATAACTCTCTGTCTTAACTCTCCAAGATACACTTCTTAAATTTTAAAAATCTTAACTAGGAAGATAAACAATATTTTTCAGAGTAATTTCCGAAGCACTTTTTAATTAGAAACATTCTCACCAGAACAGGCACTAGCACATCAATACCACCTTTTTAAACCTTCCAATTAGTCTTAAGGTAGTTTACTACTTCCTTCTTAAAGGGCATGAACAATTTTAACAAATAATTCTCAGCCCTAACTTGTTTTTTCAGACAACAGAATATCTCCATGGATCAGTTTTGAAATAGGATCAGGAACTTCTGAGAGTGCTATTCTGAGCCTACTCAACTTTTGTCGGAAGTTGAGAATATCACCTTTTGGAAAATTCTGGGTTTCTGACCTCTGTTGTTGGAGACAGACACAGACATCCTTGGGAGAGAAAAGGTCAAAACTTCCTTATACTCTTGTGTAACTTAGAATTGTGTGCCTTCCATGAGACACAATTATTTCTAGCAGTTGCAAGATGGTATATTTACATAAACTGAACTGTAAAGCAACAACGAAGAAGGAAGGAATGACAGTCAATATGTAGGGAAGGGAGTATTACCCAGTTTGTTGAAGGTGATGGCAAGAAACACTGACCTTGGTAAAAGTTGAAATAGATTTATGGGAATTATCTGATTATCTATGTGACATTTTAACAGAAATTGTTGAAAATGTATTCTACAGTTTGATCTTTGTACAAGATACATGTACTGTTGTCATTAGGACTATATAAGATGCAGGTTATAAAGGTGAAAATCGTCTGAGCAAGGCATGAATAGCACTGCAAACAAGTCAAAACTTTTTTGTCAGATCAGCAAATAAGAAGTCAAATACCACAATTAAGCCAAGACAGAAATTTTACCAGAAACATCAGAGTCTTACATCTGTTGCTCAGAAGAACACAAAGCTCAAAGCTCCCCCTGAATCTGCACACAGAGAAGGACAGCAAACCACTCCACAGTTTTCCGTTCCTACTGAATATTGTGTAACACCAGGAGAAGTGAAGTAATAAAGCCACACAACTTTAATTGTTCCTGCACAGATTTTATGCACAAGAGAAGACAGCTTATTTTCTTCTCTACATTAATGTGCAATAGTTGTATAATATCTCTAATAATTCTTTTTTTCCCATGTGTCAGAGTGGCACTTCATTTTTAATTTTTTTTCTTAGGAGTGCAGCAGTGGGTCATCATTTAAAAATAGTAGAATTTTAAATTTTAAGGAAAAGAAATTATCTTTTGTGGCCTCAGAAAAAAATAAATTATAATATCAGAGAGATTAAAAAAAGAATGCTCTTACCATGGTTATTCCCTGAGCTTCTGTTTATAAACATCCATTGTACTCACAAAATTCTTTTCATTGAACTTTGTTCAGAATGACAAAGATATCTGTGAAATAAGCCTCCCTCTGGAGAGCTGAAGGATATGATACAGCTACATTAAGGAAAAATTCTTATAGGTAGAGCTTGTGACATCAAGTGCTTTTTACTAAGATTGTTCAACACTTTCCATTACATGGCTTTGATTTCTGCTATTCACAAAGTTACTAAACTTAAATTGTTCAAGTCAATATTTTTTTATGCCAGGTGTCTGCCTCAGGCTGAATTTAATTTATTTATTTTATTTGACATGTAGAAATGCGGTCTGACTTTTTCTGTAAGAAACATACGCCATGTGAGCAGGGACCGGTAATGTGGCAGTGAAAAGCAGATATTTTTTGTTCTCATAAGAACTTTACAAATTGTGCTACCAATTACATGGTAGATGCTTTATAGTGGTTTATTAACTACTAAAAGTGCCAGAGTTTTCTTATTCCCTGAGATTTTACTTTGACTGAGTCTCCGTACCTTATGTTGACTATCTCACTCACTCTCTTCTCTTTTCAGTAACTCTGCTTAATTACAGGTACCCAGGAATAATCTATGTGGGTGACTATAATAATCAAATATAGATGAGACAAGAACTAAAACAGAGAACAGGAAATGAACTATTTTGAATGGACAGCCTGGAGGAAAAAAAGACAAAGGCAGAGATGATGAAAATTTCCTGAAGGTCAATAATGAAGGGAACTGGAATCCCAGTAAGGAAAATGAAAACAGGAAAATAACAGGACATGACAAGAACTCCAGGAATCAAACAGAATGGGTTAATCTTAGTAAGTCATGGTTTTGAGACCTTTACCACAGTTGCTCTTTTTGTCTGAACTCAAATAAGTCCAATCTCTCTTGAAGTACCATACCCATGGTACTCCAGATAAGAGCTTACCGATTTTTATGTATTTTAGAAACCATGTTTGTTTTTTTTTGTATGGCTCTGTATGATACTACTTATAAGAACATGACACTAATAGCACGTGCACTTGGGTTTTTGTTTTAGCCAGCTCTCTTATCCTTTCTGTTTGCAGCTGAATCCCTTTGTCTTTGAACTTGTCCATTTTGACAGTGTAAAATTGTCACCTTCTATCCAAATGTAATTTTCTGACCAGTTTCATTCAAACCTTAAACAGCTTCTTTTAGAAAATGTTTGTTTCATCTGTTTACTAGGATATCATTAAATGCTGTCAGAAGCATACAATTTCTTATCTGTATGAGTCTGGAATTAGAAGGAATTAGATTAGTCTGACATTGTTTGTTCTAGGCAAACCTCTATTGAATACACACACACACACACACACACACATCCAAATATGTATATATATAGGATAACTTGAGATGGTTTTCTACTGTGCTTACTCCCATTCCTACTGCATGCCAACCTGTTCCCAGTTTCAGTTACTTCATAAACTCAAAAAAGGAAGGTCCACATATAGGATCTAAAGATTCTGAGCATTTTGGCGTTAATATGATGATATTTATTGGAATACCTATTTTTGCATTTTGCTTTGACAATCCGGAAAATTCCTTCAAAACATATGCAGAAGACATAAAAACAAAACCAAAACCAAGCACTTACAAGGTAAGAAATAGCAAAAGTGAGATTCTTTATCTTATCTTAATCTTCCTGTTCAAGAATAAGCATAAAGACTTTGGTGTAATTTTATCACATGGTGATAAAATTATATTTTATAAGAATTCTTGTGAGTCATTTGGTATTCCAGGTGTACTTACTCTTTACCCACTCTAGGTTCTCTGGGTTATACTAAAGTATAAGATAGTTTTTATAACCCTGACCCATTTTTTAACTTTTAATGAAAGTCTGCAAGACATAGATATTCATAGGACATGCTGCTGAGGCCACTTGGTGTTACCAGGAATGTGAAGCATGAGAAATCTACAGTCCTGCTTGAAGTTCCAGTTGAGAAAGTGAAGTTTTATACAGCCTCCTTCTGCAAACAGCCTTTAATTTTGTTCTATGTTTCTTATTTTTGCAATGTCTGGCACATTAGGGCTCTGGTTTCAGGTAGCACGTCTGGGAACTAATATAATTAACTTAATAAATATCATTATCATAATAAAAAATAAATTTTAAGTAAAGATCAAAAACATATTAATCTAAGTAATTTTGGTTTTGTTTTATGAAATAAAAAAGAGATGTACAGCTGTACAGTGTTGATCTACTTATTGTATTAACAAAGACACATGACAGTCTATGATCCGATGGAATACAGAAGGGTGATCTGTCTACCTGTTAGCAGATGCACCTTACTGAAAAACCATTATTCTCTTTTAGAAATATTCAATTAATCGAGATAATGTTCACAAACACTAAGTAACAGCATCACCCCCAATTTAAATAATTATTACTTTTACATAGATCCTTTTTGCCAAGTAGTTGTACATCAGCTAAAAATCACCTTTTTATCTCTGTTGATGTTGCTTTTGTATTAAAATCTCATGCAGTAATATAGTAAGAAAGAGACAATGATCTGGTAGAAAGACAAAATGGAGACATGCTAACAATACTGATTTATGTTAAGAGCAATGACCGAGGTGAAAAAAAGTCACAACTGGTACAGGGTGTCATTTACAATAATTGTTCGACAGACGTATACATGCCAGACTGAGTGTTTGGTAATGAATGTGAGGTCTCCTATCTATGGTCAATAGGCTTCCCTGAGTCTTTATTGCCACAGTGCCCACATATATATCACTAAAATCACATTCAACTGAAAACTGAAGGTAGCATTCTTGTCACATATAAAATTTCCTTTAAAAGAATGTATTTGTTGCTTTAAAAAGAGCATTGAAAAGATTTCTGTAAATGACAACTGAATTCTAGGCAATCAGAGGTTAAGGACTCAGAATTATGCCCTCATTAGTATTTTATGCTGAATTATTTTATAGATGTAAATTCAACATTTTAATTATTCACATTGCTCCACACCCTCCCCAGTGTACTGCCTATATTTAAATTCCCAATGGCTTCTGTTCCCTCAGCTTCTCTTTTTATCCTGAAATATCTGCTGAATTCCCCGACAGACCATTCTCAGAAGTTGTTAACATTTCTTGTCCACAACTTTTAGCTACTCCTGACTGAATTTTTCAGTTTTTCTGATGTCTTTTGGCTCCTGGTGTCACATCTCAGTGTCAGCTCTCCAGATTTCACTCACTTTCATCAGTCAAGCTTTTAAACAGTCTCTGCCTTCAGCTGCAGTCCTATCATGTATGTGCCTTATTGCAAACGCCATTGCTAGGTCCGTACCAGTTTCCCTTCACTCTTTCAGCACCCAGAGCTCCAGATAGTATCAATGAAATAATAAGGCCCTACTTTCAAAGGCTCAGTAGAATCTATAGCTGCTAGGAACACATCTAGATGACTGCAAATGTACCTATTGAACTAGATTCTGTCCTGCAAGATGCACAAGTAAATGTGATCTGAGAGGTACAGTGTCTCTGAAGCCCAATTTTCTCTCTTGTTCCATAGCAGCAACTATTATGGGAGCTATAACTGCTTGCTAAGTCTGTTGGGTATGAGGAAATGTGACACTGCTTGTAAGAATGATGGGCCAATAACATTAATGTTGACGTGCACTGCAAAAGGCTCCGGGGTGACACTGCTTTCCAGTTGTTATTTAGCACTGCCTATGTCAGCACGAATAGTAGTGTTTGTCCCACTTACCTTAATGTTCAAGCTGAGAACCTAAATGAAAGCCAGTGTTCTGCTCATTCCTTGTTTCTCTCTGATCCCACTCCCTGACTCTTGGTCACTTATGAACTGGTTCATGAATGTTGTTGGGAACTGCGGAAGTAATTAGTTTTTCCAAGTCTGCCACCCAACTGGAAAATAATCACTGTAAACAATCCACCTGCATACTCCAAAACAATTTAAAAATTTATTTTCATTAAGTTATTATTAAGTTAGAAAAGCAGGAAAATTAAGTTAATAAAAAACTTAAGCATGAAATCGAAATTTTTCATAAACTGGTATTTAAAGCAACCCCTTATGATGTGTAACTCTGAATTATGTCATAACTGAGAGATAATTTTGTGCAGTTTAACAGTAGTTAGGCTGCAAATTTTTCTTCTGAGACTGTTTGCATTTTGGAGAAAATAATAAACACATTTTTTCACAAACACCATGGAAAGCCTCTCTTTGGTACTGTGAAGGCCAATGAAAGTAAGCCAACAAACCAAGGAAATACACAGAGCTGACAGTAAGTCTTCTTCCAACTACAGTTAAGTAAACAAAAGGACGTAACAGAAAAAAACAACAGGAATACACCTTCTGATATCTTTATATTCTCTATGATTTTGCCATTGGCTCAGCAGAGTTGCTGTTCTTGGATTCTTCAAGGGAATCAACAAGTATTTAACTTTAACATAGCAACTCACTCAAAAACACTTGTCATCAGAGGGGAAGTATTATCTACAAAATAAAAAGTGTTTTAGCACATAGATACATTCTGAAATACTGGCAAAGTCAGACAGAAGAAAAATCTCTAATTCTTCAGGAAATTCCATTTTCCCAAATATGTAACCCAAATACATGTCAACATTTTTGAAGATGTGGTATGCAAAGTATCTTTGTTAAACAGTTTTTTCCAGCATTTTTTTTGACCTGAACACCTCCTACACTTTGTGAATTCCTAACTTTTGTTATTTCTAATTCTTGCCTTCTCAGTCTCAAAAATTTTATATTTTATTTATTTGTTCCCTAGAAAATTAATTTAGAACTGTTAGCTACAGTGAGGCCTTCGAATCTCACCCCTGAAAGAATGTCACTATTTGATTTCTGGGCATCATAACCATGCAAGAAATGCCAATAGCCAGGAGCAACCATGAAATTATGTTGTATGTCAGAACTCTCTTATACTGTCTTTTGCCAGAGTTGCAAAATTTGTTCAGTTCTTGCATTCAGGCAGTTTACATGGGAAAACACTGCCACATATTGTAAAATACCACCTCTTGGTTTTTTTTTTTTTCCCTCACAGCATGCACCATTATCACAATGTGCATAATGCTCTTGCACTATGACAGCTTTCACGTTTCACTAAATATGCTATTTTCCATTCATTATCTTCTCAAAAATTGGCCCTGTTATCATTGGAACACCAGCAAAAATTACTTGTATGCTTACGGTTTTTATTTTCACTGCTCTGGTGAGTAAATCCAGAGATGTTTCTGTTTGCTACTTCAACAGATCAGTAAACTCCTGTAACTATAAATGTTACTGACAGCATTCAAAAATTTGAGCCATTATAACATGCTCATTGTCAAATGTGCCCGTAGCAACACTCAGTCAGTGTCATCTGTTTCAACTCAACTCTTATTTTCTCAATTGACGCAAAAGAGCCAACACACTAGTCACAGCAGTTCCAATTTTAGTATGACCTGAAGAATGATAATGTTCATGTATCACCTGTGCCAAGTTGCGATGCACTTCATCAAATTGAAATTTCAGGAATAAAGAATATGGTGATAAGTCTGAGTACTCTCTTCTGCTGCTAAATAAGTCTGATGTCTATTACTTGTTTCTTTTTCCCTTATAATTTTTTAGCTAGTGAATGAAATACAGGAGAGGTTAAGCAAGAGGTTAGCAAAACTCCGTTAAAGAAAAGCTAGAGCTCTGTGCTAGAACCTTTATGATGTTTATATGTTCCACTGTGAGTCTGGATGTATTATGTCTGAACACAGCACTATGAAATACTGCTAAGAGAATATATCTGTCGCTGATATAATACATTTCATATTTTTTAAATCAAAAATATGTGGCTCAGCATTGCCACTGTTTTTGTCATCCAAGTGTGTTTTTCTTATTAAATTTGTTTCTAATGCTTCGTCACTGGAGGTCGCAAGACTTTAGCCTTCCCAGACGTTAATGTTTTGAAATAAGCATAGGCTCCTCCGTGTTTACAAGTGTTACAAAAACCAGGGAAGCAGAGACTTGTTAACATTCTTCCAAATAATAGCTATGCCATCTGCTCTTTTTCAGTCGCTTTTTATTGCCATTGCAAGTGTATGACGCATATTAAAGGGGGAACAACATTTGTCTTCCACAACAGTTACCTTACTTTTACATTGGTAATGTATAAGTATACTTTTGATGTGGAGAAGAGCCTTGCCAGTGGTATACATAGCTCGGTACTTGAGGTTGGGATGTCGTGTGACACACAAACCATAAATTTATCCTCCTCTAAATATAGGAAAGCACTTAACGGGTATTCTTTTTAATAGAGAGTCAGGACTAAATTTCACTTAGGAATCAGTACAATTAAAATAATGTCTAATTCTCAAAGCACTATATTGGCCTGAAAGCCAAATGGAGCATATAAATTTTATAGCACTTTTTAGTATATATACACCTATGTTTATCTAAATATTTAGCTAGCATGATACGTCACTTGTGGGTTCAAGCCTGCATTACAGGAAAAGGACTCTTCCCATTCTTTCCAAACTCTTTCTTCCTTTTTTTGCCTACAGTCATCAGAGGAAGGCTGCGGGAAACTGCAACCATGCATTTTACTCAGAGTAGGTTTCAGGTCCCTGATGAACAAGATGTTACTGTTGATTTAGCTGATCATGACAACGAAAAAATATCTGTCCTTCGTAACAGTGTTCACCTAAGAATTAAACTCTGGTCTTGAAGATTTTTTTTGCAGAGTGTATCAGTCAATCAACATTCTGGACATGTACCACAAGCTGGGCTTAAAATTCACATCAAGCATGCATCAATAAACCTTAAGTTTCCCAGAGGTGTATTTAATAGTCGTTCTGTGATTGCTGAGTTAGAAAGCAAGGGAACTCTTGTGATGATTTAGATGGTCGGTCTGCTCTTTCATAAGTCAGGTTGCTAAAGGTTTGCTGAGTAGTGGGAAATTCTGCAAGTTTTAGTGTATGTCCTTTTCCCTTAGGTTCGCCACCTCTTAATGCAGAGGGTACAATCACTCTTAACATGTGTTCTGGTATAGTAAATGGTACTGATACAGTCCCTTAAAGCACCATGGAAAAAAATTCTCAGTGAATTGCAGTTTCTGAGGACTGAAAAGGGAATGAGTGCACTCCCTAATGCACTTCACTGTAGACATAGGCAGTCAGAGAACCTTGGGGAGTTTTTAGGATTTGCAAAACACAAGAATGTACTTTCGATAGCACTATGGTATGTGCACTAAGGCCTGGCTTTTAGCTTGCTGTTGCACTATGCCTCAAACCCCCTTAAGAGTCAGGTATCCTTTTCCCTCCCTTACTGCTGAACTTAGCACTTACTGGAGTTGAAAAAAAAAAAAAGTAAAACCTCAAATTGCACCGGGAAGTGACAAGTGAAGATCCTTGAGGACTATCTCAACTCGTTGCTATGTTTCATCTAAATCAGTTAGGAATAAACCATTTTAAGAACACATCACCCATCTCTGAATAATATGGCCATGCTTTTCTTATATACGTATATAGATGTCTGTATTGGGTTAGGGTTAAGATGGAGTTCATTTCCCCAGAGCAGCCCCTCACAGTGCTGTGCTTTACATTGGTAGCCAGAAGGTTGTTGATAACGCTCCGGTGTTTTGGCTACTGCTGAGCACAGCACCAACACTGTAACATTCCTTCCTCCATTGAGGGCAAGATCCTGGGAGGAGGCACAAGTAGGCCAGCTGAGCCAAACTGACCAAAGGGATATTCCATACCATGACATCAGCTCAGATATAAAAGCTAAGGCAAGGAGCAGGAAGGAAGGCATTCATTTTCTCCAATGGCTGCCTGCTGAGGAACTGTCACACATGTTGAGGCTCTGCTGCTCGAGAGTGGCCAACCATCGTTGCTGATGGGAAGTAGAGAATAAACCGCGTTATCTTTCACTTCACTTTTGCATGCACAAGCTTTCACTTTGCTTTTGGTTTAAATAAACTGCCTTACCTGTACCCATGAATTGTTTTCCATCTTACTCTCTCTCCTGTCTGGCTGGGAAGGGGAGGGATAGAGCAGCTGGGTGGGCACCTGGCATCCACCACAATGTCGATATGTATCTCCAGTGTCTATGTGTATATGAACCAAAATGGTGCACTGGCAGTCATAGAATCATAGAATAAACCAGGTTGGAAAAGACCTCTGAGATCAAGTCCAACTCTCGATCCAACACTGCCATGGTTACTAGACCATGGCACTAAGTGCCCCATCCAGTCACATTCTTATGTCCTTTTTTCGCTTTATAATTTTGTCCCTACACACCTGTGCTGTATTTTTTTAATTTTTAATTTTTTAGTAAACTGAACTTAGTCCTATATTTCATATTTCTCATTCTCTTGTCTGAGTTCTAAGGAAGCTGAATGATTTATTCAAACTGATCTCTTGATAGTCTTCCTATTTTTCCTCTGCAATTAGATAATTTTTAATTTTTCCTTTACTTTTATTTCTTTAAACGTATCAGCTCTCTCTAATACTTTTGCTTTTATTTACTGTCCCCAAAAATATACCACTTGACTTCTCTGAGTTCACTGAACTATTTTCTATTTTTTACATTTTTTCATGCCCTGGAAGTATGAAGACTGCTATTTCGACTTAAGTTTTAATTAAGTTACCTTCCATAATGGCAATCTTAAACAGTTTCTCTTTATTAGTATAACCATGTCTAGCAAAACAGTGGTATCATTTATCCTTTTTCCTATAAGAAAGGAGTATTGCTAAACCAAGAGTAGCAGAATGTTGCACTCAGTGACTTTTAGGCTCTTTTCAGCCTCTGTAATGAAACTTTGCAAGACCTGACACCTGTAGAGAAAATCCTTAAACAGAAAGCTGGTTATAATGAAGACAAACCAAACACATTGAGAAAATAATCTCAGATGTATTTGTTACTTAAATACCAAGATTTTGGAGGGACATGACATGATATTTAAGAACTTGGGTGCCCAGTATGAAGCTATCAGTAACAAATCTTAAGCAAATCTTTCTTGGTTCTTATGTAGGGAGGTTCTTATGTAGGAAACCAGCAGTGTGCCCCAGTGGCCAAGAAAGCCAATGGCATCCTGGCCTGTATTAGGAACAGTGTGGCCAGAAGGACCAGGGAAGTGATTCTTCCCCTGTACTCAGCACTGGTGAGGCCAGACCCAGAACGCTGTGTCCAGTTCTGAAGCCCTTGATTTAGTAAAGATATTGAGTGCTAGAGAGTGTCCAAAGAAGGGCAGCAAGGCTGATGAAGGAACTGGAACACAAGTCCTATGAGGAGAGGCTGAGGGAGCTGGGGTTGTTTAGCCTGGAAAAGAGAAGGCTCAGGGGTGACCTCATCACTCTGTACAACTACCTAAAAGGAGGCTGTAGCCAGGTGGGTGTTGGTCTCTTCTCCCAGGCAATCAGCAGTAGGACAAGAGGGCACAGACTTCAGCTATGCCAGGGGAAGTTTAGGTTAGACATCAGAAAGAAGCTCTCTACAGAGAGAGTAATAAGGCATTGGAATGGGTTGCCCAGGTTAGTGGTGGAGTCACCACCCCTGGAGGTATTTAAGAAGAGACTCTGTGTGGCACTGAGTGCCATGGTCTAGTAGACAAGGTGGTGTTACATCAAAGGTTGGACTTGATGATCTCAGAGGTCTTTTCCAACCTGGTTGATTCTGTAATATTTTTAAAATGGAAAACATTTTTAATATACATTTGTTACCCTAAGAATAAAATCTCAGATTTTGTTTGTTCATGTTTAAAAGTTTAGCTAAGATTTTAGCTGTCCTGCACAGAACCTATTTCTCTATTTTTTGAAGATTATGTAGATTCATCTTAATCAGTATGAAAACAGAAGTTAAGTGCTTGTCTTGAAATTTAAAAGGATGATTTTATCTTTGCCAATATAAAAGAAAATACAGAAATTCAATTGATTCCCAAGAACAAGTACATCATCCAGTCATGTATGTGTCAAATATTTCTGAAAATGCAGTGAAGCAAACTGGGAAACTTTAATGTTTTTATTGCTAATAAAACCCACATGAGAAAAATCATTAAAAGATTTGTTCATCTTGTGAATTTCTCTGACAATCTCCTGCACCTGAGCAGAGTGAGTGGAAACTCATTTCCTCTAGTTGGAGCAAGGACTTCTCACTACAGTGAGCCACTGCCATACACCATCATTCCTCTGCTCTTTGGTATCTGTGACCCATGTAGACTTATAAGAACCTGGAGATACTCTTGGTTTAGTAAATTGTCTCCCTCACTTCTTTCCAATGCCACCTAATAACATTATTAAAAATATATTAGAATTTATTACCTTATCAACATTCCTCACTGTGCACAGAAATCTGAGAGTTCCCATAGCGGTCTGGATAGGAACAATTCCACAGTAATATGGAGTCAGAAAGAAACAGAGTTTTTGGAGGACTGTAGTTGAAGCAAAGATAACTAAAGTATAACACGTGACCTAGACAGGTGGTTCTGACTTCTCTCATAACAACCTTCCACTTTTTCTTGAGTAAGAGGGAATAGCTTTTTTCAAGTGGAACGACTTAAAGAAACTTTTGGCAGAAATATATAAAGAAAATTCATTTCTTTTTCCTGTAAAAGCTTCTCATTATTTCAGTTTTTCAAAGCACTGGAGAAGGTTATTTAAGTAATGTTATCTGCCATTTAATGATAAGAAACTAAGATTGAGAGTTCTGAAGTAGCTTGTCATTACATAAAAAGTTAGGAAACAAATAAGAAATGAAATCATGTTAAAAATATTATCTCCATTCCTCTCTGCCTTCCCCTATTCATCTCTCCTTCTATTCTTTCTGCTTTTTTTCGCCTATTCCTTCCTCTTCTCCTCTCTCTCTTTTGGCTGTGCTTGCTTTATGTTAAGGTCTGTATCTTCCTGTCAGCAAGAATTTACCATAATTTAAAAGCGATAACAGTAATGCAAGTGAACAAATACTCGAGCATCTCATATGGCATAAATGTCAGAAGGGAAATGCTCAAAAAATTGCATGCAACATATAAAATGCAAATGTAATATATAACGTCCCATGTGGAAAATGAAAATGCTGAGCTCAATTCTTGCCCTTTACTTGCCTTTTACTTGGACTACTGCTGCTGAAAAACTAAGTCATAAACTCTTCTCAGTCTCATCTTACCTTGACTACACAGATAACAGTGAAGTACTGAGGTAGCTGTTTTCTGTCAGAGCCAAGAGAAAATGAAGCTTCATAATAACTTTTTTTATCATGCCCATCTATTCTCCAAATA
Source organism: Lophotriccus pileatus (assembly GCA_035583135.1). Lineage (NCBI taxonomy): Eukaryota > Metazoa > Chordata > Aves > Passeriformes > Tyrannidae > Lophotriccus > Lophotriccus pileatus. The sequence continues at coordinate 22,322,594 of JAWWES010000041.1, read as the reverse complement.
CTTGCACTTGTATTGGCTGGCAAAGAATACACTTTCAAGCTTTCTCCTGTCATTAATCCCTCTTGACTCTATCAACAGCTTCCCCTGAACTAACCACTAAGAGTATGAACTTGCAATATGAATCAGAAGTATTTTGCTTTTCTTATGAAAGAAAAGGGGTTTTCCTCCTTTACCTGCTCTAAGCTGTTGTTTCTCTTCTGTTCCCCATCTGCTATTAAAAATGTCCCAAAATCCTTAAAAATTATTGGGGTTTTTTTGTTTGTTCCTGAGTAAAATCTGGAGCTGGTCAGGCAATATACTTTTATAACTTCTGTAGAATTTCTATTAGAATGCCTCATTTTCAGTTATGTTGTAACTTTATAAAACTTGTATTTACACTGATTTCTTTTTGATGTCTACCTCAGATCAAACTTTTTTTTGCCTTTTTTTTTTTTTTTTTTAGCTTAACCAGAGCAGTTCAGTAATTTCAAAAGATAGTACATGTTAAAAACTTCTAAAGATCTTAGTCCTTAACAGCTTTAATGTTCTTTTTTTGGCATAAGGCTTAGAAATGGAGGAGAGGCTGCCATTTGTCAGAACTGCGCTTTTTTTACTTGTGAAAATCTGCTTTGCTGTGTCTTCTGAAAAATCGTCAGTGCAGGAATCACTGATGGTAATTACATGCAACCTTTAACGACTCTATCCTCCTGGGTGAAGCCTGACCCAGCCATAGAACAATATCATCAATGTCATGGTCTTTCTGTTGCAGAGTTACAACAGAAAAATTTTGGCCAACACCAGTCACTGCCAATGAGTGGGAAGTAAGGCACATTTGTGACTGTCCTTCATGATCAGAGTAAAGGATCCTCCTGAAGCAGAGCGTTGTCAAAATGGGATATTAAAAGCACAAATCCAGAATATGGGGAAAGAAAGAAATGGACTTAGCAAGCCTGTTAGGACTGTAGCTCCAGAAAATTAGATAAAACGTGGGCAAGAGTTCTGAGCTTGGCAGCAAACTATGGGGCAGAAAAACAGAGATAAGGGGTATTTCAATGGATAAGAACGAGAAGGAGGAAAGACAGTCTGTTAAAGCATATGGGGTAATGCCAGGAAGCTGGAACTGTTTGAACAGAGGTACTGGCTTACAAACTTCTGCAAGGAAGAGAGTGGAAAAAGGCCACGAGAGAGACATTAATGAGAAAGACTCATTTATGAGACTAGCTGATGCATTGCTAGGGGAATGGTATGGTTAAAGCCATCAGAAAGATGATCCTGAAGGATGGTATATGTAATATGTGTAAATATATATCTGGGCAAAATAAATAGGACTGAACCAGGGCTCTGTGCACACCCAGGCAGCTTATGTGGCTCATTGCATTCTGGAGTGGCTGGCACAGCCTCCTTTACTCAGGAATCTCATCCCCCCCATCTATGTTTTTGAGACTCCAGAGACTTATCTCAGAGCTGTGGATTGAATTTGACATTAAGATGTTCAAACATTAGTTTTTGCAATGATCTCTCTCCATTCTTTCCACCAGAGCAACTATTTTCCTTTTTCCTGTATTCATATCTTCCACATCAGTGTAATCATCTGTTGAGCTGGAAAGTCTGGATGTATCACAAAGTCAGAACAGAGGGGATGACTGATTAAAGTTCATGCTGTTTGGTATGGTTGGAAGGAAAGGCAGAGTATAAAAGGGGTAGAACAATCTATACATAGCTCTTTTACAGATTCTTTGTAAATGTTTTTGTACTGTGTCCCTGTTTGATCAGAATTCATCATCTGAGTAAAAATAATTACAGCATGCTAAGTCATAAAACTTCATTGGTTTCCAAGTCCACAAATTATTAAACAAATTTAATCAGAAGCTTGTAATTAAGTGTCCTTTTCTGAAGATGTGCCACTCAGTGACTTAGCACTTATGAGCAGGATTCACCAGTGCTCATTGGATCAAAGAGAAAGATGCTTATATCAACAAGCTAGAAGTGATAAAAAAATGGAAAAACATTTCATAAAAATCCAGTTTTATTCTTGGTGTGGCCCAGATACAACTGAAGGGTACACATGTAAATCCCCCCTGTCTGCTCTCACAGCAACTGGCTGTCTCTGACTTTTTAAAGTCTTCTTAAGAGAGGCAGTAGCCCTAATGAAACTTCCTATGGGATAGAGCAAGTCCCAACCCTGTCAGTTGATCTGCCTAATTATGTTGCCAAGACAAGTCTAACTTCCAGCCTCTTTGGCTTATCTTTTTTTTTTTTTTTTTACAAAGCATTTTTCTGTTCTCTTCTAATAAAACATTGCAAAAACATTTGATAAACATTAATAAACTGTTTATTTTTGAGGAAAGAATGTCAATATTTAATTGAACATCAGTTCACATAATGAATCTAATAAAGTGGTTCCTTTCTTATCGTGTACTACAAAAACATGAACTCTTTAAAAACAAATAACCAATAAACAACCATCTACATACCAAACAATAGTTCTAGCAATGCCATAATTGATAATACTATTTTAACAAAGCCATAATTGGGTCTGATTAGTAATATTCTACTGTTTACCATTTCTTAGAGATTTCCAGGTGATCAGAATTCTAAGGTATTTTAAACCCCCTACTGTATCTATAGCCAGCAAAATTATTTTGTTTTTCTTTATAGTGATGTCACTAGAAATCCTGAATTATTTTTACGAATAGAAGTATGTTTATCTCATCTGCAGTTCATCCTTCTTTGGTACCATAAGGCTTTGTTAAGTATGTCACTGTTTAGTAGCACAGTTCTAAACAATGTCTTTTACGACCTAGAAACTTACAGTTATTACCCTGCCAGGGAGAGCTTCCCCATACCAATGTGACAGAGACTGTAGCCTGAACAACTTGTTTGTGCAGTGTTGTTGTTGCTATGGGAACAGATGTAAAATGCTTACTGCTGTACTATAACACAACTGAGCATATTATGGCCTCTTTAATTGCATTCCTTAGAAGTCACCACAAACAAAAAGAGAGTATCAGTCTGGGTAGATTCTCACTTTTTTTTCAAATGACACTTTTGAATTCATATTGGAGCATATTGTTTCACCTATTTTAGCTGGTTCTTTCTCCTACAGTTCCCCCACCAAAAGAAAAAAAAATTTTCTCCTAAAGATATCCAACGAAGAACTGCATTTGAAAGATTGAAAGATTAAAAAATGCGTTTAGGGGCTTTCTGAGCCAGCAGGCCATATTTAGTAGATCTTGAAAATTGCAAGCCAGTAACAGCAGATATTTCTAAAATGAGAATATTTCTCCAGTTCCTCCAACATCACTGACTGTCGTATTTCATCACCTGGGATAAACTGACAATAAGTCTGAATGTAAATATTTCTTATAGAGGTAATTCTATCTCCTTTATTTGTAGTTCGTACTATAAACCAGCTGCTTTCCTTTGGTTTTGCTCTCCTAGTATTGACTCTCTCTTCTAAGTTATACTGAGCTGTTGTCTTCAAAAGAAAGTTCTATCGTTTCAGGGAAGAAGAAAAGAAAAAAAACCAAAACCACACATACAGAGTCTCTTACACAGTTCTGTCCCTAACCTGCTAAAGTAGTAACCTTGTTCTTCCCAAGAAGAAAAGGAAGCAAGGAAAGGGAAGGGAAAATGGAGAAAGCAAAGGCGAAAAATGGAAGAGAAAAAGGGGAATGGGAATGTGAAGGGGAAGGGAAGGAAAGGGAAAAGAGGAATATCAGATTGAAAGTCCTTTCTGCCTCTCAGCTAGAAAAAACCACTAGAATAATGATAGTGTACCATGCTGTCCTAAGCACAATTTAAGAGCAAAAACCCCTTGCATTTTTAGCAAATTCATCACTGAGTTTCTTTAGGTCAATTGAAATTCAAATTCTATTTGAAACACAAAAATCTGGTTTTGGAAGTAACTTCAAAATGTACAAAGACTTTACATACTTAGTAAATAAGGAATATAGTATTTTCCAGAGCTCAGGTGAAAAAATACCCCCTACCTATGACAGTCTGCCCCCCTTAAGTAGACCAGAAAATGTAAACGGAAGAGGTTAAATCAACAATGTAATAATTCTGACAATTTTCTGGTGGTTACAACTATCACAATCTTTTAAGAGCCACCATGTTCTGGTTTAACACCAGTAAGCAACTATCACACAGATGCTTGTTCCCCCGTTCTCGGTCTCCCCCCTAGTGGGGGAAAATAAAGTTAAAAAATCCCAGTTGAGGGTTGAGATAAACACATTTTAATATTTGAGGAAAAAAAGTAAAATACAGTAATAATTATAATAGTAGATTAAAAAAAAAAGAGTAAGAAATAAACCCCAAGAAATACAAGTGATGCACAATATACAATTTCTCACTAACTGCTGACTGATGCTCAGCCCATTCCCCAGCAACGACCAGCCCCTCCCAACCAACTCTCCCTAGTTTAAACACTGGGAAGGACATTCTATTGTATGGAATATCCCTTTGGCCATTTTGGGTCAGCTGTCCCGGCCGTGATCCCTCCTAGCTTTTTGTGCAGCTCCTCACTGGAAGAGCATGAGACACTGAAAAGTCCCTAACTTAGGCTAAGCCCTGCTCAGCAACAACCAGATCAGTGTGTTATCAACATTATCCTCATCCTAAATCCCAAACACATCACTGTATCAGCTACTAGAAAGAAAACAAGCTCTATCCCAGATAAAACAAGGACATATGTGAAGCTATTCCAACCTGAAGGTCCCTGCCAGCTTTTGCACACCAAAGTATTAGGACACTATGACACTGTGTCAGGTCTGCACGTGCAAGATGGGTTGTTATGGGCACAGAACCATACTTTTGTTTAACACCTGGAAATGCTCTGTATTGCTTGAGCCATTCTCACCTCATCCATAGTATTCTGTGTCTCTGCTACCTCAGATACCACCAGATACCAGTATTTGAAAGGGCCCTGACTTATTATTATTCCCTTGAGTTCCATATTCATAGGTTATGCACAATTTGCATTAGCGGTGGAGACAAGACCCTCTGTAATCTCCTTGTTCTCTGCTAAGAAAAGAAAGAATAAAACCAAAGGCTTAGGGATTCATCATCTCCCAAGGTCTAGCTAAAAGCAGTAAAGAAGTCCAGTATCATCAGAATCTCTGAATCCTACTGAATAGAGATAGCAAAATAAAATACATTAATTCTGTCAGCTAAGGACAAGTTTTCAGCTTTGAAACACTATTGAACTGAGTCATTCATTCATCAGGAATAATAAAAAGTGCAGGCAACAACAGAACTTTTCAGGGGTAGGAGATCAAGGAATAGAAGGAATAAAAATTTTCATAAAGAAGCAGCTAAATTGTCAATCAGATTGGCCTGTGATGGAGATCAGAGACAAGTCAGACAGAGGTTTACAGAGCTGTCAAAAGATGGAAACACCCAAGAAACAAGGACAGCTGTTGTACGGCCCAAGCACCATGCTTTTCTTATGTCCAAGTGAAGACTTCTCTAGTTCAAAATATTTTTACTACTACTTCCATTACCATCATCACTGTTATCTATCATTATAATTTTCAAATGCCTGTGTTCTTCTCTGTCACTGAAACCTAGCTGAGACCTGGACTGACATCTCACAATCGCTGGAAACAAGCCAGGTACAAGCTATGGCCACAAAGACTGGTTGCCTACAGGCAACGAGGCAGTAGCTTTGTTCCAAAGCAATGGAACAAAACCTGTGCTGTGATTTGCCAGCATTATTCCAGTCTCACACAGAGTAAACATTCAGAACAATTTTTTTTAAAATCTGATTACCTCAATGTCTGCACTAAACTTGTGATTAAGTCTCCTCAAAGACTTAGAACAGATTGGGTGCTGATGTCATGTCCATCCTCTGCTTATAATTCTCTTTTTGAGGAAAGCACTGGCTACTTCCATTGTTCAGTTGAAAACTCTGACCTTAACATTTGGAGGAGAGCACATATAAGTGCAGAATATTACAGAGGGGACAGCAACAGATTTCACCCTCAGTTTATCAATGAATACTTAATTAATTTCACAACAGTTTTTTAGCAGTTATTCATGTGTGTTTCAATATAATAACATCAAATTGGTAGGCCTTTCTGTTAGGATGAGAGAAATCAAATTGAATTGGGAGAGAAAAGAGTAATGGGAGGAATAATAATAAATTATTTCTACATATGTTTTATTTTTAATATATATATGATTCATTTATATTTATTAATTTCTTACCTTTGGAAACAATGGAATGATCCTCTTTTAAAGGACATTTATTTTAACTGGTTTGGTACCTGACATATGTTTAAAAAATTAATAGGATGGGACTAACTCTCAAAAGCACACAAGCTCCTAAATGTATTTGGAAAACTCCCTGAATCTTCTCTAGGTGACTAGAACAACTTGCTTGGTTACTGGATCTAGGTGGCCCTGCTTGAAAAGAGTGGTTGGACCAGAATGACCTCCAGAGCTGCCTTCTAACCTTAACCATTCTGTGATTCTCTAATCCAAAATTTATATTCTGAAACTTCATATTTATATTCTAAAACCTCATATTCAAAAGCTACAACTGTGAAATGCCTCAGCTTTCCCTGAGTAGGCACTGCTTTTAGATATTTCCACTGTATATGCACAACTACAAAAAGTTATTTGTTCCTTTTTCCGCAGAATCGGCGAGGCCAAGTTCAGTAGACATTAATTGCACACTTGCTGGCTGACACAAAGTATGTTACAAGAGGATATGTTGTTTTCTCCAGCTTTATCAGCAAAGAAAGACTCTCCAGATTTCGGGCATGTCCCATGTAAACATTCATCCCACCTTTGTCTTCCATACCCATGCTAGTGGTGTTAACTAAGCTTGTTTCTGTACTGCAGCCCAGTGAAGCAAAAATAACATTTTAGTCCCTTCTGGCTTAGCTATTTCACTCATAGAAAATGATTACATGTTCAGCATTCAATATTTAAGCATGACTTCACAGGCTAGTGGATAGGGAAAGAATCTTTGATTATATGCTCTACTGAATACTTAACATAGAGTAGTGATCATTTACTAATACCTAGTCTCTTTGTTCAGTTGAGTATGCAATATACTGGAAGGAAGGTTTTATGTTTGTTACTCCAACAAAAATGTATTTATTTTATGGAGAAAAAAAAAGTTTCAACAGGAAGTAGTAACAAAAATCTATTTCCTTATAAGTTATTTTTGTATTGTGTGGAAGTTTGGAGGGAACAATGAGAAAAGGAGGACAGGAAACCAAACTCTCTTCCTTTTCTAGCTGTGTTCTTTCAGAGATAATGGAATAAGCACCTAGTGTCAGGAACCAGCATGTAGGAATGATATCCTGTAACTGAGACTTAAATTTCTGGGTTCAAGCCCTGTTTTCAAAGTGTCTCATTAGGTACCTCAATGTCTCCTTTGGCTACCTCCTGTCTTTAATGGATCTTACCTTTAGAAATGAGTTCCTGTTTCTGTTATTGACCTTAATTCTTAGCACCTAATTTTCTTCAGGCATTTATGAGAAGCATAAGCACTGGAGCTGGGATGAGGGAGTTCCACTGGGTGGCAAAATGCTTGAAAGAGTTAGTACGATACTAAAGGTTGCAGTGCTTAAATCATCTCATGGATCTAAATCCAAATTACTATTACTTCCAAGTATAATTTTCAGTAACATGTGAAAATGTGAGATGAGGAAGATATTTTATTGCTGTTTCCTACTTCACGTGTAAAATACAAGGGCCAAAAATATCTTATTCTATCTCTAAGCACCATAACAAATAACAGAAAAAAATTTCAGAATTTTCCCCTCACTAGGTAATTTTATCTCCCTGGAATAAACTGTTCAATCCTAGTGTTCACCTGCTTTCTTCAGATTATGCCTGTTGGTACTATCTGCAACCATGTATTTCACAGTTCTGCTCATGGTTTTCTAGGCTTACCATCAAGATCACGTAGGGAATGTGTTGAAAAATACGAGATTTTTATTAAAATCATTGCATTCTACAATGATTATCAAACTACAAAATAAATTTCAAATCTGCAGTCAACTGTTGCTGGTTTACATATTTTAAACATACATAAATTGGAAAAGGAATCTCTGATTATATCAACTAATTGGAATCAAGTCTACTTTATGAATGGTAAGAGAGTATACCACAGGCTTTTCTTCTTAAAAGTAATTTGAAGCATCATTTGTAATCGTCTTTATATGGGATAATAGTACGTCTTGTATATACTTGAGTGGATCTTTTGCTGCCTTTTAATAGAACAGATTCACTTTTTCAAAACAGAGATTTCAGTTGCTGGATATGCTTCTCTGTTTATGCAGGTGGGTGTACCTGATGGGTGAGCCTAATTGCAGCACTAACTTGGGCTCTGAAGCCAAGAGAAAAAGTACTCCCATCAGGTTTTCCACTTTAAGGCGTTCAAACACCAGTGGACATTATTCAAAACAGGTATTCTTGATATTAAAAATTTTGGAATCCATAACATAGAAAATTAGTGTATTCTGTCACCAACCATTATTGATTACTTTTATTTAAGTAAAATAAAAATTTAGTTATACTGATTCTTCAAATAAAATGGATAGCCAGTACTGATGTAAAATTGGACAACGACATTTATCCAGGTGTATTTTCTTTCTTCCTTCTTCCTTCTTTTTATTGTTACAACTGAAGACGTTAATGTTACTATAAAATACAGAACATAATCATTCCTTTCATGCAGAAGCTTTTTTTATTCCTTGCTAACAGCTCACATAATTTCACATGTGGGGTTTGGTTTTTTTAATGTAAAATAATTATGTTGAAATTAATTTATATAGCCATATCAATGGAGAAATCTAAGGTAAATATTTTGATTTGCATATTGTATGCTCATCTTTTTTTAATATCCATTTACCTTTTATTCTCACCACCATGAATTTAAAATCAATATTACAATCTTCAGTGTTAAACACTATCCTTCGAATCTGCTTGCTCTAAGATCATTAGGCTGTGACTGTGAAGAGATCAATTGCCAATTCCGTTGTTAGTACACAAACAGTCTGAATAACCACATACTTTCAAAGCATGTAAAACTCTTCACTGCTCTTACCTGGTATATATGTTTTAGTTCTCCATCCCAATTGACCCATGCAGAAAAAGGAAAAAGGGTGTGCTAGACACTCAGGAGTAAGGCATTCTTGAAAAGGCCTGCACTGCAATAGATATAATTTTCATTTTATTTTATTGCCAAGCATGCTCTCTGTTATCACAGGATCTCTGCCAGTGTCACATTTTCTATATGTGTTACTTAGGCAGTGATTATTGCTTGATTCTTTCACTTCTTTAGCCTTTGTTATAAAAAAAAATGTTTAGTTTAAGGTCACAAGTATTTCCTTAAAAGTAAGTAATGGTAAATAAATTGTAAAAACCCCTTATATCCAGTGTGAAAGCACAAAAAGAAAATCTGAAAAGCATATTGGCATTGTCCAGCTGTCAGAAGAGAAGATGAGGAAGGGAAGGAGGTAGGATTTTCCTTGTGCTATCCTCTTGCTTGCAGCCTGCCGTGGCTGGGGGTGGCACTGGGACTGTTCCCCTGTGTTGGGACTGCTGCTGGAGACCAAGTGAACAGTTGCTATAAGGGACAGTCGATTACTCTGGGCTTACAGGTGTCTTAAGGTTGACTTACAGACATGTAGACATAATTCTGGAAAGTGTTTTTCAGCAGGAGGATGGAAGTCAATCAGCTGAAGAAAAGGTCCTGCAGACTAGTATCTCTCTATTACTTCCCAAAAATGTAATGGGGGAATGAGACCTGGGTGAAATAGGTATTTGAAGAGACCCTGCTTCGAGTGAAAAATCTATCATTCCATGCTTCCAGAACTCATTAATTTAAATACATGAGGTGGTAATTATGATAGCAAGTGGCATGATAGATAAATGTTGTCTCAATTACAATGTACAGGAATAGGTGTCTTCTCACCAAGCTTCAGTTACCTACAGTGTGTACCTGTAGGTAGTATAAGAGGAATTCCTGCATCTAAGGTGATAATCACCTCACTCTAAATTACATATACAAAATGTGTCCTAAAATAGAAATATCTATGTACTGATTGCCTCCAATGTAAAAGTCTGTGTGGTATCCGTAGTGCCTAGGAGAGATAGACTGGACTGCATCTTTTTGATGAGCAGAACATATACTCCAGCATCAATTTAATATGTACTTTATTAGATGAACCCTAGTTTGAGAAGAAAGAATACTTATCTATGTATAGAGATTTGTAACATATGCTATTCAAAAGTCTGTGTAGGTGTCTAAGTCATACTTAAGTATGCTATTCATGGAAACATACATTCATCCTTCCTATTTATCCACTACAGCTTTGTTTCCTTCTGCCTTAGCTTCAGATAGTTGCTGCAGAACCTCTCTCACTTCATTGCTCAGTTGCTATCACTTGTCCTCCTTGGAAGTCTCCTGGCTGTGCACTTCATGCAGATGCTTCACCTCCTATGTCACATTCCCTCCCTACTTCTTCTTTCTCCCTTCATCTCTACCTGTTTGTCTTTTGCTTCGTTTGTTTGATTTTTCTTTTTGGAGGGGGGTGTTTGTGGGGAGGTTGTATGTTTGGGTTTTTGTTTGATTTTTTTGTTGTTCTTGCCTTTTTTGTTTGTTTGTTCTTACTTTTTGGGGGGGAGGGGAGGGGTTATGAATTGACAGCTGTTGGTTGATCTCAGGCAAACCAAACACTATTAATTCATCTCATTTTTAATCTTTACAAGTTCCACAACCCAGCAAAATGTTTTTAGTGCATGAAATTTGAGCAGTGAAAGTGAATATAGGTACCCCACAGGGAACCACAGAAAGAGTGGCAGTTACAGCATATGTCTGCAATGGATTATATGAGTTTTATATAAAGTGTGATTCAGCTGCCCTTAACATATTGGTATAAATTGGTGGAAGAGTGGGAAGAAATGGACTGCCTTTTTTTCCGTAACAACTACTTCAACTATTGTGAAGATAAGCATCACCTATTCTGAAAAAAACAAAACAAAGCAAAACAAACAAACACACAAACCCCCCCCACACAATAAAAAAGGAAATTAATCCCCCAATAAAATAATTTCTGCTTTTACAGTGTCCCTCTTGTGGCAAAATATATGATCCTGAACACAGAATTTTCATGCCAACTTTCAACCCAGAGCAAAGTTTTATTGATGAATTATAAGCCCCTGAATACTGGGAATTATATGTAAGACCTGACAAGATCCTAAGCTATTGTGGTACCAATGACAATATTGTATAAGTAGCCTAACACATATTGTTATGTTAATAAATATGTACAAGATAAATATGGCATTTTAAATTCTAGACTCACATAAACATTATGGTAATATACTACAATACACTTCCCTGAAATACAGCAATGCTTACACAAATCTCAGTCAGTATGCTGTTAGAATGTCACAGCCAACTAGAAGAAAAGTAAAATGCATACCAGTATAAATTCATTGATGGAGCAGCTTCCTCCTTTTACCTTTTGACCTTGTTTTTATTAAAAGTTTCCCGAGTGTCTGGGTTTTTCACATTTATAAATGCTCTGAATGCTAAAATAATTCAAAATGTTTTTCAAGAATTGTTACCTGATATCTCATCATCATGGCTAGGCTTCGCGAACGAAGATTTGGGAAGGGCTCTACCCACGTTTCTTGCAAGCGTGTTGGTGGCTAAAAAGGCCAATACGAGAAAGGCATGTCCTGTTGCAAAAGGCACAGCAGAAAGACTCCTTAGATGGT
>JAWWES010000041.1:22249150-22310767 GCA_035583135.1 Lophotriccus pileatus | reverse complement strand
CTGGAGACGTGCCCTGCCCAACGCAGCTGCGTTCTCAGTAGCATGGCCTCAATACTTGTGATTGCTGCCTGTTCAAGGACAGACGTATTGGTCACATAGTCTGACCAATGGATGTTTAGGACTGTACAGAGGCAGCGTTGATGGAAGCGTTCTAGGAGACGCAGGTGGTGGCAATAGATGACCCATGATTCGGCTCCATATCTAATTACAGCTAAACATACGATAAAATGCATATAGTCTTGTGGATACTGTTGGTAAACAGTCAAAAGCAAAATAATTACTTCAGTAGCATTTTATAATTTTGGTCTAACAAAAGCAAGAAGATATTGTGGAGCTCCCTAAAAACAGCTGAAACTCAGATAGTAATTAAAGTTTGTAATATAAAATAGGGCTTATACTGTACTATGAAGTAGAACTGAAGTTGTAAAATAGTATATTTCTAAATGTCTTTGGGCCTCTACAAAATGTTTTAAGACTCTTCAGAATGAAAGCCAAACTATGGTTTTAATCTGACCATTCATTTGCTTAGCATAAGGAGAAATCATCATCGCCATGAATATAACATTGGAAAGAAAAATTCAGAACTTTCATATCTCAAGGGACTGGCTTTTTTCTCTAATTCGTATTTGTCATCCTAAAAAATCTTCTTGTTTATTTAGAAAATACTGTTACTTGATGCTTATCTCATTAGGTAGATTGAGGTTTAACAGTGATGAGGCAGGTTATGTATGTTTAAAGCTTCTGAAAGCATATATTTCTAAATCTCTCTAAATTAAAGTAAGTTAGTTAATGTATTTGGAGAGCTGTCTATAAAAACTGTTGAAGAATTTTTGCTGTACTGAATGTACACTTCATATAAAGTATAAGTTTCCAGTGTATGGCATGCTACAACATATCAGTGCATGTGCAAAAGATACAGTATTTTTACATTTCTGTCCAGTCCATGAAAAAATAGAAAGGGACCTCATTTCAAATCTGTCAGCAGTAGTCAAAAGGTCTAAGTTTTCTTTATAGCTTTTTGCAGTCGTCAGTGTTGTCACATTCAGGAAAGAATCCAGACTTCATCATGGAAACATAAAAGCCATGTCCTCACTAAATCATGAGAAGAGACAAATTTAAAGACTGGCCTTCTTGCATTTTACCTTTGCTCAAGACAACGCAAAAATATCTATATCCTCAGTAGCTAAACTGTATGTGAGTATTAACTATTCTATGAACAAATTCCCATTCTCTAGTATCTTGCTCTTGTTCAACTGACAAACACAGATTATATAGTCTCTTTCTCTCTCTTCACTGTTTTCATTTCATGGGCTGTGTGACCTTTTTAAAACAGAAAGTCAAAATAGAAAGCAGAAACAAAAAAGTACTAATCCCAAAGCTGGGCTGCTTGACATCTGCCTGAGAAATCCTGCTTCTGGGTATATGGTCTGTGAAACAAGGGATCATGATGCAGCCCTAAAAAAATTCTGTAGTGATACTTTTTAAATTATACATGCAAAATATTTAGATGATCTTTAAAAAAAACCAACAAAACAATTAATAATTAGACACGATTAGATAATAATTAATAAATTGAGATACTGTTTTGCAGTGTGCTGCTATGTTTCATATCCACATTTTCCTATTCTGTATATTGTCTGAATACGGTACCAGATTTTTCCCCAGATATGACCACAGAGAACAGTGACATCACCATCTTCTACACCCAAATACTCTTTCTACAACTTTACCTATACCTCAGTTCAGCCAAATATTTCTATGTGTGTGGCAATTAGATACTTTCAGGTTAGTGGACCATGGCGTTAACATATGAACTTCCATTAACCTTACAGGAAAAGAGAGGTCTTTAGTTATAGCAAATAAGTATCATCACCTAAAGGCACCGAGAACCACAGAGTGTGAGGGACAGCACTGTTAGCATGTAGTTGACAGTCATGAAGGGACTATGTCACCTTTCCTGTGGGGCAGTGAAGTAGAAAGATTTTTAAAATGTCATGTATGTGTTATTAAAGTGTTTTGGTTTCCAATCTCAGTTTATTCTCTTCACTGTCATTTGGTCTTGCACAGTGGAAGGAAGTCAGCACGGCTTAGCAAGTGCTTATTTGTTTAGTTATATCACCAGTCTTTTTGCCTTTTTTTTTTCCCCGACATGTAGCTGATTTCTTCTTCATGCTGAATTTTCATTTTAATAGTGTAAATATTTCAGTGCTATCTTTGGGAAGCAAGCAGATGTCTTCGTTTTCATGAAGGAATGTGCCCAGAGGGCAATTATCTTCTCTGCTTCTCCTTAGGCCCTTAAGAGCTAGACAGGCCATGTAGTCTTATCTGTGTAATGAACAGGTAAGTAATTTCAACATTTCTGGAAAGCATAAATAATAATACTTGAAGGCATGTTTTACTCCACCCACCTGCAATGTTGCAAATAGAGGGAAATAGTATAAATGTACCAGACCACAAAGAACTGAAAGTTGTAGAATTAAAATATGTATCTTTGGCACAGTAATGAAATAGTTTGGGAATCTGGGGGCTTTGAAGAAGCTAGAGTAAGATTTTAGCATGTGTTCCTAGCTGAATATATGTTTTTATTTTCCCCTGTAGCATGAGTGCATTATCTGGGCACCAGAGAAGTGACCACAAAGCTTTTCTTCTTCAGGCACTGTGGAGTAGTCAGAAGGGAAAAGTCAGTAGTTGATGAAGTTTTGCTTGACAGGGTGTACAAACCCATTAACTTAATTCTCTGGCACAGTTCTTATCTGAATTTCTGATAGCTACATGCCTATATTAACTACTTATCTGCACAAGCAACAGCCTTATTGGCTGGTTTTGCAGAGATATAAAGATAAAATATTTGAAAATCTCCCTCTATATCACACATAAGACACAGCATTGCTTCAGGGGAACTCCAATTCTGTCTCTGCCTTTCTGTACATAGCGACAATAAATAAGAATTTCACTTCTGTACCAGTCAATTTTATACTTTCCATAAGCATTAAATTCACTTGAAAGTGCTGTTCTTTTATGGAACCACAAAGGATGATATTTATTACAGCATTTTAAATCTTCATTCAAACATGCTAATTTTAAGCCTTTCACAAACACTGTATTCTATATTGAAAAGTGTTCAGAAAGAATGTGCTCTCCCCCCTTCTTCTTCTGTTATGCATAAAAGGCATTTAAAGGAAAATAATTCCTGAGCATTTAAACCCATAGAAAAAATAACTGATTTGAATGTGATCTGAAGAAAAATACACGGCTGTTATATTCAATTTTCATGCATGCACAAATCCTTCCATAAATAATGCCATATTTTCTGTTTTAGTTGTAAAATTACTGTATACATGGATATTCCACTTTTTTGAAAGCATAGCTCCTATTTTATCAAAGTAGTTTCCAGTACATGGCACAAACAATTTTAGAAAACTAATATTTTAAAATAAAGGCACTACACAAAAGCCTATAATCAGACAGTCAATAAATCTGCATCTTACATTTCCTTTCTATTGCTGTAAGAAAGAGAAATAAAGGACAAAGCCAACAGCAATCAATAGCTAATTTCACTAAGAAGAATAGACAGTAGTCTGGTATCTGTATGTCTATGTGATGTGCTCACTTTGGATGACTCACCACATGGGAAGTTATCATATAACAATTGGCTGAACAGAATAAGTTAGTAGAAGGGGAATTATGGGAGAATTTAATTTACTTTGAAACTCACAGTACCTGTAAAGTACTCTGTAAATAACACAACTTAGAGAACCTTGAAAATAATATATAAAATAATATGGGCTGTCAAGAAAAAGTTTCAAATATCTGTGTTACAAGGGCAACTACAAGAGATGAATAAAAAAAGAAGCTGCCATCTCTTGCTCAGGAGGTTACAATGTAACAAAGTTATATATTTAACCATTTGTAGATTAAATTGAACAATAATGCTAACAGTAATACAAAGAGATTTTCCTAAATACAAACATTATTTTAATATAGTTCTTGGGGGTTGTTATTTAGATTTTCATAAATCAACCCTATTATGTTATGGTACTATAACTTCAAACTCTTACAGTGTCCTGCAGATCTAAGAAGAGCAGTAAGTGTAATGCCCTCAATTTATTAAAACAGAAGGATCGTATTTCACTGATGTACATTCTTGAGTTACATGTATTTACAAAGTAAAGATAAGTGTGTTAAAGAAGCATACAGCTGAAGAACAGAAATTCATCAGGATGCCAAACATAGTGATCAATTGCCTCTCCAACTCAGTTACAATGAATATAAATTGAGAACAACACAAAGAGTAGAACAGCAGGAGGCCCCAAATGGAGCTGAAATTAAAAATAAATACCGTGGTTTAAAAAAGTCCATTTTCTCATTCTTGCTCTGTAATAAATCCAGTGGAATACTGATAGCAATTGCAGTTTTCAATCAAAAATCTGTTCAGAGCTTTTTTTTTTTTTTTGGATCCTAAAGTGTAGAGTATTATTTCAAGGCTAAAAACACATTGAAAAGTTGTACTCTGGCTAAAATTAAGCAAGCTGATTTGTTTGTTTATCATGTGTCTGAGTCACAACATTATCCACTCAGATGTAGGCAATTAAAAAAAATTAAATTAACTAGATTTTCATGACGAGAGGGCTATTTAGAAAGGTAAATCCACAAATAGAACCCAAGTTATGGATAAGTTCTAAAAGAAAATAGTTAATTAAAATATTTCCAAGAAACTAAGACAAGAAGCAAAGAAGTTTTGGCATTCTTGCCTGCCCCACCAGCCTAACACATATTGCATACTGAGCCAGCAGTCAAGGGCACGTAAAGCAGCTTGATGTACTAAAGATCAGGTCATGGAGCTGAGCACACACTCAGATATTCTGCAGACGCAGGCCACTTCTATACCAGCAAATTAAACATGCCTGAGAGTTTTGAAGGCACTCAGATAATTCCCTGGCTGGCACCTACACTAAAAAACTACCAAGACTGGGTAGCTGAAGGCAAACTGCCCATGGGGTATTCTTCTGAGCTGCTCTGACTGACAGACTATGCCAGGGAGTTGTTCAGCGACATAAATAGTTGAAACAGGCTGCATTTTTTTTAGAGAATGTGCCAAGAATTGCTGAGCAAGGACAATCACATTCCCATGCCCTGAAGCATTCCAAAGCATATTAGAACTGACTAGTATAGATGCATCCAGGCAGATTGATACAGGAAGTGTTACATGGACACAAGAGCCTGAGGTCTTTAAAATCTGAGCTGGGGGTTAGTTATGAACTTCTAAAAGCACTTCTTAGCTCCAACTTAGAGCTGGCTGTTGCCACACAAAATATTTAATGACAGTCAATCCTAAAAGTTTTTACTGTGAGAGTGACTGAGGACTGTCACTGATAGAGACTGTGGTGTCTCCATCCTTGGAGATATCTAAAATCCATCTGAACAGGGTCCTGGAAAAAATAGCTCTAGGTGACCCTGCTTAAGCAGGGGGATGGACCTCCAGATGACCTCCAGGAACCTCTCCCAGCCTCAGCCATTCTGTAATTCTGTAAAATGTTCCCATTCCCATGTCCCAGCAGTTTACCCTTCCTGAAGTGTCAGATCAACTTCTTGTGAGATTTTCCTTTGAACTCAAACAGGCCCACGAGTAAAGAAATCTAGTGTAAACTAGTTCATGGAAATGACTGGGGTTAAAAACAATCCTGCCACACAAATAAGCAACCATAGGGCAGGATTCTAATCTAATGGCAAGGGGTGGAGAGTAGAAATGCTAAACTTCAGTTATGGTCAAAGCTGCTGCTTCATGAATCTATGGCCTGTCTGAGATCTTGAGTTCATGTCACACAAGAGAAAGGTACTAAAATACATGCTTCTTTATACTTTCACCTTATCTAGTTTGAAACAGAGTAGGAGCACTTGCACTTGCCCTA
The DNA here is from genome assembly GCA_035583135.1 of Lophotriccus pileatus. NCBI lineage: Eukaryota > Metazoa > Chordata > Aves > Passeriformes > Tyrannidae > Lophotriccus > Lophotriccus pileatus. Next base: position 22,304,858 of record JAWWES010000041.1, on the reverse strand, counting down.
CCACGTACAGCTTCCACAGGCACTTCAGGAAGCTGAACAATTTTGTTACTGCTTCATTTGAAACACTGTGCCTCACTGTAACAATGTAGATATCTGAAACAGATGCTAGCATATTAAAAGTGAATGTAAACTGATTTCATGTAAACTGAATTCCCTGTTTGACAAGCGGGACAGATACTGCTGGTGAGATGGAAATGCTGAATAATACTCATCTTCTAAGTTTGGAATCAGAGTTCAGAATCTGGCCTCCTCTGTGTACACTGATCAGGACTTATAAGGGCCATCAAATGCACCTAATTTTGTGTAGACATGAAGCAAATAGAAAGGAAAGGAAACATGAAAGAAAAGAGAAAATCATTCTTGGTATTCTATAACTGAAGGAAAGTTCATCTCATCTTCCAGGAGTGTCTGACTATACCCAGACTGTCTGACTATACACTGTACTATAACCTCTACGCTTGGACTTCTGGTCACAAGAGTCATGGGGTCTTATGACAAGGAACAGAGTTATAATTCAACAGTGTTGATAGATGGACAGAAAGGGGAAGAGTTATCATTCCTCTCATGACAGAATTTAGGTTTCTACTTGATTATTTGCTGATGGGTTATATGAAATTCAGGTATTTTTCCTTGTAACAAAAAAGTTGTTGGTTGTTTTTATTATGCATATAGTCCTATGCATTTTATGCTCTTACAATTGAAAACATTTTCATTATGGACATCCATATTGTTTTTCAGAGTATGGCATTCCATCTATTGACAATGTCTTCTCAATATCACATACATCAGTGAACTGTACTTCTATAATTTTTCCTAGGTCTTAAGTGGAAATATTAACTGACATTGTTCCCATAACCAATATCAGAAACTTTCACCGACAATCTCCCTCTAGCTACTCTCTTTGTGTCTACTCTTTCCCAGTATGTGATTTTTTTACCATTTGTCCATTACTATTTCCATTCTACTGGCAAACTAATAGTTTTCTAAGTGATAACATTTTGGATGACTTACCGAAGCATGAGCATGTAAATTTCAGTAGAATTCTTATGTAATAGATTTGCTATACAGTAAGTATAGTTTGCAAACTTACGAAACAATTTCCTTTATCTTGGAAAATTATCTAGTTTAGCATTAAAAGATATGAGCTAAATCTGGCACCATTTCCTATTGGCAAACCCAGTTTGCATTATATTTTGAAGTTTTGTATATAGGCCAAATCAATAGTTAATTTTACTGTCAGTGCGAATACATCTGTCTAGACAGCAACTCAGTTCTAGATAGAGAATTGAAACAGAAAACAAAGGGGAGAAAGAGACTAATGCGTTTATGTTTTCAGCAATTCTATGCTTGATAAATAACCCTTCTTCCTGAGTAGATAATTGTAATCTTATAAGTATCTTATGCTTCACATGCCATTTTGAAGGCAATAAATGAAGAAAAATTAATAAGAAGACAAACATTACTTTCATAAGAATATGTGTAAAAGAAAATATAACCACATAAGCTTATGAATTACTAAATTTATTCATATCTTAATGCTAGCTCCAAAGTGGAATTTGGGTGAAAAATGTACAGAGAAAGGAATAGCTCTGCAATTCCATCTGTGCAAGAAAACACTCATGAATAATATTTATTATTTTTTCAAGTGGAAATGGTTGCCTGCATGAATTGAAATAGCACTACTGAAGTCAATAAATAATTTTTCTACATAATAAACAGATAGAAAGGCCAACAATAGTCAAAGAAAGACCATAAAAGAAAGAAAAATTATTGGCACAAATGTCTATTAACATTTTTCTATGTTCACATTTCTAATTTGTTAATACCCATTTTCTCATTTGTTTTACTTCTTTGGCTTTTCATCTTCACTAAATAATCTTTGCTCATGATTCAGTTTTATGAAGTAACCTTGAATTGACAATAATTTTCAATGGAGTGAAAATGTACTTGCAGATCCATTGAATTACATTAGATTCACTCAACAGTTCAAGTGTTTTTGACAAACTAAATAAGACACCCCAAGTGTATGGATTTTTATGCTTTCTGTCATAACTGCTTTTCCATGTCATTTCACAAAAGAGCTCAAAAGTTATGTACCTATTTTCTAATTTTAAAAGTTATGAAATGATAAATAAAATCCTTATGTGCATCGGGGCAGCAGACTCTGAGAGTCTTAAGCGAAATCCTAAATCACATGCACATCAACTGACAAACCAAGTGGTATTACAAGTTTTTAGAATCAGGAACCAAGGAGCTGCAACACGAATAGAACATGCTCTGGGACCTGCTTTTGCATCTTTACACAAAATTCAAAAGAGAATATCTAATTAAGATGCAGACTGTGACATCTTTAAATTCTTCCCTGTCTTTCTCTAGGGTATATTCAAGAGCATATTTGTTTATTTCTATGAATATTTCTATGTACAATGTGAATATTTTGGTGGGTGTGAGTCATAAGAGTACATGCAGAAGTTGATTGCTGGGGAGGATGTGTGTACACGCACATAAGCTACTCAGAGTGAGTAGTACCAATATCTCACTGCACAGGTCTGAACCAGACTGTACTTGCTCCACACTTTTGTGCTAGTGCTCCTGACAGTCACACAACCCTGACTCAATACTCCTACTTCTCATTCAACCCTCACGAATGCAAAGAAGTCAATCAACAGCTGTTACTTCTTCCCTTCTCCCTTCTTCATCATGCTCACATGCAGAATCTTACAAAACGAAGTGTTTGCACAAAATGCAAAGGACACCCTTATATTTATGATTTTTATCTGTACATGTGCAGTAGGCTTCATAATTAAACCCAAAGGAAAAAAAAATTGTATTTTTGGAAATGTGAATTTCATTAAAATGAATGTTTATTTGAATACTGAACAGCAAAACTACTTATCAGGGGTTCAAACTGAAAGCTCTTCTCAACTGGACAAAATGCAGGAGCCGTCCCAAACCGTGAGAGCTTCACATTCCTTTCTGTTGATAAGTCATATTTTGAGCCCAACCATACAAGTAAAAGCACATGCAGACTGTCACAGGTGCCTAAATCCTACATAAAGTCTTCCTGGAAAAGCTGTATCCTGTAAAAACTTCGAAGTCAGTCCCACTTGGAGGAGGATCTTGACTAGATGACCTTCAGAGATCCCTGCCATCTTAAATTATTGTATGACTCTATGAGTCATATACTACCATGGAGTTCAGCAGACATTCGGTTGGATTGGTGTTTCTTGCAAAAGATGACATCTATTTAAAATTTTGTGTGCTAGGGCCATTAAAAAATACGATTCTGGGAAAAGTAATTTCTGAAAAATCTTGTTATGAGTTAGTTCTATTTTTTAAATTCAGAAGAAGGAAAAAACTTGGACAACTGTTTGTGGAAAATGTATTTGTTAAAAACATTTTTTCAAAATACTGCTTTGATATATACCATTCACCAAAATCTTTTAAAAATCTTTCCCTTTCCCCTTTTCATACAAATTTCAGAAACTAACATTGATTTTTTTTTCTTTAAAATAAATTTTAGATTAATCAGGTTTCCTTAAACATATTTTTCAATTACATAATTAATCTTTAACTGCCTTTTTTGGTATGGCTAAAATAGTCAATAGATAGTGTAGTTGTTTTCAAAAGCTACAGTATTGGATATGAATCAATTTTGCCATTTCACAGGAGAGCAATTTTCCTCCATATATAACACTCTATACCAGCATAAGCTGGTTAACATCTGAAGCTGCTTAAACTGCAAAGAATACCAGTGATCCAGATTTAAATAAGATAATATGATTGCATACCATCAGGGCTGTATAGCATGCTGTTCTCATATGTGCTGGTGTCAGAACAAGTTAGCTTCCCTCATGGATTTTAATATATTTCAGTCAGAGAAAAAATTCAGTCCAATAAAGGTCACAATTTCTTGTCTTAGTTTTATATTAAGGATGTGTCATTAGATTAATTACAAAAAGGCAGCAACTTAGAAAAACTTCCTAGGACGCAGATTCTCATTATGGGGTCAAGAAAACCAATTCAAGAAGAACAAGTGACAGTGGCAAGCTGCTGACTGAGATCTTCTATTCTAACTAAGAAAAAAACTGTTATCAAACTATTCTTAAGGTGCAAGTGAATTGGTTCCTTCCAAGTTATTGTCTCTAAGTTTACAGTGACAGGAAAGCATGCTTCAAAAGTTGGAGTAGTCTATTATTCTTTTTGACTACCTTCAAGAAATAGTATCAGACAGGATCACTTGCTATAATAAAATGTTAGGAATAAAAAGCAAAGAATGAAGATTTCATGACAGCAGTTGATAGGTTTGCTGAATGCTGCAGATATGTAGACTTCAAAAGAGAACTAATAAGAGCAAAAACAATCACAGATATAAAAGCATCCCACTTCTGGGAAGAAACACTGTCACTCAGATTCAAGCACAGGCAATGCTACCGTTCCCAAAGCAGAAGTCCTGTATCAGGTGGCCTCAATACATGGGAGATGAGCCAAACAGAGCTGAAATAGCAATAGGAGCATTCTCATAATACAAAAATAGTGCTCAAGTAAGGACAGGGAGAATAATATATCTTCACATGAGAGAACAGTAGAGCTGTAGAGTAAGGAGCACGATAACAAGCGACAGCTGGAAACTATAAACAGCATAGAGCAGGACTGATGGAACTATGATATAATAGGTACTTTCCTAACAACATGGAGGCTGCCTAGAGAATCCGGAAATAACATTGCTGTCATCAGTGTACATCCCATGAAAATTTCACAATGCAAGGCACAAAACAGGCCAGAAAAATATACAGTGGTATTCAGTGTTGAACGGAACAGACTATATCTTACATTTAAACTAACATGGGGCAAGCAATGAAGTTATATGGGCTCAGAGAAAAAATGCTGGACATTTAACTCCAAATGTAAGTATATTTCTTTCAGATAATTTCATTAAGAAACAAGGACTGATGGCATATCATTAGGTTCTAGACATACTGAAGAAGCCCGGTTCACCTTCTTGATAAAATATGACTTGGCAGAGGCTGTTTAAACTATTCACATGAGAATAAGGGCTACTTAGGCTAAGTACAAAAACGACTTAATCAGCAACTCCAGGTGCACTCTGATGTCTGCATGTGGGAAATTAAAAAAATTCAAAGAGGTTGATAATATGAAATTATATATTACTTAGTGGAATGGGATTAGATTTAATAAGTGCTAAGGTAGCAACAGTCTTCACACTCTCTTGCCCAGGTCATGGCTTCTGGGACAGGGGCTGATGTGTGGTTTCAGAGCTCCTGCATCCACGTGCAGGCTGCACTGTGCCATCAAAACACAACAATGTTTACAGCAACAGCAAAACTCCTCCTATTTTATATACACAGAACAAAATTTATGCATAGGCAAAACCATATGCTTTCTACAGCTAATTAAACAGTAATTCTAGTATCAGACAATAAAGTATTCTCAAGACAAAAAGTCCCAGCAGGCCTTGGAATATTCCCTCTTGTAACAGTCCTAACCAAGTTTGGAAGATACTGCTCCAATGAAGAAAAATTTTCAGAAATTAAATAGGTCTCAGCATTACATTATTGACTTCTTTCCTAATGCAGTCTGAGGTGTGGAAACTGTAATGGATTACTGAGATCAACTTCTTAATTTTTCCAAAAGACTACACTTACCATATGAGTAGGCAAGGAGTAGGTGACTTAGGAAGTATATATCTAATCAAAGATATAGCAAGAGCCAGCAGAAATAGGATAATATCTGTATTATTTTAGTGTTAATACATTTGTGATGTTCAAATATCCATTAAAATAGCCATTTATTTGGGAAAATATTACGTTATATAGGTAATATAGGAGCACTGAGGAATTCACAAGAAAATAAATACGAGAATTGGTATCCCTTCCTGTTTTGGCAGTCTTGAATGAAGTCTCCACCTACATTAGCAACAGATACATCTCTTAATGCTTTTAGAGCAGTGCTCACACACAGCAGCTATCAGTAAGCTAAAAACCTCTTTCCCATTCATTCATGGTATTTTGTAGGCAATCGTTCTACTCTTATCGCATTAATAAGGACTGAAAAAAACCAGCCATGAGGGATTCACATCCTAGCAATGGCATAATGCTAAAATCACATCTAAGCCAACCATTTCTCAGAGGTCTTCTGCTGCATTGCATTTTCCTGCCTTTATCCAATAGCAGAGTAATCCAATAGCTCTTCTTCACCTGAGACACATTCAAATCCCTCATAGATCAAACAAATCTGAGCTGAGATCTCTACCCACCCAAAATAAAATAGCACAGAGGTGGTCTTCCTTGCCATTTGGAAAAATCTTTCTTCTTGAATGAATTCTTAAAACATAGCCAGACAATGGACTGACTCTAAATTTTAGAGCTTAGACAGGTGAAGGAAGTATTCCAATCTCAGATAAAAGCTTTGCTAAGAAAACTGAGAGGCAAACACAAAGAGACTGTCATAGTTAAAGCTGAGGGGAAGGGTGAAAAAGAACTGGACTTACATCGTCTGCATCCATAGTGAGTGCTCTAACCAGCCTTTTTTGGCTATGCTATATGCAGAACACACTGCTCAGAGTGCAGTAAATAATTGTTGGGTCCGATTGTACAGAAAAGCTAAAAGAGGTCCCTAGATTATGGCTCTTGGTGCATGCCAGTATGAGAAAAACATGGATCTACTCCCCACTATCAAAAATTGATTGCTTTTGGAAATTTTACTGCAGAAATTGAACACTCTCAGCACCTCAGGAAACATTATGACAATGTTAACTTATAGGGTGGTTATGTGCTCAGGATCCAAATTTGAGACTAGTCTGGCAGAGAAGTTAGAAGAGTCCCAATTATTTGTAGCTATGATTCTTGGTATATTGACTGGATTTTTATAAATACATAATTAAATAAATAAGTAAATATAATACCACAAGCCCTCAGGTGTCACAATTTCAGCCGTAACTGGTAGGTGACCTTCTGCAACGGACCTAAACAGTCCTAAATGCAGCAGCAGCAATTTTCTTTAAAAAACTGAGCACATCCAAGTCAGGCTTAACAGACACTGTATGGAGAACTTCAATTAAATAGTTTCTAATAGAAGTTGAAAGAACAATGGGAGTCAAGCTCCATACTGACTTAATGAAAGTAACAATCTCATTATTAGCCAGCTAATAATGAAACTCAGCAACTGAGATGTATTCAGCTAAAGAAAATTGGCAACAACAAAATAAACAAACAAAACCCCACAAACAAACAAACAACAACAACAAAAAAACCCACTCATTTTGCCGTTTGCATCAAAGGAAGTAAAGTTCTGACAAACCTGCTGTTACATGGGTTGGATTGCAGTTACCTACCTATATGCATTTGATTGCATGCCTATGGAAGAACAGCATATTTTATTACAGTACCATGTCCTAAACGCAATTGCTTCAGAAAAACAGAATCTAGCAGCTTGTTTAGTAGTCTGCCTTGAGCAGGTAAATTCAGGCTGTTTTACAGAATGTGAAATACTTGAAATGAAGAACAACTACTATACAGCATAAACTGAAATTGTTTGTTCCTTTGTTCACTTTCTGGATTGAAATACATAAATTTGTTGTGGCTGATCATTACTACTGATACATAATTTGCAGTGTTTACAGTACCTGCAGCTATTCAGCTATATAGAAATGAAAACAGATATTTGAAAAACATACTAATTTTTCCTGATTTGATTTCTCACACTGGTTTTCAGTGTAGAGACCAAGGCTTGCCATTTTTGCACAGAACTTTGGCTATAATTATTGCATTAACTGAAGGGCTGCACTTTTACAATAATTGTGGGGATACATAGTGAGCAATAAAGACTTTAAGAGGACTTATAAACTAGGTTTGTTTAGTTCATCTAGGATTATATTGATTTTTCAGAAAAAAAAAAAAGTTAGAAGACAATATAGAACTTATTTATTGGAGTCATTAATTCAATAAAATTTAACTAGCTCAGCTCTCCAAGCAGTTCAGTGCAAGAACACACCAAACCTCTGGACCAACTCTGAAGTTGACAGGACCCAGTTTGCACATGTGTCAATTTTAAGGCTAAAAAATCACTTCCTAAATTTAACTGAATTCCTACACAACAATGAAAGGCACCATATCTAAAAGCAGCTTCTAAACAGGTCACAGACAAAATTTCTTGTATACAGCCACTCATACTCTTGCATTCTTAGCACTGTACGGTTTTGACCTGTGTCAACCAGGACTGTTGTATACAGTGCCCAAGCAGCATTCATGGAACAGTTTAGGCAAGGGACCATTCCTGACAGGCTGGATGCAGGAAGCCTCTGAGAGAAGAGAGAAAACTATGTGCAACTTAGAACCACCACAGATTGGTTCTTGGTCCATTTTACCTATTTACCAATACAGCTAGTTTACTTACTTACTAATACAGCTGCTACTAGAAAAAGTTGTGTTGGGAAAATCACTACGTTTATCAGAAAACACTCCAGAGCAAGCCTTCAGAAATTAAACATACACAGGAAGGTCATCAGTTCTCTGCAGAAAGCCTTTGGTCAGATGCTGATTGAACACAAATGAGGAGAGTTATACTGATTTTGAATGAAGTCAGTAGTATATGATGATTTCCATGTGAACGAGATGTGGTCCTCTGGTTCCTAGTACAAAATCACCTTCATATAAAGTCTCAGATTAAACAGTTCAGAGAGATTTCATTTGTCTGTAAAAATATCTTCTGAACTGTGGTTGGTTTGTTGCTCTGTCCCTAGATAAAAAAGGGATTAGAGCTTTAAAGGCAGAGAGAACTGGAGCTAAGTTAAAACTATAAAGCACTTATCCATTTGTTCCTACAGAGGATCACTAAATGCAATAAATCAGGTGCTATAAAAATCTGGGGGGAACTGGTTCAGAATTTCACTGACAGAATCATGATGTCTGCTTCTTCCATGGAGTAACATAATAAGAAACAAAAGCAATGATGTAGGCCAGAGCTTTGAATGGCAGAGCACAATTTTAAATTGGTAGAAACTCAAACCATTTAAAATTAATTACTTTCCTCTGTATTTTTAGACATCTGTAATTTAAAATAGAGTTTTATCCTCTTTTGGGCAGCTAATGACAGGAGAGGTATAATGACAAGCCCTTTCATGGGTTTTCAGATCCAGTGTCCAGTCATTAGCTGCCAGGAAATACATGACTTAAAAATTATTTTATTGCTCAGTTAATATACTAAAACTTTATGACTTCATAAACATTTTAGAAAACTGGTACATTTGAGCCTTGTATGTACTGAACTGCTGCTCCATAACTATTACATAGCCTATAGCTGCTCTGTAGTCCCTCCTTTTCTATTGTTTCCTATTTTTCCTTTTTCAAAATGAGAATTGTCTTATCTGTAAACTTGCAGTTGCAGTCTGTCCTTTTTTATGCAAACCTACATTATTCCAAATGCTGATTGACACCTCTGTCATTGAAGACTTTGAAAGCAAAGGAACTTCCAAGCTGACCCTCAGGAAAGGGGAGTCTAGACTAAGAAAGGGGAGTGTTTTCTCATGCATTGGTAATAATCCAGTTCTCTGTGGAGCTCTGTATGATATATATGATATATGATATAGAAGAATGCATGAATGTTGAAAAGTAAATAGGTGAAGCTTAGTAGTTTTGCACTGAAAAGTAGCTCAAGTGAGAAATACACACGAGCTTCATTTGGGATCTCTTTAAGTGAACGTGGGACTCCAATAGCTCTGACAGACTTGACAAGTCCTGTTTGAGCATTGCATTTTGGGTAACCCTCCCTTGTCCAGGATGACTAGAGACTGATTTCTAAGGTTTCTGAACAGAGCTCAGGGAAAAGGAGGATTGAAAAACCATCTAATTGAATAGTTAGATTTTGCAATTAAAAACTGAAGCAGCCTCATGTTGTCAGAGCATTCAGACTTCTGACTTGAGTCAGAAATGAGGAAAAGACTCTTCCATACACAGAGTAATGACTTAACCATGAGTATATATCATGGGCAGAACAAGGAAGGAGAATAAATCTTGCAAATCCCTAAAAAAACCTTTACAAGTTGCTGCAAGGTCATATTTTTATCTTACTGTTCGATTTCCCAAAAGATTGCAACTATACTTTGGAGGTAGAAAAAACTGATTTTCACTCAGACCTCTTCGGGAGAGAGAATGCTCACATTTACTGACATTCTCTAAGCATAGATAACAGAGCTACATCTCTGAGAAACTGCTCTATTTGCAGTAGCTTCTATAGATCTGCTTCACAACATGCAGAGGTAGTATTTACCCTGTTTCATCAAGCATTCATTCACATGCTTTCTAAGACTAATTAGTTAGATCATGCTGTAAATTGCATTTGCATTTGCCGACTATCCATAACGCTCTCCACTGTTAGTCAAAGGACTTAACTACACTAAAGCACTACCAAAAAAATCCTGCAAAGTCACATACCAACAGGGATATATAAGCCATTCTAATCTCAGTTATTGATCACAGTTTGATTTCTCTAAGGTCAGTTTATCTTGGAATATCTGGGCAGAGACTTGGTCCCCAAATTACTTTTTACAAACAAGAAAACTGGCATAAAAAGAATTTAGAAAATAACTCTTCTCTTTCGGATTATGCAACTCTACATTTTGCGTTATTTCAGAACCTTGATCTAAACCTTTGGGTAGTATTTAACCCACAGATAGTGAAAAGGTCTTTGATAATTTCCAGATCATGCCACATATTTCCAGTGAACCACTTCAGGAATTTAATTCCCAGAAAGAATACAGAAACACTTCAGGAAAGCTTTGACTACCCGAGAACTAACTGAGGCAACTAAACCCTTTCAGGCCCTTCACTTTTAAAAGATATTAAACTCGCACAAAAGAGAAACAAAGAGGATTTTTCTGGCCAAAAACTCATTCACAGAGCAGCGCTCTGGAAAGACATAGCAACAACCTCAAATACCTCAGTTTTTATTTTGGGGAAGGATTTCTGTTTGTCACACTAAAAAGAAGAAATAGGGCTAAAGACATTTACATGTCTAGTGTCAAGCTGGATAAATCCAAAATCCTTGCCGTAAATCCCTAACTGCAAAATAAGTTCAAGCCTGAGCCTTGAGTGAATACACATAAAGCTTAAAAAAGGATCTTAAAAAGCATAGTGATGCTTGGCTATGCAGTGACATTTTTTCCTGAGAATTTAATAATGTATTTGTCAGGAGCCACGTTTAAACCAGCTTTGCACCTTGTGTAATGAAAAGCATTTAGGTCGAATGACCTCCCAAATTGGCTGTGGGATGACCATATGAGCCAGCGGGAAGGACATAAAGGTTACATTTGGGTATGTGCTGACTTTTAGTAGATTACATATCTATGGCATCTTATTTAAATTGGTTGTTCTCCATATTGATTCACTGAGGAAGTTTCAGTCAATGACAAATTTCTGCTTCACTGTCATTTTCCATATCCTGGCCTCCAGAAGAACTCCATCTAATCAGAGTTGCACAGATTGCACCAAGGGAACAGACTCACTCCTCAGCAAGTGATGTAGCTGGTACCTCCATCTGCTTTGCCGTGGAAGACATCAATATGTGGAAGGAAGATTTGGAAGCATTTCGCTCACCTTCTGAATTGCTCAGGAAGCATTTAGAGCCAAGACCCTCTGACAGATGACTGTTTCGCTCAGGTCTAATGTCAGTGATCTGTATGGAGTATTATGTGTCACTTCACAGAGCAACCACTGACCAGCTGATTTAAGATGATCAGGTAGATCATCCCATATTTACTTCCCTAATCAAACAGAACCATGATTATAATTAACCATAAGCATATTGCAGACTTTCAAAACCTATCTTAAAAATGTAAAATGCAATTTTAAATTTACATTAAACTGTTTTATAAAATTATGTTAAATATTTATGTTACTATTTAAATTCATAGAGAAGAGAAATAATCATTGATAGTTAATTGCAATTCTAGACTAAGATTTTGTGTTTATAAAAGCATGAAATAAATTCCCAAAGTAAAATGTTCTTTTTCTTTGAGTAATTACTGAATAAAGAGTTTCAGACAAAAACATCCAGTCAAAACAACTTACTCCATATCTGAATTAAAAATATGTATGGTGTGACTTATTTTTTGACACTTTCTTAACGTTCTTGTGTTCCTCAGAATTAATGCATTTCCATAAATTCATCCAGGGGATGGATTTCTAACTACACTAATAGATTGTCATTTTCACTACATTTTCAGCCAATACTTTTTGTTACTAAGGGGAGGTTTTCCCATGTTACACTGAAAAACTTCATACAAAATGAATTTTTCCAGGGAGATATATGTGTTAAGGTGTCTGCATAATCAAACAGCTTTTCTTCCAACATATTTCATGCATCTTGTCTCTGTCCTTCTAATCACTAACAAAGAGTATAAATAATGCTCTCAATAATAGAATATTACCAAATCTACACAACTCCTCAGATATGTTAATGATCATTTAGAAAAAAACCACCGGGTTTACTTCTAAAAAGAGTTATATAATGAGGTAGTTATGCAGGGATATACAAGCTGACAGTCTGGAAACTGATTTGGGACTCAGAAGATACCGAGTCAAGTCTAACTTATGACCCTGCTTTACCATCCTATTTTCAGAAGATCATGTTCTTTTCTTGTTTAATTTCCCATTCATTTCCCATTATTTGGAAGTCTGAGATAATGACCTCTACTGAACAGATATATAATAAAGGAGTAAAGTACTTTTTGCCTGGACAATTTTCTACTATGACTGATCTGGGAAAACGGGTATGAGTCAAGACACTAAGAAGTTTAATTTATCCTTAAAACATCTGGGTTACTTTGTGAAACTCCTCTTAGTTCAGTAAAAATACTGAATTATACAGCATTATTACTAAAATATCTGCATTGGCTGATGTGGGTGACTTACAGGTTCAGTGTTCTGATGTCTGTGAAAAGTCATGCTGCTGAGTCATATCAAACTCCTGTAAGGAAGTAACCAAAAGGGCTAAAAGTTTATGCTGAGACCACTGTACCAAGTACGTTCCAAGTGTGAAGGTTTTACGCTTGATGTACGCATCTAAGTAGATCCTTTCATGTCAGAGAAACAGCAGGGCCATTCTTCCCTGCCTTTACCTCATTGGCATGTCTCCTTCTCAATTCAGGAACATAACAAGATCTTGAAAACATAAAATTGTGGAAATTATATATTCTTTGGTTAAAGATGCTACCTCATCTTGCCCAATTCTGACTTCAGCCATCTCCCCAATTTGTATCAGAAAAGTCTTTGATGACAGGAATGGTGTTTTATGCTTCATATGCAAGAGAGAAAACTGGGGCAGCAACGACAGTGCAATAGAGCTGAGGGAATCATTCAGAGTTAATAATTTATTTGCTGAATATAGCTTCCTTTCTTCTTTTTTGAACAGATGTGAAAAAGCATCTTCCTTTCAGCTGCAAGGGAGAAAATGGCATGCTTGAGTGGGTCACTCAGGGTGAGCAAGAGGCCACAATACACCTTGCACTGATGTATTTTGCCTCCTTGATGAAGCCCTGAGAGCACAGATCTTTAAATGATGTCCCAGCCTTTGGTGTATGGCCACAGGTATTTGCTGATTTGTGACCCATCCAGGCTGACATGTAGGCTATAGAGCACCTGAGGAACCTGGAGTTCTCTGCTACATACACCTGAGACCTGGTTTGGGCATTCACAAGGCAAGACTTAATAGTGCAAGACTCACATGTACTACAAGGTCCAGCTCTGAACAGAAACCTGAGATTAGTTTAAAGATTCATAATATAATAATAGTGTTTAATTTTTTACTAACATTAGCCAAATTTTCTTTGCAAATATACTTGGTAATTCTGTAGTAAGCAATTTATTACAAGTATGGAATAAAACAAGACATTGAAGACTAATTACATTTTGACCTTTTATTATTTATCTGTAGCAACAAACAGAAATAGTGCTTTTGTTTGATGCACTTTTTCATCTGTGTGAACACAAGTCTAGCCACAAAAAACCTAGCTTCATAAATTTTCTATTCTATAAATATTTCTGCCCATGTTTGGTCATATTATAAGATGAATTTGACTGTGCATTACGTTATGAATATACAAAATGTTTGTAGGAACAGATGATGTAGATGATGATGATGATAATGATGATGATGATGGGTGACTACAGTTGCAAAGGACAGCAGGAGATTTTAGGCAAAGCATTGCAGCCAGCATATAAGCAGTCATGTTTTCTTCTTTGTTCTCTGCTGGGCAGACTAGAGCTTAGAACTAATAGCTTTTTGTTCATTTTCAGTAACTGCATATTAGAACTCCAAGTATTACTTTCATTGGTATCACCCACTATTCAGTAACAATACATATTTTAAGCAGCCTCTCAGTAAATTAATTTCCTAGAATATTCTTGGAAAAATGAGCACAAAACAAGTTAGAATATTGCCATGGAAAATTCAATGCTTCATTTAAATAAATATTTGCAGATTTCACCCCTTATTATCTGCTTAGCTATAATCATCTACAAAAAGGAAACTTATAAGTATTCCTTTTTTGGTGCATCAAAACTGAAAATTCAGTTAATATTTTTTAAAGGTTGAAAGTCTTCCTGAAAAAGAAACCTGACTTTTCTGAAACTCTTCCATGCATGCAAATGTATATATGTATTCAAATCATAGATACACATCAAGAAAAAAAATTATATTTATGGTTACACTATGTATAAAAATGTACACCAACTGAAGCAATAATAGCATTTCTGTAAAACTCCTATATAAACTACCCCAAACTATAAGTTTGGAAATTCTTTTGGAGTTATGGAATGGCTGCAGTGAAGACAAAACTACTGTTCAAGTCAAGACAAGTATTACTCTTGAAAACTGGGGTCACTGGAGTGCCTTCTGCTCTTTCTTCCTTTTCAGGTCCTTCAGCTGGTGAAGGTGTCTTCACGTCACCAGCAGCAGCCTTCACCAGAGAAATTAACTTCTGTGTGGACTGCCTGCCTGAAAACACAGAAAAATGTATCTTTTTCCCCACAGAAAAGTAGGGCAAAGGACTTTTTTGCTAGGTTCTACTGTAAGCATCTACCAGGTGGATACAAGAAACTTCCAGAAGGCCCCTTAGCTGCTTTACAGTTGTTATCCTATTCTGAATGCAGCAAATTGCTGGATAGCCATAAGATATGAGAGATAAAATAAATCACAGCCACATTTTACCATTTTGGCCAAAAGTCTGGGGGTGACTGCACTATGTCATCTTTAAAATATTTTTATCCCTTGCTGTAATAAATTAGAAGATTTTTTAATCTCTTGTTGCAATATATTTAGCCTACCATTGATCCACTAACACTTGAAGTATAATTATTGTAAATGGTGATGACATTTTATATTCTACTAATCACCAACTGTCCTATTTGACAAATGTTCTGGTTTGTCTTTTATTTTCGATGAAGCTTAAAATAAAAAATCTTTTTTTTCTTTCTGTCATTGTTTTTGCACCAGTATCATTGATGGTTTCATTCATGTCAGCACAAACTCAGAAATGAGTTTTAGATGAGTTGAGCTGCTTGTGCTGACTAAATTTGCAGCAGCAAAGCATAAAGCATTTCAAGTTCTACAAAAGCAATCTTTTTATTACTTCTTTTTGAGAGACTGGTGGTTTAAAAAGAAAATAGATACACAGACTTCAATATGCTCCTTTTTTTGGTAGTCTCCACACAATTAGAGATGTCTTTGTACTACAGAATTACCAGACTTTATATAGATTTTATAGAATGTGGATAGATTTTTGTCATTGGGCACCTGCAAAACATGCACAGTAGCATATAGCTAAATTGTACAGCTGTTACAGTCACACAAGATTGTCTCTGTAATAAAGAAATTCAGTATATCCAACCAAGCAATATATATGTATATAGAGTTCATATATATGTACGTGTGTGTGTGTGTGTGTGTGTACATACGTATAGAAACACTCATTCACATAATATAGTTATTTGTAACAGGTGCTGATATGTTCTGTGGTGTGTGCCTGTTCTGTCAGTGAAATTAAATGCACATCACACTATGTCTTCTCAGCTGTTGCATGCTGCCTAGTTTTCAGTTTGGCACTGTCTAGGTATGCAGCTACAGATGGAAAGTCAGTATGTGTGATATGCTTTTCACCTGCCATAAAATACCGAACTCCTTTTGTCATTTTGTATAAACAATTTGCAATTCATTTAGCTCTTACACAGGGAATTCCAAAATAACGCATTAAGATGTTTAATATTATTAAACAATAATTAATTTTAAAGCAATGAGAAAGGAATCCAGTTTTAGAAGCTTTTACATGCTATAATTTCCAGATCTGTAACCTACAGCACAGGATGAGGGATTAAAATCATGTATGAGGTTCTGTATTTGAGTCTCTGATATGACTTTTATGTATTGACATCTGGAACGAAAAGGATTAGTTGTATAATTTAATCCTATCAAAGACAGTTGTAGTTTTCCTTTTCTACACTGTGCTAAATGCACAGAAGCTTCATGCAATAGCATATGACTATCTAACAGCAATTACATGACACGGAAGGGACGATGACTTAGGACATGTGATATAAAAAGCTTTGCAGCCCATCAGTAGATTATTTCAACTTGAGGCTATAATTCACTTTTCAGCGCATGACCTTTTGTATGTTTTACTCACTAAAGTATATTTTAAGGCGGTCTTCTTGACCTTGCAGAATAACCTTCAATGCAAAGGGGGTTTACAGGTATCTCATAAAAATCTCCTGGAATCTGTTGACCTATTTTTCTCTTAAAGGTTCCTTCCTGGGGCTGATTCTTTACTGAGTAACACTTCATGTTGCTAACAGTCTTCATTATAACCTTGCAATGTCATAAGATATTCATATGTCATCCCAAGAATTACCTTTTACTTCCTTACCTCATAAAATCATTAATATTGGTACACACAAAATACCTAAAGATTCATTGGACAATAAACCACTAGTTCATGCACAAAACACAGTACTAAATATTATTAGGATTTCTTATTGTAGCTAGCAATAAAAGCTGCTCTTTACGGCTGACATTGGTAAACCTACTGGGTTTTGTGTTTGTTTGTTTGTTTGCTTTATTTATGTTTTCCTGAACAATGAATAAAGGGATCTTTCAATCTTTTCTGTTAGATTCAGGCATATGATAAATGGGACAAAGTAGCATGTGGACAGGAGTGTTTAATTTTTATATTTAGGCCTAAGTTGTATTTGAGACTCTACATATTTACCCTACTTTGAACACTGTGGGAGATGTAAGTAAGCATATAAGATTACGAATAAATCTTACTTACACAGTAAGAGAAAGATTTGATGTCAAGAAGTAAGAGTGACAGAAATAATAAGAACATTTATTAGCTTATTACATGTATTAGTTGCACTGTAATACATGAAACACACAGCCAGTACAAAAATAGAAGTAAGCAATGTCCAAGAAAAAAGTAAGTTTTCACATAACCATTCTGAAACTAATGTAGATGTTTTGGATGGCTCTTCAGGGTAAGAAATACCTATTCATGAGTGTAACAGTAATCATGTAATCATTGGGAGGATTAATTAGTTAATTAATTAATAAGTTTTGAAAAATCTACAGCAAATAGGACATCTGTGGTTTATGACCTTTTTTTTCTCTGAAAAAAAAAAAAACACCAGCTTTTGGGTTGAAATTACTTTTAATAGTTTTGCCTGAAAGGGGAAAATCTTGGGGGGTTAATATTTCTTTTTTATTGTTTTGAAATTACTTTTTGCTTTGTTAACTGCCAAAACTGGGGAAAATTTAAAAAATAATGTAAAAGTTCCAAGTGAAAAGTTTCTACTAAAATTTTATTAACATGTTTATTTATTTTCATTCTTTTATTTCAGTGGCACAATCAATAAATTTTAGCTCTGGGATCACATACAACAGTGCTTTGGGTTTTTTTATTTTTTCTGTTAAGGCAGTGAACTGAAAAAGAAATTATTTGTAGTTCTATTACTCTACTACCAATCATAAAATCTTTTATTTGAAAAGCTACCTGCTTGTCAACTACATATCCAATATAAAACAGAGAAAACCAGAAAGCAATAGCAGTAATTTATCTACCTTTACAGTTTTACCATGAAAAATGTACTTCTCCATAAAAAATTTTTTAGACCAAGCTTGAAACGACACAAACGTACATTTCCTACTTTTCTATAAGAGTGTATGCATGTACAGCTTTTTCCATCTGTCATTTCTGTTTAACATAGAGTCATGATATTTACATTTCAACAAACCAAATGGCAAAATATCTATTGTTCAACATAACACTGGATTTTGTAATTTCCTAAAAGGTTGAGGGTATTTAACCAGATACTGTACTTGAGCTTTCCATATGCAATGAAACACAATTGGAGATTATAAATTCAGAAGAAAGGCGGGAGCACTTATGATGTGATATTATAACTTGAAAAAAACTCCATGAATTCTTTATTGCACTTTGTTCCTGTTAGTCAAAGAAAAGAGATCAGGAGAACCTTTATGATAGAAAAGGTGTTTCTTTCATAGCAAAAAGATTTCTTCAGTGATAGAAATTACACTAAACACTAATTCTACCTTTGAAATAAGCATTTTTCATCATAAATCAACAAATCATTGTGATAATAAATAACCTATACTGTGCTTGTTTTTAATGATAATGTTCTGTTAAACCTCCACTACATTAGATTTGCACATACAGATACATGCACACGAGTCTATTACAAAACGTTTTCCTGAGATCCCCACAAGTTACAAAGTGCTTGAGCTGACATGGACTAGGGTCTAAACAGGGGATATGCCTCAAAAGAGCTGGTGTTCAAGAACAGCTGCTGAGCTACGCACACCTCTGACTAGTAATAGCAATTATTTACATTAGCAGCTCTGGAAAAACTGAAGAGGGATTCTCACTTCTCAGCTGTAATACTTTGATGTAATTCAGGGTTATGGCAACAAGGCAAAAGCAAACTATTCCTTGTAACTGCCCAATGTAACCAGAGTTTCACCTAAAGGCAGAGAAATGTGGAAGTCCACAATAAAGATAATGGAAAAGAATGTGTCCAGATCTCTATTTGCTTGAGTAAGCGGGCCAGAAATTCTCAGAATTAACATATCAAAATAAGGAGAGATGGCAATCTGTAGCCTGGTTTTCTAGGTAACTGACTAAATTTCCAAATAAAGTGAATGCAGTCATTTCTCCCTGCACTCTGTCTGTCAAACCCACAGTCATTCTCGAATGTCACTTTAGAGGGGTAAAGAGACTAAAGACAAACAGTTCTTATAATTTCATGAAAACTGGCAAGTGGATGGAGAAAAGACACCCTACTATTATCCATTGTGAAAACACCTAATGAGATCACCCTTCCTTAGATATCAGACAGGCGGGAAAGCAGAAATCAATGGTTATGCTGCACACAGTACGACTCTTTTTTTGAAAGCTTTTCATATTACATTACCTTCTGCCCTAATTGCTATAACCAGAAGATGAATTAGAAGAGTATGGTATGGAGTTTGGAAATATTGATGTCCCATCTAAACATTGTCATTCAGCATAACAGCTAAAATTAGATGACAAAACTCATTGTGAATAATATGAACAGTTTGCAGAGGCTAATGAGATCAGAGCAGAAGCTGCAAATGGACTTTGACCCTCACAGAACTCTCATTGATTTTAAGACCTTTATCTAAACAAGTGGTTTTAAGTTGTTTCTTCTAACAGAGCTGTATTTCTAGAAATGTCCTTACTGTCTGATGCTTCATCATTCTGCTTTCTATTGCTTTAATGGGAATTCGATGGAACAGATTTTTTTTTTTTAAATTCACATAGTGTATGTCAAATGTCTAGACTGTAATTGCTACAGTCTTGAGGCTATTTTATATTGTATCATATAGCAGTCCTTTCGAGTGACTGAGCAATGCTAAATACATAACTGTGAGGAAACTAAAGATCTGACATTGTGATCATTTGGTCCTTATGATCTTGCCTCAGTAGGCTATAATTCAATTTAGATATTTTTTTTGCTATTTAAGAACATTGAAACTACAGCAAGATAATGTTTTTGGTTGGTAAACAAAGCTACAGCCTCCTTATGAAACAAGTATGATTTAACTGAGACATAATTCTTTTAACTTGGACAGCAATAATTTTGTGCAAGTTGGCAGACTGTCTTAGCAGCATAACTTATAACTGAATAACTTGTTCTGAAATCTGTCCTCAAGGTGAAGTATTGTTAATCAAGAAATAAAATATATTTTTTTTAACCTTGCAATGAAGATAAATAATTAATAAATCTACTGTCTCTCTATGACATGTATCTTTTGGGAGTATGTAGAGCATAATGACACTAAATTTAGGACCATTTTGAATTGTAATGTCTCAATTTTATGCCTGCTATGTCCAGATGACATCCACTAACAACATGACATCAAGCCTAACTAACATGTTTCCCAGAACTTGTAAACTGTCCACTCTTCTAACCTCATTTGTGCTCCAGGGAAATAAAACTGTTATGAAAAAAATGCTAGTTTTTCTGATTTTTATTTTATTTGAAAATTAGTTTAATGCAAAAAAATAAAGGGTAAAGTTTTGCTTTTGTAGACAGACTAGAAGACATTTTATTTCATCTTTTCTCTCTGCTGGAAGCTTGGACTCAACACTCACTATAGTTCCACCAGGAACACCACAAAAAAAATTATTTCCTCCCTAAGTTGAAAAAGTAGCTTGCTGTAAATTACTGCTTTTTCATTGCTGTTTATGCAATTAGAAAGCAATCATTAACATGAAAGAAGGTTTCTATTTCCTGTTCTGAACTCTGGTACAGGGGCTATTAGCAATTACTGCCATAAAAAGTGCCCCTACAGGCAATTCTCCAGATATTCTCAGTTTTGAAGAGTTACCAGCTTCATGCCAGTCTGCTTGACCTCAGGCTTCATTCTTCTCCAAGAGCTGGCTGGACCAAGGAAGAGATTTGTAAAGAAAAAATAATAACTTTATTCTATGTACTAACTTCTGAAAAATGCTCTATATTCACCTGTGCCAGTGAATGACACATTATTTCTATTAACTCTATTTTTTGCACATATTCATCTCTTTCATATAGGATTCCTATAAAGCTGCTGAAACTTAAGTGTAAGTTTTGCTGGAACAGAAACCAGTTATTAAAAATGCGTAGGATACAATTCCAGTCGTTCTCAGTCAGAGCTGTATTACCCCTCTTTGGGCACTCTCCACCCTCCAGAGCAGAGGCAATCCAGTAACAAAACAGTTTAGAAAGAATTTGCAATATAAGAGGGATGGGACTAATTAGGCAAGGAGCCACTGATCGTTGTGAGACTTTTGCAGGAGCAAAGGAAGGTGGCTGGCATCCAAACCCTACATTTCCTGGAATACAAAGAAAATGGAGTACCTAAATTGGTAATGTTTGGATGCAGATTGAAAGATTGCCATGCTGCAAGTATGTTATAGAGAAAGGAAAATAAAAGAGTTAAGTAAAAAACAAGACTACTTTTTTATTTTGTTTGTGGAGTGAAATGGAAGCACTTGATGACACTGGAGATTCTGCATGTGATTAGGAATGTGGCTACAGTGACATGGAATAAGTCTAGCAAGAGGCATCCTTGTCAAAGACTTCCCAAAGTGCTTCAGCACAACCAGGAGTCTGAACTCTAGTAGTTAATTAGTTTTCTGCATTAATTCACTGTTTGTTTATTTTTCTAAGGATGTGATATTAAAGACACTTGGAAGTCCAGAGTAGTTTCCCTTTGACTTAGCAAATCGGCTTAGCCTTTCAGTCTCAGGAACATTCTGTCTAATGCAAAGTACCTAAGACTCCTAACTTAAGGACCACAGTCATCCCAGACTGCCTTTTATAGTCAATGGATATCTGCCCACATACACTCTGATTGTAGGTAGGATAGGTTGCTCTCTAAAGTTGTTCTCCCTCTGTTGACTCCATGAAGTCAGGGGGAGTACGCTTTTTATTAGGGAGCACAACTCCTTAAAGGTAAATTGGTTGAAATTTGGCTCATTATATATATGTATTTTATATATCCAATATATTCTTGTCTAAAAGAGCTATTTGTTTGAAGATACTACATGAGACAAAACATGAATTCAAAATGAGAAATATGTATTTATCTAAAGTAAAATTTGAAAGTTTTTATTTACCATTTTATTGATGGGTGGCATATTACTAATTTGAAAGGAATTCCCAGAGCCTAATATGACTAATACATAGTTTAGGAGAATTAATCCTTTATATAGTATCCTGTATGTCAAGAAAAACAAATATAATTACTACATCAGTATTTGTTGGTTTAGAGCAGATAAAGTACAAATATTTGAGATCAAATCAGTTCCTTCTTTGGAAGAATGTAAGGTTTTCTTGAGATGATTCCAAGTACTGACTTAACATCACCTCAAGAAAAAAAGAAACCACAAAGCTGACAGCTCTGCCTTCTTATTTCATCCTCTAAACCTGTAACAAAAACATTAAAAACTTTTTCCACAGAAATAAGGGTCTTTTTGTAGGTTAATGATAGCTATAATAACTCTCAGGTTGACTTCAGAATTTAAAAGAAATGGTGCATACTGTGCACTTCCCCCCACAGTATGTCTTAATCCCTGACCAGTGAGAGATCATTTTTTAATGTCCAGAGCAATGTCTGTTTAATGTCCGTTTCTCCATATAGAAAGGATGCCAAATAGAGTGACCTGAGCCTATTTTAGCAAACCCCCAGAAAGATGGCTTTTTGTCTTAGGAAAATTATCAAAAGCCTCACACTTTTTCTGTCTGGCCATAGCCCAAAAAGCAGTTGGATTTAGACAAATATATGGATGCAAGGAAACTGAAAAGTACAACTATATATATTTGGGCTGATTGCAAGTTGGACCAAAGCATTTCTTATTATTATTATTTGCAAGGTAGAATCAAACATTTTCCTCTGTGAGACACATTCTTAATCTCATGACCCAGTTCTTCACTGGGGCTCTAAGTAGCGCTCTAGAAATCCTTACAGACTTCTGCTACTTAGAAGGTCTCAGGAATGTTCCCTTCATTTAAAAAAACCCTTTCAAAACAGAACACCAAAAAACCCCAAACCTCTTTTGCTCAGACTGAGAAGCACTCAGACCTTCAAGCAAGCAATATATGAGAAGAGACAGATCGGTAGAATATCCTGATAGTGGTAACCAGAGTGGGTTTTGAAAGAAAATTTTGTATTTTGAAGAAGTAATCCTGGTTCTATAAATAAATTTAAAAAGTCCTTTCCATTAGCTGACCAAATAATAGATAAATATATGGTGGTTTTTTTTAATGGAAGGTGTTCTTACTAATCCCCAAGGGGAATAATAGCATATATTCAAAAACCAGTTATCTCCATATGATTTTACGCACTTGGTACTGAGTGTACAAAAAAAATGAAGGAACTGTGAAATTATTTTCTAGTCTAAAGAAGCAGCAAAGAAAAAAGTTAGATGTATGGCTGAATCTTGAGGTTAAGGCTTACACGGTGGTTTTAAATATCTGTAGTGATCTTTTCTCAAAAGGAAAGACAACTGACTTAATACTAAAGGAATTAAGAAGAGGGGATGTACATGTACATTCGCCCTATAAGGACAATTTGTGGTTTCAAACATTCTAAATATTTCTAAAAATAATTAAGAAAAAATTAAATGCATTAATGCAAACTTATGCATCACAGCTGTTATCTTCTTTAATCCTTAGAGAGTTCTTTGTGCCTCATGACTTCGTAAAGAATTAGAAACAGCTCATATTAGAGTTCATTGTGCATTCCCCTTAGAACCACTTTCTTCTTTTCCTACAATTACTAGGATTTATTTTCTTTGCTTGAAAATAGGATTTTTGTCTAATTTGAGTCCCTGCTATTTAATTCCTACTTGAAGTCATAATCCTCCGTGTCACATCACACCAATCTCTTTGTAGCCAATTCTGATTTCACAGGCAGGATTTTGATTTAGGAAGAACTGAATACTTAAGTACACTTTACATACCAGAATTTAGTCTTTCAGAAACATACAAAGTAAGAAATGCTGCAGCCAGACAATTTCAAGGCACTAAACTCAAGGTACAATCTGTGAAAGTTTGAGCTCCTGTTTACACTTTTCAGTAGTGTATTAATTAAGAAGTTAATAGAGTATACTGTTTCCTTTCCAAGATACCGCTTCTGAGAGATGTCTCTCTGATACACAGGCTGTCCACAAAAGTTTAAGGTGAGGTGATCATTTTTCCAAGCAGTCAATGGTGTCAGTAGAGACACTCCCCCCCATACAGGGAAAACCCTTTGCAGTTTTTCCAGAATAGAAGCCTTGCAACAAAAAACAAACAAACAAACAAACAAAAAAAATTTAAAAAAAAGGCAACTGAACATAGTAACTGTTTTCTGTAAAGCTAGGCATATTAAAAATGCCAGTAAGACCAGTCATTAATTACAAAAAGAATCTATAGTTGAAAAGGAAACCTCTTGGTTTTCAAGAAAGGAAGTCCTGTATTGTTGTCTCAGTGCTGATCTCACAGGATCATAAACTGGGCTTTATTAATTGCTACAGGACTGCCTTTCTGTAGCATCAAATAAAAATCCCTAATTTTTCATGTGGAAAAGAATATTCACATCACTGAAAACTCAATATCTGTAGTTGACCAACTGATTTCAATTTAATGGATTTATAGGACATCATGTACTGAACTGCTGAACTAGAAAAAAAAACCTGATAAAACAATGAACAACTTCAGGAAACATACAGAAATTATCCTTTATTTTATGTGACATTTTATTTCAAGTGACTTGATATAACGCGATCATCGTCACAAATTTTACCAGGTTAGGAATTGCACTCAAACACTTCTAAAACCTTTTCTCCCTGTACTTTCAAGTATTTCTTGTAGGAGCAGCTTAGAGACTATAGTACTGAGAGTGTTCATCATTTTCATGGGAACTTAATCAGAAGCAAATATATACTGAAGCAAAGCATATTATGAAAATACAGAAGAGAGTTAACTCTCAAGCTTCAGTGTGTATTTGGTTTAATTTTGTTTGGGTTTCTTTGGCATATACCTGAAATAGGTTATGAGAGTGAAAGGTTTGCTTGTAAGATCTTCACATATAAATGAACCTATGTAATCCACGCTTCTTACGGAAATCTCTTACTACCAAATGGAAACACACGCAAATCAGTAGGAGGAATACCTTCTGGTATCTTGTTGCAAGTCTGTGAAGAAGACACAAGGCGGTTTAAAAATCTTGGAAAAATACAGACCGTTCCCTCTATTTATCGGTACTATCAGAGCGCCACGCAGAGCTCGGGAAATTACGTGCCAATCTACCCCGGAGATCCAGCGGTTCCGCGAACTCGGCAGCGGCTGGTGGCGGCAGAGCGGGGAGTCCGATGGGGGGATGCGGGACTCGTGGCGGGGACGCGGGGGGCGCGTCCGCCCGGCCCCGCAGCGGCTCCCCGGCGGGAGCTCACTTTCTGTCATCCACGCGCCATCTAGCGTCGAGAAAAGGGGGTCGGCTTGGCACGGGAGCGGAACGGAGAGGAGGAGAAAAAGGCTCCCACACCCGTCCCAGCTCTCGCCGTTCCTAAAGCTGGTAAGAGCTATTTGGATATTGCAGCCAGAACTCCGGAGTGGCTCGGGGCGGGTTGTGAGGAGCATCGCCACGCTTCACTCCCAGGCATCTCATCCCCCCCTTCTTTTAGTGAACCGTTCCCCTTCCCTTGAAAGCAGCTAGCGCTCCCCAGAAATCCCCTCGGTACCTCACCTAAGCCACCGCCGCCGCCCCGATCCCTGCCCAAACACCGCGAACTCCAAAGGGTCTGTACGCCGCTGTCGGCGGAGGGGTTGGACCGCGCGATCCCGGCCCTGCAGAGACAACACACCGACACGGACCGACACACGCGCATACACCGACACGCACCGACACACACGCACACACACCGACACACGCACACACACCGACACACAGGCACTCACACAAACACATACACACGCACACGTAGGCACAGCCGCGCTCCCCGCCTGCCCTGCCGCCGCCGGTGCAGCCGCCCGCAGCCCCTTTGTTCCGCCCGCGGAGCGATGCCCTGCCCGCCCGCGCTCCCCCGCTCCCCTCTCCGCCACCCGGCGCCGACCGCCCCTGCGCCCCTCGCCCGCGGGCGGCGGCGGGGTGGCATGGCCCGCCCGCCGCGGGGGAGGCAGCGGGAAGCCCCTTCCCCGCCCCCGGCAGCGCCAGGGCCTCGCCACCGCCGCCCGCAGCCCGCGGCAGCCCCGCGGCAGGGCAGGGGCAGCGGCCGCAGCCGCAGCCGCGCCTAATAGCAGCTCCGCGCCGCAGGATCCGCGCCCCGCAAGGACGTGCTCCGCCGAGCTGCCAGGCGCGATTACGTTGTTTTTTCCCCCCACCCACCCCTTGAACTTGTTGCTTGGCGCTTGGCGGTGGCGGAGGGGGGTGGGGGTGGGGGAAAGCCTTATTATCGATGTCCCTTTGGATGCGATCAAGCTTTCTCAGGAGCAACTACTTCCTCGCCGTTCCCGGCGGGGCGCGGAGATCTAGCGGCAGAGCCCGTATTTCCAAAAGTCTCTATGCAACTGAGCGCTCTCGCCAGACTTTCACAGGTAGGTGCCGCAGGCTGAGCACGTCCGGAGGGATGCGAGAACTGAGCCGAGGGGAATGGGCGAGAGGAAGGAGGTGGGGGGACGAAGGGGGGGCATGATCCACCGCCGACCGCTTCAGCACCGCGCGCCCCTGCCCCACGCCCGCCTCCGCGGCCCCCCGCCCGCCCCGGCCTCCCCCGCCACCAGGGAGCCCCTGCCCCGTTCCCACTCCACGGCCAACCTCTCTCGGCTTCGCCTTTCGCCGCCCGTTCGGGCTCACCCGGGGATGCTCGTGCACCCCACCTTCTGCGGTCGCCTCCAAAGCTCCCACTCCCACCCCGGCCACGACCGCCGGGGCTCTGCCCGGCCCCGATGCCCCGTCCGGGGAAGAGCCCCATCTGCCCTCTCCCTCTCTGTGGGGCGCTCCCCGCTCCCGGCACCCCATCCGCTGCATCCTTCTGCCCTTCAAAGCATTTCCTGCACAGAAAACTTGCCTTAAAGTTTAATGCTGCCTCCCGGAGCTCCTCCCCCTGCCCCGCCGGCTCCCCCGGCCCCTAGCCGGGGTCTGGAGGAGTCCCCGGGGCGGCGATAAAGGTCAGGGAGAGGATTCATCCTGTCGCTGCTTCAAGGCTGCCGCCGGGAAGAGGGGGGGGGGCCCTCCTGGCCCATCCCCTCCGCCCCGCCACGGCGAGCGGCGGCGGCGCCCCGCTGCAGCCCGCCCGGGAGGGCTTCGCTGGCTGCCGCGGCCCGGCTCCGGCGGCGGGCGGGGAGCGAGCGGAGGAGGGGCGGAGGGACCCGCTGCATCGCGCGTGGAAGAAAATCTCCTTTCAGGTGGCTGCACAGCTGCACCAGAGCTACTAGCCAGCTACAGGGTGTAGTGCTTTGAAGACCCTTGCTTCTTCCATCCAGGGGCCTCGCATGGAGACCTTGTATCCAAAGGATCTAGCTGTTAAAGTACCTGTTTTGAATACATGGATTTCCAAGTGCTCTCATTTGTTGCTCTAATTGTCTGCCCAGTACCTGGAAAGCATATTCTGGGGTGGAAAATGGGAGGAAACGAAAAGGAAGCAAACAGGTTTTTGGTGAATACTGAAAATCCCAACAGTGTTGAGAAATTCACTTGCCTCAAAAATGTGTGAGCATTGGTATTTTTCTTTTCCCTCTCTGTTTTAGTGGCTGGACCAGAACTGTCTCTAGATTGACTCCCTTAGCTGTAATAGGCGTTTGGAACCATGGCAGCAGGAGTAGCAGCTTGGTTACCCTTTGCCAGGGCAGCGGCCATAGGATGGATGCCAGTAGCCAGTGGTCCCATGCCAGCTGCTCCACGGCAGGAGAGAAAGAGAAGCCAGGACTCTCTAATTGTGCTGAATGTGAGTGGCATCCAGTTCCAGACCTGGCTGGATACCTTGGAGCGCTACCCTGACACTCTGTTGGGCAGTTCAGAGCGGGACTTCTTCTACCACCCTGAGACACAGCAGTACTTTTTCGATCGGGACCCTGACATTTTCCGCCACATTCTCAACTTCTACCGTACCGGAAAGCTTCATTATCCCCGCCAGGAGTGCATCTCAGCTTATGATGAGGAGCTGGCCTTCTTTGGTATCATCCCTGAGATCATTGGTGATTGCTGTTATGAGGAGTACAAGGATCGCCGACGTGAGAATGCTGAGCGCCTGCAGGATGATGCCGACCAGGATAATGTACCTGAGAGCTCCCTACCCTCCATGACAGCTCGTCAGAGGATGTGGAGGGCCTTTGAAAACCCCCACACTAGTACACTGGCTCTGGTCTTCTACTATGTCACTGGTTTCTTCATTGCCGTCTCTGTTATTGCCAATGTGGTGGAAACAGTGCCCTGTGGGGTAAGCCCGGGTCGCATCAAAGAGCTGCCCTGTGGAGAGCGATATGCAGTGGCTTTCTTCTGTCTGGATACTGCCTGTGTCATGATCTTCACAGTTGAATATCTCCTACGTCTGCTGGCAGCCCCTAGTCGCTACAAATTTGTGCGCAGTGTCATGAGTATCATTGATGTGGTGGCCATCATGCCATATTACATTGGTCTGGTTATGACAGATAATGAGGATGTCAGTGGGGCTTTTGTGACATTAAGAGTCTTTCGTGTCTTCAGGATCTTTAAGTTTTCCCGCCACTCACAGGGTCTGCGCATCCTGGGGTATACCCTGAAAAGTTGTGCCTCGGAGTTAGGCTTCCTTCTCTTCTCACTCACTATGGCCATCATCATCTTTGCCACAGTCATGTACTATGCAGAGAAAGGTTCATCAGCCAGCAAGTTCACCAGCATTCCTGCAGCCTTCTGGTACACCATTGTCACCATGACAACACTGGGGTAAGTGCAGCTGGTGTTTGGTTACAGCCAACATTTCAACAAGTGTATTGGCACGAATGGAAAATACTCAATTTAAAAAGATGTTGATAGAAAAAAATGCGAGGGTAAGTTTTTATTACAGAACTTTATGAATACAACTTGTCACTTCTTTCTAAGTGTTTTACGCATGTAAAGAAGTTAACGTCATTGCTGAAATTAAAATAACCCAAGCCCCAAAACTGCAGATAAAATGAAAAAGCAAACAACAAAATAAAACAAACAAACAAAAATCTTGAAACTCTTTGGTCTTGGACAATGAAATTGGAACACTTTATGAATATCTGCGAGTTATCAGTGGATTT
Source organism: Lophotriccus pileatus (assembly GCA_035583135.1). Taxonomy (NCBI): domain Eukaryota; kingdom Metazoa; phylum Chordata; class Aves; order Passeriformes; family Tyrannidae; genus Lophotriccus; species Lophotriccus pileatus. Next base: position 22,275,522 of record JAWWES010000041.1, on the reverse strand, counting down.
TAATGTATTAATGTGTTTGCTGGTAGGACTTGATACTGTGTTGCTAAAGTAATAATAATTATAAGGAGAACCCAAGTGCAAGCATTTAATTTGATCAGTATGTGGGTCTGCCATTTTGTTTGAAGTGATGTATTGATGTAGACTTGGATATTGAGTTCGGTATTACAAAGTGATTTGTTTTCATGAGAATTATAACTTGTCTTCCTGTTCCTCATTGTATGTAAGACACTGAACACAATTCCTTTGATTTTCATGGACCTGCAACTTTTAAGTGACAAGTATGCTACACTGACTGGTGGCAGACTCTGGAAAATGATCTGAGGAAGTGTGAGGCATATGACAAATCAAGCATGTGTCTTTAAACATAATTCTAATGGCAGTATAAATTCTTTTAGATAGTTAGGGGTTAAAAAGGGTCATTGTTGACTTTAGAATCCAATGCAGTTTAATGAGAAGAGGGGAGAGAGGATTATTTTATGAAGGCTCTGATACCAGAGTCTGATTATATCAGCTGATTCTGTACAACAAGTTATAAAATGCATTTGTCTGTAATTATAACAGGCACATAGAAAGTTGACTAATTTGAGATGACATTTTTTTTCCCTGTTCTTAATTTTGAGGTGTATAGTATCATTTATGAAACTGAAATTTCTTGCTTCCTTGGAAACTGTCTGGTTATTTAATAATTGCAGATAGTAAATGACAAACTTTTCACTTTCATGCAAGCAAAGCCCATCATTTTGTTGGCATTTTGCCACATTTTGTTGGGACTGTTGAGATTTATGAAACATGTATAACTCTTAAATTTAACAAAATGAAAGTGCATTATTAAACTATTAGAAAAAAGTTGATTTATTATGTGCAATTGTAATTTAGTTGGGAAACACACATACAAAATACTGAAAAAGATAAAGGAACTGTCTCATGGCACCATTTTTTATGCAAGGCTTTTATCTTCAGCGTGATATAACAAATGAAGATAAATATAGTGCATGTAAATATTTCATACTTCTTGTAAGGGCAAGTTATGCTAAAAAGGAGTGACAAGAGCTTTGGGGATTTTAATCTGTTTTTTAGGTTCCTGTGGTTTTTTTTTTTTTGGTTTTCATTTTCTTCTGATAGTGGCAGAAGGGAAGTTACACATGCTAACTAGTTCCACAGTCCTGTATTTTCTGATGCTGATACTTTTTGCCATATATTTTTAATTAGAACTGTGATGATTTCAAGAAAGTAGAAAGTAGATCTTAACAATTTACTGATATTTAGAACGTATAATCTTATTATAAAAGAACAGAAGCAGGTCTGTGGTTTTTTGTAATGAAAGGTATTTTCTAAGTAGATTGCTTCCACTCTTATGGGCAATGTGAAAAGTACTTGTCCATGGTACTGAACATAATCTTGGTTTGTGCCCAGTTTGCAACTGGTTATGACACAAGTAGGGTATCTATTTGGCATTAATATGATTTGTTTCTTTTTTGACACACACATATGAATATTATTCTGTTGGTTTGGGTTGTGAGGTATTATTCTAAGTAAAATCTTGAGAAGTACTGGTGAGATTAGAGCATGATTTAAAATGCCTTTGAATAGAGACTAAGAACCTATTGTCAAGTACCCAACCACACAATATTTTGGTTATAAGGGTTACAAAAAGTGTTAAAAAGAATCCACTCATGCTTAAATCCTTTTTCAAGGTAGTTTGCACAGAGAAAGTTGTAGGTTGTACAGAGATCCAAAGTCTCACCCTCAGAAGTTCGGATATGAGAACATCACCAATTGCTATGAAATCTTTAATCAGTGCATTAGCTAGATGATGTCCTTTAATTAACATCATAGTAACCATATAAAGTTTATGTATAAATGGTAAATATATATGAATAATTTAAATAAAATTAGCATAATAAAAGCTCTGAAGGCTTTTTAGTTGATGGAATAATTACACAAAAGAAGAGGGAAATTACAAGGAAAAGCATCAAGGGTTAGTGTAAACTGACTGTAATTAATACTGCTACCTCTGCTATGTGCTAGACCTTATTGCCTGCACTAATACAGAACTCCTTTTTAACTTTAGTTTTAGCTGAATCAGGGGTATATAAATGGACTCAGTAGGAACAACTTTTCTCCTTTAGGAAGAAAACTTGATGAAGTCTTTATGTTTTAAATGACAGTAGCGCAGAGGTTATGTGAAATCTTACAAAAATACATGAAAGCTAATAACAAATAATAGATTAACATAAAGTTGAGGTTTTGAGTCTTGGTGTCATTCTCATATTTTGTCAGATAGCAAGGGTATTGAATAAGTAAACTTTGCAATTTGGGGAGTTACTACCTTGGAAGCAGAGCTATATTTCTCAGTTCTGCATGATTGCTGAGCAATTAAAGTGTCTTTAAAAAACATAGATTACATTTTCCTCTTCAGAGTGCTAGTGACTTCAAATATTACTACATTTTTGCCTCCAAGGATATCCCAGCTATTAACTGCTCTTGACTGCTTGGTTCAAGTAATACATGTACATAGAGATGTTATATGAAATAAATTAAAAAGGAATGAAAGAAAGGGAAGAAAGAAGGAAAGGAAGAGAGAAGGAGAAAGTGAGAAAAAAAACTTGAGAGAGAAGAGAGAGAAAGATGACTCTAGAATAACAGCATGCAGTCTTCCAGAAACTGAGCTGTCTGATTTTAAATTTCAAACTAGTGTTTTATCAGGATTAACTGTAGGAAAAGCAAAAATAAAGTGCAAACAAGAGGGGAAAAGAGAATAAAATTGAAAGAGGCCACAAAGCATTTTATGGAGATTTAAGATAACAATGAAAAGCATAGAAGTTAGGGAAAGAATCAAGGTAGTGTAGAACTTTGCAGAGAAAAAAGTTCAAGTCTGTTGAACTGGGACTGGCAGACTTCCACGGGGTCTTATGAACAGCTACACCCATAATGAAAGTTATGTCACCTTCTGCTGTCACCTTATTACATGGTAATCTAATAACTTTCCTTCTACCCTGTCAGTAGCCAGCAAATGGGCTGGAATAGCTGGCAAGGTTTTGATGGTGTGTAAAGGTAATGTTTGTTCCCAACTCAGTCAGAGCTGTAGTGTGTATTTTATAAAGATATTATATTTTGTATAAGGAACACAGTGCTCTTCTGTGACTAGTTCTAAAGCAATCTCACTGCTATATTAAAATTTTATATTTATAGACTTTACACTGGTAGCTTTGTCAAGTCACACAATGCTCTGCAGATGAGGACAATACTTTATGAAGGGAAGCCTACACAAGACTACTCATTTATTTGCTTTGATTGTATAAACTAGAAATGTGTCTTCCAGCAAAGATAAAGCAACTAGATATTTTCCTTTTTTGTTAATATTGCCCATAATGTATGAGGGATGCCACCTAAGATATATCAAATTGTCTGAAGACTTATAACCAAACAGATGACTAGGTGTGGAAACCGAAAGTCTCAAACAGTGAACAAGGGAGTAGGGCAATTTCCTTTTCCTGCACATTCTTTCCCATCTTCACTCCTTTTCCATTCTTTTTGCATCACTACAGGTATGTTCTATCTATTTCTTTTCTCCATTTTTTTTCCAAACTACCACTGTCCGTAGTTTTCCTGTTTGGGATTTGTCTACTGACTTTCACCTTCCCTCCCCTCTTCAAGACAAGGTTAATATTCTTAATAAGGACTCGTCTGGCTTCATTTTTTCTGCTGCTTTGTTCCAGATTCCTCATTCATCCTTCACCACTAGATCAAATCTTTCATTCATCATAATTTTCATTCATTTGACCTGAACTTTTCTCTGAAAATATTTTTTGTCCTGACCTTTGTTTGACAGATTTTTTCCTTATGAGCATCACAAAATTTCAGCATTGTCACTTTTTTCTCAAATGCCACACATTACATTGTTTTTCTTTTCTCACTACTGTGCCATTGTGAGTGCCTTTAGTTCCTTATGGTCTCTGCATTCTAGTTTGAAATTATCATCTCTTCAGAACTTATATTAAAAAAATGAGCTCAATAAAATCTGACAAGAGAGTGCAAAATTCAAAATCTTTGTTTTGTGAAGGATTTCATTAAAAGTTCAAATACAAAGGTAAAGATTAGGAAAGTTAGAATATTATTTCTGTATCTTGTATTGGCTCATTGATTCATTTTTGTTTGAAATTTTTAACTCTGTTTCAAATTGAACTTTTCTATTTTTGTCTTCTTATACACAACCTAGTGAATTTTGTATTTTACAAATGTGTTTGATGTCTCAATCTATTTTCTCTTCACATCAGAGACATTTTGCCTCAATAGTTAGAATACTGCATAGCAGAGGGGCAAAGTGTAGTGTGATTACCTTCAAAGCACATTGCTAGATATTCAAAAAGGGCTCCAGGGGGAATCTGTAATCCTAAAGGTCATTTTGAAATAACAGTAAAAAAAAATTATTTGTTCTCTAATAAAAAGATTACTCAGACTGCATTGGGCTGATGTTGGCTTGACAGAGAACAGAGTAATTTTATTCTTATTTAGTTCCACTGGGGACCAGCTTTTGTGTTAAAAAAAATCCTGAAGATCTCTTACAGGAAAAGGAGTTAGCTTATTTCACTCATTTTTCTTGAGCATGAATTTCCTTAGTTCAGTTATGAAGAGCATGAAGGTGATGCTTAAGAAAAAGATTTCTCTGCTCAGAATCTAATATATTTGCTTCTTTGCTAGAAACAGATGGAATTTTGTTTTCTTGTTGTTACTGTGAGACAATAATAAGAATAATTGCATTAGTGTGGGCCAGGATATAGCAAAGACATAGGCTTAGAACAGCAATAAAAAATCATCTCAGAGAATAATTATGGCTGGTGCTTCATCTATTAATTGGGGCCTATCATTCAACTAATCATCAGTGAATACTGTCATTTTAGTAAAATCTTTAAGTGATCAAGACTAAGTTCAAACTGAGTGATGACAATCTGTATGTGACTCACATCATTGTGCCTCTGTCTCAGAAGAAAAATTTGCAATATAAAAGCCATATAAATCTATGAATACCATATTAGAATACTGTGTTATTTTGCTACTGTGCAAAAAAAAAATCTGGAAATGAAAACTATTTCTGAACATGGGAACATACAAATACTGCAGAAATAAAATGATTATTCAGAGTAAGTTGAGAACATCTTGCAACTTGGGCGACAACTAACTTTTCAGACATTTGAAAGGAAGTCTAATGAACTACTCCTTTTACTTGATTTTTATGCTATTATAGTCCATTGGCAGAAGTTCATCATTTGCATCATGGAAAGATAATGAGAGAATAATCTGGTTCAGCAGGGGTTAAGTAGGTAGATTGTTCCAAAGAAGGAGTATAAATTGGAAATACAGAAAAAAAGTTTAGATTCAGCCTTAACAGGTTTCATCAGTTACCTGACAACAGAACTGACAGAGTGATGGAAAAGATTCTTTACATTTCTGTACTTATCATTTGTTGGGCAATAGGTAAGAGCACAGATTTTCATGGAAGACATGGTCTTTTAGTCTTTAAAACACTTTTTTCTTCTTTTTTTTTTTTTTCCTGAATTGTTTATGCAGTGGAGGAAGGGTTATTATAGGTAGTGCTTTGAAATTATAGGCTTACGCTACCTTTTCTGGAACAATAATAGTTACCATGCTTGGGCTTCAAACCCTATCACAGTTAGTTGCCTGCTTTCTACCACTATTTCTTACATATTTTTTTCTGAAGCATATGATTTTGATCTTCCTGTGCCTCTAGTAATCCTCTTCTTAAGTAGAAATGGTGTGGCATTTGTTTTGCTGAAAAAAAAATCCATTTTCACCAACGTGCACAAGAAATTTGTATTATTTCCACAGCATAGACTTAAGTACATGTGAATTGACATGAAATAAAAAATAGTGCTTTTTACTAGAGCACCTGATGTGCAACAGTTCTAAGTGTTCTGTAGAGAAGTATTGGATACAAATATTTACTCAGGTATCTGGTGTATGAAGGCTCAGATTTAAACATGAACACATATGAAGATCATGTTATCAATACATTAAAAAAATGAAATCCAGCAGCATTCAGCTCTATTATAAATCAAATGAGATTGTACTCCTTTTCTCATAGCAGCGTAGACACAGCTTATGCATTATTAGAAGATCTATCTTAATGTACCCAGTTATCAGTACAGAGTTCCTGCTATCATCAGTTCAGATTCTAGCATTAAGTGCATTGACAAAAGCTAACAAAACAATGAAAGACTACTATCTAAATATTAAAGATACAAAGATATTATTCATATAAGCAATTGTCTTTTTGTGTATTTAGAAAAGCAGTTTCCTTTCTTATATTCCACTGTGCAATATTGTTACCTACTTATCTGCAGGTTTCCATCCTGAAGGTGAAAGCATTTCGAGCTACTGTGTAAATGTATTTTACTGTGTAAATTACAGTTTGATCCTGCACAGTTACAGAAAATATAAGGTTGCCAAAAAAGCTACAGAAATGTTACTAATATGAACAAAGTTAATTTTTTCATATTTAAAATATTTGGGGAAAGTATTTTGCAGTTCATCCCTGTTATTTCAATTTCATCTGTTGTTACTGGTTTCTTTGATCTGGTTGGCTTAAAGGTGAAGTCAAGTCTTACAGATACAGAGATCTTCTGTGTTTATTTGTTTATAGGAGCCAAACATTGCAAGGAAGATTTTTTAAAAGTCATTTAGGTATCTGGAGATGCAGATAGGCACTCAACTTGAATTCTCAAAAGAGGCCTAGGTGCTTAGAAACACAAAGCAGAACAGTTGAAAGAAAGTAAGATGTAAAACTAGGTATCAAGTCACTGTAGAAAACACAGTCTTATGTACACAGGTATAACTACCAGCAAAAGTACAGAACACTGTACACAGGCTTTGGGTATGTCCAAGAGTCAGACTTAAATGTTTCTATCAGACACAAATGGATCCTACTAGCATTCAGGTCTTGTTAAAATACAATATGCCCTATTTTCACATAGTGTAGAAAGGAGATAAAAGCGTTGTGTATATGGTATTCTTAGGAAAGAGGAATGCATAATTCAAGAAAAAAGAAGAAGAGTAACCGAAAAAGTAATGTAAAGCATCCAAGGGATCTACTTTTTTTATCCTAATTTTCTTTCTCTGTGGTTTTCAAACCAAGAATTCAGCATAAAAAGATATGTAAGAAATGGAAGCTATGACATGCAGTTATTGTTAAATTTATTAAAAAGTTTTTAGGAACTGGGTGCAAAATTATTAAACCGTGTCAAGTAGGTGATTCCATTTTTTGAAAGAAACATCCAATCTGAGGATTTATTGGTTTCAGTAGGTCTCATATTTAGCTTATACAGAGTAAATTTGTTAAGATGCCGATGTGTGGTAAGAAAAGGTAAACCGTAATTCTCAATTTTGACCACTGCAAATTCATCCCCTTCTCTGGTGTGCTGGCAAGCATTTTTATTTTGTGTCTATTTGATTTATTAGTGTATATTGTTTGTAGACTTATGTAGGAGGTTTGAGAAAAATTTCCTGCATTAAGATTTTCTTTTTGTGCGGTAATATGAGCTTTGTAAGCACAGTCTGTTACTTTGCTAGTTGATTTTTGCCTAATCTGTGTCCCTAAATGAAGCACATTTAAAGCACATTTCCCTGTTTTTTCCTGATTCTTTGTAAAAACAATTATTTCTTGAGGTAAGCATCTTGTATTACAGTTCTTTTCTTTTTGACAAGGCATTGTGAGTTTTGAGAGTTGCTTCTTAACCAGATGGTGTCTAGCTCAGCCTTCTACTTAATATCACTTGCACTAAATTCTTCATATCAAAAAATAACATATGAAGCAGGACTCCCAATATTAAGAACATTTTATATTTTTAAATATGATCTAATATAATATGAATATTAAAACAAAATGTTACAAAATATGTATCTGTATAAATAAATTTAGCTCTTTGGTTATTGAAGTCTCAGTGTCCTTAGCTAAAACTTCTTATGCTATAACAGGCAGTGTAAACTTCTAGGAATTTATTTAATTAGTCTGAGTGCTTTGGTAAATTATAATGAAGTAAGTATATTTCACTACAGTTTCAAATCACTTTGGATTAAGAATTAACTGTGAACCTCCCTAACGGTACCTATAATGATCTAATTTTTTGATAATACATTAACATGCTTTGATTAATTATTATTTTGGAAAAAATATTTTGAGGCCAAACCTCAACTTTTTTCAAGTATGTATCCAGAGACATGATTTTTTTATGAATTGTACTGGCAGATTCTCAAAGTATTTTGGCTGATACTCAGGGAACAGTCTTTCAAGTTATCACTTGCAAGCTTGGCCATCCAGGTATTCCTGAAAATGGCTGAGAGTCAGACTGTGAGGTTGTGAAGGAAGTAATTTAAGATTGTGTAATAACTTACAGTTTGAAAATGTCTGTTGCATCCTAACTCATTACTTCTTTTAGTAAGATGAACCAAAAGAGTTTTCTGTATGACAGCACATGTAATGTGAGTGGGATCCTTAACTTTTCATTGTTGTTACTGTTTATATCCCCATTTCTTTTATAACCCTAATGAGGAGTTTTATTACTATTTTAGTGGCCTTACTTTCAGTTTCTTCAACTTTAATCTCTTTCACTTGCAGCCAGTTAACAATTCCCTGAGCATCCTTATCAGCTATGGACAACGACTACTGCACTGTGCAGAGTTGCTTAGGAACAAAATTGATGCTCTTTGACATGGTGCATTACAGCTGCAACATGCTGGTCCCCAACTCTCCTGCTTCCCGCAGAGGAATGAAAAGCAAGGAGGTTGAAGATGCTTTCGAAATCTGATTGTGAAGAGACAATATTCTTTTTTGATTTAGGGTATCTAATCACTTCATTGTTGGTAGATAGTGGGTTAAGAATTGTGGTCTTTCTATTGAAGACACAGCAGTATCAAAAAATCTTTAGTAACAACTCTTTTTAACAGCAACTTTGTAATTTAAATACCACAGTATCTTGTGTCACTTACAGAAATTAACCTTTTTAGATTTGCTATGCTTTTTGGTTGGCTTTTTTATTGATGCCTTTGTTTGCAATCAAATCCAAGTTGAGATGCGGATATCAAGGACTAGAGACAGGAGAACTAGACAAACAGAGTAAGCACACCTATTCTCACATATCTAAGAAGAGTTATAGGTGCAGTTGTTTCTTGTGTTTATTTTATATGCATTTATATAAAAAGAAACGTTGAATATTGCAAACACTATGGGGTTTGAGAATTTAGGTAGTATTTACCATTGTAGCACCTGGATGGAAAGCTTGAAAGAGTACAAATTGAAGCTTCCTCACAGACAGATAGTGTAGAGTAAATCTATGCTCAGACTGGATTAATGATTTGACATGCTCAGTATTAGTTATTTTCCATGTGAAAGGGAAACTTAAATTTTATCTGATTCACTTGAGAACACAGTCATCAATGGGTCATATGTTAATATGTGTTAGAGGTGCTGAGTTTTAGAGGTAAATATTATAAAGGAAGCTCCTTCCAAAAAGTCCCCAGGTAATATGTGATATGTGTGCTGTTCTTCTTGGACCATGTTTTACTTCTGTTACCTCTCTCTCTTCATCCAATCTCAGTCAGTTCCTTGCAGAAATAGTAGCTGCTGAAAGACTGCAACCATTATCATTCCTTTAGCTTACAGTTTCTTTCCTTTGAAGGCTAAAACTTTTGAAATTTAATGCATTAAATCATCCATAGGAAAAGCAATGTTGCTGGTCAAGCTGGTAAGCCCTTCAGCATGGTTCAGCGTCTTGGCATCTGAGCAGAACTACGACAGCCTCTCTCCTCTGGGGACAGGCACAGCTGTAGACCACAGATAATGCTGACTAGTTGTGTCTGGGACATGCAACCACTGATTTTAAAATACAGACACCTTTGTGCAGTAGTGCACACATGTAAGATAAAACCCTGGTTGTGGGATAGGGAGATAGGGATCTGTTTTGTTTCAGGTCTCTAGAAAAAGGGCCTGGAGCGAACTGCCCAAATCCCTTTGGATGCAACTGCCTTCTGGTAAGTGTTTGCCTTGAGCCCATGAGTACAGCATGATGTCTGTCAGGCATGGAGTGGATTTACAGTGGGTTTGGCCGTGCAATAAGAAAGAGGTTTTGGGTCTTAGAACACTTTTCCAGAAGGTATGTGAGCTTTCCCTATTACTCTGTGTAGTCACCACATTTAGTGTGCACTGCTTGCTACGTCTTTGCAAAGAAATTAAGTAAATACAGAGCAAAGTGCCAGATGATGTGGAATCCTGGACAGGAAAATGGTTTGAAATATGGATTTGGATCCACATAAGTGGATTTGAAAGATACTCATATCAAAAGGCTGAAAAGAGATTGGTTCATCTCTTTAGGCTCAATGCTGTATCTTCTAGTTTAATATACTTTCTGATACTTGTTTTCCAGCTCACTAGCTATACTCAGAAGTTCCTTTGTTTTCAAAGGAAACAAATCCAAATGCAGCAGAAAATTTTCCTTAAATAAGCCTTTCATGTTATCTGTATATAGTTCTTTTCCCAGTCCCTATGTTTGTGTGGAAGGATATAGCTACCAAATTTAAAGATTGTATCTTAGGAGTGTGTTTTTTAAAAAGACAGTCAGGGCATACAACTCTTTCAAAGAAGACAAGTAGGACATACTGTACAATAGAATTATTATAGAAGAATCTGGAGGTGGAATTCCAACTTATTTCTCTGCCAGTTGCTTACTATCTCTGGGAGGTATTTATAAGCCTTAACTTACTCCTACAAAAGTTAAATCCTTCTGAACTAGTCATCCTTGTCTCACTTAGGAGTTAGTGAAGAGAAACAGGCATCTGGATGTGCTCCTTCCTCTGCACTGAGTATGAATTATAATTCATTATATATTCATTATATTCGTTATAATTAGTGAAGACTTTAAATACCAAGTCAAAAAGGATGATATAAACCCCAACATGCATGGGTAGCTGGTTTGGACTATTCTCCTTGTTCCCAGTTACATAACTGTGAAAGGCCCATAACATATTCCTTTCAAAGATCCTAGCAGAGTATATGCTTGGCATTTGGTGACAATTCCCACTTGATCAAAAAGGCAATGTGTCTGCTACATTTAAACTCAAAATATTCTTTTTTTGTGTAACTCTCAAGGCCACGTCAGTGCTTTTGCCAATTTTTTGGCCTTTTCAAAAAAAACACAATAAAACATTTAAATTTAGAAAGGAAAGGAGTTGTAATGTTTCTACTGGCTTAGAAGAAGCCTCTAGAAAATTGAAAGAAAATTTAAGTAAGAATCTACTGTAATTTTCTTCAGGAAAGAAGTCATTCTTCAAATACCAATGCTCTTGAATTAAAATATGGAGCACTTGAATACCTTGACTTAAAAGGGTTGTAAACTATCCCTATTCTTCTGAATGGGAAACCTAAAGACCATGTGACGTGGTAGTCTTGTTAGCTGTTTCACCACTGTCCATTGTTAAATTGTCCCAGTGAAGGTGTATCAGACATATTTCCCCATGCCATTGTTCTAGTGTCTTCCAGGAGGTGTCAGAGCCCTAGACTACAATTAGGCATTGCCAATGCATAGCTGTGAAGCAGAGTGAAAAGTGTAGAGGCACACTAAAACAAATTAGAGCAGGCACACTCTACTCACTGCAGTAGTCTTTTTTATATTTAATTCAATTTAAAAAATACCATTTTCTTTAAAACTGCTTCCAGGCTGGAGCACTACAGAAGCTTGACGGCCATGACGGGATTATGGACAAAACTGCTTCAGAGTTTGTCTCTCTCATTTTCCTTCTCAACTTCATTCACTTCATTGTAAATCATTCAGTGTCTCTGGTGAGGAAATTCTGTAATTTGGTGTGAAATCCTGTTATCAACAATAATTTGGTTTAACTCAGTTTGTCTTCATGATCTGCTTTTCCAGAGTGGCAAATTTCAAATTTGCCAGCTAGTACGGATCTATACAAGTGTGAAATAACAACATTTCCTTCAGTATGTTTCTCTTTTGTGTAAGATTTCATGAAATTATGTTTGTTTATGCATTAAGTGTCATATTAAGTGACATATTTCAGGGAAAGAGATGAATGAAGTACAGAAGAAATAATATTCCTATTTTTTCCTCACTGAACTGGCCAGCTTTATCATAAACTCCCAAACAAGTTCTAGAGCAAAAGTGCTAGCTTGCACAACTACAGAAAATTTGCTTCTCCTTTGAGGGGAAACAGTGGTTATTTAATAATTTGGGGTAATTTTGATTAATTATATTTTTTTTAAATAGGGCTCTTCCTGTTCGCTGCTCAAGCACATGCTTTTTAAAAGCTTGAAGAGTGATGATATTGATGGGAAGGAAGCTCTTTCTTACGCTTCTTGCTTAATTCTGAGTTGTCCTTGGAACGAGTCCTGCTACAAAGACAAGTTTCTTTGCATACTTCTGAGATTTGAGGTTATATTTTTAATGTAGCTAAATCAAACCCTTTTCCAATGTCTTAAAAGAAATCGAGAATGGGAACCTATGAAACAGGTCTGCAGAGAAACTGTTTACCTAACTAGGTTGCTAGACAAAAATAAATAAAGACAGTGTTGAAAGCTGAATTGCCAGTCCTGCAAGAGAACAGCCTGATAGTGGCTAATTGTCTGTGCCAGGGTGGAATGGTGAGATGTGCAATGAGAGAGTGAAGGTGCAGGATTCTTTCTGAAGCTTGTCAAGAATGGCACAACAACAAATGGCTTAATCAAATAGATATATTAATAAGATAAAGAGGAATATAGATGGCTAGTAAATCTTATATCCCTTCAGATACTGGGACTCATGCACTCATACAGCTTTGGATGGGTTGGATGGATTTTTCCAGAGCATGCTGTATCAGTCCTGTGCATGCGGAGAAGATCTTTCTTTTTGGTCCTTCGTGGTATTACATTTTATATATATATATATATATATACACACACACTTTTTTTTTTTTGTCAATAAAACTACTCTATTCATAAAGGATGTTCTCATTTGAACTTCTTGCTGCGCATTTAGATGAAGGCAAGCTCATACAGGTGGCATAATCACCGGTACTGAGTTGCCTGCAGACTCTGCTATTACAGTGATCTGGTCATCTTTATCCTGCAGATGAGATATTTGTGCAACACAGCACTGTCTGAAGTTGGGAATGGACATTCAGCACAGGTCTGTTATGCTTGCTTAATTTCACTGTTATTTGTATGACTAACTCTCCAGCATACTATGGTCTTCTAGTCAGGTTCTCTACAACAGGTTTGTGGTGTGTGAGGTGGAAGGAAAATACACCTCTTCACAAGCTTTTGTTACCATAGTATAAGAATTGTTGACTTGTTTGCTGATTATGGTTACTGAATTTGATCAAAGAATTATAAAAAGAGACAAGAACTTTTGCAGTCAGACTAAGGGAAACATCACTCCTAATTTTAAAAAGAGGAGAAAAGAAGATCCAATGAACCACATACTGGTGAGCTCCACCTCTGTGGCTGGGAAGGTCATAGGCTGGGCAGATCTTCATGGAAGCAATGTTAAGGCAATGTTAGGGTGGTAATTTGAGACAGCCATCATGACTTTACGAGGGGCAGATTGTGTCTGACCAGTCTGGTGGCTTTCCATGATGGAGTGACTGCAATGGTTGACAAGGGAATTTACTTAGACTTCTGTAAGGCCTTCAGCATGGTCCCACATGACATTCTTGTCTCCAGATTGGCCAGACATGGATTTGAAGGGGGAATTGGGTGTTCTCATGGATGAAAAGCTGGACACAAGCCAACAGTGTGTGCTCACAGCCCAGAAAGCCAACCGTGTCCTGGGATGCATCAAAAGGAGTGTGGCCCACTCCCCAGAGAAACTTGTTACTGTGAGGCACTGGAGCAGGTTGTGCAGAGAAGTTGTGAATGCCCGATCTCTGGAAGTTTTCAAGGCCAGGGTGGGTGCGTCTATGAGCAACCTGGTGAGGTGGAATGTGTCCCTGCCCATGATGACATGGGGTTGAAATTAGATGGTCTTTAAGGTCCCTTCTAACCCCAAACATTCTATGATTTTAAGATAATATCAAGGTAAGTTGAATATGTTCAATTAAATAGAACTTTTTCCCGAAGAAACCTCATATTTCTTCTAAAAGTTTCAAAATAAAACATCAAGAGCTCTTGCACTATGAGGTCATAGAAAATTTCATCAAGAATCTTTGAACTTTTGAACTTTTTCTCTTATGTGACACTGATAAAAGCAAAATGTAGTTGGAAAATATAATTTATGAATTTCCTGTTTCCAAAAAGCTATTAATGAGAACCACTTACTCTTTATTAATTTTTTTTTAGAATTGTAGAACAAAAACTCAAAATGACACATTTGGCTTCTTTGATTTGAATTGCTTTTGGGATTTCAGTTCAAAGTAATTGTGACTTTTCATACGTGTGTGGAATGGAGAATATTTTAAAGGAACAATGCTACAAGAGCACAATTTCATCTAATGGTGAAAGGCTGTAATCCAGACATTACTGATATGTTCTTTTTTGACTTAAAAAAAAAATTAGAAAAATTAATGGCAAAATATCCACCAGTGGCAGATTGCTGAAGGCAAAACAGGTGAAATATCACTGTATTCTTGCCTTTGCTTATGTCCTACCCATGTCATTTGCTCCTGGCCAGTGATAGGGCATTAATTTTATACTAATTCATCTCATTCATCTCACCCTCTCAAGTCCTCAGATAATGGAAATGATGTAACTGTGGATTGTATCAGGCTTAGATTAGGGAAATAAACTTTTATACTTCTTTTCCTAGATACTTTTAAAGAGCTGTGGACAATGGATACAGTATAGCTTTTCTTAAGTACCAAAGGTTCAGAGGCTCCAAGAATATCATAGAGCTTGAACACTGCGAAAATAGGAAAGCAGATATTTTAAACTCACGGATAGTTATTATGGCTCTTATTTTGTTCAGCTATTTATATAACCAAAGGTCTCAATCTACAGGGTGATGTAGCTTCAAAATTCTTAATAAGTATTTCAGTGTAAGGTGAATAAATGCTGCAGCACCTGGGAGTACCTGAATGCCTTGCAGGTTTTAGTGGTATTCACTTGATCCAAAGCCCGTGGAAATGAACCAAAGACTTGGATTTCACCTGAGAGCACTTTGCATCAAGCTTTTGTATAAAAAATCTAGCAAGATATTGACCAGGTCAATAATTACTTTATTGAATTATCTCAAACTCTTAAGGATTTAATCCAAAATCCAGGGGAGTGTTAACAGGGATTCCTTCAACACATATATTGCTCTCAGTACCTTATCCAGAGATAGGGTGGAAAAAAAAAATAGAGTTTAATTATATTTATTGCAGCATAGTTTCATCATCAGGAAACCAGTAAGATAATACATTCTAACTTCTAATGTAACAGGTTTATCTGTCCACAGTTTATCAGGAGGAAACTCTTAATGGGAAGCAAATGATACAGCAATCTCCTCTGCTGACATGGATGTTGAGTCATACATGGGATCCCTCCCTAAGTATTTCACAGAAATTTTTCATAATCAACACTGGAGTAGGGAATTTGCTCAGAGCTTTCTGCAGCTAAAGGGGAACAAGTTGGCATTTTTTTCCTTAGCTTATCAAAGCCTTGTTAACTCACAAAAGCTTTCAGGCAACCTTGAAAGTATATCACGCACTAATATCATCTGAGAACATGACAGCCAGAGCCTGATGTATCTAATTTTGGACTGGTATAACTGCTATTTAGAGCAATAAAGGTTTTATCTGTTGGTTGATCTGTTTACTCAAATAGTCAGTGAAAAATGTGCCATATATCTCCTTGTTATTCTGTTGGCATAAAGAACATTTGAAGACATAGTTCTGCCTAGACTTTGGGATTCTCCTGCTAACTATATTGTGATAAGGTCATATATTGTACTTGGCACTGGTGAGGCTGCACCGTGTCCAGTTCTGGGCCCCTCACTGCAACAAAGACATTGAGGTGCTGGATTGAGTCCAGAAGGGCAACAAAGCTGATGAAGGGTCTGGAGAGTAAGTCATATGAGGAGCAGCGGAAGGAGCTGGGGTTGATTAGCTTGAAGAAAAGGAGGCTTGGGGAGATATTATTGCTCTCTACAATTACTTGAAAGGACGTTGTAGCCAAGTGGAGGCTGGCCACTTCTCCCAGGTAACAAATGATAGGATGAAAGGAAACAGCTGTGCTAGGGGCAGTTTTGATGGGATGTTAGAAAAAATTATGTACTGGAAGGGCTTTCAAGCATTGGAATAGACTGCCCAGAGAAGTGGTTGTGTCACCAGCCCTGGAGTTAGTTAGAGACTTGTAGATGTGGCACCTGGGGACATGGTATAGTGGTGAACATGGCAGTGCTGGATTTACAGTTGGACTCAATGATCTTAGTGGTCTTTTCCAACCTATGATTCTATATATGAAATGGGCATAAAGAGGAAATATTCAGTTCCCTAACAAGAATCTGTGAAATGATCAGTTAAAATGAATGGCTAGCTAGGACCCATACTTGTCAGCAGCACAGTGGTTATTAAAAGGACTTCTATGCTTGCTTGCATTTCCACATTAAAATCCATCACTCCTAGTAATCATCACACTTTCTTAGGTTCCTCTAATACATGATAGCCATTAGCTAAATAATTTGTTTAATGAAAAACAAATAAACTTGCAGTTCTTTTTTTTTTTCTGATGTAAGATAGGAATGCCTATACTCTGAAAATCCTGTAAGAAGGACTGAGAGAGAATAGATTATATTCTTGGGTTTTATTTCATTTTGTTGCTTTGTTGGCATGGATGCACTGCATGAGTGACTTTATGCATATTCACAACTGTTTATTGGAAGGAATTGGCTTATTAAACAGTAATCATGTAGCATGTGTAAGTGAATAATAGGTCTCTTTATCCTTATTGTCTGATGTATGTTGTTGACTAAAAAAGTTTATTTGATGACATTTACTCTTCCAGGAATGTAACCGATCATCTGATGTCTGATTTCCTTTTCTGTCTGAGAAATTTGTTTTTCCTTATCTCATATATAAATAATGCTGATTTTTCTCTGTTCCTCTTGAATCATATACTTGAAGAAAAAGACAACTGAATTTAGGAGTGTCTAAATATTAGTGTAGGTGAGATGCTCAAATATATGTGGCTGCTTTCAGGTGAGCTAAATCTCTCTCTAGACTCAATTACTGCAGTGGGAGCTTCAACGCTAACTCACATGCAAAACCCTACATGCATACAGAAAAGTGGCTTCACTTTCTACTTGAATCCCATTCCAGGACAACAAAATGGACTTGTCATGATGCCAGAGCTGTGAATTACTATTCTTTATTCTTTCCCCCCCTCCTTCAGATTTGGGGGTCTTCCTTTGTGTGAAGATCTAATGTAGTTTAACTGTTCCTTATTCCATTTTCAAGCTCCTTTCCCCAAGATGCTTTTCCCTAATGACATTGTCCACTCAAACAGAATGATAAGAACTTGCTCAGGAGAAAGGGCTCAGAATATATTGAACAGGTCACCTTAGAAAAATCTGTGTACCCATATTCTCATGAGGCCATTATGGTTATATTACAGTAGCCTCTGTACATGTCTTTAAAGAGTCTCAGGTAGATACTTTTCTGCTAATTGAGTAAAAAGAGGGGAAACATAGAAAACTCACATAATTTAAATATTCTGTCCTTGATAGTATATTTATAATACAGCTGAAATTTTATTCCAATATATAAAATATTTCTAGAAGAAAAGAGATGTGCATGAATATTTTGAAACTGTATCACAAACTAGTGATATGAAATGAGAGAAACTACAGTGAATTAAACTAAAGAAATATGCATTGCAAACGTGATGTCTCAAGATAAAAAAGGCCACAAGAAACTAGGGAACATTGTACTTGCTGTATTTAAAATATATTTTGTCTTTTTAAATGCAAAAGTTATTTAGTGCTGGTTTCTTTTCATCTGTGACAGTCTTATTGATCCAGTAAAAAAGAGAAACATTTTTCACTTGTGCATTGTTTTTTAAGCAGTAATGTAGGTAAATGGGTGGAAAAGTTAATTTCTACCAGCGTTTGGGTTTGGAGGCAAAGCATTTTCTTCAACAGGCTTTAGATCAGTATTTTAGTTATGTCTTAGAGTATATAATGTAATATTTCTATGTATTAATCCCATTCCAGTGGGAGCTGGAGTGCCAAATTTTTCCCACCCAAATGAAATCCAAGGTAAAGGTTTTTACCTACTTTTCTAATCAGAAAGGAAGGCAACACTCTTATGATGACTAGTAGAAAAGTTGATGAAAACTGAAAACACTTGTAGAATTTTTGATTTTTTAATACATTAAATGTGTCATGGAAAGATTTACTTGCTTTATGTAATCCACTCCAAAATGTGTGTCTTAGCTGTCAGGTTTGAACATATCATTGTGTAAAAGCTGCAATTGCTCTTCAGGGATGAGGTGAACTCTAACAGTTAGATGCTGTGCAAGCTTCTGAGACCAGGCACCGTGACGATTTTGTAGGCATCTCATTAACGAACTGTAGTGCTGCAGCATGCTCTGCTTTACTTATTTATTGAAGAGATAATGGGAAATAACTGGTTTCTTTGTGAAGTCATAAATAATATGACAGAAGGATATTAAATGCACTGAGATGTGACAGAGAAGCTAAAAACTTGCAGGGTTTAGTATTTTATGGTGCCACTTCTCCTTTACCAGTACATGTGTAACCAAGAGATACGTTTTAGCTGGTTTTGTGAACAATTAGCAATTTAGTGTGCTAGCTACTGAAAGGTAGATGTCTTAAATCATAAAGAGTATATGAGTTTTGCTATTTTATAGTATCTTTCAGAAGTTACTAAAGAATAAATCTTCCTCCTCCTCCACTTTTTTTTCCTTTTGGTATTTTTTTTTTTTTTTTTTTTTTTTTTTAATAACAGAGATAGTTTTTCTCTATTTTTAGATTCCCAGTGTGAAATACTGGTTCCACAAAGCATGAACATTTCTGACATTCACTCTGTGCATCTTTTGTTCTCGGTGGGAGTCTTGTCCTGAAACTGCACACAAATATACACAAAAGGTCCACTGTGGCTTCTCAGTACTTTGCACTATTGATTACAACAACAGGTAGCTTTTTTTCCCCTCTATATGTATCTGTGTATTTGTCTGAACTTAAGAGAGAAAAATGTGCTTTATTCTGAAATTCAGACATAACATTCACATCCAGATTGAGGCAGCACTGTCCTCTTTTGTGGTCATTTCTGTTGTGTCACTAAGAGATTTATCAGGCAGTATGTTGAGAATTTCCTCAGATACTGTGGTGATTAGAGAAGTATCAGTCTCATTGCTTAGTCTTGAGAATATTTCTGAGTATTATGACCCCACAGTTCTTTACCTTAGGTTTGCCTCTACAGTTACCATGAAGCTGGTATAGGAGACAGAGCTCCACAGCAATGCAGCCAGTTCTGCTTAGGTTTCTATATCCTGTCCATCTTCATGATACCCAGGCACCTGTATTGGAGCAATAGGAGTTTCTTCTGGGTTGATAGTTTAGACATGTTGCAACAGGCAAGTGTTGAGGTCACAAATGTGTGGATCTCAGCCACTACACCAGCGTGAGTTTTGTCTCTGCAAAGAATTTTGTAGTTTTATAGCATCCATTACCACTTTATCCAAAGATTAAGCTCCTCTTCTGAAACATCACCTTTTTATTGGAGGAGTTCCAAGCGTTTCCGTATGGGATGCTGAGGCTTCTTGTTGTTGCTTGCTTATCCCACTTATATCACTTTTATAGAAGTGTAAATCTATTGTTCCAGAAGCTAATTCTAGTTTGCAGCAGTGTGAAAATAGAGGGAGGCCTGATCTTCCATGCTTACCTTTTGCACTGCCAGCAAATTACATTTTTAATTCACGTGAAGTAGGAAGTAGTGGGAAGTTGGAAGCAGGTGAAGCAATTCTATTGTGACTCAAATGATGTGTATATAAAAATTTAAAGTTAGAAACAATTTCCATCAGCTATTCCAACTGCTCTGTGACATTTATTATTGTAACTTAAAATTTCTCTTTGGGGCAAACAGTGCTGTAATGACTTAAGAAAATGAAGCATTCATTTTTCATTGAACAATGGAGCGATGACTTGGAAAAATTAGAGTTTCACCTGCAATTGTTCAAGTAACTGAGAAAACACAGGATGAAATATCACATAGTTCTGGAAAAACAAATTAGGGCCAGTCTTTCTCATAAATTTTAGGAAACTACAGAATACTTGATCTTGAAATAAAGCAGATGAGACACACTCATGTTGTAATCATATCTGTCCATTTTTACTAGCTGTTTCATAAGGACTATTCTTATAACTACCTTTCCCTTGTTTGCACATTTTGGATCACCCTTCAGGGGAAAAAAAATCCCCAAATTAATAGTTTTTTGAAATGTCTGTTCTGAAAGGGAACAAGTTATGGACTTGTAGCATGAAATATTCTACTTTTTGAAAAGTTGCCAAGAACTTTCATCTGAATCTATAATGTATATAGTAAATTGAAAACTCCAGGATGCAACCTGGGGGTCTAATTTCGATACTATATATCATTTTAACTCTTTTTTTTGAACCATTTGGGAGGTCTCTGAGGCACAGAGCCTTTAAACCGTTTATTTCTATCACCAATCCATTAATCTAAGCAGCCTCATGTGGACAATCAAGAATAATAAAGGGGAGACCCTTCCTTAGAGTTTCAAGCAAAAGAAGTAGTAGATTGGATCACTGTCGTATTTTGCTACAAGTGGCTTGGTAGACTAATTTTGTGCTCATTGCTTTCCATGTTTAATAGTATTACAAGCTACTTTGACAAAATTTCCAAATGCTGTATTTCAGAAAAAATGCATATAACATAGTTTGGTAAGTTCTATGTCATTTTTTATTGAGAATAATACTGGTTATATATTAAAATACCCTAAAACAGCTGTATTTATCAAAAGTAGTAGATATTTATTAATTGTATCAAGTATTAGGTGTATTTTTAATACATATTTTGCCTCTTCCTTCTTCGGACATAGTAGTTATAGACTCAGCCCATGCTCACATTGTTGTGTAGCTTAATCTAAATCCCTCTGAGCAGTTATAAGTTTTGAATAAGTGAATTTTAAAAAGAGAATAAAACATTATTTTGTATGGCAGGTTTTACTGTTGCATAAAAGACATGAAGTACAAAACATATTTCAAGCATTTGCTTGTTCAAGTGCCTTGGAGGACTTTTTCTTTTTTTTTCAGTACATATTATGTATTAAAAATGCAATAAACACTTTTCATTCATGAACCACTTCGTCAGGCGAATTGTAAATTACAAGTGTTAATTTTGAAAGTCAATAAAAATCCTGTTACCTTAATATTTTCTTAGTTAGATATAAAACACCACTCGAGCGAAAAGAGTCTAGGATTGTTATTAGGCTGTTCAGCTATCTGGTGGGACCATTCTGTTCTGTATGCAGTCTCGGGAAAAAATCTGATTATCAGGCGATGTATCCTTGTGAGTCCCTCTTTTTTGCCTACTGCAACTTTTTCCCATTGCATAAATATTTAATTGAAAAGGGCCCTAATTACAAAGTCTTCCTCCTTCCATTTCTAGTGCAGAACTGTTCTGTCAGAGGAGCCTGACACCCTCTGCTCTGATGGGAGGAGAACACGGATCACAGGGATTCACAGGATCTTAACCTAAAGGGTGTTCTCAGTTTATATTCCCAAATGGTGACATATCTTCCTACCAACAGGAGATATTCATTCTTTGCAAAACAACTAACACTCTTTCCATTTTTTTCCTGAAAAGCTTGTGGTTCTCAGTGCAACTATTTTCAGAAGACTACGCTATTGCCTACCTAGCTCTTTCTGAGAAAAAAAAAAACCCAAAGAAAAACTAAATCCAAAAATCCATGGTCTGAAGTGTCTCAAAGTTAATTTAGTGCCTATTTGAATTTTTTTTCTCTACACACACTACATGAGTTTTTAGCAGTTTTTGCATCTTATTTTTGTCTGCTACAGAAGCACAGTTTTTTGAATGCTTTATTTTTCCCCACCTTATTTTGGTAAGACTTCTTTCATATGTAAGGACTGAAAATGTAAGGGTCTCTGTTCCCATATTCTGACTGAGACAGTAGCTAAACAGTAGCAGCTTTACCTTGAACATCACTCTTTTCTTTTGAAATTGGCAAGGAGCCCAGAAGTTTTCTTGATCAAAGGCATATTCAAAATTTTTTAACCTACTTTCATGCTAATTTGTTCTTGTAATCACAAAATAAATCAAAATCTTTTCCATTGTTTAAAACTAAAAGATAACATTTTTACAAAATCATTTTAGAGCCTTTTGAATATAAATTAGCTATTAATGACAGAAAAATAACTACAGTTAAAGTTGTGTCCTTTAGGCAAATGGTAAGTAAATTAGTGGCTGATGCAAAACCAGTTATGTATCCTATTAACTTCAGAGTGTTATGGATTATGTCTCAATGAAGAACCTTTATAAGAGGAAGACCTTAGGAGAGAGGAAAAAAATAGGTATCTTTAAGTATAAATTGCATCACAGTTCAATCTTCAGCCACAGTAATAATCAAATTTGTGGAAAAAAATAATTCTTGAAAATGCTTGATAAAATTGTATCTCGTGATCTACATTTCTCTTTAAAATTCTGAATTTTGTAGTCTAAAACATGCATTTCCACAAATGCTTTTTTTCACAAGTAGTTTGCATATATGCCTTCCTCCTTTTGTATCCAGATTATTGCTTCTTGGAAGTCCGTGTAAAACCAAAAGTAAGTTGTTCATGGAAAATCAGTTCTGGAAAACTGAAGAGGGAAAACCCTTACCAGATGGTGTAATGTTCCCAAATGCGGAGGAAAAAGAGCTGAGTAATTTCAGAACAAGAATCTAAGACCCAAAAGTGTAGTTGAAAATTGAGGTACCTGAAGAAGCATTTGTTATTAGAACATAGAATATCCAAGGGGATTTGGAATATTGCTGATTCTCTTTCCGTGCTAGTGTGAATTGAGGAGGAGAACAGGCTCAGTGCAGAGAAGTGGGGCAAGGGAGCAAAAGGCAGGTCTCAGCAGGTGGGTACTCTTGTCCACTGTGGGTCAAATTCCTGTTGCTTTGTGTGTGAGCCCGTCTTTAGTCTTGGAATGACATAAAGAGCTGTTTTAGTTTGGTATGCATGAAGAAAATTCCCCTTTTCAATGGGTTTCTAATCAGTGAACAATCCAAGAAGAATTTGCTTTCCAGGAGCCAGTCGTCAGGGTTGAGTTTCAGGTAGGAAAAAAGGAAAAAAAAGATTATTTGCAAAGTATATAATTTTTAGTCCAGTTAAGTGAGGGGAAAATACTAAAAAGTAACACTGGTTTGGGTAGAAGGAACAATGGGAGCCTAAGGTATCTCTTTGTTTGTAGCAGATTGATGCCATTAAATATTTGCAAGGATTGTTTCAGTGCTCAGCCTTTCAAACCACTATATTTAAGCTATGAAAAAAATAACAATGCCTTCCTTATAGAATGTTCTGCAAAAAGTCTGAAGAATTATTCTGTGAAATTTTGTACTTCTTAATTTACTCATCAATCATATGATTTCAACAGAATTCATCAGATTAGGAAGACCTTAGAAATTCATTTGAGGGAATAAATCTGATGAAGAATCTGTTTACTAAAATTGTGCTAATAGAGAAGATCAAGAATATATGTAATATGATTATATAGAAAATTATATGTCAGCTAAATGGTAGATCAAGCTACAATGTGTACGTCAAAAAATTAAGGTTCAGTTTTAAAATGATTTTATTTAAACATAGCGACTTTGAGCATCTTGCATGGCTCTAAAATTTTCAGCTCTATTAGTATAAAAATCTATGGAAAAGACTTGCATCCAGAAAACCTTCTGATAGTTTTAGATTTTTTGATTATGAATGCTTTTGTGCTTCATTAACTCTTACTTTCATCCTGTTTTAATAGAGTTTATAGTACTTAGGAATGTTTTTCTTAAGATTCTTGGCAAACTAGAAAG
Source organism: Lophotriccus pileatus (assembly GCA_035583135.1). Lineage (NCBI taxonomy): Eukaryota > Metazoa > Chordata > Aves > Passeriformes > Tyrannidae > Lophotriccus > Lophotriccus pileatus. Next base: position 22,251,482 of record JAWWES010000041.1, on the reverse strand, counting down.
TCACTGAACTCTGCAGAATATCACATAATAGATGTCTAAAAACTTGATTTTTCTCAAGGGGATACCTAGGCAAGTTCATTGAACAGAAATTCACTTATGTTTGTAAGTACGTAGAAAAGTAATCTACTTCATAAAATCTATGAACTGAAAATAGATTGAAGATGAGACACTATTAAGGGAAAGCACCAAATATGTTTGTTCTGCTTTTAACTCCTTTTAATGCAGTCAGTAATGGCCACAAGATCCTGGCCTAGATATATCTTTAATCTGACACAATGTATGAATTCCTAAGTCTTTATGTCACATCAAAAGCAATGGAGCATGAGTTTGCTGTTTTGTTTAGATGCATCAAACTTGTGTCCTACAGGCATAAAGATTCCAAAATTAAAATAATGCCCCTGGTTTTACTTCACCAGAAGTCCTAAGACTTTCTAATAAAGTATTTTGCATTCAACGTATAGTCATCACGTTGCCTCATCATAAATATCACTTTTGCCAAGAAATTTCCAGTTAGCAATATATATGTTGAACAGAAATATTGGTTAGGTGGATGTTAAAATGAAAAAGTTTCTAAGTTCTCAACCATTATTTCCGGTATAGAAGGACCAGTACTATAATTAGTAACCCTTTGTTGGTAATTTAGTATCTGTTGAGAGCATCCCATAGGAGAAGGACTTTTCAATGGATTACATTGCAATGTAATGTGGTGGAGTGATTCTCCCTGGAGGTGTTTAAGAAAAGACGAGATGTGGCACTTAGTGCCATGGTCTAGTTGACATGGTGGTGTTAGGTCATAGGTTGGACTCAGTGATCTCAGAGGTATTTTCCAATTTAATTGTTTCTTTGATTCTGTGATTTTGTGACTTGGGAGTGCTTGTTGACAAGAAGCTTAACATGACCCAGCAATGTGCACTTACAGCCCAGAAAGCCAACTGCACCCTGGACTGCATCAAAAGAAACATGGGCAGCAGGGCGAGGAAGATGGTTGTGCCCCTCTACTCAGCCCTCGTGAGACCCCACTTGGGGTGCTGCATCCTGATCTGAGACCCCCAACATAAGAAGGACATGGACCTGCTGGAACAAGTCCTGAAGGGGACCATGAAGATGACCGAAGGCTGGAGCAACTCCATTATGAAGACAGGCTAAGAGAGTTCTTTAGGCAGGGGGAGAGAAGACTCCAGGGAGACCATAGAGCAGCCTTCCACTGCCTAAAGGGGACCCACAAGAAGGCTGGAGAGGGATATTTTTACAAGGGCATGTAGCGATAGGACCAGGGGGAATAGCTTTAAGCTGAAAGACAGTAGGTTTAGATTCAATATTAAGAAGAAATTTATTACTGTGAGAGTGGTGAGGCACTGGAACAGGTTGCCCAGAGAAACTATGGATGCCTCATCTCTGAAAGTCTTGAAGGCCAGGTTGGATGGGGCTTTCAGTAACCTGGTCTAGTGGAAGGTGTTGCTGCCTATGGCAGGGGGGTTGGAACTAGATGGTCATTAGGGTCTCTTCTAAACCAAAGCAGTCTGTTACTCTGTGATGCTGGACCCAAGTCTTTTCAGCTAATTCTTATATGTCTATTAGTCATTTTTCTATTTTCCATGGAAATAACTGCTAAAATTGTAGTATGTTTGCTCTTGTTAAATGTAAGCTCTGCAGTATCGCTCAGTGAGTCACAATAGCTATACTGTATTTCTGTGCTTTGGAATAAGTGTAACAGAACAAGTAATGCCTTAATTCTTTATCTGAAATAGCTCTAGAACAAAGGCAATTCCACTTCAAAAGAATGTCTGATCTGTTTACACATTGAAAAAGTCCTAGAACCTTCAAAATATTTTCTAAATAATGTAATTTCAGAGAATGACACAAGTTAATGACATCATCTCCCTATTTTTAAAAAAGAGGCTAAAGAGGACTATTCACCTTCCTTGTTTTTTTTTTTTATTTGTTTTTTATCATCTTGAGAAAGAGGTAAAGACATATTTTTGAAAAAAAGTCCAGTACTGCACAGGAGTCATAGAAGTGCCTTCAAACCAAGCTAGGGAATTGAATAATTGGGCATCAAATGGTAAAAATTTGCATTTTATCCTGTCCTAGTCGCATTGAACTCAATGTCATAACTTCCACTGAACCTTGTTTTTATTCAGTGCATGAAGATAAGGACATGTTAAAGTCATTGCAAGGCTAAGCATATAGAAATGGTCTATCTGGACTTCAGCAAAGCCTTTGACACTGTCTCCCATAGCATACTCCTGGAAAAGCTGGCAGCCCATGGCTTGGACAGGGGCACTCTGTGCTGGGTTAAGAGCTGGCTGGAGGGCTGGGCCCAGAGAGTGCT
>JAWWES010000041.1:22101253-22247102 GCA_035583135.1 Lophotriccus pileatus | reverse complement strand
CTCAAGCACAAGTCCTGTGAGAAGACGCTGAGGGAGGTGGGGTTGTTTAGCCTGGAGAAGAGAAGGCTCAGGGGTGATCTCATCACTCTCTACAACTACCTGAGAGGAGATTGTAGCCAGGTGGGGGTCGGTCTCTTCTCCCAGGTAATCAGCAGTAGACAAGAGGTCACTGTCTTAAGCTGTGCCGGGGGAGGAGGTTTAGGTTGTGTATTAGGAAGAAATTCTTTACAGAGAGGGTAATCTTCTTTACAGAGAGGGTAATGGGCTGCCCAGGGAGGTGGTGGATTCTCCATCGCAGGAGGTATTTAGGAAGAGACTGGATGGGGCACTTAGTGTCATAGTGTAGTAACTGTGGTGGTAGTGGATCAAGGGTTGGTGATGATCTCAGAGGTCCTTTCCAACCCATCTGATTCTATGATTCTATGAAAAGCTTAGGAATTAAAAATCTGATTTTAGAAGAAATTGAATACATAATTTTAGTGGAATAAAAGTCAGAATGTGAAACCAATAAATTTCAGTATTGGTTTCAGTAAAATATCAGGAATGGAAAAAGTCCCCTTTTCATATGGGATATATGAAACTTAGTGACAGTTGTGAACATACTTTACATTTTCAAAACTGATAAAAATTAAGGTTCAAAGTTAAATAATTTCAAGAGAATACAGTACAGGAAGATTAAACCTATTTTTTATTAATTTACTGATTTTTTCAATCACACCTTAAACTGGACAGGTGAAATGAAGAGAAATACAGTTCTTCATGCAATGTGGTGATTGGATGGTTTTACTAAAAATTGATTACTTTTGCATGGTATGGAGAGAATTTGTAATAAATTTTAAACTTAATCATAAAAATATATTTCAGAATAGATAGACTAGAAAAGGCTAGGCAAAACAATGTTGCTACTTCTTGTGAATTAACACATTTGGAAATTCCAAAGACTTAGTCTGTGAAAACAAAAAGACATGAAACAAATAAATTGGTTTTGGTAGTGTCCTGAATTGAGTTTGAGCAAGCATAAGTCAATACAGTGACATTTGTAATCACTTAGATGCCTCCCATAACTTATTATGCATCTAAATTATAGAGTCTTAATTATGGCAATACTGGGACTCAAAGTATTTTTTTCCAATTATTGCATTATTCTTTAAAGCAAACAAACATACAAAACTGGGGGGGTGGGGTGAGGGGGTTGGGGAACTGTTCAAAGTTCTGTATAAACTTGTACCAAAGGTTATAAAAATTAACCTGCATAGAAAAGTTTTATTTATTTATTTATGGAGTATTACCTAGATGAAACAGGACACCTCGCTGGGTCCTGTAGTAACTGCTGGCCATGATCCTACAAAACTGTTTTTTACTAAACAGTGGTCAGTCTGCTGCTGCCCCTTCAGGGTCTCCCAAATTGTTTGATTTATCTGTCTCACAGTCAGAATCAAAGCTCATCACATACAAATGTAAAATGAGCCAACAATACTGAAAAATGTTGAAAACGCTGAATACCTCCTGCCTCTCTTCAAAACTTAGGAAAAGGGCAGAAAATTACTTAATGCTTACAAGTCACAATGATAGATTCCCAATATAAAAAAAAGAGAATGAGAAGTAAGGAAAGCAATTTTTTTCTATAAAACTTCTTCCATTTTTAAATTGGCTTTGAAACTATTTTATTTGGTTCTCATTACTCATAGGAATTTAAACTTTTTCTATAAGGGGAAAATAGGTTATGGAAAGAAGTAGATCTTTCTCATTGGCCATATATAGGTTACATAGTAATATATGCCCAGAGCTAAACATGTCCCACATGGTTGTAAGCAAAAGCTTATATTAATACTTTGAAGTTGAGAGTGTGAGTATCTAAAGCACCTCCGGACCTGCTTCATGCTTCTGAGTTTAAGTCAAATACTCCCACATAACTACAAAAAAAAGATAAAATTAAAAAGGTAAGTTTAACCTTCAATTTATCATGTAAAATTAAATGGTAGATTTAAGACATAAAAAGTTGTGTCTACAGTATGGTTAAGAGTTTATAATACATCTTGTAAACTGCAAATAAAAAAATAAAAGCTCAATAAAAAACTGAGAAAGAAGAGATTTTAGAATGCTGAAGATTCAAACCAGAGCCAAAAATATATTCAACTAATAAACGAATTAAGGACTTTGATGTTAAATATGTGATGCATTCTGTCGCATTTATAATTTAGTGTGGTTACAAGCCTGTAAACTTTTTCATATTTTAATTTTTAGACAGGAGAGAGCATTTTTATGTTCTGTGTTAGAACTTCTTTGGCATGAGCACAGCTTGTACTGAGATCTTCCATATAGTGAATTATTTCAGCACTGAGTAGCAAAATAGGTATAAATAAAGGCTGTGAAACAGAAGAAGATATCGACAAATTAGTCGATAGACAAATAGTTTTTTAATTAAGGGTAATGTGAAAAGCAGGCAACAAAGTTCTCAGTTTTGATTACACCTGATTATTATTTTATCTCCTACAAATTAATTTCTAAGACAGAAGTGAATACTTTGTTTTGCATTAATGAAGAAATAGTATTGTGCAACCCACGAGGAAAAACATTGTTATCAGGAAAGGATAAAAAGTTTACTTATCTGTGAAATGCCATTAAAACAGTTCTGTAAGCATATCAAGACCATAGTATTAAAGATTTGGTGACAAAAAGTTGTTTTTACATGTGTCCTATCTTTGAAAAAAAGTACATTAATGTAGTCTTTGTAAGGGAATTAATTATTAATTAGTTTTATTTCAGCTAGAGCTCAAAATCGGATTTGAAGAGCCAAAGCAGAATCTAGACTTGGTAATGCACATCGTGACACTTGTTTCACAGCCCAATTTAAAATAGCAAAGTTGAGCTAATAAATAAATGATTCTGCGAATTACTTTTTGCATTAAATTCACCGTAATATTTTTTTATGATCAGATAAGACAATTGTGATCACTGCATCAGACCTCATGTCTGACACAAGGTAAAGGTCTATTCTGAATTAGTTCTGGTTTAAATTTGGGAGCATAGTGCTTCCTACTCTATTTGAAGAGCCATCGGTGAAGAGTCCATCACAGATCACAGAGTTCATCTGTTGACAGGTGCGTGACATTTCTAGTATGAATGGAGTTCTTCTTACCAAATTTTAATTTAGATGTCTATCTGCAACTGAGCAAGTTTTCCAGCAGAGAGTGATAGACTCTTTAGAGCACAGTTCATTTATCTAAGATGAAAAAAATAGTATGATAGAAATGTTCACAGCTCTCCGTAGACTGTAGAGAGAGTCAAGGCAAGTATTCATATTACAGATGTCTGCATCTGAAAAGAAGAAACCTGAATCCCATGCAACTTTTCTGTCATCAATTTTGAACATTTGGAAGTTGTCTTATTTGCACTGAGCTCTGTGGAAGAGCTAATGTAAGAGTAAGAAGAGAATAAGAAGAACTAATGACAAATAAGTCATTAGTTAATGATTTCTCTTTGAGAAGTTAAATGGGCAATGTGCTCCTGGAGTTTTTTGCTATGAAGTATGTTTTTTAAAGCCCAGTCACTCTTGTAGCTATTCCAAGAATTCAGCATTAATCTTGAGTTATGTGCAGCAGAACTGTACGCAGTATTCTCTTTCTACAGAGATAAAATTGCAAGTAATGTAACCTGTGTAATTGTGATTCCTAGGTATGTATTAAAGAATCACACTTTTTGCATTTTGAATATTTGCATTGTGCCTTAAAAATATCTGCTCTAGGTTTAGCTGAGCTTTGCAGAAGTTTCAAGTAGACAGTTGAAAAACATCTATATGTCACAAAGCTGTCAAATTTGAGATGATGAAAGAAAGGCATATCATGTGCGCTGAGAAACATCATCCTTGTTCATGAAAAAAATTGTGTGCATTGCATACTGTGCGCAAAACTGAGCAAACCAGATAGTATTTATTTAAGTCTTTATCCTAATCTGATACATCCTGGAGTAAGGACTTGGTAAGGACCTTGGCAGGCTTGAGAGGTAGGCCTGTGTGAACCTCATGAAGTTCAAGAAGGCCAAGTGCAGGTCCTGCACCTGAGTTGAGGCAATCCAAAACACAAGTACAGGCTGGGCGGAGAATGGATCGAGACCTGGGGAGAAGAATTTGGGGATGTTTGTGGATGAAAAGATCAACATGACCTGGGAATGTTCACTTAAGACCCAGAAAGCCAACTGCATCCTGGGCTGCATCGAAAGAGGTATGGCCAGCAGGTCTGGGGAGGTAATTCTTCCCCTCTGCTCTTAGGAGACTCCACCTGGAGTGCTGCATCCAGCGCTGGGGACCCCAGCACAAGATACTGACCTGTTCGAGCGAGTCCAGAGGAGATCCACCAAGATCATAGGGATGGAGCACCTCTCCTATGAAGAAAGGCTGAGAAAAGTAGTGCTGTTCAGCCTGGAGGAGACTTCAGAGAGGCCTTAGAGTAGACTTTCTAAAGGGGACCTACAAGAAAGCTAGAGAGGGACTTTTCACAAGGGCATGTAGTGACAGGAAAAGGGGGGATGGCCTTAAAGTGAAGGATAGATTTAGATTAGACACAAGGAAGAAATTCTTTACAATAAGTCTGGTGAGGCACTGGAACAGGCTACCCAGACAAATTGTGGGTGCCTCATCCCTGGAGTTATTCAAGACCAGGCTGGATGGGGCATTGAGTAACCTGGTCTAGTGGAAGGTGTACCTGCCCATGGCAAGGATATTAGAACTATATGATCTTTACAGTCCCTTCCAATCCTGACCGTTCTAGGATTCTATGACTGTAAGGTTTTTCACAGTGGTAATTTTCTTGAGTAGAAAATGCAGAATGTAGTTAACTACTTCAGAGGTAAATGTACGCTTGCTTCTATTTCTTTTAACAGGGCAGATATCCCTGTTAAAGGATGTCTTAATGAGTTGATTTGGCATTTTATTTCTAAAAATAGTGACCACAGTAAGATTGTACCCGCTACTAATGAATGAATCACAGAATCACTGAATATGCCAAATTGGAAGGGACCCACAAAGATCATCAAGTCCAACTCCTGGCCCTGCACAGGACCATCCCCAAGAGTCACACCATGTGTCTGAGAGTATCATCCAAACACTTCTTGAACTCTGTCAGGCTTGGTGCTGTGACCACTTCCCTGGGGATCCTGTTCCAGTGCCCAACCACTCTCTGCATAAAGAATCTTTTGCTAATATCCAACCTAAACCTAAACCTTCCCTGACGCAACTTCAGGCCATTCTCTCGTGTTTTGTCGCAGGTCACCACAGGAAAGAGATCAGTGCCTGCCCCTTCTCTTCCCCTCATGAGGAAGTTGTAATTGCAGTGAGGTCTCCCCTCAGTCTCCTCTTCTCCAGGCTGAACAGATCAAGTGACCTCATCCTCTCAAGGCCCTTCACCATCTTTGTTGCCCTCCTTTGGACACTCTCCAGTAGCTTAATATCTTTCTTATATTGCAGTGACCAAAACTGCAGACAATATTCAAGGTGAGGCCACACCAGTGCAGAGCAGAGCAGGACAATCCCCTCCCTTTACTGCCTGGTGATGCTTTGCCTGATGCACCGTGATGCATCAAAAGAATAATACTAATTTATTAATAGAAAAAATTTGATTAACAGATACGTTTAGGAATTGCATGGATAGAGGTATGTTTTGGGGTATTTAGTTAAAAAGAAATTGCTTGTTCCTGTGCCTATTGAAATTGATGTCAAATATCCTTAGAGCTTACTGAAAGGAAGATTATGGCCAGTGTCTGATCTAATGGAAAGATGTTAATAGGAAAGAGGCTTAGGTAAACTTAAACATTGCAACATTGCAATGTGGAAATGTGTATTATTAATTATTTTTTTATATATATATATACACACACAAATATATTAATCCAAAATCCTATTTTTAAGGAAAAATTTTTGTATATTTAAAGATTTATACAAATAATGGATAATTTAAAGAGGACACGTATACCAGAATCACAAGAGATTAATCACATAAATCACTCAGACTATTAAAGGTTAATACATTTTTTGGCACTCCAGGATTATAACAAATGGAGTTTTGCTGCATTCTGTTCTTGTACCAGTGAATTCAGTTTCCCCTGACATACTCTCAACTTTCTTTTAGGCAACATGGGAGCCTCTGATAGGAGTTTGGCATTAGGTATGTGTTTCCCCCATCTTCTCATTTTCTTTGTTTCCTGCTTTTCTATGCAGCTTTCATTTGGCCTTTTGTTTTCAGTGCTCATTGACTCTTCTCTTCTAAGCCTTTCAAGGTTTTTCTAAGTTAAATGGATAAGTCCAGTGCATTTGCTGCTTTCTTAGTTACAGAATTTCAGGTTTTGAGGTGGATTTCATTCTTTGGAAGTTATTTTTTATTTATTTAAGTGCTTGTTATCATGGCCTGGTATTCATAACTCTGTCACCTGCGGAGACCCCTCCGAAATCACCTCAGCTGGAGCTCCTAAACACAGGTGAGTTCCTAGCAGGTATTTTTGTTCTGGATGGGCTGTGTTTCTTGTCTGTGAAGTAAATTGTTAAGAAAAATCTCTCTTTGAGGAATAAATGTCACATGAAAATTCATCTCTACTAGTGTGATAATTTAAAAAATAAGAATAACAGGTATGTGTGTGTATGTATGGCTGCTTCTGTAGAACCATATGACAGGATGGCCATCTTGGCTGACGTTATTGATCATGTACTGAGAAATGTAAGGATTAACAGCTGCACACCTCAGAAAATTGAAGCAAGGGCATGCTTTAGATTTCACTCATAGGTAAGAGATGAAAGCTCATCCTTACATCCCTTCCTCTTCTAGAAATCTGGATTAGACTTGTCATTGAGCTCCACAATGAACAATCATGTCACCTTATTGTCGTGCATTTTCACGGGATTTAAATGGTCGCATACCCATATCTGTTAGGGTTAGACTGGGGCCTGCAGCAGGATTTGACCAGTGGAAAAACAGTTCCCTGGACCAGGAAACCAAGATATAGAAAGAGGAACTGTTCTGCCCCCAGATAAGTACTTGAAAGCTGCTGTGACTAACAGCAGGGCCAGAGACATGACAACCTAAGTGATCTATTACTCTCCTGACCCAATGGTAGTCCCCATAGTTACCAGCAGAGCTACCACCTATTCCTGTAACTGTCCTATCCCATATGTAAGTTTTACGTAGTCCCTCCTTTAGTTCTAGTCCTTTCCACACAGACCCCTCTAAAATCCTGTACCCTTGCCTAATAAACTAGTTCGCCATTACCACTACCCCGGTGTGGTTTGCATCTTCCTTTGCTAGCCGTGGAACTGCAGGCCCTGCTCTTACACAGGGCAGGGGTCTGCATGCTGCACACCACCAGGGAGCTCCCAGTAGACTCTTTGTTTCCCAGAACCCCAAACCAGGTCACATATCTACACGGTTCCACTGTTAGCTCTGAGACTCAACTCCTATTTGAAAGACTGTCCATATGCTGCTTGTAATGCAAGATCCATGACTGAATACCAGATAACAACATTATTGTGGGACACCAATATTGATGGTTGTTTCTTACCTTTCAGGTACCATGTCATAGTCAAACATTTTGCTGAATCAGCAGCAATGTGCTGCCTAAACAAATGGAAAGGGTATTGTGTACAGCCCTGCTTGAAAGGCTGAGCATCAGTCCTGAAGATACCATTTGCCTTTAACCTGAGTCTGTTATTGTTAACTAGGTAAAGTTTTAGCATGTAAGCATGAGGTAATCTTACAGATGCTCATTTAGATCAGCTCTACTCTTTCCATTATTGCACCTACGGGCAAGCTGTTTCCTGTCCTTGACAAAGAATTGTTTTCAAGTACCAAAGTAGGGAAATTACAAAGTTACGATATATCCAGCACTAACAATCCAGTTTCACTTGCTATTTTTCCTCAGGCAGACTCTATTGAAAGAAAACAATTCAGTAACAACTGTTTTCTGAAGTAGTGGTAATCAGCTCAAGGCTATCCAGAGCATATTGTCAGAAATATTATCCATTGTACATAATGCGCCACTCCATTCTGGATGTCAGGGTACAAGAAGATCTTTAACAGAAATGACATTGACACAATGCAGTGCTTTGCCCCTAGTCATGTGGCATCCCTTCACTCCACTTCATAGTGGAAAGTAGCTGTTCATATACAGCTGTCATGCAACAACAGAGCGAAGTAGTGACTGTTACTCTTTGGTGAATTTAGGCAGTTCATGCTTTGCAATGGCTTAAAGTTACAGGTCTGAGGAGACAGCATTTTGTGCCTGTTTTATGGTGCATGTAATTAAAGATTTCACTGGATAAATGGCTTTCCCAAACAAATGTGCATCTTTCTAGCTTTTTAAATAAATGAAAGTGAGACATTTTTTTGGCATGATGAACACCTGCTCACAGATGTCAATTACTCTTTTTCTGCCTTTAAAAAATGAATTATTCTAAATTGAATAGCCATTTAATGTAGTATTAATTAATTTTTCATTGCTTTACACTGGAGAACAGATCAGGAAAAGGGTTTTTTTGTACATTGACATCTGGTTAAACAAAGCTAAGTGGAACCTTCTGACGTTATCAATGGAAAGATCTGAAAGGAAAGCTTTTCTGCACAATAGCCTCCTTCATGTATTTCTGCAACTGTTCTGTTCTGACTTGTTACAAAATAATACTGCTTGTGCTGTTTATTTTCTATCGTTAAAAACAAGCTGTAGTTAGGATACATGAGCTATTTTTCATTGGTTTTAGAGCCAACTATAATCCATTTTCTTATGTTTACATGATTTCTGAAGTCTTTCTGGACTAAGCTGGTCTTGCCTCTTTGAACTGCTAGTTTGCCTACTCTAAGTAGATCAGTCTTTTACTTCTTTATGAACTCAGCCACAGTGAGTCATCATTTATTTCCATGAAGATCCAGTTACCACTACCACAAATGTGTCTGTGCCTTCCAGATGAGCAGCAGTTCTTAATTTTGTTCTGCAGGTTGTTTTCCTTAGGAAAAAAAACCTACTCAATAACTATGGAATACAAACCTTCTGATGACTGCATAGTACAGAATGAGCTCGAGGATGTGTTTTTCCTCAACTAGGGTAGTCCTAGTAGGAGTTTGTGCTTAGCTTTACACCCTAGTTTATGCCTAAACATTCGGGTACTGCAACCTTCTGTGATGGGAGCTGCATCCAAGAAGGCAGTCAAGGTCCAAGGGCCCAACCTTAGCTAAAATTGAAGCTCCTGATCATGCTGCTATCTCCTTCTCACACACAGAGACACATGCACACATTCCTTATGCAAAACAGCATTGTATTATGAAATTTTTTTAAAAAGTAATATACTTTAAGCAGTTAAATATCTAATGCCAGTATTAATCTTACTAATTAGAATAAACCCAATATAAAATATTGGTAGGTTTTGGTCTTGTAAAACACAGGTGAGAATAAACCCCCCTCCCTGTTTTTGGCCTGCTTATACACTGCTTATATAGCTGGAATACTGCACTTCCCTGAATTAATTTTCAGTAAATTTACAAATTTGAGTGTTCCTTGAAATACTTTTAGAACTGTTTTAATTGGTATGTTTGACCATGAGAATTCAAATTTTTTTTGCTGTATATTATTTTCATCTCAGAGCTCATAAATTTATATCACAGAAATTACTACAGGAACTTAAATATTTGAGTAAATTTAATTTAATCAAAGATTTAGTTTATCTGTCCATATGTCCACTAATTGATAAACATTGAGCTGTTGTAGCATAATGAAAAAACAAAATCAAATATTAAAAAAACAGCATGACAATGAAATTACATTTGTTAAGTCCTTTCATAAACCAGTCCCTAAAAGATTAAAATCCCTGGACACTGTTAATGTCTGTAATGACAAAAATACAAATAACATTGATATAATTTTTTAATAATGTAAATTCCCTTTCAGTCTTTCAGTTGACCTGTTTGAGTTGACAACCAGGTTGTCAACTCAATCTTTTCTGTCTTCAGTGGGTGAAATAAATCAGATTTTCTATTTACCTTGCACCAGGTACAGAACTGAGTTAAATAACTCCAGCCCTTTATTCTCCATATTAACAATGAATGTTACATGCAGTATCTGCTTTACATTCAGAGCCTGTAAGAACCACTAACCCGACTTGCTGTAAGAGGGGACCTGTGGCATTCATATATTGTCATGTTGCTCATGTTCAGAATTTATACTGCTGTCACTTTGCTTTGGTCATACACCATATAAACTGGGAACTGTACCTTTATCCCTTTCCTGTTTTATATCAAAGATAGAAAAAAGCACCCCATTTGTATGCACTGACTAAAGCTTTCTGTCATAATCAATGAGTCCAAAACATCTACTTCAAGAAGCATGAAGAGGTGTTTCTTGATGCAAGACATAAGCCCTCTTCTACTCTGGGCATGTTAACTCTTTAGACATCTTTACATTGGCCTCCATTTCTTTGATACTTAGACCCAGCTATTTTGCATGGTTGGAAACATCTCAGACTAGAAAGCCCCAGCTTTACTCTGCTAAAATGCAAGCCTCAGTTAAGTTTCTAGAAGGATTTAGCAACAGCAGATAAACTCAGAAAACAGCAAATTGCATGAAATGGGCCATACCTTTATTCATAAATATGGACAGCAGCATCAGTGTCGATTTGCAAAACATTTAGGGGTACAGTCATTCCAAGAAAAGATCCTACTAGCAGACTGTTCCAGAGTTGCAATACTACTGGAGAGGAGTATTTAGAAGACAAGCAAGAGTAGTTTCCACACTTCGGGTGAAGTTCCTCCCAAGGCAAGTTTTCCACTTTATTAAATAGGTGCTCATAACAGCTAGACTACTATTCAGAACATGAGCAGCACTCTCAGCAGCAGTTCCTTTTAAAGTATTAAGCTCTGAAAGCTAGTTCAACTTCATTATCAATTCCCTAGATTCAAGGTAAATACCTGTTTTCTTTCCTACTGCTTGACCATAGATACTGCCTTAGTCAGCATCCAGGTACACTGAGTTGTTCTGCAGACTTGACCAACCTTTTTATTGAATCAGTGGAATGAAGTAAATACTTCTAAAGATCTAGATGATCTTTGATAGACAAACTATCTCTGGCACAGTCAGGCACCTACTTTTTAGGCACTGTGAGGGCGACTTTTGTGTAGAGGGAGGGTATTGGAAATTAAATTCTTGTGGTTATTGACAGGTGTCCACAGAGCTGGGTATTCAGTTGACTTAGGATTCTGTTGCTGTAACATAGACCTGTAGTGCCATATTATACAACCTATGACATCTCTCCTGGTAGCTGTCTGCTCCTCCTACAGGATGCATCATAACCATCTGCTTCTCCTACAGGATGCACGTCTCTTTGGGATTATACTGTAGCTTTCATCTACATGTAGAAGCTCTGCAGAGCTCTTTCAAATGTCACTAGATATCTGAACCATGTCTGTTTTAAGTGAATAGCATCTCCCAGCAGGCATCGCTGGCCTCACTGATCGACTACAGTGGGATTTTCAACACCATTTCCCAAGTGTGTGTGCACATATGAAGTTAGATATTAGTTTGAAATCAGATTCAAATCTAACGGATTACAGTAGTCCTAAGGCATCTCAAGACAGGACATGAGAGAGGACAGAGAGCTCCTTTTAGTTTTCTGAAGGCAGGTGTGTACTGACTCTGTGTATGACACCCTGGAGTTTCCAAGGCTTCCACAGAGTGCTAACAGACAGATGTCTGTGACCTACAAGGAGGCCCATTCTTTTTTTTTGGAAGAGCAGATGGACAGGTCAGATGCCCTAGGCCATCTTACACAGAACTACATGCCTATATTTAGCAACTGAATCACATTCGGAGAGTCTATAAAGAAAACTACAGCACCAGGTGAACTTGGGAATAAGAATAACCAGAGCAGAAAATACAGAATGTGTGAAGTTCACAGTAAGGCTAATGCGAAGAAAAGTGTATTAAGTGTGTACTGAAAATGTGGGAGTTTGAACTGGAAATGCAATTTCCATCCAAACTGAAGACTGCTTTTTTAACTTACCATGCTCTTTGTACTTATTTTTAAGTCTTCCATTTCAAAGTCAAGTGCACTAGCCTATTCCACAATATATGGCATAAAGTACTCACTCTGAGTTACTTAGGAGTAGTTAACTACTTTCTTAACTTAAACTACTTTCTACATTGACAGTGTGTTAACATAGTGAAGTAAAACTTTATGCCTCATTGCCTGTAAATTATGAAAACTACCAATTATAAAAAGTGGAGATTTACTGTATCTGCTTTTGTAGAATTTTTTGAAAGTTTCCAACCTCAATTTGATTAGAAAAGGCCTATGCATGAATATTCTTTTATAGCCTTTGGGAATCCTTTGTTGAAAATATTGCTCTTGAAATTGTGCTGGGATTATTGGAAGATAATGGAAAGAAACATATTATTTCTCCTGTAGGTAATATATTTACCTCTAGTGTTATAGTCATAATATTTTGTTCACTTTTAAGAAACAATTTTGGGGGAAAAAAAAGTGGTTTTACACTGTTACAGTGTAAACTAGTGAATCAACAACTTTGGAAAGAAACAGTGCTAACAGTTTATCTGAGAATAGATATTTTTCCAAAAGCAGTAACAAAAAAGCTAGTCACATTAATAGGTATCCTGGAGAAAATTAAGTGAGTCTTCATGATTTATTACAAATAAAAAACCTACCATATGAAATCAAGATAGTAAACAAAACATACAAGAACGAAATGATGCTATAAAGAATTTTAAAAAATGAAATTCCTATTAATGGCTGACAATGCCTGAAATTACATACAAGCTATTTGGTGTAGATGTTGGTATAATTCCCTTAGTAACATCACAGTCCTGTAGGAAGAAATTCTGTATTATAGAATACTTTTTTTGTCATGTGATTCTTAAATACGAATATCTCTTTGCAGAAAACATTTTTTTTCTTCTCTTATAGGAAATTTCTTTGAAAAAAAGAATCTTGCCACATGCTGAACTCACTAAATTTATCTAGTTGTCATCATGACTTCCCATAAGTCTACCTGTTCTGAAGTTTCCTTCAGCAGTGTAAGCATTATGTTTGGGACTCCCTAAATGAAAATTTTGACAAGGAACAGTGTAATTTGCAATGCCCTGGAAGGGTCTAATCTGCAACACACCAGAAATATTCCTGACATGATCAGGCATTGTCTGGGGCCTGAAAGAAACTCTGCTAGGAGTATCCTTGTTAATAACAGACAGAGAATTAAGTATGATTTTCCAAAATAGGGGGGTTTTTTGTTTGTTTTGGTTTGTTTGTTTTATTAGAGAAAAATAAAATTTTGGCTTTTACTTCAGATGAACCAAATCACCAAACTCATGAAAAAATGGTACAGTGACTCTAATATGAAGAGAATTGAAATGAACTTGTGAATAATGAGTGTGCTGTATTGGTTCTTAAGTCTTCAGTCCTCAAATTTTCAAATCCTTAAGTCCTCAGGCATCAATTTTATATTCAATATTTTATGTTGAAAAAAGGATTCCATTTGAATTTCCTATCTTAAGGTAAACTTGCTCTGTCTCCAGTGGAAAATAACTATAAATGGGCTTGATTACTATTACCAAAGTTCAAAATTAGAAGCAGTACCATTTGTATTTCAGCACTTCATAAGCTTATTTTCCATGGTGACATCCCCTCTGAAACTGACATTTCCTGACATTATTTGTTGCTTGTTTGTAGTGGGATTTCTGTACTGGCAGTAATGATAGCACATTTCTTTCCTTTGGCTAACTAGAAGTTTGCATTTTATTTTAGTTGATCAGCATTGGAAAATAAGTACATACTCATGCTACATTTTTGTTATGTGGAGAGTGGTATGAATCAATTTTTATGCAGATGTTAATTCTTGCATATGAAGGTATTTGCATTTGTTTTTCAAAGCTGTTTTGGAAACTTGAATCAAAATAGAAATATTCAGAGAAGAAATTTTCACACTGGTTAACATCTAAGCAGCAGGGAAGTCAGTGGGAGTTCTGCTTCAGTGGGGCTTGGATTAAATCCTATTAGCATATCATATTCCTTCTATTCTTTTCCCTAAAACTGACTGAATATGAAACAACAGTCCCCTGGCCTTGGCCTGCAAACCAATAACATATTTGCAATCAATAATTGATTTTTATAGTAAATTAGCACTATTAGTTTGGTAAAAGTGTGGTTCAGCTATGGGTTCTCTATACTAGTTTTTTCCTATAGTGGGTGAATTTTTATTACTACATCTACATTAATCATTTGGTTAAGAACCATACAATTTCACAGCCCCTTCTTTAAAAGGCTTGGGACCACACTAAGCAAGAGAGGTAGACAATAGGGGTAAAGATGCAATACTTCTATTTTATGGAGGAAGGTCTGGGTCCTGGAAAGTAAGTTGCTTGCTCTTGCTAACAGAATTTGTGGTAGGCCTGGGAACTGAACACAGAGCTCTGGTGTTCCTTGGAGGTTAGCCTCTTATTGTCTGACTGCACACAGGTGCAACTCTTGGTTCCACTTGGTCCAGCCTTTTGAATTGACCATGGCTTCTTAAAAAACTGAGACAATAATTCCAAGGTATCTTAGTTACAAAAACCTGTTCAATCTTTAGAAAACGCCAACAGAAAAGAACAATGTAGCTCGTGAAGGGTCTGGAGCACAAGTCTTATCAGGAGCGACTGAGGGAACTCGGGTTGTTTAGTCTGGAGAAAAGGAAGCTGAGGGGAAACTTTATCACTCTCCACAACTACCTGAAAGGAGGTTGTGGTAAAGTAGGGTAGGGGTTTGTCTCTTTTTCCAGGTAACAGGTGATAGGACAAGAAGAAAGAGCCTCAAGTTGTGCCAGGGGAGGTTTGGACTGGATATAAGAAAACACTTCTTTAACCAAAGAGTTGCTAAGCATTGGAACAGGCTGCCCAGAGAAATGCTTGGGTTCTCGTCCCTGGACATATTTAAAAGACATGTAGATGTGGCACTTAGAGACATGGTTTAATAGTAGACTTAGCAGTGTCAGTTTTAATGGTTGATCTCCATGATCTTACAGGTATTTTCCAGAATTTTTACATCAGACTAAAGCATTCTTTATTAATTATAACAAAAACCCCCATAACTTGAGAAGTTTGTAACAAAAAAATAGAAAATTGTATATGATTATCATGAATGACAAAAGAGACTAGCAGTATTTTTCTCAATATTTTCCTTCAGCTACAAAAACCAGACACTGACATCCCCCTGTTTGGCACTATTTGATCTTTTCCACTCATTGCTTATTCATGGGGTCTAAAGAGGGGTCTCCTTTGCCCCTACATTCCCTGAAATGCAGAAAAGTGTCTTTCAGTTGTTGGAAAAAACCTGACATACAAGGGTCAAATTTTATATTACATTTACAGCTCATTTTTAAGCTTTAGAACTTGTTGATTCCAGTAGACATCAGGGGTAGGAGCACTTTGTTCTGACTCTACAGATACCACCTTACATGAATACTTTGTGTAATATGCATAATTTCAGTGAACCCATTTCAGACAAAAGAAATGAAGAGAAGCATTCGTGAGAAAACAGGTTTTGACATCAATGATTTCTTTTTTCATGTGTGTAAATTTTAATGACATGGAAGATGGAAGTGGGATTTTTCCTCTGTTTTATTTATGAAACGGGTTCAGCTACTTGTTTTCCCCAGCTGAGAAACACAACTCTTATTTCTGCAGAGCTTACAAAATACCACTTTTTCATGTAGCATATGGGTAACATAAGTGCTTCTGGAGCAAAGTCACCTAAGGACTACTCCAAATGATCAAACACTGCAAATAAGGCATGTTTATATGAAGAATATTGCTTTAATTGCTGTTTTGTACACTAGTTCTACACAAGTGGTTAAAGAAATCCTTCCCATTTCTGTATGCACAAATGAGATTTATGTTTTCAAGTGTGAACTGCTGAGGATACCAAAGCTTGAGCAATCACACCACTGACTGAGGCTAAGAGAAATATGAAAGATTTGGGACAGATTTCCTTTTACAAGGCTGTTCATAAGAACAGTTGAATAAATAATTTTGTAAAAAAGTTTTGAGAATCTTTTCGACAGAAGCATTTAATATGTCCAGAACTTCTCTAAAAATATTTCTAAAGCATAATGACAGACATCTCTCAGAGGAAGGATCATGTATTTTTTCATTTGTCTGTTGTTTATAGATTAGTTTCAATATGTATCTTTTCTGAGCCTTGAACATCTGTCTTCTCTGTGCAAGAATATCTGTTTTTACCCATTTTATCATGTCTGTTGCAGCTTTGAGTAGGAGGTGCAGTCAATTTTTCGTAGTTTGTTTTGAAATGCCCATCTTGTTTTCGTGTTGTCTTTGAAATTCCCATGCCCACTTATCTTTAGATGAAAGAAAGCTGTTCATTTATGCAATAAGATATGATATAGGATGTATTTGGGGATGATAATTGTACATTTTGTAAGGCAGAAAGGCAGAAAACTGAAGGTAATTTTTTTCAATAAAGATATTCTGGCTGCTCCAAAGTGATTAAAACAATTCTCTTGAATCTTGAATAGATGATTTCTTTTGATCATGAACTGAACTGATATGGGAAAAAAGTCATATCCAGGTTCTGTCTGATGAGTTCCCACTTTTGTGTATGTCTGCATATCCAAAGTGAATCAAGACTTTTTTGTTTTCTAAAGTGTCAGATATCTCTCAAAAACACCCCATGGGGCATGTCTGGAAGGAACTACATTCCCCAGGCTCTTCACTGCTAGGAATGACAATTTATCAGAAAACATTTGCCTGAAACTCTAGTGTTTGACGGGGTCCCAAGAGTCTAAAGATGTTCTCTGGAGGCATAGGTTTTCTTTATAGGTCTCTATCATGGGCATATACTATGGATACACAAGAGTCTTTGACCCAAGGAGCTTCTAACAGAAATGTAGATGTAAATCACATGACTCTCTTGCTTTGGAATAGACAAAAAAATTGTCAAATCTGATATATCTCCAATGAAACACTTCAAACTCAACAAATAGCTGTTTCATTAATGAAACTGTTCTGCTTTTCCTCACTTATTTTTCTAACTGCTATACTCATGATATAATCGTCATCCCTTTGTGCTATTTGTTATTCTGTGATGATCTTTGTCCTAGAGACTGCAGCTGCTGAATCCACCTGTGCTCATGCAAGTTGCCAGTGCGGCTGAAGAAACCTTTCAAAGGTGTGATTTACGCTGCTTCCTTTTACTCTTTTAAAAAAAGAGGGTTAAATTTCACTAACACCAATTTTAGACTACACTCTACCTGTCTTGGTCCATGCATGCTATAAAACAGTAGTTACATGGACAGTGGGAACCTCATACTGAAATCCATGATGAAATCCTAACCCCAAATCAAGGCACTGGAAAGCCAGAGTGATTAAAGTGACAAAGGTGTGCAAGTAAGCCCAGAGGTGAAAGCTGAACTCTGAGCAGATTCCTAGTGTAGAAAAATACTGATCTCTTAGTTTGCAAAGTGTAAGAAATTGAACACAAAATCTTTGTAAACCAGAAATGTCAGGAAAATTTAATATCAGCTAGTGCTGTTAGCCCTGTCTAAGTTGCCCACTCAGCTCAGGTGTAAACAGCTTCAGCTGTCACTGAAGTTAACAGGAGTTGCCTCCATTTATAGGAGTGGATTAGATAAAGCAATATTACTACCCCCACTGCCCCATTTCTTTTGGTTTGTTTTTTTTTTTCTTTCTCGTAGCTGAAAGAGCAATAAAACAGACTTCTAAAAAATTGGTAAAGATAAAGGCAATGCTATTCAGAGGTAAACATGATGAAAGATAAAAATATATTTTTATTATAGGAAAAGGTAGCGGAGCCACACAAATCATTGAAATTCATATCACAGTGCAGTTACTGTTTCTATAAATTCATGAATAATTCACCCAAGAAAAATCTACAAACTTCAGAAGAACTTCAGTATGAGAAATCCAGCATTTTAGTTGACCAGTGGCTCTTTGGTTTCTAAATATTACTTAATGCATCAAAGGACCCACTTAGATTGTGTCTCATTTACCTCAGTGCCAGCGTTTGATGTTTCACTTCTTATGTAGATGAGTCTTATTTTTTATGTTTAGCCAAAAAGTCAAAAGTATACACTGAAGGCAGAAAGAGCCTTTAATTTTAGAGAGACTATTAACTTTCAGTTTATGTTTCTAAATCAAGTGGTTAAATATGTCAATGTTTCAATCCCACGCCTTTTAATAGTATGGAGCCTCAGAATGCTGCTTGATTCTAGCTGAGGGATATCTAAGAAATGGCTTTTGTATCTAATGCACTGAAGATTTCCATTCCACATGCAGACAATACAAATGGTATTCAAGTATTCCTCTTCTTTACTATTAAGAGTACTAAGTGGTGGAGGTTTTTTTCTAGTTTGTTTGTTTGTTTGTTTAATGCCGAATTTCTTTCTCACAAAGATATGGTGTAAATCTGTTAGGAATTAGGTAGGGACAAACACCACTTTCCTGAACTAGGCTCTAATTCATGCCACCTAATATTGGAAATTTAACTGATGAGTCCAAATTAAGGAAGCATTTGCCTTACAATTCTTCCATAGTCAGTGGAGAAGGTCAGAAAGTGCTTGGGATGCATAGTACTTCTGTCTCTCTTTGGAGTGAAGTGAGATGGTAAAATGTCTAGGTTTCTAATTTACATGTGCCTAGAATAAATGAATAATGCTTAGTATTCAGTGGTTAATGGAGAAATTGATGGTGGATACAGGACTAAGTGTACAAAGTGAAATGGAGCTAGGACTATATCAAAAAACATTTTTGCTTGTTTAAAGGTAAAAAAGAATTTAAGGAATTCTATTTCCCTGTATTAAGATATCACTCAGCTGGAGTTCTGTATTTAACAGATCATCTGCAGGCATCATGCTGCATCTATTACGAAGACAGCATTAACATTTACAAGGCTTTAAAAAAAACTCGACTGTCCCTCACTTGGTCCATTTACATTTTATCATCTTTGCTTTCCGTACTGATGCTTGTTAGCTATTAACTGCCATAAATGGCTGTCAGGTTATATACTGAATTCCTCCCTCCCTCTTAACAATTCTACCTTTAGCTTCAATGGCACAAGGATTCCTTTTGAAACTATTTAAAGTTAATTTATCATTTAATTTTTTTCCCAGTACAAGAGCCAAATTACTGTGCGTAATTTGACACCCATAAGCATATTAAATTAACATGCTTTTAAAGTCTGGTGTTTTAGAAAGTGAAGCTTTTTGAAGCACAAGTGTAAGAATTCAGAATGTTAAAGAACTACTATGCTATATCACTCGGGAAACTTCTGGTAGCATAAAAGATTCACATTCAAATTCAAATTCAAATATATCACAGTGTGTTGATATACTTCTATATAAACAGGAACTGTAAGCTTGATTAGAACATTTCTCATTTAAAGTATGTTACTGAGTTTGCTAGTGGAGTTCTTGAACTATTATTTTATTATTATAATTCTTCATTATTATAGTTCTCGAACTATAGTTCTTAAACTACTATTTCATACAGTAACAAAATTAAATATATTGCATTGTCATATTTGATGGTGAGACTTTGTTAGTGGTTTGCTTTCAATCCTCTCCTTTCAGAAAACCAAAATAGATAAAAGTAAAATTAAATTATTTTTATAAGCATTTAAGCTGGCATTCTTCTTTGCCTACTCTATGACATTGAAGCAGTTTGGTTTTAGAAGAATGCACATGCACATATCTATTCTCTGTTTGCTTGCGTGTGTCAATGTATACACATAAATGTATAAATGTATAAGTTTATATCTGAAATAAATATTCATTGATTAACACGATTTGCACTTTGACTCTACCTTATTCATCACGTTAATGAATCTTTTCATCACAGAGTCCCCTGATCTTACATGGCAAGGGGAAGATCACAAGATTAGATTCATAATCTGAAAATGTTGTTTTTCAGGAAAAAAATGTTCAATGTATATGTGAATGTCTGTAATACAGAATTCTGATACTTGATTTAACAGTGAGAATATATCTTCAGATTCTGCTTTTAAATGCATGAATGCATTTACCATATCTGAAAGTTATTTTCTTCTTTTTCTACTATATCTCATTTGTTATCAATTGTAAAAATATCTGCCTCCTCCTTACTACTTTCCCTAAATCTGATAAGAAATACTTTCAATCTCCATAAATCAAAGTCCTTGTTGAGAATCAGGATACTCTCCTAGTCAAGGGAAGTGGGGTTTAGCACTATTGTTTTACTTATCACTTGGAGACAGACCTCTGTTCTACCAGCTCAAATGCAAGACTGACAAAAGTTGTAAGGCACGTTATTAAAGGAGATGTGTTATTTTATGGCCACAGACTCCAGACAAGCTTTATATTCACAATACAGACTGGAAGAGAAAAAAATTTTAACTTAGTAGCTACAAAGGTTGTGCAGGTCTCACATTGAAACTGCCATTAAACCTTATCCTGTAATATTTACTAATTGGTTGGCATTAAAAAGCATATGTTTTAATATTCATTTTAATGTCATAATAATGAGCAAAGAGCCATAACTCTCAAGAGGAAACACCGATTAAGAAACAAGGTAACAAATTGCGCAATACTTCTAATTAAAATAAACCTTAGATGAATATGCAAGGTGCTATCAATGCAGAGAGCCCCTAATGTGCTGAAGGTGTGCATTAATCAGCCCCTTCACACATTTGATTTAGATTGCTACTTTTCATTTTTAAATCATCATTTTTATGTTTAAATAGAAATATCCCTCATAAGTTGTAAGTAGGCCCAAGAGACCCTTTTGTAAATGTGTAATGTTTTGAAAGAATAGTTTGTGTAAATACTTAATGCTATTAACACAGTATACAAGGAATTTTTTTCCTCCTCTTCCTCTTCCTCTACGGTGAGATGTCTTCATTTTTTTGTTGTAAGGACATATTTTGTTGTCAAGTCAGCATTTATTTGCGCTGCCAGTAGCATGTCAAATCAACTTTATACTAGCAAAATTTAACCAGGCCCTGCTTATGTCATGCACTGCAGGAAGGTATTAATCAAACTGGGGGAGCATAACTGACTATGGCCTGTGGCTCTCAGAAATCAGAGGAAAAAGGAAAATCTGTTCATTACCCATCTCACTTGATCTATCATAAAGCTTACCTAATGAATTTAAAGTATTCTGACAGACGTTGCTGACTTGTAGTTCTTTCATATGTCATATTTTTGGGAGAGCATTTTAAGTATACTGGCCATTTTTTGCTGTTCCGTAAACCCGTCAGAGGTTTTTGCCATATTTTGTCAAAATGTGCTTTGCTTAGAGTATATGTTTTCCATGGGAAATATCCCTTCCAGATTGCAAAGACATTGTTTAATAATAATTCAGACAGATGTGTGGGAAGGCACCATTCCAACCTGCTTGAGATATTGCTCATTTGCTTTGATCATTTGCCTTTGATCATTTGCAAATTTAGGCCCTGTTACTGCTAACGCTCATGGGTTTAATTCTCTTTTAGATAAAGGTTTGTAGCAGTAAGGTCTTGAAGGGTTTTTTCTCTTTCCATCAAAGACTGAAGGCTCCGATATGCTTGGATGAGAAATGCTAGATAAATACAAAAGGTACAGGGCTTTTCCCCTTATGAATTCCACTAGAAATTTCCTTTTTTCTACTCCTCCTCTTCCTTCCTCTTAACACTACTAGGCAATATGCCCAGGCTCTTTCCTACCACCACACACAGTCTGAGTATATACTTCTCTTGCAGTCAGATATAGCCGTATGTGTCCATTCACATAATCCAAAATGTGAGTTTTGCAAGTCTGGAATTAAGAGAGAGACGTAGGAGGAGGTTTCTGCATGCCAATTTGGCACTTTCCATAAATTAACATTCAAACAAACTTTTAAACTGTGCTGAAACTCTGAGTAAAACCACAGGTTATTGCCTAATAGAAATAAAAAAGAGAGGATAGTGCCTTACATAGCTGAGAAGAAGCTGTAACCACCAGATATCATCCCAAATTCTCAATATATTGTGCCTTCTCAGAGGGTATTTCTGGGGAAAAAAACACAAACAAACAAAACAAACAAAAAACCCCAACAAAACAAACAAAAAAATAAAGCTTTAAGACTCTTATGTTGTCATTTCAATGTGGTAACATGCAAGTACGAAAAGCCTAGGAAGAACTGGAGACATCCCAATCTTATGTTCTATCCTAGGTGCATAAAAGAACAATAGGAGTTATCACAAACCCTGTGTAGAATAAGGGCAGTATGCACACATTTCAGGTTCATAAGAGATCATACTGAGGCTTTAAGTCAATTCACTGGGATTATTTTTTGGTAAATCAGAGGGATACACCCTTGCAAACTTTAAGTTGAGAAAACTACACGAAACATATAACTTTTGTTTCCTCTCTACCGCTCTACCAGCTAAACAGACACTAGAGTAAGAAACCAATTCATACTTCTTTGCTGTGCTAAGGAGAAACAAACCAGCTTCAGAAATGACGTGTGCTTCTGACACTTCCTAGCAATTCTTTTGAAGATTTACAGTTAAAAGTTTAAATATATTTTGTCTTCTGTGTTGCTCTTTGAAAGACAGCCACCACAAGGGAAGCCTGACTGGAAAGCATGTAGTGACTGCTCTCGTTCAAAGTGATCACTGCTGCTTGTGCCTGCAAAGCCCTGCTGCGAGTAGGAGGGTTGTCTGCTGACTTCTTTCCTTAACCATTGCAGAAAATCCAATTTGACATCCCAAGAAAGTGGAAGTAGCAATTAGCTCAGAGCATCTACTCAAAGCTCTATCAGTTTGCAATCTGTGCTACCTCAGAAGTCAGAGGAATATAAGTGGTGGGGCAGTTTGCGTATTTTGGCAGTCACATTCAAACCAATAGGCGTGTTTTGGAAGGAGAAGAATGTCAACTTGAAAGGTGGTAGTTACATTTATCATCTTAAACAATATTAGGCTTTTGAAAATCTACTATTTAAAGACCAAATTCTGAAATCTGCAGTTCAGATGTTATTTTCATTTTAATGCATGTATGTGAAGGATTTAAATCCATCAGAGGTATAGACACAAGTCTCATTTCTTCCTAAAGAAAACATCTTTGAAAAATGCTAGATATTACCTTGAATCAATATATAAGAAATGTTAATAAGACTGGTGTTCAACAATTCTTTTATCTAAAGATATCCAAAAAGAAGATGGAAATATGTGGGAACTGTGCTGAGGATAGCTAGAGATCTGTCATGATATGTGTGCCACTGGACACCAGAAGAATCGTGCAAGTGGACAGCAAAAAGACTCCTTCTCACCAGTGCTATTGAGAAAAGAGAAAACTTCTGAGACTGAAAAACACACAAATATACTGAGTGATTTCTGACAGGCCTTTTTTGCACAGCAAACAGTATTTAACAATATGGGGAAAACTCAGATTTGGGTGTTAGCCTAAGTTTCAATTTGTGTCAGCGATAAAAATCATTAAGTGCTCTGAAAGTTGACAACGTACCTTTAAATAAAACAAGACAACTTAAAAGCTTGTCAAGCAATTTTAGAATTCTGTTGAAAAAGGTCAACTCATTCAGTTCATATTCAGTAACTCCACTGTAATGTTTTTACAAAATATATCATGTCCTTATGCTTTGAATATTAAATTTTGGCAAATGTAAATAGGCAAGACTTCTGAGAATATCTTAAAAAAGAAAAAAGACATAAGCTTACTTTTCTGTGGAAAATATGTTTATGGTGGGTGTTAAGGTTATATATCTACCCTAAAATTTTTTGTGTTTGGTAGCACTTGAAATATACAAGCCTCTTTTTTGGTTACAGATAACAAACTGTTTCTTATGTATTACTTTGTGTCTTTATCCTTCTGTTACAAAACACATTACATCCATGTTCCTCTAGACACACCAGATAAGCATTTAATTCTCCATTTGCAACTCTAAATTCTCTTCTGTGTAAGTTTGAACCCTCTAAACTTGTGTTAACTAAAAATGATTACTGTAACTAGAAAAGAGAATATTGATTTAGAGATGCACAAAATTACATTTCCTCTCTAAACATTTTGGAAATATTAATTGCACACTGGTAAGGATCAATATTGTACCCCTTAAATAAGACAGATAGGATGAAATGTTGTTTGACAAGCTCATGAAAAGGAGAGCAAAATGTCTGTAAAAGCTGTATTAAAGACCAGACCATTTGGTTATTCCAAATGTTGATTTTGAAGAGTTCTTCCATTAGATTTTTTTCAGGAGTAGAACTTTGATGGATCATGATTTTAAAGGAAACTCTCTTGCTATGGACTTACACTTTACTGTCCTAGGATATATCCTTTATTTAATAAGTGTGTATCTGTGGCTGACTATATCATGGAAAAGAAAGTCATTGTTCTGTCCTGTTGATCAGTATTGCTAAAAGGAGTTAGTGGGAATTAGTGTTCAGTGAAAATAATGATTTGAAGTTCTGTAAGGTGTTTTGGATGAGTTCTTTTGAAGTTCTGTAAGGTGTTTTCTCTCTCTACTGAAGGAAATTAAGGTCTTCAGAGAAGCGTCATGCACCACTTAGTTTTAACCTAGTGGTCTATATCAATCAAAATTTACAATGATTTCAGTAAAAAGTTCAATGTTAATTCAAACTAACAGAAGCAGAAAAAAAATTTGTGTGCTCTTGACATGAGAAGAGGATTGAGACTTGGGAAATAACTAAGGTAGGGCACTGACAGTTCAGTTCAGAAGTTGTAGTACTTACAGAGCAGTGGAAATTCTCTTGGCACACATTTTGAACAGTTTTGGCACTGTTTAGCTAGAGTACTCAATCAGAAATAGTCATGATGAACAAAGCTATGGAGCATCCTTGCTGGATTTCTGTAAAGATATTCCTGAAAATTAATGGTGCTGGAAATAGTTGCCTTGGTGTTTGTTGTTATCCTCAGGCATCAGAATGCTAACAAAAGCCACCTCACTGATTAGTGTATTTTGATGTGAGTTAAGACCAAATTCCACCTCTTTATGGGATTCCTGAAACCCCATTTAAGTTTTTAAAATTTTGAATTGTGTAAAGTAAATACGTATGCATTGACAGTGAGAGACATTAATCTCTCTTTGCTGGGAAATGGGCCTGTTTGCTTGCTGAGTAAGGCAGGATGTGTGAAAAAGAGGGAGCTTGTTCCTTCTGGATCATCTGCTGTTCTCCTGACCCCAGGGAAAGTAGGAATGTTTAGGAGACAAGGAGTAGGAAAGAATTTTACCAGCAATCCAACCACCAGGGAATCTGTCACACTAAGAGTATCACCTGCTGGTGAGATGTTTTGCACTCCTCTGTGCCACCTGGTAGGTTCACAGGGAGAGAAGTAGATGAAATAAGCTAGACCACTAAGTGCAAATGTTGTTTTCATTCAAAACATGTGCAAAGCATCAGAGAATTAGGCTTTATTTCAAGGAACTGAAGGAATACAATATGAAAGGACTGTGCCATTAAATCTGGTAATAATTATACACTGGAAAAGTGAATTGTATTTCCCTAGCAAATTTCTTCATTTCATTTTCATTGTATATACTTCAAACAATGAAGCCTAATTTACTGCAGTGTGTGAAATGACATGCAGTATGCTGTACAACATCTGTCTGCACACATCAGATTTCATTCACTAGCAGTAAAATAAATAGTGTTTTTTTAATTATACTGGCTGACCATACCCTTCCCTTTCTTTTTAAAAGCATGGCACTATCCAATGCCCAGCTGCAAGTTTCAGTTTTTGGTTTACCACTGTGCTGATGGAAAGTATATACTGAGAAAAAAAAATATATTCGAGCCACGTTCTCAGATTACAAAGTAGATCACATGTTAATAATTGCATTAGATGCTTTTCTATGAATTTTTGAGTGGGAATATTTTTAGAGAGAGTACATACAGGTCATTTGCTTAACAATATTTGCTTTCATAGTAGATCAAACAGCCTATTCTTTTCATTGTATTCTAAAAGCATTGGCATGGGGCAGAGAGCCTCCTGCACTTAACACAGTGTTAAGATTAGCCAGTGCAGATGTGGACTAACAGTTATTGCCAAAAAATGGCTCTTTGGAAAGCTTTGAGGTTGATAGCTAAGCTTTCTGTGCACGTCCTAATGCATTGTATCCACATACAATTATGCAAACACAGCGAGCATGACTGTGAGCAGCCTTGGAAGGACATGAGATACATGCTTAATACAATAAAAATATGACAAAATTTTTCTTGAACTTTGTGATCACAGAGCAATGTCTCTGTCCATTTTATGCACTGTTCTCTGTCCAGTCAGCATTTTCACTAGACAAGTTCGTTTGCTATGAATGCTGGGTTGAAGACCAAAATAATGGGTTTCCCATTGCTTGAATTTTCTTGTTTCTCAAAATACATTTGGGATGTATCTCCTTTCCTATGTAGAAGTGAATCCTTCAAAAGGATTTCAAGGATCTCAAAAAGATTTGAGTGTATGTCTCAGTATGTGAACTGAGGAATTAAAAGACATAAATTCCTGCCTGCTCCCCAGTTCCGTTTAAGCTGTAGATGACACATGGCACTGAATTCAATAGGAGGAATGTCTAAACTTCCATCAGTATCAGACTCAACATCAAATAGCACTTCACTCTTATTTGTTGCTGAATGGTCTAAAACATAATTGCAAAGTACTCTTCTAATTAGTTATCTTTAAAATTTTGCCTTTAGCATGTTACATATGGCAGCTACGTGAAGTGTAAAAAATGTAAAAAGTGGATAGTGTCTGGGGAAACAGCTACTTTTTTCTAATCCTAAAAGGAAACAAATGCTTGTGAGGGTCAAACTTTTAAAGTGTATGCTTCACTGAATGCAATTATTAATCATTTCCCTTCAGGAAAAATATTAAATTAAGTGTTAAAGTACAGATCTGAACAGTGTTAAGTGCCCAGAGCTACTGAGTTCATAGTTTCAGCTATATTTCAGTGTGAGATAATTGACCTTCCACAATGCAAATGTAGAGCTGGCACTGACTGATACAAAATGACTCATCCTGTCTCAGTATTTTATCTCCTTGCATTTATTTATTTATTTCTGTGTCCATCCTCAGTTGCCATGAAGGTCTCTGTGGGTGTGCTTCGGATTGGATCCTTAGCTTTCTCCATTTTTAGTAAGCACACAGTTTGCAGGATGATTTCCTCTAAAATAACAGCTTCCTAGTAAAGATAGAAGGAAATCAAGGCAAATAATATGGTCAAGGATTTATTTTTTTTAATGATTTAACTGCCCTCTAAGCCCGTGGAATTTACTGAGATACAAAACTGTATTTGTAAGCTACAGTTAAGATGATTTTCATAGGTAAACAAACAAAATCCCCGAACTGTCTTAATCGGCCACAAAATCAAAAGAAAAAGATGATAACATAGGCCTTTTTCACTGTGCTTATGACACTGAAAAAGACCTGTAATATTCATCCTAGTGTTTTATTATTAAAGTGCTTTCTGTAATTGCATTTTAATAAGTTGACTGACGTCACTAATTACAGATTATGGCTTTTCCGAAGCAATACCCAATTGCAGATGCCTTCTCAAAGTATCATACTGATAACAGCTAAACCAGAAAAGATCCTGCTGGTTTGCTGATCAGAAGAAGCACATATGAAAAGCATTTACAGCTGAAAGGAAGCATGGCTGAGGCACTTTGTAGGATCTAAAACCAGTAGTGTCCATTATTTCTACCTTAAATGTAGTGTCTTTGCATGTGTGTATGTATGTATCGGTGTACATAAACGCTCATACATACCTATTGCTCTTCCTCTCTCTAAGTACACATGTATGTGTTTATCTTTGTCCAACTACTCTGAGAAATAGAGCTGCTCTATTACTATCAAAATATGCTATCATGAATTTGTAGTGTTTTGTGTCTGACAGCATTTCATGTTGCTAAAGAACAGTGTTGCTAAAGAACAGTGATTTTGAAAAGTGTGATTAGAAAGGAAAGACTGCTCTGGTGGGAAGATTATGTCCTGTGTGATCAGAGATTACAAGTTGATTCATTACCCTTTCACAAGACACTTAGTTTTAGACAAGTCAGTTATTCTTATAAAATGGAAAAAAAAATGCTTTATGCAAAAAAATCCTTCCCAGTTTGCAAGAAAACTATAAAAGTGTCTAATTTTTTCTATGTGCAATTTTTTTGTAAATTGAAAAGCTTCATTCTAAATATTGATGTGGATTTACTGTATACATAAAGCTCAAGTATATTACAAGCCAAATTAAAAATATGAAAAACATTTTTTGCCTTCAGAAAGCTCTCCGTGGTGCTTTGAAAGGTAACCAATGGGAAGGGAGAGACACAGGAACTAGAAACAATTCAGGATCTTTGTTTCTTCAGGTTAGAGTTGATATTTCAAAGCCATTTTTGTTATCTAGGTCCCAGCTGCCTAAGTGAAAACAGAGATTCTTATGTAATTAGTTATACAATACAGAAAGTGGCATCTGAACAGACTGATCCCAATTATTTATATCATCTGCTGCCACATCTCCTTCCATACAACATCCTGCTCAAAGTAAATGTGGGATGTATTGTCCTGATCTCAAGTCTTAAAGAGAGTGGGAGCTTCTACATGTGTCTGTGACATCAATACTCAGGTTGTAGGGCTGTAGAATCTCCTTCTCTGATGTAATTGTATGATGTAGGAGACTTCCTACAAATAACCTCCTTTAACTCAGTGACTTGAAAACCTATTTTTCTGTATATAAGGGGCCTGCACTCATAAGTAGCACAGTTTTATGTTTCTGGACTTATTTCTGCTCTCTGGTACTTATTCAGTTCTAGACATAATGAAACAGTCCAGTGAAACCCAAATCGAATCCAGTATATTCATGCAGAAAGTTCCAGATTTGACAACTGGCATTTGCATATGAGGTGATATTTTGCTGAGAAATAATCATGAATGTATACAAATATTTAAACATTCTTGAATGTTAAATATGGATGGCCTCTGTAGAAGAATCATAGAAGCACAGAATAACAGAACACCAGATTGGAAGGTACCTCAAGGATCATCTGGCCCAACCTGTATTAACAAAAGTATGGTCTGGACAAGATGGCGCTCATGGTCTAGACAAGATGGCCCAGCACCCTGCCTCACTGAATCTTAAAAGCGTCCAGTGTTGGAAATCCGCCACTTCCCTGGTGAGATTATTCCAATGCCTGATTGTTCCCATTGTGAAAAATTTTCCTACTCTGTCCATTCATAATCTCCTCAGGACTGACTTACACCCATTACTACTCGTCTGTTTTCTTTGACTCCTTGTAAAAAGGGAGTCTCCACTTTTTTTGTAGCCACCCTTTAAGTACCATAATATGGTGCTAAGGTCTCCCCTAAGTCTTCATTTCTCAAGGCTGAACAAACCCAGCTCTCTCAACCTTTCCTTGTCTGGCAGGCTTCTCAGTCCTTTTATCTCCTTTGTGGCCCTTCTCTGGACCCTCTACAGCCTGTCTACATCTTTCTTTTGTATAGTGAGGACCAAAACTAAACACAGTATTATTTAATATAAATAATTTAATTTATATTTATTTAGTATAAATAAATATTAATTATATGAACAGAAACCTGTTGGTTTCTTTGTTGCAGCATCACACTGTTCACTCATACTGAGCTTGTTGTCCATAAGGGTGTCTTTTCTAAACTCCTATCTTCTTTTTGTTCCCCAGCTACTGACATAATTTTGAGGTTTTCGTAGGGCTGTTACAAGCCTTTGGTAACTATATATATGTATTTCAAACATATTCTTATGGGTACTTTGTTCAGGTAACAGTACCAATGTTTTAAGTGAAGATTCTTTTAGTTTTCCAGATATTTTCAGCTGACTATTTCTGTTAGGGCAAAATTAGAACCCTGCACCACTTCATATCTGCCAAAATTTGCTAATGCCATAGTAAAGCTGTCCTATACATTACTAAGTGACCCTATGAAGTGACAGTAAAACCATAATTCAGTGTTTCAAAACATGATGAGAATTCCAGCATTTCCATCAGTGCTGTGTGTAGTTCAGAGACAAACAAATGTATTTCCATGAATACCAGTTTTAGTTGTAAGTTCATGGCATCTGTTATCTTTAGGCTTTGGCAAACATTTATTGCAACATTCATACCATTTCTTGCTTTACACCTACCCTCATTCTCTTTTCTGGGATTTTGCAGAAGACACAGCTCCTGAGGGAAAAATGGGAACAAGCTCTAAGTTTTGGAGCACATAGCTATTCCTGAATATGTTGCTCCAAAGTCTATACCCCTTGAGGGAATGATCAGTTGGAAACTTCACAACTTTTCCTCAGCTTGTTTTAGCTTCTGGAGTACATATGTTTATGTTTTTTTCCTACTCTATTTTATGTAAAGGTAGTCAAGATATATTTATTGTTCTCTGAGATTATATCAAAATCTGTGTGATTAAAATACTGAGTTTCTGGCTATTTACGTTCAGAATTTCCACTTCTGAAAAATAGAAGTGCAAAATTTATTATAATGTGTATTTGGAGAGCTCATAGAGGAAGTTAGTCCTATTTAATTTTACTCACACATCTCACCTTGAGTTCAGACTCTGTGTCCTTGCCTTGAAAGACCCTCAAAGTTTTGCCCCAAGCTATCTCTCTCTAGCCTTATTCCCTATCGCATTCCTCTTCTTTACACCACCAACACCTGTCTTCATTTGTACTCGATCACTCTCTCCAGGCTTTTTTCCATGCCTCTACATTCCAGCTTGCACTTCTTTGCCAAGTCACAATCCTACTTTCATTAAAGTCCATTAGCCAAAATAAAAGTAATACATTTCTTTCATCAGATTTAAAATGAGTATGAAAAGAAACAAATGAAAAGCCCAGCCAAATCCTGGACTGAAGTGGTAAGCCCGTGTAGCATTTCCTTGAGTCAAAACTGCTTGCCCAGAACATAACCAGGCAGATAAAACTGCAGGACCTGGGAGATGATCCTTCTCACAAAAAGAAATTGGAGCAGAATTATTTAAAGTCTGCTACAATGCTTAATCAGTATCACACCAGTAAGTAATTTCAGTATTCATCTGAGTGTTTTACGTGGCTGTCTTTTAAATATTATTGCCATGACCCGTACATAAAGGTATCAGTGCAGCCTGCTGAAATTATTATTCAATGAGAACAGTAATTCTTGCCTACCTTTAGCAATGGCTCATTAACACAGAGCTAATTAGGGCTAGATTCTGACATGAGGAAAGTAGACAAAGCAGTAAAAATTTCACCAAGAAAATACAGGATTTTTATGTAGCTAACATCTGTCCCATGTGATCCAGTGTCTGATCTTGGCATAGGGGAGAGGTTTTTCAATTTGCTGGAGTTCTTCCTAAACCGTAAACTTAGTAGAAAGAAAAAAAATTCAGAACAAGCAAAAACATTTGCTACCCACAACTTTATGAGCTGCTCAGTTTGAGATTTTTGCTTGAGATTGGATATGGTCTCTATGCACTCCTTGCCCCTTTCTACCGGGGAACAGACCAGCAGTGGTGACAAAAGGAACAGCTCTCTGCCTACCCCAACCCTATGAACATAGCTAGGGTGTGTTCTACCCACTGCAAATGCTTCCCAGGTACACTGCAGGACTCACAACCTACTCTTTAAATGTTTAATTTGTTTATTAATTATTTACATATAAAAGTATCATGGCATTTAAAAACATGCTTCGCTGAAAATCTGTCCTAAACTTTATTCGTTCTGAGATGTGAAAGTGGAGGCATAATGCATAACCTTTAAAAGATTAAAAAACTTCTGTTGGATTTCACTCAAGAAGACCCTCTCCCTTGCATCTTAATACTGCAAAGTAGGTTGGCACTAAACAGAAAAAGCACTGCACCAGAAAGTTTGCTTCCTAATCCTTTGACAGGCCTCCTGTTTTTTTCTCCAGTGTTCTAGAAAATAGACCAAAAAAAAAAAAAAAAAAACCAACCAAACCCTCAAACAATATAAGTGCTAAACTTAGCACTGTCAGACAGTACAAGATCAGAGCTATGTGTTGTAGTCTGGACCTGGAACTGCTGTCAAAGATCTTCTAACTAACTCCCTGCTTAGCAGCATGAAAAGAATCAAGAAGAAAGTAGTTTGGTTTTCTGTTTGCTTTTTAAAGTTGATTAGTCTAGTGGACATTAAATCTTTCATTATGAAGTTTCGTTTCAGGATAAAATGTCTAGTTTCAATCTTGAAAAAACCACCACTTTTAGTCTTTCAAAAAAATCCCTTGACCTTACTAGATTTGGATTGCATATGTTACCTTTTAACGATACGCAGGAAAGTCCCCTAGGAACTGTAGTGTTGTTTGCTAGTATTCCCTAAGGAATTTACAGGAATGCTCATAGCTATTTCTGCCTCATCAATTATTTTCCTCCCAGATTAAATTTTACTTCTCTGTATAAAGATTTCTTCTTCCTTTCATGCTATTATCCATTTTCTCATTTGTCCTTACTTCCGTGGTTCCATCAAATGATCACGATGAAAGCAACAACTGTCCTGAAAGAAGCAGGGCTGAGGGGAAAAAGTAGGTTCTTGACCAGATTTCTCACTAAAAATGGGAGGTAAGGAAAAAGGAGGCTGTCAGAAAAAGGATAAACAGGAATTTTGCATTTCAAAACTGACCCGTTCTGTGAAGACTCACCTTTATTGTCTACACGTATATAGAAGAGTCTAAATAATTGACATCACCTTCTGGATTGGCTTCAAGGGCATTTAGGAATGCCACACTTCTTTTAATTTCTCCATAGTCCTAGCAATTTTTTTTATGATCATTCAGTTTGAGTCTAGCTGAAGTCAACTGACAGAGAACAATTTCTCCTAGCAAAAGAAAGACTTTTCAGCATTTCAGATGTTGAATTCAAATGAAAGCTTTCTAGCAGAGAAGTTCATGTTTCAAGGGAGGCTTAAATGGTGTCTGTAGTGCTGACCAGATGAACAGAAATCTACAGCTGAAGTGTCAAAGATAATCGATATGGGTTGTTGATCAAGATTTAATCATTACATACATTCATTGTTTTAGTATTGGTGTGAAGAGAAAATGTATTCCATGTTAGAGCTGTTGGGCAACATTAAGAAGAATCTGCCTCCATGTTCTAAACTTCTACCTCTACCAGGTATTTGTACATATAGACAAGATGCCTCTGATCTTTAACCTCTCCAGGCTGAACAATACCATCTCTCTCAGCCTCTTCACATAGTTTGCATGCACCAATACTTTCATCATCTCTGTGGCTCATCACTGGATTTGCTGCACTATGCCCAAGTCCTGCTTGTGCCAGGAAGTTCAGGACTGGACTTAGCATTCCAGATGTGGCCTCTCTAGTGCTGAAGAAGAGTAAAAGGATTACACTCTCAACCTACAGGCAGTGTGATGCTGTTCCTGATGCAGCCCTGGAGAGACTGTTGGCCCTCCTTGCCAAGGAGGCACATTGCAGGCTCATTGCAGGCTCATCGTTCACTAGGACTGCCAGTGTCTTCTCTGCAAAGCTGCCTCCAGTCAGCCCCCAGCTTGTACCAATACATGGCATTATTCCTTCCCACGTGTCTGTTTCTTCAGGTTGCTGACATCCCTTTGAGTGTCAGCATAACCATGTGGTTCATCAACCATTCCTCTCAGTTTTTTATCATCTGCAAACTTGCTGAGGGTGCACTCTATCCTGTGGTCCAGGTCATCAAGGAAGATGATGAAACATACTGGCCCCAGTATCAGCCACTGCAGTACACCATTAGTGCCTGGTCTTCATCCAGACTTCATGCTCCAGATCACAACTCTTTGAGCCCAACAGTTTATCCAGTTTTCAAGCCACCTCACCAGTCACTTATCTAGCATATATTTCATCAGTTTGTCTAGAAGGATTTTATGTGATACAGTAC
The DNA here is from genome assembly GCA_035583135.1 of Lophotriccus pileatus. Lineage (NCBI taxonomy): Eukaryota > Metazoa > Chordata > Aves > Passeriformes > Tyrannidae > Lophotriccus > Lophotriccus pileatus. Next base: position 22,213,214 of record JAWWES010000041.1, on the reverse strand, counting down.
TTTAAGCCTTACTGAGGTCAAGACAAAGTCAAACCCCTCTCCTTCTATGCACTAACCCGGTCATCTCGTTGCAGAAGTCTTTCTGATCAGTCAAGGATGCCTCACAAGTCCATACTTGCAATTCCCACTCACCTTCTTGTCCTTCGTATGTTTGGAAGTGGTTTCCTGGATTATTTACTCCATCACCTTTGCAGGGATCAAGGTGAGGCTGACTGACCTGTAGCAGTGCGGATTGCATTTCTGCCCTTCCTAAAGGTGGGAGTGGTATTTGCTGTCTTTCAGTGCTCAGAAGTCTCCAGCATTTGCCATGACCTTTCAAAAATTACTGCTAGTGATCCTGCAATGACACCAGCTCTCCCGCTTACCCCTCACCCCTCCTGGGTGCATCCCAACAGCTTTTGTGGATTTTACTTTGTTTAAATATTTCCTGAGGACATCCTCCTCCACTGACAGTAAGTCTTCTTTGCTGCAGACTTCCCGTCTGTTCTCAGGGACTTGGAATTCCTGAAGTCTTACCTATTTTGCTTCAGTAGAGATTGAAGCAAAGAAGGCCTTGAGGCATTGGCCTTTTCCATGACCTTTGTCAGCCTGACCCATTCAGCAGTTTTTCTTTTTTTCCCTAGTCTTATTTTTGCTTCTAGTGTACCTGTGGATGCCTTCTGATGTCTGTTCGATTTTCTCTTTTATATTTCTGGCTTCCTTTACATAAAAATCCCAAAACAGAAAAAAAAAAAAAAAAAAAAAAAAAAAAAAAAAAAGTAAAAAAGTGGCATGCATAAAATAAAATACAAAATGCTGTATTGAACCTTGTATTAACTCTTTTATGTGTGATTTAATATTACTGCACTGGCTTTACTGTGGATAATCACTAATATCTATTAAGATGTAGTTCTTTGCCCATCTATAATTTAGCACTGCATGCAAAGATTTCCTCAAGTTATTTTGTTATCCTACACAACCCAATTCTTCCTTACATTAGTTAGTGTGAATAATAACATTGTATTCTTGTATTGCAAGCATGTAGTTTGACTCACTGACATCCAGGATCCCAGACACAGACACTCACACAGCTTCTTAAAACGAAACAAGGGCTTACTGACAATAGTATAACGTTTTGTCTGCTTGGTTGATATTTTTAAGCAAGCAAATCACACATTTTGGCATCGCCACTCAGAACTGTAAGGTTCTTGTTAGAAACATTATGAATTTTATCTCAGTCACAGCTTTCACAGTCTGTACCATGTTCCAGTCTCCTCAATCTACTTTGCACATTCCCATCATTCTTTACACCATTTATTCATTCCTCATCTTCTGCCTCTGATTTTTTACCCATATTTTCTACTCAGTATGGTTTGTCTCTCTCTTTTCATCCCCACCTTTTTTCTCTTCTTTTTCTGTGTTGACCCTTCATTTCCAGAAATAAGACCATTTAGGCAGAGCTCATCTCAAATGCACATACTTTCTTTCCCTATAGAAAAGTAGCTAGGGAGATAAACAATATTGGATTTCAACATGAATGTTTACATTTCTGTAAACTTAAAGCATCTTTATTGGCCAGTGTTCTATGTACACAGTCATTAGTGATATTTTACTTTGTTATAGTTCCCTTGAAATCAAGGGAAAAGGCTGTTGGGGTGCTCTTTTATGTTCCTATTCCTTAGAGTTTGCTGTGCTTATATAGAATTTTTCAGTGAAGTGTAATGGTGTCAATTCAAATGCAATTTCAGCTGGAAATTTATTCTGATTGACTAGTTTCACTGGCAAATGGGGGTTTTCTGTCTTTTCAGTCCTTTCAGTGATGAAGTTGTTTATGACACAAGAGCACTACTGGGTTTTTATTTTTTTTATTTTTTTAGTGGGGAAAACTTATTTTCTCTGTAGTTCACTGAAATATTTGAGTCACATATTAATAAAGTTTCATGAAATAGGATATTCATTTCTCCAATCTTCTTATACTCGTATTGTGCCTTATACAATTATGTTGATTGTTAATTTTGTATCATACTCAGTTTTGCACAGAAGTTAATTTCGGCACAAAAAGCAAGAGATGAAAGATGAAGCTCTGTGTCCAGTTTATTTGTTCTCAGAAGACGACACAGTGTTCAGAAGGTTTTCAAGAAATGGCTGATAGAATAAAAACAATTATGTCATCTTTCCTAGAATGGCTAAACTTGTAGTTACAAGGCTGAGAAGTTGGGGTTGGCTTGTGAGTTGGTGTAACTCAACATAAATTCTCTTCAGTAAAAATTATGCTGAGGTAAGGATCATCCTTTTTATTGGGTGGCAGGATACTAATGAATTGCTACATCATATTGCACTATTTAAGAAAAATAAAATAAAATATCAGTTGCATGAAGAGTTTCAATGGCATTTGCACTAACTAGTACCTTTCAAAGGTCACTACCAAGGTGATGTGCCAAACGAGAATATAACACCCATTTATAAATTAATCTGAACACATAGAATATGCCAGGACAAAATAAATTAATATAAGTCGATACATTTTCACCTTGACATAATGCTACAGGAACGAAATAAAACAAAGTTAATCTTAAAATTAATTCAGCCCAGCCTACCAATTAATCAAGTGTAGCACCAAATAGGCTTTTGGCCTCACACAGACTATCCTGTTTCTTATCTAATTCTAGAGATAAATGTCCAATCACATACCTTTGATATCCAACAAGGGGATTAAAGGCAGAACCTGAATTTGGATCTAAATTTAAATGCAGTACTCTGTTTAGAAGAAAGACCAAGGTAACTGAAGGTCCTTTTTGGTACTCATTTTGCACCTTTCTACTACTGCCTTGTTGCAGTAACCTCAAGTCTCTTCCTTTCCCATTACATTAACTGCTTCATTCCCATTTCATTAACTGCTTCATTGCCTCCTCTATGGCAGTACAAACATTTAGAGCTGGGCCCAGATTTTGTTGTAAAAGCAAAAAAATTACCTTGATTCTGAGTTCCCCATCTTCCCAAAGTAGGAAACCATCCTTGTGCCTCAATATCCCTTCTATCCTACAGCATACATAAACTCCCTTAAAAGCAAAACCCCAGTCCAGTTTCGAGTACCTTTTCCCAACCTTTTTGGTACACTTTCTGTCACATTCTCTTTGCTCCCTTTCTCCCCATTTCCTTGCAATTTCCTAAAACTTCAGAAATCAGCTTGACCTTGTTATTGTACAGGCTGAGTGTTTTCTGTGAAGCAGGACAGCATCAAGAGGAGGGAGTAAGGTGAGAGACATCAGAGTCAAAAGGTAATGCTTAAGCCATCAAACTGTAGCCATTCTTACTGTAAAAGCACTGAGCAGATGCAAACTGTAAATATGAGGAGCAAGTTCATTGTACATTGAACACTGTGTATTGTAAGAAATTTTCAAGTGTGAAAAAACTGCATGGATCCATAAAAGACTCAATTTGTCAATGTTGAAACACATTCTCCTGAGGTAATATCTTGCTAATTTTTAGCAAGTCAGAGGACTGTGTGACTTGCAGGTCATAAACTCATTCACTTCCATAGCACCTCAGTTTTGAATGGCTAATAGAAGAGTGTATTTTTACAGGAAAGCAAAATTATGAGCATTTACTAAAGGTCAAGTAAAGATACACTTTGAACCTGAATGTTCTCTCCCCTGTGGTGTGTAGGTCTTGTAGTATTTCATTATTAAGATAAGGTGAAGAGCATCACTATATCATACTTGCTTTTTTCCTAAAGAAAAATACTTCGTTTAAGATCCTGATTTCAATATCAATAAAATAATAATAAAAAGGTGAAATCATTAATAAAAAGTATTTTAAGTTCATTCTTTTATTTTTGCTTTAATGCTAGGTCTAGAAGCCCTGTCATCCTTATTCATTCTTTTATCTGCAGCTGCATTTTATGACAGAAATAAGAAAGGAAGCTGTTTAAACCATATCCCTAAAATGACCAAATCAGTTTTATCTAATGCCTCAAAGCTTTATATTTATAGCTAAAACATTCAACCCTTCAATTTTTAATTTTTATTCAATTTACCAAGTATTTTACAGAATGCCACAGAATCCAGGAGGCTTTCCAGCTGACCACGTAGAGACGTAAGACTGTTTCCATAAGTAGTGCCACACCATACAATATGTTGAAATACTGCTCACATATTAAGAATCTAAAGAGGGCTTTGGCCACTGACCAAAAGTAGAAAGGAAAAATGCAGGCCTGATGTGTGCATTCAAAAATAAATAAACTGAACCCAGAAATAGTTATTTTCTCTACCTAGTAATTATACAAACATATCTTTTATTTATAAATGTGTTCTGTGCTTGACTCCTTGGAGTGCTCCATAAATGCTCAAAATAAAAATGTTGGAAAGAGGCCGCATGGAAAACCAAAATGTCCATCAGAAGTGGAGCAAACAAGAATGGTGCATTCTAAACTTATATTGCTCTTCCAGTCAAAAACTGAATTCATACTCAGGAGTACAGTTCTTGTTTATGGACCTCTTTTGATTTTCACAGTTTCGTTTGTAACAAGCTGTCTCCTATTGTATCACAGAAGGCAAATTTTCAGGACCAGGTTATATTACAAGGTTTATATCAACTTTTTCTTGTTACTAAAGGTAAACTGAGTATACGTAAATTACAGGTTGGGAATAAATTATCCAAGAATTCCGGGTAGGAAGTCATCACTGTTTTGGGAGTCCTTGTTTGGAGCCATGAGGAATGTGGGAGACATGAGCTCCTCCTTGCTCACCTGATCTGAAACAGGGCCTTGAACGAAGATGGTCCAAGCAGAAGGTAAGGTGCCATTGCCTCCACAAGCTGTGGTTTCTTGCTTGGTGGAACCATTCCTATTTTTTTAAATATTAAAGAGTGAAGGACTGGCTTATGGCTCATCTGTAGAGCATTTCTCCAGGTACTGATGGCCCAAGTTCAAACCACTGTGTCAGTTGTTAGATAATTACTTAGACAAAACAGAACTGCTCCAGGAAGATAAATTTAAGTGCTTCCTTAAAGAACAGAAAGTCAGAGGGGAGAGGATATACAGAAAAAGGCAGGAAATTGGAGTATAAGACTGCAGCAAAACAGTTCTGCTGAGATTTAATGTGACCGTGCCGAAGCCAAGCCAAGTGCCCTTGCTGAGCAGGGCCTGTCTCCCTGCCCCTGCCCCTCCTGCATGGACAGCAAATGTGCTGCTGCTCCTCTGTGTGAGTGGGGAGACTGCAGTGTCTGCACCGGGGTGGCAACAGGAACACACACACCAGCACTGACTGGGTCTTGATAACAACTGTTACAGCTGGACAAGACAATAGACAATCCAGGCACATTCTTGAGTCCAGTCCTTAAGAGCAGATTTCAGTAAAGGTTAGTGGGACTGAGATTTTAATGGCACTGATCTACAAAGACAAAAGAAGCTCCTCCTGATGTCCTTTAAGCTAAGGTAACTGGTTTTCTTAGAGAGTTTAAGCTTTAACTGCTATTCTAGCAAGAGCCAGGATAACTTTGTAAAAGCCTTGTTATACTGGTTTGCTTTTACTTTTTAGCAGCATTTTATGATTATTAAAAAATGTCTGTGCTCAAATGTTTTTAGTAAGGAGCAACAAAACAAAAATCCTAAAATTCTTTTAAGGATCAATAATTACAATTAAATTGAATTTAGTTATAGTAATTATTAAAGCTTTGGATTATTAAACTCAAATAATTAAATGGCATAAGCAGTTACAATTTCTGACAGAAAATACTGAATGTTTTTTCTATCACTTTATGTTTCAACTAGATTGTCAAAGTGTTGGCTGTTGTTTGGAGTTGTCTTAAACTTCCTAAATTCTATGTTCACACCTCTTTTCTTTGAAATCTAGGTTATTCACCATTATCAAGTTTGGCTGTCACAATAACTATATGACCTTCTATAAGTCTTAAAGCATTAAGGCATGATTAAACACATCTTTCAGTTGGTAATGTTGGTTTAAAGCACCACTAAAACATGATGTCCATAACACTTTCTTTAAAATACTGAAACTGAATTAATCAAAGGAGGTGATTTTTTTTATGTACCCCAAAAATGGCAGAACAAAATTTTATGTAGGCTAAGATTACCTCCTGTATGATGTAGTTAGTTAAATTAAACCTAATGAACTGTGGACCAATATTTGAAAATCCAGTTAACAAGTTTTTTCCCATCAGAAGATTGCTCATATTAATTAAATCAGTATATCTTTTTTTTTTTTTTTTTAACTGTACATATCCTGGAATAATTTCTAAGTATTAGAGAAACATTTTGCCATATTAGAGTCTATGCATCATGTTCAGAGATTAATCTGTAAAAAGAGGTGGTTATTCACTTAGATGAATTAATTTAAGATGAAAATTCTGAGGAAACTTTTGAGAGGTACAGTTTCTCATAATATTTCATATTAAAAAATTCTGTATCAGTTATGTGCCACTACCTTTTGAAAAAGATTTGCAGGCAAATTTTGCTGGCAAAAAAAAACAAGTTACACTGTTTTCATGGATTTATCATCATTCAATAAGAAGTAGAATGGCCTATGATTTTTTTTCTATGTGTCTTGTACTATGCTCATTGCGTAGTATTTAAGCAGTCCAAGACTACTTTGAGTTATCTATCATTTATAACATAAATGCAGATCATTGATTTTCAAGTCCTCTTACAAGAGCGGCAATTGTTTTTTGTTATTCCATATCTCTTTGTAGGATGTTGATCTGTATTGTTAACTATATCAGTCCACATCTTGAGTTTTGCCTTGAGACATTAGCTTTCGTGCAGACAAGTTTTACCCTTTTTCTTCTTACTTTTTATACCATTTTTCTTGCTTTAGCTTTTTAAGGAAATGTATTTTGCCTGTGAAACAAAGCAATCTACTACGGCCCCAAACTGTCGAGTAATCGAGTCATATGCCATAGTTTATATATACATATGCATATATATACTGCAATGAAATTTTTAAAAATGCCTAAGGTAAGGCTAGAATCAGACTGTGCTGTGTGCCTTGTGGATAGTTAACTTTATTATAATGGGAGACACAGTGAAAATGGAGGCAGAATTGCTTCCATATTAGCTAGGCTGCACAGGGCTGGATAAATCTGATGCTTTTTTAGGTACTCAGCTGGCTGGAGAAAGTCCACTAAGAAATCCCACAGCTACTCTTGACAAAAACAAGAGTTAACTCTACCTCTGAAATCTTGGTGCATATGAGAACACAGAAGTGGAAAGAGCTGAAGGGATTTAGTAGGTTCTACCGTAACAGTTGAGGAATTAAATAAGAATGCTTACATAAAAGTAGAAACTACAGGACGATAAAAACTGTATACCTTCATAACTATTTCCACTTTGATCCAATATGATTTCTAAATTACTGTGAAGTCTTAATAGATCTAGATAATGCAAAGTAGAAAGATTATGAAATCGTCTAGCATGGGTCTGGGACTGATTACAGAAATAATGACTCCAACATTTTCATCATGTTTCCATAAAATGTACCTTTTTAATAGTGTGACTGTTTTTTTAAATTTAGTTTAGCCATTAGATACTGGACAAAAAAATCTTCATAATGCTGTATTTCTTAACATTCAGCACCAGTTTCTGAAACATGCAGAATCCCAGGACCAACATACAAAACATGACTGAAGTTGTACATCTGCACACTTTACTACAATAATTGTCTCTATAAACTTGAACATTCTTTCACAAAAAGCCCAGCTTGCCTAACTACTTATATTAATTCTAAGTTCACATCAGGGCTATGATTTTGCATATTTCTGCTTTCAAGAGCATATCTTTGGTATTTATTGTATGCAGAAAATAACATATATTTCAGGAAAAATATAAAAAGTAGATTTAGGGCTAATGATACACTTCAAAAAGTCAGCACACCAGTGCTGAAATAATCCAGTGACCCCAACATACAAACTGCATGCCAAACAAACAAAAAAAGAAAAATTCCAGGTCAAAGTCATAGAAAGACCATAACTTAAAACCAATTAAACTAAGCATTAGTTATTCTTTTAACCTCTTTAGCAGATTTAAAATCAGATTTCTTTTCCTTCTCATAGCTTTTCTCTTCATAACAAAACAAAGAGCACAAAAGGCTCCTAAACAGTTTAATGAGTCAGTGTCTCTCTGTCATTCTCAAGATACAGTCGAGTTTCAGGCTTTAATATCCCTAGCAATCTTGAAGTAAATCTTCACGTGTCTTAAAATAGAAATTGTGATAGAACTTTCCGTCAAAGCCACATCCATACAAGCAGGCACAGGTTGTCAACAGAACTGGCACGTCATTCATGGTACATGAATTGGTACATGATTTATGCCTGTAACTCGTTTGAAGTTTGGCTTCTCAGCCTGTAGGCCAGAATTCCATAAAAGGAAATGTAAATAAGCTTAGTAATATACAATTTCATGGCACACTTAAGCATTTAGCTTTAGGTTTTGGCTTGGGGTTAATCTCAATTAGGATCATAGATATGGGTGTAGATATTTTACGTAAATCATGAAAGTTTTCCATCACTGAAGAAGGGAAAAGGCATCTTATTAAGGTGCATACTCTTTTCATTACCCTCTGGAAGTATCTGTTTCTCTCGCTTGATTAGAAAGGGAGCATAAATAAGTGAAGTTTATAAAGTAGCTAATTTGAGGATGACTAAAATTAAGTTAAATTGTTCCAGCCCTTAGGGTCTCATAGCCTATTCCACTATGTATCAGTAGGCTTTACATTGCATTTGATCCCAAGAAGGACACATCATCTTCTCTTCTGTTTACCAACCAGTGTTTTGGGCTTCTGAATTACCAAATATTGAACTTAAGAAATCACAATGAGAAAATTAAAGCTGTGAAGACACTAGAAGAAATCAAAATGTACAGACAGTCAATTTAAGTCTAGATGTTTTAATTTTATTTCAGTGCTCTGAGAAAAAAGATTGAGAATGCAAGAGTCAGAGACCAGTGGAGACAAGAATTCTTTACTTGGTCATTGTTTTTTAATGTACCCACGATCATGATTTTACTCTAACATGGAAACAGCTACTTTAAAGTACAATATGAAAACAGATTTCAGTGCAGGACTTTCTATTTCAAAAGGTTTAAATCCATGAAGAAGGGTTTACTTCATGGTACAGGTTATTTTAAGATTTTTCCCTCAGCCCTCTAAAATGCAGAGTTATTACTGATATTGACTATGTTTTGTATTGCAAGGTAGCAGTTCTTCTCAGAATGGAAAAAAAAAAAATCTCCAGCATAATTCCCATGTTCCATTCTGTAGCTTCACACCTCAAGGAGTTTGATTTCCTGATTTTGAACAAATTTTGTGTAGCTCATAAGTCATATTTCTTATTCTCAGTAAAACACAGCACATGAATCCACATGTTAGTGTTGCCTAAAGGTTTCTAGATTGAAAACAGCTCAATTACTTCAGTGCTACACAACCAAATAATTTATCTGACATGCACTTCCAGGCCAGGTACTTGATACCTCTTTATGATGCAGAAGCACACCATCATTGCTTACTAGATGCAAGCATAGTGTCAGTCTGTGTGAAACTACATTCTTGTGTAGAGATCATCCAAATACACCTAAATAGCAGTGTTTTTTAAGATATGCAAGTAAATTTAGAAATGCAAGAAAATTTAACTTGCATCCTCAACTAGACATCTTCATGGGATTGAAATCCACATGCCAGTAACCATCTTATGGATATATAAAATTCTGTGATCCCTTTTGAGCATGGATAATTGAATCACTTTTCTTTTAAAGCATCAGAGCACAAAAAGAATGGAGACAGTCTGTACGCATTGACAAATGCTCTGGTTCTGGTCATCCAAGGAATAAAGCTTGGATTGCCAGGCTTGAGGATTTTCTCATCCTTTTATATCTGCCTTAAGAAAAAACTGAGAGGTCCCTTGGCACAGCAGAATAGAGTATTTCTATAGCTAGAGTGAATACCAGGAATGTCCATATTTTGAGACATTATCATATATCTTTTGTTGTTAAGTACAACAAAATTCAAACCAAATGTACTTCTTCCCAAACACCTCTTTCCCCCCCCCACCCCGCCCCCTTGACTAGTGTTAACTGATTGGTATTTTGATAAACATGAGGACTTTTTAATAACTTTTTCACATTAAAAGGCATTTTAGAGACTGAAGGGGTGATATAATCACACTTATAATATTACGTTTCTCTGCAGAAAATGGTTTGTGTCTTCCACTTTAATCTTTGGAGAAAATTTGTCAGTTTAAGTGAACAGCTCATTTATCGCTGAAAGTAAAGTAAAGCTGAAATAAATGGCTAGTAAATTGTAATAGTCAGAGAAAGTAAGACAGACTCTTCTAAGTGGAAAATACTTAGTTCCAATAATATTCACAAGGTTCAGCACCATAAGGTGCTTTACCAGGAGCTAAAGCAGTCAAATCACCTCTGTTTCATTGTAAACTGGATCATTGGTGGAGTGATCGATATAAATGTAGATTTGGGCATCTTCTAGAATTCATTATTTCTGATTAAAGAGCTTTCCTTGAGATCTTGCTGAGTTTTGTAGAACTTTAGCAGAAGAATACAGGAAAAACTACGGTGCGAATTAGTAATAAAATATAATTTATCTGATTACATAAATATGGACTCAAAATGGATCTGAAGATCACTACAAGTGAAATCTAGCTGATATCCGGGGTACTGACCCTTGTAGTTCTAACTTGAAGTGTTGTTCTGAAAATGCTGATGTAAATGCTACACAGGGGAAGCAGTTCTAGGTACTCATAAAAAGACATCTCTTTGGGCAGCTAAAGGTGTTAAACAGTTCTGTAAGAAATGAGTAGCCATGTATATTTTGCACCAGTAATCTGTTATTAGTTTTTTTCTTTTTTTTTGGTCTTACACAGATAATGAAATTTATACCCTGTTCCATCTTAGTGTTACAATTATTAATCAAGTGTAAATTCCTGGAAAATATGGTCCAATCAGACTCTGCAGCAAATCTCTGTTGATGTTTCTGAATCAGAATTTTGTGCTGAAACACATGCAGAGCCATGTCTTAGCACGACAAAGGAATATAGAGTTGAATGTAGACCAAAGGCATCTGTTGTTTGTTTACATGTACCCTTGTGCTCAAGGACCTAACAACATGGTGTGAATCAAATAAATGATAAACTGAGGTTAACAAATATTTAGTTTATTAGTACAACAAAAAATACATTAAAAAACATAACTTTCTTATCAGTAAAAGCACTAAGCTATAAATAGTGCACACTCATGTCAAACACCTAGTCTAGTGCTCTTAATATTAGAAGAAATTGCACTCTCATCTTAAACATACTAGTTCTTTTCATGGGCATAATTTTTAAATGTGAACCAATGTATCTCTTTCAGATTGCAACTACAGCTTGAAGAAAGCTGTAGTTTTGTATAATGAATTAGCAATTCTATGAAGTTAATAATTCATTAAATGGGAAATTATACATGCAGTGTTGCTGTTTTCAATTTCTGTAGCTATTTTTACACATATAATTACCACAAATTTGTGTGGTTAACTAACCGTGAACTGGGTATGGTTCTTCAGACTGAAGAACCATACTTTGTGAGTAGTTGGCCTGGTGAGATGTACTATCTTGACAGCCCCAAAGTCTAGCTGGCCTGAAAACCTCATGAGCTGAACATTGTGGTGAGTCATCAGCTCTCCAGCCTCAGATCTGCCATGTGCTTCACCTGCAAACTGCTTCCAACTGCTCACTGAAGCCAGTAGATATGTGCAGGCATGTGGCATCCCACCAGGCTCTGGCTATGCCTGCCACCACAATCATAACATAATTATTGATGCTGCAAATCTGGCCTTTCAGAAGGTCTCAAGATGGCCCTCAAAATGCATTGAAATTAGTGAGACTATGGTAGCAAATAAATCCCAGCTGTGACATTTTCTGAGGTATTCCAAATTACAGATGAGGATTTTTCTGTGTCATTTCTAGTTTTTCCTCCATCAGGATGTAGGTGTTTTCAGGCAATCAAGAAAATATTTTAGGTATTTAAAAGTGTATGGTGTCTCACTGAAATTTAACAGTCAGTATATGAAAGGAGAGCTGAAAATGTGATTATCATTTGAAGAATAATCTGAGTTTGGCCTCTTTTAAAGGAAAGAAAGAATGCAGTCACTATTCCAATGTCTCTTAAATTTAATACTTTTGCAAAGTATACAGAAAATACCTGTGAATGAAGCCAATTTAAAACCTAGAATTTATTGTACTGTTTCCATGTTTGTTTAAAAAGTATCAGTTTTTTACAAACAACAGAAATTCCAGTGGCAACTTGCTTGTTTTCCAAAGTATGGATATATTTCCTTAATGAGTACCAAGGATGGAATTATTCAGGAATAGAACAGATTTGAAATCATTCTTCTGATGACAAATAAAAGTTTAAAGGAACAATGGAACAGCTGAAGGTTATCTCCAATCATCTTTATCTCTGATAAAGTGATTAAATCTCTGACATAAACTTTTAAATCTCCTTGAAAATTTAGACTTGAATAAACACCAACACATAAAAAGCCCTTAGCGCTTATTGTCAGACAATTAATACATATTGACTTCAGTTAATAATTACTCATTCTACTCATGTATTTCTGACTTATTATCACAAAAAACGTTTAGCAAAAAAGAGATTCCTTTTAGTTTATTGCCCAAACCGCAAAATAGAAAAAAAAATTCATCTTTACTGAAATACTTATATGAAAATAATTGGAGTTTCACTGACTTTAAATGAGGTTCAGACCATCATTAAGTATTTTTTTAAAAAGGGAAATGTTGAAGTTATTTTTCATCTGTTTTACAGGCAGCTGTTTTCAAATTAATTTTTACTTGATCTTTAAAACATAACTTTTAAATCCAAAATAATTAAACCAAGACCAGAAAAAATAAAAAGTAATTCCAATAAAATATTTTTGTTGCTTAATGTATCATTAAAAGATATTTATAATCAGCAGCTGATATAGATTTGAAAGACTTTGCTCAATTTCACTCACAACCTACCTGAGGGACAATTCAGAAAATACAGTTCCTTATCTACTGATGAAGAGATGGAATACAGAACAGATAAATGTGATGATACACTGGTTGACATAATCTGAGCTACGGCAGTTGATCATGTTTAAATTTTCAGAATACCAAAAAAAATGCAAACGACCCCCACAAAACTAAAACAAAGACAAACAAAAACCCACTAAAAAAAGCAAACAATCAAACAAAAAGCACAACATCAGTCCTAACATTTACAAGTCTGGATTTGGTCTTGTCAAAAAGAAGTGAGGGGGGAGGTAAGTGCACATTGACATCTGAGAAATGGCCAATTTATTTCCTCTGTTACCCATTATGAAAATTTCCAGGTCAGTATCTTCAGCAGAGGAGGACTACCTACTCCTTTCAAGTGTGGCAGCTAGAAAAACTGGTGAATTGTTCAAAGGCGCTCCACTTGCCTTATATTCTGTCTTAATTCACTTATCCAGCGAGCAAAAAGCTTTTATGCCTGGTGGCCAAGCCTTTGCTGTGTAGGGAGAGCAGTGCAAGCAACAGTCAGACCTGCCTGTCCCAGCTGTGTTGCTGTGCAAGCCTCTTCCAGCTTTTTCACGCTTACGTAGCAACAGCCTTTAACGGTGCACAACTGTGCCCTTCTTGGGATTATTCACCCATCACTTCAAAAAACACACATAGGATCCTAATTAAGATTTGTTTTATTTGTCCCAGTAACTATTGACTCTGTTCCCCTTTATGATGATGTAAATCACTTTTATGAAGGGAGTTACATTAGTGTAAAAGAGCTTGGAGAGGAGGAAAATCAGAGTTCTTCCATTTCTGGAAAATGACCAATATTATTTCTCTCTAAATGAGCAGGAAGGCTTTTATGCATTGATCCAAACTTCTGTAAGTTTCGCCTTTCAATATTACTGTAAATATTAAAAAAAAAAAAAAAAAGGAAGGCAATACAGTCCTAATCTACAAGGAACTGATGTAGAGCTGCCCATCCAAAGCAGGTGCTGTCCCACAGATGATCCTTTTCTTCAAGGCATTATGGTTTAACCCTTTGGCCATGAGGCAGCCCAGTTGGAGAGATGCTCAAGATCATTTTCCATCCTAAATATATAAATCATGTATGTGTAAAAGACTACATCATAGGTAAAACAGATGAATCCAGCTAAACCATACCCATGATGTATGGATTTGTTTATTCAGGTTTTATGTACAGTTGCTACATTTCAGGGTTGGTGAACAGCTGGAAAAGCAGCAGGTTGCTGCAGCCATATGGAGAAAGAACAATTTCATATGTTTTTTGTGTCACGCACAGGGTTCAGCTTAGATGCAGTGCTAGATGGGACATTGGAACTTTAGGGGCAGTAAGACAGAATGGGGTTTGGGACTGAGGGCTGGCCCCCTTAAGCATATACTGTTAAATGTTATTGTCCATTTCATCAGCAACTTGTGGCTATTTTCAGTAGCCTTGTCTGGGCTATTCATGTGAATAACATGAGAGGCTGACACCCTAACTTGATTAGTTTGCACCTTCAAGGTAATTAGCTCCTTATGTTCCTTTGCTAGAGGCAATCTGTGTTATATTCCTGGCAGTTACACAGTTGTCTTTCCTTCTGTCCATGCCCCCTTTTAGGTCACTTGGGAAGGTAGATTGTGGTCTAGAATTATTGCTGCTCTGCTCTGTAGAGAAACAGCTTAATAAAGTACACTCTTTGTGGAAAGAGAGCGGGGAACAAGAGGTACCTGAAGTACAAGTAAGAACAGCTGTGAGCCTCTTTGCTCATGGTTGCAGTTTTGAGATTCCCTTTTTATCTGAGATCTACTTTTCAATTAAAATGACTGAGGAATAGTATAAAATTACAGGTTGGCAAATATTAGAACTCAGTTTAAGGACCTAAGGATTTAGTAAGTTAGGACATTGATTCCACTTGGGTTACCTTGATAAAAAAATTACAAATTCACTTACATAGCAGCATGTTTATTCTATTGTATTTTAAAGAGTTTTTTACTTTATGTCCTTCAGATATGGAATGTTACAATGTGGTGCTGAGGACATTTAAAATAGTTGTTTTCCTCTGGTTGCTGTGATGAAAAAGTAGAAAACTCTTGTTACAATACAAATTGCTGGAAGAGGGCAACCTCATTTTGCTTTCAGAGTGAGCAGTATGGGTAGGTCACCTATAGATGCATAAAGGAAGCATTAGAACTATTATAACTGTCATTGGATTACAGTGTCTCAAAAATTACATTAAGAAGTAAATTAGGTGATGTTTTTAAAATGCTGTGATTTAATAAGATAAGATATCTGAAAGTAAGGTCATTCACACTGGGAATCATAATACCAGGACATTAAAGGGAAGGTCACTTTTATGTAATGTTACTCATATAAATTCCTCAAAAATTACTATTATGGTAAGGCCTTTTGTGGATCTTAGCACTGTATGACCTTTATTTGTGTTAGCATTATAACTAAAAATCCATTAATATATGAGAGCATAAAAAGGTCATCTTCTATCCTTTTATTTTATTATTTAAGGGTTTGGAGGGTTTACCACATATTGCCATACCATAGACTCTGTGTAAAAAATGTCTTACATGTAAAATATCTTACAGAATATTTTCTTCATGAGATTGCCTTTTATAGCACAGTCAGGTTAAAAAATGGAATTTCTAGATTTGTTTTTGGAATGAACATATTTTTTAAGGAAAAATATTCAATTCCCTGCTTGATTGTTATCCCATATTATTCCAAGTGCGCATAGTGCACCCATTCCTATAAACTTTTTTGAAAAGACCTTAAATCCTTGCAGTAATATTGGGGGTTTTTTTATGGAGCCTGTTATAAAAAAACATGAAAGCATAACTGTTTTTTAAGGAATGACTGGGGAGCTTTTTTTTCCCCTCAAGATTACTTTGTTGGTATGACTAAATAAGCATAGATGTTCTTCATAATGCTGTAATAAGACTGGAAGGGCAAAAGCAATTTTAAACTATAATTCTCACACAAATTTTCTAGAATTTTTGGAGTATATCTCTGCGGATTTTCACAGAGAACAGAAAGTCCAGAACATTATAAAATGTTTTGACAGCAGACTTTTAAATGGGAAGTCTTCTAGGAAAATTACTCAAGACATGCATCTAAACATTGTGAAGATCAAGTCTAAATTGCTGCATGTTTTTCACAGTTTTTCTTGAATGCAAAAATACCTTTTTTTATCTTGAGTGAAAAAATGGCACACATCCACAGTGTAGATTTCTTTTTTTTTTTCCTCTTGAATGGTATGATATCCTCTGAACTCTAAATGACAGTCATCACTGTGGTATTATTACTATCATGCCCTGCCGAGTGTCAGCAGCATGTAAAAAACATGAGGACCAGTCATTAGTGGTGCCATTGAAACAGAAGTGCTGCTGCAGTCACTGGATTTCCAAAGTTTAACTCTATCTGGGAATCTGGCCCTTAATTCCTAGTATTTGGGGAACTCATGCTCTCCAGCTAAAAAGACCACAACAGATAAGATGGATAAATAGTCCTGCATCATAGAGGAAATTAAGGATTACATCACAATTTACCACATGGCTTACTCAACAGTCCTGCAAGCTCATTGGAAAAAAATCAGGGTGGATTTTAAGATGTTTTTTCAAGGGTATATTTTTCTTCCCATGTCAAGACATACTGTTTTAGATTGACTTAAATTGGGGGGTTTTTTTGGATGTGTGCAATCTTTTTATTTTTTTTTCAGTCTTTTTCCCACTTTTTCTTTGAGTCTCACTTAATTCATTGTCTTCCTATCTCTTCCTGTGCCCACCATTGTCTGTTTCCTCATAACACCTGAGATGAACTAGAAGGGTGAGTCAGGGTAGGAAGTATGCCAAGGCTCTGAATGCACAGCCAGGAGATCTGAGTGCTTCTCAATTAGGGTACAAAGAGCTGGCTGTGTCCCATGTCTGATATAAGCTATTTTAACACTTCATTTTCCTCTTCTTTATATGAGAAAAGATGTGTCAATATTTTATTACATTATTTAATCATTAGGCATCATTCCAGATGGCCATGTCTTTTTTTTCCACCTCAAAAATAATCAGTAAAACTTTCTGCTGTAAATAGAGGGTATAAATTGGTAGTTATAGCTATTTTCCTTCACAGCAGAGCAAATAATAAGGCATAAGTCTTTTCCACCCCTGTCCTCTTACTGGAACAATAACAAGATGAGCCTTCGAGCTTCTGAGGTTATAAATCATCTAAATAAGAACCAAGACCGATGTTTTTCCTAATTTATCATATTGTCATTTGTTATAGATACCCCTTCATCTAAACTCTCCTATCACTATATCTTTCTCATCTTCCTAAGGCAGCTCTCTCAATTGCTCTTACGCATCTTACATTTCTGCATTCACTCATGGCTATTCTTGCGTCTACTTCCCCCCTTTGTCACTCCCACCATCCCCTCTCACCTCCTGTCTACTGCTCCAGTGTTTCCTTTCTGCAAGTCCCACCTTCATATTCAGGTTGAATAGTATCTTAGAATATTTTCAGATACTAAAATTGTTGTGCTGCAATGCATTTCTTGGCCAGTGACAAATTCAGCCTTTATTGTCTCACCTAACACTTAAGCCAGTATTAAATTCTTAATAATTGATGCAGATTACCTGTCACAATCTGTTACTCATCTCTGTACTTCTTTTTTCTTCTACAGATCATTTTTCTTTTCTTCTTTTTTCCTTTTTTTTTTTTTGTTATAGTGTAAAATTTACTTAAATCATTTATTTAAAATCCGATTGTGTAAACATCTGAAGATTTAAATATAGAAGGTTTCAAGATGATTGCTTCATTTCATCTCAGGTTACTGATAAACTGAGCTCCTCTTTTTGTTACTGGAGCATTTCCAGAAAAACATTAAATGTTTGTCTGGTGAATGCACAACCTTCTAATTTTGATTCTTGAAACAAGCTATATCAGGTCATCATTAATTTTTTACACTGATGAAAATTTCTGATTAAAAACGGATATATAATATGATTAAATAACTTCATAACTGAGCTTGAATTTCAAAAGAAACCTGAAATCTGGGACACTACGAAAATGTATAGGTTTTGTATTTGTTAATTTTGTTTTTACTGAGTATTAAGAATACCTTGAAATTTTCAACTTTTTGAACAGTGACAGTCCTTTCTAGATGCAAGATGAAAACCTGAAAAAGAAGTAAAGTCTCTCTTTCTATGTGAGAATAAAGAGCACAATCCCTAATGTAAAAAATTACTTACTAGATATGAGATATCATTAATTTGACTTTTTGAAATATTTCACAAATCCTCTACCTTACTAGAAATCATTAAAAATTATTGGAAGTAGCTCAGTGTTAAAGTAGCAGTTTTAAAATTCAAATATGTTCTCCATGGTGTGTTGTACATTGAGAGCAAATGTTTTCAAATTTTAGTGTTTGTTCTAATGTAAGAAAAAAATGCATAAATGCTGCAGAACTAGGACAAATATGGGTCTATAAATAGCAATCAGTCTCAGTGAAGCACAGCAACTTAATCTCCATTTGCAGCTATTCTGAGCATAAAGTTAGGTTGAAGGACATGAAACTTGTTTTGGTTCCCACTGTTTTCTCATCACTGTTGTCACTCTGAACATTGCCCTGTTCTCTGCTTGCCTCTAATCCTTCAAATTTCTCTCTCTATATTTTTCTCATTCTTGACATCTCAGGTTCTTACTTTCCTTCTTCTGATGCTCAACAGAGTAGAGTTCTTGAATTTTCATCCTTCTCATCTTCTGAGAACCAGATCTGTTGTCCTTAGGCTCCTTGAAAGAAGCACAGAGAAAAACACTTTTTTTAAAGGGTAGGAATGTTTTTTAAACATACTGAATTTTTCTGCATAAAATGAAATTGTTTAAGCTAGAATAACTGCTGTTACTCTTTCCTAATCCTGTCAAACCAGGTAGAGCTTCTTTATGTCACATAGGAAAAAAACATATAGGAGTATAATTGAATATAGGACACAGAGTATAGGAATATAGTATATATAATAAGATAGCACATAGGAGCATAAATTAAACTATGATGTCAAACTGTTAGGTAGGCATGTTGCCCTTGATCAACAGAGCTTTCAAATCAAATTTCAGTCTACTACGGTCCTCTGGTGTTGAGTCAAATAATTTTTCAGACAAAGTAGCAAAGAGTAGACAGAAAAGGGGCTTCCTTAGAGTTGCTTTTAGTGTCTATCTGAACCATTTTCTTGAAAGGTAGCAGAACTTGTTCTCAAAATAGAATTGGCAAGAGTCCTCAGCTTAGACCTCATAAACACTCTGATATCTCTCAGAGCTTAATACCCCCTAGAATATGATTTAAGTCTTCTCTCTGAGGCAATTGGTCTTAGGATGTATGAACCAGTCTCCAGGGGATTTAGGATGATGCGTTATTATTTTCCACAGTCACCTACTCAGCACCCTGAGGTAAGATGCTGATATGCCTAATGTCATACAGGAAAGCAGTATCAGAGCTAGGATTCAAATTGTTTCCCAGTCATATTTCTGATCCCTTCAGGCACAGAGGGCTGTCAGTCTCAAAGACTCAGAGTGGCCAGAGCTCCACCAGTCACTCAGCAAGAGATTCCTGTATGAGTCCTGTCAGAGGCAGATAAGGAACCAAGCAGTGTTAATGGGATCATTGGTAACCCACAACTCTGTGGTGCTGGTTGCTGCCTGGGATGGCTTGGAAAGGAAGGGAGTGGGAGTGGTTTCTCAGTATTTTGTAAAATCTGTCTGGGTACAAATTCTATGCTGCATCTTGAACTGATATTCTTTTCTGAGGTTTTCAAATCTGAGCACACTGACTAGTTTGGTACACAAGTGGGTGTGATTAGACTGACTGCAGGTTGTCCTTAACACAGAGCTTGGGCAGTCCCTGGAGCATGCAAGGATTTGAGGAACCCCTGCATTCATCTATCCAGTGAAGGGCAGACATAACTAACACTGCAGAAAACCAACTGTCTTTGTTCCAGGGAGCAAACTTGGTTCCCTGTTACATGCATCCAGAACAGCAGATACCAACCTTATCTGCATCATAGATAAGTCCTAGAGTACAAGATCAACCTGGTTTGTTATCTTGGAGTCTGTGCTACTGCACACAGGGAGCTATAGTGATTATTAGAGCAGGAAGGCATTATCCTTCCCAAGACACCACTACTTCATCTTAATCTGCTGCTCTCTGTATTGTTGTTTTGCTGCTGTTTTTTACTGTACCTCCTTTAGGACTCAGTGCTGCTGGGTGGCCAGCAGTACAAGAAAGCAGACCTGCAGGAACTAATAGCACCAAGAATTAGAAAGCTGGCAGAGAATAAGGATTTCATGAAGCCAATTGCAGGATTGGACAGTGAGGATAAAAGAACTCAACAGCTACAAGGTTTATAAAAGAGAAATGCTGGGGAGCCAGTGTCCCAGAACAAGCTGGTTGATTTAGATCTGAAGGAAAGACATTAATTTATAACATGGGATAGGCTTAGTTCTTGCATTTTCTTCATGTAGGATCATGGTTAGATACCACTTGGCTCTGATCAAAGTAAGTTTCTTGCACCTACTATCTCTCACAGCCGTTTACCCAGAACCTTTTTGTAAGGAGAAAAAATGGACTGAGAAGCAAATGCACCTCACCAGTTAAATGTTGCCATGTTCTTAGTTTAACAGAGTAGTGAAGAATTTTCAAAGGCTTAATTATTAATTTCTTAGTAGTAGAATTCATCAGGTTTTTTTCTT
This sequence comes from Lophotriccus pileatus, assembly GCA_035583135.1. Lineage (NCBI taxonomy): Eukaryota > Metazoa > Chordata > Aves > Passeriformes > Tyrannidae > Lophotriccus > Lophotriccus pileatus. The sequence continues at coordinate 22,192,465 of JAWWES010000041.1, read as the reverse complement.
CTATATGTATGTTCTTCAGCTTTATGTGATTTTCTTGTAAGGAAACAGGCTCTAATTTGTATGCTGCTTCTGAAGCATGACCTTGGTGTCTCTTGTGTATTGATTAAAACAGTAGAGATACCTGAGTGTTGAGCTCTAGTAGGTCATTTCAGTATTATGTCCATTTTAAACAGCTTTAATTTGGCTTTTATATAAATATCACGTTGCCAAATAGGTTTTTTTGTCTGTCAGTGCAGTTTAGCCATGCAGGGCAGTTTGCAATTGGCTCATATGCTGTTCTGGAGGTCTAAAGGCACAGCTGGCATACACAAATAACCTTTCTTTCTATCCTTGCCTTTGCCTATTCTGTCTGACAGAAAAGCTGGCTCTCATGTTCTCTCTGCCACTCTCTCCTCCCCTTCCTTCTCAAGATCGGCTGTCTATGATGGGGACCTGGGGTTTTGCCTCGTTTCTTGTATACCCTGTAGCAGTGGCAGACAAAAACTGAATTTTAGAAAAAGATACAAAAGCCCATGAGCTCTTCTCTCTGAAATCTTTTGCTATGGCCCTTTTCCTTTTTAAGGACAGAACTCCATACTACCCCAAGAAATGACAGTACCTTGTGGATACAATAACCTTCAGTTTACCAAATAATCTTCAGTCATTTCCACCACATAATTCCTTTACTTTTAAGTATAATTTTTGCTGTTCTTAAAAAAATACCCAGTAGCACAGTCAGAGACAGAATTTGTTTCTGTTTAACCAGTCAACCTGAGTTTTGGAAAGAAAGGATTATACATTATGAGAAACATCAGTCTGAGGTACAAAATATTCTGTGCCCTTCTTACAGACATTAATATAGTGATTCTGGGGTAGGCACAGAGTTTCCCTCTAAACACACAAGGAGGTGCACAGCACGATGAGTGACATCTGCAGTAAGGGAGCAGAGTGAGAACTGCTGTCCTTAATGTGCTTTTGTTGCTTGAAATGACTGAATTGAGGCTATTGTTTTGGTACATTATAAAACTGTGAAAGAGAAGGTTGAGAGAAGGAAGGGGGAAGAAACCTGCTTGTAAATGTCATTGTCCCCCAAATGTCCTAAATATACAAGGACATTGTAAAAGAACAGTAATCCTGTGACTGGTCTTCCAGGTTTTAGTGGGACCACTGATGCTCAAAATTAAACATGCCCTTAGGAGCATGTCTTCACAGTGCAATGCTATGAAGCAGCATCTCCCATTGGCTGCTGACAGTCATCTCTTTCTCACCCTGCGTGCCTCCTGATCATGCAGAAAAATGCTTTCTGTGAAGCAGTGATGTAATTCAGTCTCATAAAAGAACAATCCTTGAGAAAACAGCCACAATGATTTTACATCACACAGAAGGGATATAACAATCTCATCAGTCAACATTTTAACTTTCATTTACACCACGCTGTTTCAGCAACAGTGAGGATTTTAAGCTTTAAAAATAAACTAAAAAGATGCTATATCACATCATTAAAGCTGTCACTAAATCATTGCTAAAATCATGGTTTTGTTATGTGTTTTGAAAATACATGATGTAAAAAGGAATGAACAGTAGGTTAATAAAGAGAATAAAGAAAGACCTGACAAAGAGAAGGGAGAGTTATGTAAGGGAACCCTATGCACCCCCTGAAATGTCCGTGCATCTAAGATATCAATCTCTTGCAGACAGTATAGGCTGACCTTGTTCACTGGGTAAAGCTGAAATGGAAAATTGAACTGCAGCTTTGGGATCATAGGGGCAGCCAAAGGCCATCCGCCACTCAGGGACTGCCGATGCATATTCCCTGCTGACCTCATCTAATCCACGGATAGCTGCTTTCAGTCACCTAGATGGGATCTTTAGACTGCAGCAAAGGCCTCCTTCAGGGGAGCATCTTCCTGAGAAATTTTCTGCAAAATATTGCTTTTTTTAGTCACATCATGTAAGTTGTTTAAAATGATGCAAGAAAATAAAGCATTTTGAACAGTTAACATACTTTCCCAATTTCTAAAAAAAACATGCATATCTATCTGACTGTGTACTATACTGAATTTCTGCTTAGGAATAAATATACCATTACAAGTAGACTTGAGCCAGAAAGTCACAGGATAAGGGCTTGCGTTTCAGGTTTTCTTTAACATCCTGTGCTGATCTCATCACTGCTCACAATTTAGTATGGCATCAAAGCATCTAGCAGTGCTTTTCACAAAACAGTGAGACAGTCCAGATGTAGAAGACTGATTTTATTTTTATCTGGATAAATGGCTCTTTAAGAATTCTCTGGTAACAGTCTTGTTTCCTAATGAGAGAGAGGATTCAATCAAATCAATTCAAAAGAATAAAATTGTGACGTCATATCTGCCCTAACTGTAGGCTATCTGTTTATCCAAACAACACACAGATTATATATGTACAACCATGCCATCAAAGAAAATAGAAGTGCATGGTATCCAGCATTAGACACGGGTTGCCAGAGTTCCTGCCTCTGAGCACTGCAGCCTGTCAGAGGTTTATCCCTTTGTGCGTCAAAAGGACTTGCATCTTCATAGACTGAAACCACATGCACACACATACATACACACTTCTATTTTTCCCTCTTCCTATTTATACCTCTTAGAGTCTTTGAAGTAAAAGGTCTGATCTTTTATTATATCAAGTATGAATGTATCTCCTATATTTAGCAACCTGAAAAAAACTCTTTGCACAGGTGCATCCAAAATGATTCTGGCTTCTAGCTATTGTTATCTATCCTAGTTTTCTTCTGAATTGTATGGCATTTTGTTTCCTAAAGTCATTTGAATGTTGTCTTTTTATTTTGTTCTTATTTCAAGTAATTTTGAATGTTTCGTTGACATTATAAACATGTTGATGCTTCATACACATCCTGATTAGAGACAATTGTTTTTCATGTTCCAATGTGCTCTAGAGGCTGGCACTTCATGTAATCCTTTACGTATGTCTGTTCCAAGTGCAGTATTACTGTAAAATCAAAATAATGCCTGTGAATATTTGCATTAGATGCTATACACCTATGAATTGAACTTTAATTATTCACATCTCCCCAGCATATGAAAGGAAAATGGGGACACCTCTGTACTTCTTGTAAAAAAATTCTAAGTTCTTTGAAGTATTTTGAAAGATATTTTTAAGTGAGAGCTCAGTTTCTGTCTGTCACAGGTATAAAAGGGAAGTGACTGAGTGTCTGATGTGCAGACATGATTTTGATCAGAAATTATTCCCCTCAAACACAGTTTCATTTTAATAAGAATACAATTTCTTTTGATGAATATTAATAATATTTTCTATTGTTAATTATTTTAACATTAAAAATACAGGAATAAAAACTTACCAGCAAATCAAAAGGGTTAAGTACTAGCTAGATAACACATCTCAAATGAACATGTAGAAGAAACTAGATATTCTGAAGAGGTCAGTCTCAGTTAATATATAGTGAAAAATTATATATTAGCTTTCAGATAATACAGAAAGAAGAATATTGGTAAATGATGAAGTAAATAGTAAATTTTATAGAAAGTACAGAGACAAAATCCAGATATTGTCCTCAGATGCACACACTTCTATAAATCCATAGGTAAAGTCCTTCCATGGCTTCAAACTGTAGTGTTGATACAATTTCCCAGTGATCCTGTGCCCATTTGAAAACTACATGAAGTATATTGATACAGAAACAGTACAGAGAAATTTCATTAAGTTTTTAAACAATTGAAAAGCAAAATATACATTAAAAGACCAAGGAAGCTCTATGTATTCCCTCTGTAAAATAAAAACGCAAGTAAGATTGTCCATGGCATGTATTGAGGTTGTGAGTAACAGATAAAAGCTTTGTAATCAAACAGGCAGAAATTATTTTTTCTAGTGGCTAGATTTCAAGCTAGAAAAAGCTTCATCTACATTTTTAGCAAATTCCAAGGATTTGAGATGGATGCTGTATAAAAAGTACCTTTAAAATCAGGAATTATCATTTGTTCTGAACAATATGTCACTTGGACAAGAACTATCCTCAGGGAAGCACTGAAATCTGTATTATGTAAGTGATAATAATTTCTCAGGTCCCTTTGGGTTTATGACCTATGAATTTAAAAACCAGCATCTTGGCCAAAATACCATCATAGAAATCAATTCCTAATGTTAATACCTGAAAACCCTAGAACGTGATACTGAAGAGCAGGTAGAGGTGAACTGTTCATGTTGTTGGACATCAGTAAGGAAAGAAAAATATACTCTGGGTAGCTTAATTCCTTGATGCTGAAATCTCATCATGTTTTGAGAAATCTTTTTTACTGTTTCATATACTAACAAGAAAAAGCAAAAAAAAAAATCTAATTTAACTTTTAAAAATATATTTTCATGACAAATGGGAGGCACAGAATGAAGATCCTCTTCTCAGGATGAATGGAGACAGAATAATATGGCCCAGAGGGCCACGCTTTGCTCAAAATATTACAATTGGCATTTTTTAAAAACATCAGCAATATACAACATGGAAACCAGATACAACTTTTGTCTTAGGTTAAACTTTTAACAAACTGCAGCTATGATGTTTGAAAGTCTGCCTTTCTGTGTACTATTATACAATAAAATATTTCTAGAACTTTATATAAATGTATCTCAGAATATTTTGCAAAAATATTCTTGTGACATTAGAGAGATACATATAATTGTCAACTCATTTTACAGAAAGGGATACTAAGTGTGAGAAAAATTAAGTACTTTGCTTGATACGGTGGAGAAGGGCAATGACAGATATGGGACTAAATAGCAGGGCCTGTGATACTGATGTGAATTGCTGCTGCTGGCTGAAAATCCAATGGATCTGGACAGTATAAGGAAACTATGGCTCATCCTCTTCACAGATCTGGTTGTATGCTTGCTTTTCTGAATCACAGGGAAGCCAGAATCACAAGTCATTTGTTTCTTAACTTAGTCCAAAAATGCACACACTTGCCCCTTATTATATTTATTATTTTCTCTTCCAAGAGGAATCAGGCCAATTCAGAAGGTTACACTATCTTTAGATAAATGTTCCACAGCAAATGGTTTTATATATGCCCTCTGATTTAGTTAAGGAGGTTCTTTGGCAGCAGTCCCTAAATATTGAATTTGAAAGCCACATAAAAATTGATAATCTCAAGTGAACCCAAATAATAAGATCCTGTCTTGAAATTCTAGGACTAATGTTGGAATAAATTGGCTTTAAACTAGCATCACAAGTTCTTTTGTAATTGATGTGTCTCCTATTTAGACTGCATGTCTTGCTTTGAAAATGAATGTTGAAAGATGAAGTAAGGTTTGTTTGTTAAGCAACTGAAATTGCTAAACATCGGAAAGCAATAATTATCTTTGGGTAAATGTTTCACTTTTAAAGGAAAGCATTAAAAGTGGAATAAAAATGGTTTTTTTTTAAAAAAAGCAAAAAATATATTAGTTTTACTATCTAAATACTGTCTTGACTGTTTTATAAATAATAGTATGGACTTTAGAATTGAACTTTGAAAATGGTCACTAATGTTGATGTTGAAAGAGAAAGACTGTAATGATACTGTTAGAATAAGAAAAAACTTGTACATCCTTTTTTACAATTGTTTTACTTTAAAAACAAATCTCATTTCATATACATAATTGAAGTAGCCATTGTAATGTTACTAATAATGTCAAGAGACATAGTAGGGATATAGAAGCTGAAAAATCTGGGAATTTTTATCTGGCCAGTAAACCTCTTTTGTATTCAGCTTCCTGACAGTTGTAATGACAGATGCCTGGTGTCAGCTGTAGCTTCTCTTACTGTACCTGCCAGCAGGAAGGGAGCTGTTCCAAAATTTAGTCACAGCAGCATGATCAACATGACATCATAATGAAACTTGGGAGAATATTAGACTAATACATCGGACTAGGAGCCATCATTTGTTCTATGGCTCTAAACAGTATATGGCATTTTTCTAACCCTGCCACAGAGAATACAGCAAGGAGCTTTGTTCCTCCAAGGATTGCTCATGTAACAGTGCAATCTTCCAATTTAAACCCTCACAAGCATGGCTAGAACAGCTTGTGGAATAAAGCACATTGATTAAATAATTCCAAGTACTGTAGAGGGAAATGATGTGTAATCCCTGTTCTTGTAATAACTCCACTTGAGATCAGGCAAGGTGGAGCACAGCAGCAGATGGAAATACTTGATCTTTTAAGGACCAGTGCTGGGAGGTGCAGAGCTTCTCCTGAAGCTCTCACAGGAGTTACAATGCATAAGCATCTCTCTGGAGCAAGCTCTCACTTACCAAATATAGATATACACCATTTTTGTTCAGGACATTTATATTAGTCTTCTCTGCATTCTATACATAGCTGAGTTCCTTTTTATGGCTTGTTCTCTGAGGGGGGTATTCACACCACCTAACTTCTGGCATCTAACTTGAGGACCTAAATTAAGATTGTGGGCTCCATACTTAGCGTCACTTCAACAGGCAACTTAGAGCTAGTCAGCCCTAAATATCTGCTGTTTGAAAAAGGTGACAAGCAACTAGTGTAAACTGTAGTACAAGATCTTTATTATTGTGTCAGAGAGTGTATCAAAATACTTCACCTGGATGAACATACACATTTTAATCAAGGCATAAAATCATAAATAGCAAGTGTTCAGCAAATACTGAAGGCAGCTCACTTTGCTAAAGGTAGATTGATGGAAACATATATGTGTAAATATATGTTTATTTATGTGATATGACTGGGATATTTAAGGTTTCAGCACTCACTGCTTAGCTTGGAACCACTAATTTTATTTCAGAAAATGAAGTTTAAATCAGTTGGTAATATTGTCATTGTTTTTAGTAATTTTGCTGTCTTTTTAAGGCCACTTATCTTCTTTTTAAATGTTTCATTATGTGTTTGGCTTTAAATGTGTCTTGTGCACACTTTTTAACAAAAAAACTCACTGAGGCCAATGAGAGCTGCCAAAGTGCAGTGTCTTTAAAAAGTGATCCAGCTCTATGCAAACCCTTAGGTTATGGGGCTTCACATTACAAGTCTAAATGCACATCTGCAGTTTATAATAAGCAGTGATAGTGAGCCTATGGTATGTGTGACAGAATTAGTATGCGGGGTTGTCCTCAACAGCAGAGAAACAGAACCCTGAGATCTATCTACTTCTTCTGCCTGCCATGTGGCAGGTGATAGCAAGGGGCTGGGGAGGCTCTGGAAAACAGCAATGGCGGGTTGAGGAATGAGAGGGAATTTGGAGGCCAAATGGGAAAGGCAATGGCACAAGAAATCAAAACAAATTAATCAAACAACCAACAAAACAAAGAAACAAACAAAACAAAACATAACCCCCACAATTTTATATAAGTTCTATAAACTGGGAATATAAAGAGTGTTATGTTAATATTAAGGTCCAAAAGTTCTTTTTACTCTAATTTCAACCTTCTTGCATGAATGGAAGAAAGTCAAATGTAGGTAACCTGTAGTTAGTAAGGAAATTTCCAGGTCAAACTGGAAGATATCTGGTGAATTTATGTGGCCTGGATCCCATCTTTACTGCTCATATTTTTAAATGCCAAAATGAGGAGAACTATGAGGTACTATTCTCACACAGTCACAGATGACAGGTCAGAAGGGACCTTGGAGGTCACTTGGTGCAAGCCACTTGTTCAAGCAAGGCCATTTGTCTGGGACCATGTCCAGATGGCTTTCTTATTTATCTGAAGATAAAAATACTGCAGTCTCTCTGGGCAAACTCTGCTGGTGCTTGCTTACCCTCACAGATAAAAAGTTTTTCCTGATGTTCAAAGAGAGGTTCCTGTGTTTTGGTTTGTGCCCATCGCCTTTCGTCCTGTCCCTGGGCACCACTGAAAGGAGCCTGGCTCTATCTTCTTTACTTCCTTTCTTCAGATATTTGTACATATTTATGAGAGTCCCACCAAGACTTCTCTTCTCCAGCCTAAATAGCCCCAGCTCTCTCAACCTTTCCTTGTATGAGAGATATATTCCAGTCCCTTAATTATCGTTGTGCCCCTTTAGAGGACTTTCTATGGTAGCTTCACATCTCCCTTGTCCTGGGGAGCCCAGGAATGGACACAGCACTCCAGGTGTGGCCTTGCCAGTGCTGAGTACAGATTCACAAGGATGCTGTGAAGATAGAAATCTGAAATAAAATGACGATTATGAGGATTTCCAATATCCCGGTGACTGGAAAACAAAATAGATCACACAAATAAATACAGAAAAAATCTGAGCTGAGGTAGTAAGTGCAATCTTAATTGTGTTGTTACATAACCCTCATGTATTTGACTTTTAGAAGAGAACAGAATTCCTGTAAGGCGGTGCTTAGATCTCTCAAGTTTGAAAAATAAAGTACAGTTTAAACAAAATCCTGTGATGTGGAATCATATTGGCACACCCATGGTTTATTCAGAAGACTTTGAAGGTGTTCAAGAACATGGGAAAGTTGTTGTTATGATTTCTAGTTTCTCTAAAGAATGCATAAAGAGGAGTCCTGCCTCAGTATGGATCTTATTGCAACTATTACATTATAAAGGCCCTACCACCCCTTCCTCCTCTATGCTCCTGTCCCAGACTGCTTCAACTTCTCATACCAGCTGTGTATTTTCTCTTGCAAGCTATTCCTCTTGATGCAAACAGTCAGCAGCTGCATCGTTATCTTTCCACATCTCTGTTCTCCCATCTTAAATGCTGAGGAACTGCTTAAGATCCCCTTTTTATTCAACACTGCTTACAATAAGACCTCAAACAACCTTTCCCTCCTTCCTTGTTCATTCCCTCTTGTCTTTTCAATAGTAATCATTATGAAACAAAAGCATGCAGCTTGAAAACTGTTGACCTGTATTATGGCAGTTACATTGTGGATGAAAATAGTGTCAATATCTTCACTGACTACAGCTTTTAGAAACATAGTAACTTCCCATACTGTAATATATAAATGTGTTTAAATATTAACATTTTTAATTTTTTCTATATTTCAGTAATTAATTTTAGCTTGAATAGACAAAGGTGTGATGCATTTTTGGTTTCCATCTTAAATCCTATTTACTGTTTATTATTAGAATTCTACATTTCAAAAGTATTTCTCCTGATAAATCCCATGTGACTTAGCTTATTTGGATATTTTGGTAATAGAAGGTTGTTAGTTTTGTAGGTCAAGAGGTCTTGAATGGGGAATTGAGTGTTTTAATGTATTTGAAATAACAAGCAGTAACAGCAGACTTTTGGTATTACTTGTATGCCTTTCACATGCTCTAGCAATCTCATTACTTGATCTAAAAGCCCATCTGCATAAAACCCAAACAAACCGACTTCAGGATTTTTTTCCTTGTATCTTATAAATGCAAAAGGCGTTAAATTAAAAATAGGCCAAAGAAAAGTGGCCTCAAATCTTGTTAGAAAACAATAAAATGTTTATTGTCATTTTATTGTTGTACTATTATCATTGTACCCGAAACATGTATTTCTGCATGTAGCCATATAAATTTCTTATTTTAAATCTATATTGTGATATAATAAATTTAACAATATCCAGGATATCTGGACAAACCTATGTCACAAATGCAGAGAACAACTTAAAATCATCTATATTCCAGCAGACAATTACAAAAATTATTTGACATTTTATATGTCCATTGTATATGGATATATAAGAGAATATATCCATTCTATGGATATATTCTCTTTCTAAAGGCAGATCTTTCTAAAGGCAGAGCAAATGGAACTACAGTATGCAGTATGTTTTCGCTCTAAAATTTTACGTCTCAGGAGACAACCTCATGGGAAATACTGTGTGATACATGGAATAAAAGTTGCATTCAGTCTTAATTGGTTTATTTCAAGGCTTTATAGATACTGACTTCTGATTCAAAGAGGGCACATGCATTTGTTTCCATTTGTTTTCATTTTTGAGTCACAGATATTCATTTGTCTTCTAAAATGCAAAAAGTTTTGTCACATCTGGATACCCAAAAAAAAGAGTATCCCTTAATGAAAGAAAGAACCACCAAAGTCAAAGTGTGATTTAATAACAATTTAATTATTTAAAATCTGTTCAGAAGTGTAAGGGCAGGAACCACTGTGAAGTGCTAAAACAGATGGATCCTACTGAAATCTGTCCCAGTCATTTTACAATACTGCCTTGAACAAACATTCATTACTTGCAATATACTTGAATAAGGATTGATCACACACTTAGTAGCTCATAGATCTGTGTGGTCATCTGACTTCTAAAATTTGAATAAAAGGGAACTCTGTCCTTGCTACTAACAGAGAGGATATTATTTGTGGACTTGGAGGTGAAAGTGGCTCATTAGATCATCATGAATGATGTCAAATACAGGAGGGAAAAACTTGTGCTTAGAAATTTCGGAATCCAGATTCTTGTAATAAAGATACAATATGACTGCAGTGAGAAAATGTACTTTCCTTTTGATATTGCATCAGTATATTTTGATGGACTGGTGCAAGGAGGGTCCCTATGGAATTCTATTAATGAAATTAATGAAGTAAATTAATTTTTTTTAAATTTGCTTCCTTAGCTCAATGTTCTTGTTTCTACAGTAGTTGCATAGTGATCACTGAGAGAAGAACGATAGTGAAGAGTTCAGCTCTACATTCACATATATTAAGAATTTTGTGGATTAAATTTTTCCCAGTGATTTTTATTTCTAGGGAAAGGCTTCACACTCAGTAGCTGTTTTGTAAATCTCCCTGGTTAATCACCACCTGACATTTTGCCATGACAGGAGTGATGCCTTTGCTCAGCTGATGTCTGTAACTTGCCTTCTCAGTGTCACTATATTTGGACAACTTTTGCCATGAACAAAGACCTGAAGAAAAGATGTACACATCTGAAGAGTATAAAACAGTTATTTTTGGCTGTTACACACAACAGAGAATCTGGACAAAAATAACTATTAATATGCTTACAACCCCCTGTAAAGCACGCAGCAAGTTTGTGCTGGCCAAGACAACCCGATGGCAGGTGGGAAAGGGTCAGTCTCCATTGCCAATCCTCAGTGCTGCTGATGTACCATCTTTATACATTCTCATGACAGTGTTTTTGTTTCGGAATCATAGAGATGTCAACTATCCCCGTCTCAACAAACTTACCTCTCTGCCTGTCTTCTCTAGCTTAGTACTTCTTCACAGCTCTTTCTCACAACTTAGCATTTTTCTCAGAAGTCTGAGCCAAAATTACACAACCATGTTATACTGAAAGCAGTCCTTGATTTGCACACAGCTCTGAGAGGCACCCTAGGAGAGACGTTACACAGCAGTGACACTGGGAGGTAGACACTACTTGACGAGGAAAGTTACATGATTTTCAGTTGAAAGGGTGAAGAGCTATTCATCCCTGGCCATGCTTACATGTCATTAAAAAGCATCACCTTTGCAATGGCTAAATTTTAGGATGAAGGTCCAAGCAAAGGGAGGAATAAAAATAAGAGTACCTCTCAGCTTCCCCTCAGTGCACCATGCATTTTGGAGGCCTCCATTTTTCTACAAATTCACCTCAAAGAATTTATCTATCACACATTTGAGCCTCCTCTTCCTAGGAGATTAGAAGACCATCTGCTCAGGTTTAGACAACACAGTAGTTAAAATGCTGGCATCCTTCCTGCTCTAGCACTTTCATGACTGTTGCAACCAAAGGAGGCAAATGAGAGATAGCACCTCCACGTGTGTGAGGTGAGGGAGGAATGCTGAACACCGACAACATGGTAATGAGTAGGAGAATGTGTAGATGGAAAAGGGAAAGATTTAGCTGCCATAGCAGAATATCAAGAGAGAAGCAAATGAAAATACTCTGTGCAAAACTGAAAGACAAGTAATTCAAATGCCATCAATAAAATGAGAAAGTGGAAAAATGACATAGGTCTAAAAGAAATAGACTGAATGCTGTAGCTGTTTCAAGGCTTATTCTGAGAGGGTCCAGAGGAATGAGAGGTGTTCTTGCAGAAGAACTGAAATGTCTGAAGAGGTCATAAATTCTGCCTAGAAATTAAATGAAAGAAAAAAAAAAAAAAAAGGAAGATATAAAATGTCCTGGTAAAAAACATTTGTACTATCATGCCAGAAGACTCGGTTTTTTATGTGTAGTATAACTCAAGATAAGGAAAGATAGGTGAAGATTTGTACATAGAAGAACTCACAGATAGGTATCAGTGATTTAAATCATCGGTAAAATTACAGCAGGTAAAATTCACGTCAGGCAGGTTGGATGCCATCTGTCACATTTAGGTTTCCATGGGAGGACTGGAGGTAGATATTGGCATCTTCCTGTTTAAAACTATCTATTTGAATATTCAGAAAAAGTGTTTCTTTATTATAATCGCCATTTCAGTTTACATTTTTTTTGCATGTAGACAGCAGAAATACATCAGCATATCCTTAAGAAGCTCTGTGGCATAACAATAAAGGGCTGTGCTTTATTCTTGAAACTGATTTATTATGTTTCAAATCCTTCCTAAGGCAATTTCCTTTTTCTGAATAAAGAGTATGTTAATCTACTAGTCTCAAGCTCTGTTTCTTTCTCTATGCACTAAACCTAATATTGAGGCTATCATTTTCCTTTAGTTCCAGGAGAAACAAAAAGAGAAAATAAAGAGGGGTTTTTAGATAAACTCAACCTTTATGCAGGAAAAAAAATGGGATAGATAGTGGGAACCACTTTAGTGGACTGATATCACAAGTGCTTTATTAAATTCATTAAGCATTTAGACAAATGATTTTAATGTTCCTAGCTATGTGTAGTCAAAAAATATAAACTCAAAAAGACTGTGTTGCTGTAATAGTTTTCTAACCAGAAAAATCTTTCCCATTAGTAAATAATGCTTTGATTGATCTGTGAATGAGGTGATATGATGTGATGCATGAATTAAAACATAAAATACTGCATTATTTTTGTGGTCATTTTGTTTTCATCCTGTGCTGTGTATTTTAATAGGAATTGTGCACACAATTTGAAATAGAGTAAAACCAATTAAAATTACGAAGGATTTTTTTTATGTTGCCTGTGTATTTTTGCATTGAATACCAGCCAATCCATACGCCACACATACTGCATTTTGGCTCTCTGCCAACAACAAAAGCTATTCGAGCTTTTAGTTTACTCTTTTAGCTAAGCAACAATATATAACAGGATATTTTCTCTGCTACAGTAAACTCAGAAGTCCCCACTGAGTGCAATTATTGCAAGACAGAAGCTATGGATAATTTGATTTAAAATTTCATGTTTTCATTTAAAAAGGAAAAAAAAAAAACACAACAACAACTGCTACCAGGATAGCAATGTATATTGAAAAAATTGTTTTGTTACTTTTCATGTCTTTTTACTGTAAATTTGACACTTATATATTCTGATCACCATAAGTACACACTCATGCCTAAAGATGGCATGTCTTACATTTTCTGACTGAGCACCCAGTAATTTGGCTAATCTATTTGCATATTATAGTATATTTTATATATATATAATTATTTATACGTTATGTATTCATCAGGAACTGTAGTGATAGGACAAGGAGTAATGGGCCCAAAATGAAAGAGGGGAAACTTGACCCAGTTTGGGTCCAGGGAAGCATAGAGTCCGCAGGAGAAACCCCTGGTGCTCTCCGGGAATGAGCCCTGCCCCGAGCGGGGGCAGGGACTGCAGTCCGGCTAACAGAATAAAGAGAACACACAGGGTTGGTGGAATATGGCGAACTCTTTATTAGAGAAGGGTACAAGGCTTTATAGGGGTCTCTGTGGAAAGAGCTAGAAGAAGGGTGTTACAGGAATGGTCTATGTAAAACTTAGAGTCAGGATAGGGCAACATGTAGGAATAGGGGAAGCTCTGCTGATAACTATGGGGGACACAATTGGGTCAGGAAAGTGATAAATCTTTCAAGCTGTCCTGTCTCTCTGTCTGCTGTTAGAACAGCAGCCTTCAGGGAGTCACAGGGGCTTACATCTTGGTCTCTTGCTCTGGAGTGCTATTTTTCCACTGCTCAAACTCAGCTTCAGGTTTTAATCTAACCCTGACAGAAACTTAGGCTGGATATTAGGAAGAAATTCGTACTTTGAGGGTAGTGAGATACTGGAACAGGTTGCCCAGGAGGTTGTGGATGCCCCAACCCTGGCAGTGTTCAAGGCCACATTGGACAAAGCCACGACCAACCTCGTCTGCTGGAAGGCTTTCCTGCCCTTCTGTCCCCTGTGGTAAAGGGGGACAAAACTAGGTGTTCTTTAAGGTCCCTTCCAACCCTTAACATTCTACTACTCTATGTTTCTATGTAAGAATAATAGTTTCCTGAAAAGGCCGCTGGGATTAAGACCAGTTGAAAGATGAGAAGAATGTTGCAAGGCTAAGTGTTATACATTAAGAAAAGTGGTTTTTAACCAATACCTAACACTCTGGTAATAGATCATCAGCTGATTTCTGTGTAGTGCTATTTTCATAAATATGCTTTTTATAATATATAGTCTTTGTGAATCTGCTCCGTGGTATGTACCAAGTCCATATTTGGGTTTTTTCCCTTTAGTATAAGGAACTGTCTTTTAAAATAAAAAAACAACAATGGTTTCTCTTATTAGATGAGAAATTTCAATTTCTTTTAAACACAACTGATAGCAAAGCTTTGTGCTGTCATTTTGTCACATTGTTTGAGTTGTAGTTAGTAAAATAAGCATTTGAAGAGGGTATTCATCAATTCAGGAAGTAAAACTTTTAGCAGTCATTCAAAATAGACATTTTATCTGGAAAGGTGGTAAAATAGCTGCTACAGTTGTAGGATGAATTCCCCAAAACCATGGAAAGTTCCAGGTCTTCTGCAGTTATGGTCCAAACATTTTTTAACCTAACAAGCAAACTACAAGGCAAAAGCTGCACTGTGGTGTAATTGCTGAAAGGGTAGACATAAGTCAAATTCCATTCCTGTTTGGACCATAGTGTCACATTTAGAATAGAGGCTCAATATTTTCCATGAGCTTGTGAATGATACCACTGTGGTGGTGTCAAGAACTTGTGGGTTCTTGACTGACTTAGAAGGTACAAAATGTAAAAAAATTGACTAAGATTAAAGTGTGTGTGTGTATATATATGTATATATATAAAATATTTTAAAGTCTAAAATTTAGCAACTAAATTCAGAGCAGCTGTAACACAAAAATGCATAGAACAACAAAGAAGGTGGTTCTTGTAAGATATTATGAAATAGCACTATAAGAGAGGAGAACATGTTAACACATCACAGATTTCAGTAAATTCATAAAAGTAGAGATCAACTCACATCTAAGTGGAAGAAAATTAGAACTATATAATTGACTACAAAATAAATGCAAATCCAAATATTTATTAATAAATATTATCTTTAATAGAAGCAAAGCTAAAGAGTAGATTTAAATTTCATCCCCAGTTTAGTACCCAGAAAAATAAATAACAGTTTAAGCAAGTGATGTGCATGAAGGTTTTAGAAAACATACATCATTTTTATGTTGTGTGGTCCAGGTCTTGTGTGATGACGTCTGAAAGATAACTGCTGTAAAAATACAGAGGGTTTTTTTTATTTCTCATGGAACCTTTCATGCTGACTTTTTATAGAATCATAGAAAGGCTTGGGTTGGAAGGGACCTGAAAGATCATCTAGTTCCAGCCCTTCAACCACCACCACCACCATGGGCAGGGATGACACCCACTAGGCCAAGTTGCTCAGGGCCCCATCCAACCTGGCCTTGAACACCTCCAGGGGCATCTACAGCTTCTCTGGGCAAGCTGTTCCAGCGTGTTACTACCCTCTAAAGAATTTCTTCTTAAAATCTAATCTAGATCTCTCCCTTGTCCTATCACTCCATGCCCTTGTAAAAACTGCCTCTCCAGCTCTCTTGTAGGCCCACTTAAGATACAGGAAGGCAGCTCTGGGGTGTCCCACTGAATAATCCACCCTTCAAATCCACACCTCTCCAATTTGGAGATAAGGATGACATGTGGGACCATGTCAAAGGCTAGGCAGATGAAGTCTAGATCTCTTTGATTTTTCTTCAAGGTTATGGAAAAGTTGGGACAGAAAATAGAAGGACAGGCTCTCTAAACATGATTATTGGGTTCCAGCTGAAGTATATTAGCAGTCTTTGACAGATGATTTCTTGACGTCATATAAATATTAATGTTTATGCTGTTATGGAACCCCTATGTACTTTTGGTAGGCTGGGTCATACATGATAGTCTGGTCATACATTTGAGAGTGGACAAGTTTATCCTACTGATTTCTTCATTCTTTTTTTTTCAGATTAAGGGACATTAGATTTGGGAAATTTCTTCACACTAAAGAAGATTCAAGCTTCTGTCATCTCTTTTACATCTAACAGTATATTAGATTGCTAAGATTTGGTGTGGAGATGTCAGGTGAAATATGAGTAGCATCTTGATGATGCATAGTTTTACATCTTTCTGTTATATTAAATATTCTACTGACATCAGTCAAGACACTGATGAAAGCAAATTGCCTTTTCATGTCTGAAAGAGATAAAAAGTGAGGAGATAATGATGGCATGTAGGTATTTTGGCAGTCTGCCTA
Organism: Lophotriccus pileatus; assembly: GCA_035583135.1. Classification (NCBI taxonomy): domain Eukaryota; kingdom Metazoa; phylum Chordata; class Aves; order Passeriformes; family Tyrannidae; genus Lophotriccus; species Lophotriccus pileatus. The sequence continues at coordinate 22,175,906 of JAWWES010000041.1, read as the reverse complement.
ATCAAGAACTTTTGCCAGACGTTTGGGCAATAAAAAATTAAATAAATTATGTTTTTCTTTATTTTCAGATGTTTTGAGAAAATCTTATGGAAAGATAAAGTCTAAAGTTCTTCTCATGAAATACCTTGTACTTTTCATATCTTTTCAGATATTAAATTTAGTAGCATAGCCCATAGTTTTGCTATCTTTAGACAACACTAGTTAAATATTCTTATTGCGGACTAAACTGAAGAGATAATTTGTGGAGAACTCAGTGACTACTTGTTATTGAGAATATTAGACAGTAAAACTCTACAATTAACATATTGAATGATAATGTTGCCTTTGATCACTAAAGAACTAAGTAATCTCTCCTACTGGGAAAAATACTTTCTTCCTTTTAAAATTGCTGTCTCAATTTCAATTTTTTGTTCCCTTCTGCATTACAGGATACAGGTACAGGCATGTTTCATGGTTAAGAGGATTATTCTCTAATATGTAAAATAATTGACTTTTACAATAGTTTTCTTCAAACCCTTTTTAATAAAACAAGCACACAAAGAAATAAACAATCTAAAAAAAAAATCCAAAAAAAATCCAACCAAAACCATAGAAATCCCAAACATCATCTTCTTGAACTTTAACTACATTCAAGGAAATATTACTTCCATATGAACAGGATCATTATTTTTTTAATTGCAAAATAGTAAAATAAGGAATAGAGAAAGAGGATCTGGACCATCTGAAGGTCTTTCACAACTCTCAGGATTCATGTGAGAATTTTTTCCCGTTGTCGTGGTTTAAGCCCAGACAGCAATTCAAGGAATTCATCAAAAGAATTGTGATCCAGTAATAGTAAAGGCATTTGTTTGAAATGATCAGCGAAGCCTAAATACTTCATTAGGACGTGGCCATATATACAGCAATAACCTACTGAGGAGTCGGTATTAAATGCTGAAAGCCCACAGAAGACACTTACAGATAGCAATTGTGTGAACACTAATATTCTTTCTCCTGAACTAAAATATCATACACTAGACAGTCCCATGATAATATTGGCTCTAAATTCCTGCTATTTCTTCAAACTAATGCAAAAGTAAACTAAAAAAACCTAGGCACCTCTAGACTTGCTACTGAAGTAGTAAATGGCTACATTCCTGGGGTACTGAAACACAGAACTTTGATTTAGTTCATTACTAGAAAAAAGAATAGCTTAAGTCAAATCCTGACTAAACTAAAGCTGTTAAGCTATTTTATCCTGCTTCGTACTGCAGTTCAATTGTACCACAAAATCATAGCCACCACCTGCCAACTCATCCCACTCTATCATAACTGCACAGCATGGGAGAACCGCAATTTCCAGCAACAGGCTATCATCTGCTTCACTCAGCGAAGCACACGCTGGTGTACCATGTCCCTGGCTGGCTGCCAGACTGCTTCAGCACTCCACAGCACTCCATGTCCAGCTCATAAGTCAGCCTACTAGTATCAGGACACCATAATGGACATCATTGTGTGAAGAAGGATTTAGCACAGCTGTAGCATGATGCAGCTGACACTCTCATTGTGATACATTACCTTATAAAACCAGGAACATCCACAAGAGGAGAAATAGAATTGGGTGGCCAGATGAAAGCGCAGCCAGCTAACCTCTATTGTTCTCCAAATCTCTGTATCACATTAAGATATTAGATTTCAAAATGGATTTTGGAAGCTGAAAAACATAATGTAGCATTTCATAAAAAACAAAACAAAACAAAACAAAACACCATAACATTCTTATACCAAAGACTATCGTGCCTTATACCTGTGTAACACTGTTAAATTTACTCCATGCAGTAATGCCCAGCAGGTGTATCAATTTCAGCAAAATGTTCTGTTACATTATGCAGCCCTCATCATGGGCTGCAATGTCAGGCTATATGGGAGGAGACAAAATCCAGGATGCACTGAGAAGTCTGTCTAGGTTCAACCTGGGTGATCTGTTTCAACCTGATGATCTGATTAACTCAAAGTAGGGGCCTCACCCGAAAGGTAAAGAAAAACCAACAAAACACACAGTTTTTAATTCTGCTATACATGAGGAGTGAAAATGGAGAGTTATTAGGTGAGGAAAGCTGAAGTACACATGAGCGAGTTTATGGGCCAGTGTGGCTTAACTAAGCAATTGACACCCAGACAACTGAATGAGGTCATGCAGCCCTGATATACCCAGATTCATCTCTAGCAGATTAGTAGCTCCAGCCTCCCTTTGGCATGGGTCAGGGTTTTACACTCTGTTAAATCTATCACACCTTTAAAGGACAGGACTAGGTTTTTACTTTTGTCATCCAAGGAAGAGGGTGGGGTTTTCTACTTTTTGGAGAGTAAGGCTGAAACCTCCATGGGGCAGGTTGTTTGTGTTTCACACAGACTTGGCATCAACACATGGAAGCAGAAGTAGAGGAGTCATCCTCCCAAAGAGTGGGAAAAAGTGAAAAATGTTATGATGAATGCAGTCCTGCAGAGATTAACAGGAAACTGGTGATGGCTGTGATGTTCTTAGCTGGAATCAAGGAGCAGAATGGAGCATGCCTCTCTTCTTGAGGAAGGACTGTGCAGACATGTATTTGCTGTATCTTTTGACACATGGTATGTGCCTCACTGGATTGAATGAATGTGAGAAGGAAGAGGAGGGCTGTCTGCACACTTGCCTTGGGCTCCCCAGTTAATCTCTACTTGAAGCAGAGGTGGCAACATCCTGTCTTTCTTCTCACACTATAAGACAATTCTTACCTTTCTTTTACATTTGGTCTCCTATGATCTTCAGCTGCTCCAGATTCAGGGAATAGAATTGAATCTTATTTGGGTGGGCCAGCAGCATTTTCAGGTATCATCCCCATAGACAGGTGCATATTGTAAAGCATTCTCGAGCCAGGTAATCTGTTCAAGAGAAAAAAGGCACTTTTATTAACTCATTAAATACTCATTATAAAGCAGATGAGTTTGGGCTCATGGAAACATCCAAACTGTGACTCAAGGATGTATTTAAAAGGGATACTTAAACTGGTCACTATGGCATGTAAGCCGAGGCTTTGAATTAAGGGAGTCTTTAATACACAAAGAAATTATGTTATAAAATCCTGTCCTTTAACTAACATATACATCAAAAATATTCTACTTTAAATTAGGGCACAAACTGGGTGTCCCAGAATGTTAACAATATCTGTTGCAATATTGTATTCTTGTACGAACTTAGTGCCTCCTAAATTTGCATTGTGGCTATCCTTTCTTGCACAATCTTTCCGTATGTGAGGTTTGTAGGAAGTTTATCAATACTCTGAATGAAGAAAATGTCCAACTAGAAGTTCTGGGTTGTATCTTAAAATAATGGTTTCTAAAAGTACCAAAATCATCATTCTCCCTTCTGACTCCTCCTAATATTTTCTATAGTTTAACATTTAGAAAGCATAATCTCACCTTTCAAAATGCAAGTATGAATTTGTAGAAATTTAGGCCTCATGCTTATTTCAAGTAAGAACTTAGACTAAATGGTGTAATTATAGCTGTCTCTGTATATTTTGTAAGCAGTTAAACATTAGGCTAAGATGAATGATGTTCAGTGTTGAAATTTAAAGGAATTAGGAAATCAATCAGCCGGGAAATGACTGAAGGTGATACATACTTATCCAGACCCTGCAGTACAAGATTTGTGGATTTGCAAGCTGTTAAAACAAAAATAGTAAAAAAAAAATAGTAATAAACTGTGTCTATTTTGTTGTTGCTGCTGCTTACACTTTCAAAGAGTATTTAAATAGCTAAAATGACAAGAGAACATTATATCCTCTCAATGATCTGAGTAATTACTCTTCTTATGTGATCAGAGTTACTTACGTTAAAGTATATGTAAAAGCTATGACTGCTTTATCTGGACAGAATAAGGAAAGAGAGAAAGTGTTTGTAAAGGATGGGTGAAAAGGATTGTTTTGAAATGAAAGCATTGTATTTGAATGGTCTTAATCCTAACATTTCACCATACTGCTCTAGGCTATGAAAATCTAAAGCTGTAAGGAAAATGATTCTTCTGTTCTGTCAGGTGGCGAGGAAATCATGATGGACGGGGAGTTGGTGGTTTCCACTAAACAAATGATCATGGAAAAATTGTGACCATTCCAGTTCCTTTAGGCATTTGCTGTCAAGCTGAAGTGAAAGAGAACTTGATAGCAAGACTCATTGAATATCTAGTTCGATTCCCTTATTTGGAAGGCAGAGGCATCTCTGTGCAATGGAAATCTTTGTGAAGGACAAGTAGGAGCAGAAAGGGAAAATAAAACTTGGGGGGGGGGGGGGGAGAAAATAAACTAAAAAATTAAGTAGCAATTTTATTAACCACACTTCATCATTTCAAAGATGTCATATCTGATTGAGTAACAGTTTATGATAATCCCTGTCATGCTCATGAAACATTTAGATATCAGAACACAGAAAATACTGTGAGATAATACTGTTCATCCTTGATAAAAATGAAGAAATTAGTTGATTGTCAGAAGTATAAATGTCTATTAAATATTGTGTTAGGTTAGGAAAATTAGCAGAATTTAAATAGCTACTGGTCTTGCTTCTTTCATGCAGTTGATTTGGCTTTAATCTTCAAGAAATTGAGTTTGTAATACTGAATATGCATTTTTCTAGAAAGCATGTGACAGCAATGTCTGCAAACAGCCATTTAAGTAGTACACAGTGTTAACAGAAGGGGAAACAACAGAAAAAAAACCACTGAAATGTTTTTCTTTCTTAATTTTTCTTAATGTACACAAAAATACTAAATCAATATGAATAATAATCATTATATCCACAGCTTATTTTTTTATTTCAATGCACAATTTTTTATTTTATGCACAACTGGGCTTGTTTAAATTTTCATCTGTAGGTGCCATAGGGATTTCTGCCAGAAATGTGCTATTTAATACAATAATAAATGAGTAGGAAAAAACGAGAAAGAAAAGAATAATAGGGGAATGTTTACTCTTTAAAATACTCAAGGTAGCTAAAATTACAACTGAAGAGTTGCAGAAGAATTCCCAAACACTGAGTGACAAGACAGTAAAAACAAAGATTCAATTAAGTGATGATAGGTGCAAACTGATATTAACAGAACTGTTCCCAAGCATCTAAGAACAATTATATAGCGATGTGCTCTAAATTAACTTTTGCCACTTATAGAAGTGTCATCATGAACAAATTTCTAAAAATGTAACTCAGTGATTAGAAGTCACCAAAACCAAAATGGCATCATGTATTTATGTAGAAATATTGCTATGTATTTAAGAAGAATTTGAGAAGGAATATGTAACATCATACATACCTGTACTTCATCTTTATCGTGAATACTGTAAGCACCTATATATCTCCAAGAGATGTTCATATAAAAATTAACATATGGTTTCACTTGAAATCAGTATTACAGTTCATAAAAGATATAATTAAATTGGCTTGATATTTTGAGCTAGATACAGAAATTCTTGGAGAAGTTCTGGGACCTAGCACAACGAGGGCAGTACAAAACTACCTGGGAGATCAAAAAGTTTTATCAGGGGTAAGGAAAGGATTTTGAGTGGTGAAAACAAAGTAGATTGTGGCTATTCATCTTGGAAAAGAGGCACAATAGTTATCTTTAAAATTTTAAATAGTATGATGGTGAGGCAGAAAGATTTCTCTAAGTTTCTTGCAACAGAGGAACTAGGGAAAAACTGAATTGAAATATCAGGCAACAGATCTGAACAGATTTTTTAAAAAAGCTGTTTTCATCCTGTATGTAGTTTAAGTTGTTTGATTAGGAGATTGTTCATACAATAAGTTGAAACAATAACTAGAGTCATGGAGAATATTTCTTAGGTTGGATATTAATAGTTTAGATGCAATTTGTGGTTCAGCGTATTGCTACTTATTGCTGGAATCTGAAAGGATACACCAGAAGGAAGAATGCTCTATTCATAAGCTATTCTTATTGTCTGTTCTTTTACTTAAGCCTGTATTCTTGGCAGCTATCAGAGACAGGGTAATGGGCTGAAAGGCCTTCAGTCTGTCCCATTATGACAATTCATATGCTTATCTTAGATCAGGTCTCCTTAGAGCAGTGTGTTTCAAAAGGTGAAAGGTGCAACCATTAATTTATGTTTCATACCACAGATTTCCAAATTCTAGCACAATAGAACTAGCACACAGACAACAAAGTAAGAATTTTTTTTATAATTACATTGTATGACTTGCTGCAGGGCTGTTAAACATTAAGAATTTTCGATTTACTATTACAGAAGCAAAAAACTTCTTGCTTTTCCCTAGTACCCATTGGCCCCCACTCTGAATGACATGCAATTGTTCAGACCTAGCATAAAAAGTTGCATTTTAATGCAGTTTGAGTTGAGTATAGAATACTTGTGTTCTTATGTGGAAACTGTAGGTTCTTAAGCCTGTCTCTATTCAGTGCAAATATTCCTTGCAGTTTTATTGGAGCAAGTCATTTCCCTTCTTACCTTTATAATTTTTAAACCCTACTTTTCAACTATGTCGGCTTTAGCTGAGGACATGTGTTCTCTCAGTTAAGTGCTTGCATTCTAATTATAATTAGTCAAATTCCATTCAATCCCTTGCTAATTCAGAATATTAGAGTTCTAGCCATCTCAGCTGATCAGCCTCTAATTACCAGGATGTTTGCGCTTTTTGCCTTCTGACAACTGGCAGCAGTGCTTTTTGTCAACCATCATGCTTGTTAGGAAAACTTTAACTGCATTTCCACTGCAAACACAAACACTAAGCGAGTGTAAGGAGTTGGTAATCTGCAGTTTTATTGATGACCTTCACATACTTGCATGCTGGGCAGCCTGCCCGTGCTGCAGCCAGAGGTCTGGTAATGAAAGATCCTTAGCCCTTGCTCTACTCCCTGGGCAGGTAGGCAAAAAAGATATTTTGTCTTGAAAACTGTTAAGTGCTGAAAAGTTGTTTCCAAAGCAGACCATTATTGGACTGCCATATTTTGACAGAAAGTGGAATTTGTGAACATTTCTTCCAATGCAGGGAAATGTTCTTCCCGAGTGAGTCAAATCAACTCCAGTTGTCACAAAGTGGAACGTAAACTGGGCACTTTTCATGGACAAGATAATAGATTTTCTTCATTAAGCCAGTTTTAACCTTCCATCTTCACCTCAGCTTGCACATCTTCTGCACACACTTATACAGCTGTGAATTCATGACTATAAAAATGATCTACTATGCCCTGAGGAGAGGTTATCATTATACTTTATATTTACCTCTTTCCTTGCACCCTCTTGGAAATTACCCAGAGTGAAAACACTTTCCAGCTGTCAAAGAGGAAAAAGAATTTCAGAATCTGTAATTTTTTCTCCTGTAGTCACTTCAACATCTGCCTACTTTATCTTCATTCTATATCTAGTTCAGGCAGTTAGGGGTAGTGGAGATGTTTTGAAGGAAATTTTCATTTTCAAGCAGAGAGAAGACTGTTAAGTATTTCCTCTTTCATCATATTTTTTAAATACACATTTACCCCCTTCCCCTAGCCTGGCCCCAGGACATTCAATTACTTCCTGGCACCAATTAAAATTCTTGGTGATGACTCTCAGTATGGATGGAAAGCATCTCACCAATTTTGGTAACCGTAACATGCATGTTTATATCCAGCTTAGACATTATTTTTAGTCAAGAGAAAAGAGTATTCAGCAATGGATTTCTTTGCCAGTCCCTCTGTCCTGTGTTAGTAATGGCTGTATGTCCGAGTAACATTCCTCTCACCCCCTGAAAGGAATTTAGATGACTTTGTTGTTGTAGATCATCCACATAGTATATGTATAAATTTAGGTGGGAGGGATCTCATCCTTCCTGACTAAAATTATTTCATTCTTTGTGGTCTGGGAAGCAGGAAGAAATTTAAGAACATTAAATTAAATTAATTAAATTTCTTAATATGGGATCTTTTACCTGTAATAGACATACATATGATCCCTCATAAAATTTGCCTGAAATGGGGAAACTTCATTTATGCTGCTAACATTGAAGTTTTTATTGTTACAAAATTGAATTTGTGCACTCATGGATTTGTTTATTTGCCTAAGTTCCCACATCTTAATGCTTTTTAATCAGTGTTTTGATTTTGATAGTTCTGGAAGAGTTCAAAATTTTCTCAGTAAAATTCCCCAAAAAGTGCTTTCTTTCAAAAGAAAATAATTCTGCTTCGTTAAGAACCTGCTCATAATTTTTTACTACAGAACATCGATGTAACTACATGCAGGTTGCAGAGGCCCTGTCTTGTATTTTGTTTACAGGCCTAATATTAGATGTGTCAGCAATTCACTTTCATTTCCTATTGCTTCGAGTGTTTGTTTCTCTCTATGTGTGTGATTGTAGGAATTTCCTCCTGAAGGAAATTCTGCCTCTATCAATATTGGTGGGAATTTAGCCACTTCAAAAAATCCATGGCTTCATCTTAGATGATGTGTTTCACCACAGCTATGACATCTTGGAATGGAACACATCTCCATGGGAGTACTGGAAATGGAATAAGTAGCATTTTCTAGGTGAAGAGGGAGATGGTGTTCCCACATTAGAAGTTCATTATGTGTATAGCATGTTTGCAACAGCAGGTTGAGTTGCTGACTCTGCAAAGAGCATCACATGGACCAAGACTAGTTCCAGATTTGGATCCTGTGTTTTCTATATAAATTTTCTACAACCAGTGGTCATGTAATTTTTACTGCAAATGAGAATGAAGATACAAAAATTATGTATATATGTACAGTATATACATTTTTTTGAGAAAATATACTGATAATGCATGTATGCACTTGGTATTGAGACCATTTCTATTGGGCTACCAAAATTCCAGAAGGGTTTTCAAAAATGAATCAGCTTCACTTAAATGAAAAAAGCACCATTAAATTAACAGAAAACATGCACGGAGAGAATCTGAAGAGTCTTAGTCCATTCATGTTATGAAAAGGAATAATTTGGTCAGAGTTTGGAAGAGAAATTCAAAGAAATTTGATAGCAAGGAGTATTTCAGTCCAGTAGAATAAATTATAACAGTCTGAGAAGTGAAGACTCACAAATTTAAAGACCTGGGGTTTGTATTTTTCATTTGTTTGCTTATTTGTCTTATTTTGGAATATGAGGATGGGGGCTGGTTGGAAATTCACCTGACACCTTGCAAGTGCTAAATCAAGCAATTCCTCAGAGATTTTTTGATTCTCACTGTGCTGATGGAGGCACAAAGCCACAGGAGATTGCACCTCAATCAAGATTTTTAGGTTCCAAATTGTAAAGGTGGTCATAAGTGAGGAGAGTTGACAGGGAGTCCGTCTGGTTATTATTTTAACTAAGTAGTTTTTTCTAAATAATTTTGCACAGACATTTTTTCAAATAGTCTAGAAAGTAACTTTAAAATTACTTAGCAAAATATGTAGTGCATGTGTTATAATTTGAAATAATGAAATGAGATTCTCAGTATAAAAAATGCATTTATTTCAACCATACTACTGGAAATACTAGTAATAATAGCAAGACATAATTTAGGGTAGTTCTGTAGTTATATTCAGCAGGATGTAGGACTAAATGTTCATTGTTTTCTTTTTGCCTATCTTTGAACTCATGAACAAGCAGCAATTTTTCTGTATTTCAATATAGGAACATTTGATTAAAAAAAATAAAGCGCTATTGTAAAAATCAGATTAAATCATAAATGTAGGATTTACTTTCTGGATGGCTTTCCAATTGTATAATCTTAGTGGCTATTATCAAGGTGCACAGTTAGAAAATCAGCACAAAATTTAATTTTGAATAAGTTAATATTTTAAGAGTCTTTAAAGATCTTTAGTGTTCTTATTTGGCTCTGAAATATTATATTGCTAACAATCATGTTATTAAGTGAATTGTCATAATGACAATTCACTAAAGAAAGAAGATTCTACTATTGTAGCATTGCTGATGCTGCTCTTTATTCTTTACTATCTGATGAATTCATTTATTCTTTCTTTGTTGCTGATTCAGTTTCTACCACTTCTGCAGGTATCAAGGAGAAAAAGCTAAATTTTAGTGCTCAAGAGTTGCAAGAAGACTTAATACTTGACATCTGAAGTGGAAATATACAAAGAAAAATTGATTTCACTTTCTGAATGACTGTACTTGAATACAACAAGCTGAACTGAGAACATTAATACTCAGTAACAAAACCAGAAAAAAAAGAACTAGGAACATAGGCTTAAAAAAAAAAAAGGCTTTGAATCCCCTTAAGCAGACGAAGGAACCTACGTGTCTCTTAAAGGTTCCTTTAATGCAGAAATGATCACAGGGTTCCTACAAAATATAAAGAAATCTTAGATGGAAATTGACCTTCTGTAAAGGTATTACCTTGGAGATAAAGATGTCATGGTCAGTGAAATTGCAACTCTGAAGTTTGCCCTTAACTGCAAGAGGAAACTTCAGGGAAAGGTCTTTTGGAAAAGTATGTTTAAAATAGAAATATATCATAGCAGTCATCGACAAATATACTTTTAATGAGTTAAACAAAAAGTAGCGAAGACAGAAATGTAGATCCCATTTCACTATTGAACTTCCATTTGCCGATTATGTGCCTGGTGATGTCAGGCAGATATCATATTCTCTCAGTCTCTCCAAAATGGGGTAGCAGTCAAGCGCTGACTTCTCCCGGGTTGCCATGACTCACCACTGCTCGGATCCCTCCTCACTGCTAACCTTAGCAGTTAAGGGGTCGCTTCCCACAGCAGAGTCCTCTCCATGACACCAGTGAAAGTGTTGTGTCCCACTCCTAAATAGAAGGGAACACCCAAGATTTGTAGATGCTCATGGTCGAAAAAGAATGGCAAAAAAGCCAGAAGGGTCCAAAAAAAGCTCACAAAGTATTAATAGCAAACTGTGCACTTGGCATGGAAATTGATATATATTTTGCATCTCTCTTCTAATAGTAAAAGAAATTAAAGAAGTTTTCCCTGCCCTGGGATAAGTTTTATTGCTTCACATGCAAATGAGTTAGCATGCACAGCCAATTCACCTGGATCATTCTAGAAATGGGTCAGAGGGCTTTGAGGGTCTTTGCTGGTCTGAATCCTCCACTATTGGATTGACCCTTAGTTGGCAGTTCATTCCTGTTTCTTGAGACCACCTCTGCACTTTCACTGTCCTTTGTGTTGTGCAGCCACCATGGATCAGAATGGGGAATGGGCCTGGGAAAGGTGCTGCCCTACCTCCATATGGCCACAGCCTGTTTTAACTTGCCTGCGTGAATGGCTATCAGTGTTTGAGGCAATTCATTAACTCCCTTACTGTGCAGGCTTCTACACCGGCAAAATGTTATATCTTCAGATTCTGCTTAATTGTAATATTCTGCTATTTTTCCTCTCTTTTAATCTCTGATAAACACCATTTCTTATCATATATTTTCCTTTCTTAACACCTGATATCGATTTTGCACTCTGATACTTGAGAAATATGCTAGAGATTTTATAGTACAGATAAATAGCACAACATATTAGACCCAGATGCTCATGTTCATTGTCAGATCTCAAATGTGAAGCAGTAAACTCTCAGCAAAGAAGTGAGAGTTTGTTATTGTACGAAGGTTCAGTGTATTCTGTAACTGCATCAGGAAGGGTGAATAATGATACTGAATTAGCTTTGCAAAATGGTTCTGTACATTATCGTGTGTTACTGAATATCTTTATACGAACATTTCTTTACCTGGAATGATCATGCTCACAGCTACATGTAGTGAATTCCTCAACACTGGACACCTTTAAGATTCAGCTGTACAGGGTGCTAGGCCATCTTTTAGACACTATTCTTTTGCTAAGAAAGGCTGAACCAGAGGATCCTTGAGGTCCCTTCCAACTTGGTATTTTATGGTTCTGTGATTCAATATTTTAAAATTACTAATATCATTTAAGTTCCACTAATTATTTAAGTGAAGGGAAAAGGGAAGTAACAAACGTGATCAGTACATTTGGGATGAAGCAATGAGCTTTACATATAATAAGCTATATTATATAATGGTATTATTTGAACTATTTCTATTTTAGAGTACAATAATTCTGCAATCCTTTTCCAAAGTCACGGTAGATTGACCTAGCTGCAAACCACAGAAGATTCAGAACTCAATCTGTACCCCACTGTCTTGTATACACTGTGTTGTATTCTGTCTTCTCTAATAGTCTATGTACAAACTTTAAGAGCAAATATACCACTTTGTTTTGAGAATACTTCACAGATTTATTCAGCTTTGAACCATTCTACATTTCACTCTGTAAATCCCTTAGATATTGAGCAGGTACGGAGCACAGAAGTAAATGAATTATAACCTTTCATTTGTAGAGCCTAGTGTTTCATCTCTGTCATGCCACTGTTATATAGAAGTTGTGGTTATTAATCTTCAAATAATTTATCAGATGTGTGTTACACATTAAAATACATTCAACTGCTGTATAATCACATTGTGGTTTCATTATTGCATGAATAGATGTTTTATTTCAGTTCTGTTAACAGCTCCTGTAAAATCAGACATCATAATTTCTCTTTTTTAAGTACATGATTTGTAGAAGAAAAAAGGCCCAGTCCAACTCTTCTGAAAGATAGTGCCAGTCTTTCAGTCAGGTTGTCTCATTAGTTGTCTGATGTGAGGAACAGATCTCATTGCTTCAGGCATTATTTACAGAGATTTTAATCTCTGTATGGAACACAGTTCACGAAAGTGTTCCACACTTTCATGAATTAAATAAATTAAATAAAGCAGCACTAGATATTATATAAATAGCCAGAGGGTAAAATAAAATGTATAAAAATAAGGTGAACCCCTCACAAATAAGTGCACAGCTTACAGAAATTTCTTATATAATTAACATATTCATGGCAAAGACCAAATGTTTAATTATGTTTATAAATTGTAGCTCAGTATCTAATTCCACTTCTTTGCTGCCATTGGATTTTCACAAGTTTGAATTTGAATATTGATTTCCATAAACATATATAGCTGTAGTTGGTTTGGAGGTTTTTTTACTTATTGTATTTTATTTTTAAAATATTTATGAGTCTGGATGGTAGAACAAGAAACAGGCAAAAAACAGTATGACATAGTTTTGAAAATGTTAGAAAACTAAATTCTGTTCTTCATGTACTACAGAGGTCACTGACTTTCCCTTCACCTTAAGATGTTTTGGGTTAGACTTTTATTCAGGAAAAAATCAATTTGTTGAGTACAGCAACTATTCAGAGACTCCTGGTAACTATCTGATTTCATGTGAGTTCTATGTCAGTTTTTACCATATCCATAATATTATTTTCCAAGTAGTAAAGCTACAAATAGAAAGACAGCACACTAATAGAAAGAAAGCACACTAATAGAAATAGCTAGGAAAATTTTATTAATGTTATTCCAGATAAAAAAATCAGACCCCTTTACTAATTTTGTTCTTCTATTTCATCTGAAGACAAACTGAATCCTCTCTCCCTAATCAGTACTGTTGAAGGATCAATACAGCACTTCAGTGCTTCACAATCTTTTTTCAATCTACCTGCCCATACTCCTGAAGAAAGACATCTTTATTTTCCTGTGACAGTCTGATTTAAAATGAGATAAAGGTATTTGATCTTGGCAGACGGACAAATAAGTGCTATTTTTCTTGACTGGAATATAAATTATGACATACTAAAACTGTGGAAAAGTTTTTCTTTGGGGGTCTTTGGGGGGTTGGTTTTCAAAGAAGAAGAAAACAAAGGCAAGGGGAGGGGAAAGGAGGGAATTATCTTGACATGAAATGACAATCATGTTTAGAATTGAGACAACATTTTCTAGAAGTCTCTCAAAATTTCTATCCAATTTACAGAATGTATAGAAAGTTTTTTTAGAAGTCTGAAAACATATTAGTGAAATATGAGACCATTTCCAGATATTTCTATCTAAAATTTGTAAAAAAAAGTTACAAGATTTTATTTGTAGTTTATAAAACATAAGCTATCTAGTTACTTCTTCCTTTGCCCAGGAACCAGGTTTAAAGAGGTCTAAGATGAATCTCAACCCTATGGTACTTTCTTTCCTAAAGTTACCCTGCAGAAGCACATGAAATGCAAAGATTGTGATGCAGACAAAATTGGGAAAAGGCAGCTGCCAGGGCATTCACATGGGTACAGCAAGCCACAGATTCTTGCTCCTGGTAGTTGATAAGGGAGATTAAAGGTCCCAACATTTTTACTTCATCCAGTAATATTTATGAAAAGCGGATCTTTTGACAACTCTTGGATAACTATGTCCTTGTGGTACAAATTATCTTATTTTAACACTGGCAAACAAAACCCAGTAGAAGCATTCCTTAAAGTCATGTTCAGTTAGAAAATAAACTACAATGAGATAACTGAAATATGAAAAGTTCTAGTGAGTAAGTCTGAAATAAAATGTTTATGAAACCTGCTTCCTCTTTAAACCTGTCCTGAAGCCTTGCTTTCTAGCCACCAATGCCCACTGACTGCTTGGACAGCAAAAGCTTTCACACCACCTCCATAGAAGCCCTAGAGAGACTTTCCTCTTGGGTCACTGCAGACTCCTGGGAGATCCTTTGCTGTGGGCCCCATGCGTGATAGTGAGCACTCCCAAAGCTCCTCATGGTTCCCAAGGAAATGAACAATCCCTTGCATGTTTTAGTTTCTTCTTCCTAACCTAGGACAAAGATGATGGGTAGCTGTCAGAATTCTACCTGCTGTTGGTTCTTTTAGAAAACACTTTGCATGGCACATATATGGTAAACAGAGAATAAACAAATATAAGAGATCTTGTCTACCTCATTTGCAAGTCCCATCTGACTAGAAATATTCCTGGGATTTGAAATGCAGAAAACAATTTGAACCTGAGATAATATAGGTTTCTTCATGGAAACTTATGAAATTCTGTGAATCTCATAGAATGTGTGATCTGATCAAAATGTCCAGGAGAGTGACTCTGCCCCAGCGTAGAATAATTTAGGCAGCACACAGCACATTCTTGGTTTGTTATGTATGCTTATTGACTCCTTCAACTGAAACTGTCCCCATTCCATTTTGGTTTCTGTTTTCAAGTAACACTTAGAATTAAGGCCATGATTATCTTGTTTGAGTTTAAATTTATTGTAACAGAGAAGAAAAAGATTATGTCTCACTCCTACAACAAAGCTCTGCAGTTGTTGTATAGTGTAAAAAGCAAAAGGTGAAATCATATTCTTTAAGGATAATGAGAGTTTTTCCATTTGTACCACAACAGCCAGAATTCACCCAGCAATGACTGTGGAAACCAGAAGAGTCAGAGTCCCACAAACATTGTATGTGTTGGACCACATCACAGATTAGTATCATAAGGGTCTTTTTCGCCTGTAAGATTTGCATGGGCCACCTCTCCTTTCAGCTGTAATTGAAATGCTTTTGTAGCAGCAGCTGCAGCAATTAGTGAGGTGGAGGAGTAAAGCTGTAGAAAAGTATTTAATAAATTTCAAGTGTTTGCTGATGGCTTTGCTCTCCACAGAATGGCCTGTTTATTCTCAGGAAAAGGAGTCTGAATCATAGGGCTGTAAACATTCCTTTCAATTTTTTAACAGCCTTCTATGCTCTTTGTTGCAATTCAGAGCATGACTATCAATAAGAAAGCATGGTTTGGAAGCCCTCAAAATATTGGACAGGCATTTGATCACTGATTGCAACCACGCTGCCTTACGACAGTGATTTTTCCCTACCTGCAGCGATAGCAGACAGCAGAATTTTCAAAAACATTTATATTTCTTCATCCACAGAAAGAATATTTACCCTTTTACTTATTTATATCTATATGTAGGTATTTTGAGTAGCTGTTTCTATGTTCTGATGTCAGAAGGTTGCAAATGGAATATTAGTAACAGGGTGACAATTATTTTTGATGTAAAAACTGTAAATCAGTCATTTTTACCTATATGTACCACAGATCAACTAGCACACTTTCTCCCTCACTGCATTCAGCTTCCACTGTATTTCTCTATCACCTAACTTTCTGTCAAGTCTCTAATGTTATGTGCTTTCAACCATGTTGAAATTGAATGCTTCTTCACACTTACTGCTTATTTGCCTTCCACTCTGAGGTTTATTTACATTTTTTACCTCATGCACTCAGCAATACATTTTCCCCAATGGAATCAGAGAGCTTATATTGAGTATGTTTGTTGGCCAGTTACCTGACACAATTAGCTCTAATTAGCAGATTTGTTTACTCAAAAACTTACTTTCCGGGTAGGTCATAACTCACATGACTAGCAGTGCATATCAGTAGGTCTCAAAAATGTTTTACCTTCATACTCAACGTCAGAATAGTTTACTAACATGTAAGAATAAATCACTCTCTTCTACTTCATCTTAACACTGATTACAGCATTATGTACTGAAGTTTAGCAGCAAACTCAGGCTAGAGTTTCTGGCTCCCTGTTCACCTTTTGCAGATTTGCTACACTGGAATTCAAGTTCTACCCTAAGATTAAAGATCTTAAACCTTATCATATCCTTCATATAATTTTATTTTAAGTATCATGATGAACAGTGTTCCTTACTGGGTTTTGGATAATTAATCAGTATATTCTAGGCAGAATAATAAGATCAAGAATAACCAGATTCATGTATAGCAGTCAGTAATAGTTAATGCACAATGAATTGCACAACACTTCGGTACAAATTGATCCTATTTCCTCCCATTGTAGATCTGTCAGTCCTGGGATTTGGTATTCTGGGAAAATCTAGGAGTTCTAGATGTACTAGAAATTAATAGATTGCTTTTTTAATAAAAACACTACTTTTTCAAAACTATGTTTATTGAGTTATAGAAAACATTCAAATATTACGGTACGTGTTAAGTATCTGACTTTTTTCTATCCTATCACTGTATAGGTGCTTCTTAGTAGACTTTTCACAAAAAACAGCCCAACCTAATTTCATAATTGTGACCCTAATGCAAAGACATGACATTGACATACTATCTCTGGTCTTGTATTACATACACTCTTACCTTACAGTACATAAACAAGAAAGAAATATTTAACAAAGTACTAAATAATATTTTATCTTTGGATTCCATAAGAGAATCCTATTGGGATGTGTATCTGCTCTATCATTGCAGCAGGTTTGAAGCCACACTGTGATTTCCTTTTCAAGGTCACTTGGTCTCTGTAGCACAGGCACAGGTCATTGCAATCAGTGTGTGCAGCTGCTGAACCATGGAAGCCCTCATTCATGGCTGTGACTTGTAGCCCTGCAACCACTCTTTTCACACAAGCTGAATCTTCAAATGGCCTCTTAAGCTTCCAGCTCAATCAAAGTTTTTGGGAATAGGCAACTGTTAAAAACAGCAGATGTCTGAGTAGAGGTGAGATGTTCTACAGTTTTCTGACTTGAACTAGAACGGACTTCTTAAAAATATAGTTTAAGCCAAATGTTCAGTAATTTACCTTTTAATTTCATTGACATGTTTAGTCTGGAGAGAACGATATATATAGACATTTAACATCTAGTTGCTTCCTCATTGATGGCAAGGCCAGTTGGCAGACTTTATGCCCTTAACAAATGCTAAGAAAATAATGCAAAATTTATTAATGACTATTTATTTGAACTAAAAAAAAAAAAAACAAAAAACCAAAAAAAAACCAAAAAACCACAAACTTGGCTGTGTCTGTGGCCCCAGTGGATTCACTTTCTGCAAATATTCTAGCAAACAAATTTAAGAGGAGGCATGTTCACTGAACGGCCCAGCTGAGCAGCTCATGCATATTCAAGAAAATATTTAAGCATATGCTTAACTTTGAACTTCAAATTGTATTGAGTCTCAGAAGGACTCAAGCATGTGCTTAAAATTCTGCTTATGCTAACTTATGTCAAGAAGTTTGCCATACTGTGTCCTGAGGTAAGACCGTATGCATTGACAGCTATCCAAATCAGCTGATGCATGGTAATTTGGGCAGTCAGATCACTTGAGGTCTTGGTAAAATCTTTGCATTAGTGTAAATTTGTCTCTTGAAGCTCTTTAGGGCAACTATTGCTTAAAACCTTGACATCAAGCTCTTAACGTGCTTTACCTTAATCCACTTCTAAAGTGTATGGTTTTTCCTTGTAAATGAGGGATAAGAACGTCTCACAGTTTTGTAAGTAGAAAAGCAACTGAAGCATAGTTATGTCAAACTGTATTTCAAAGCAGAAAAATCCTCGGATCTAGATTTTTTTTCTGTTTAGCTCCACTGATACAATGTGGAGCCTGGGTGGCATAGTCATCTAGGGATTCCTATTTCTTTTCTTTGGCTAGAAACAGAAAATACAAGGAAGTGTTCTTCATTTAGTGCAAATAGGGTGAATCGGAGCTTAATGTTGTAATATGGATTGAGAAAGTTGGTTAGGGACTATACTATGACTTCCATTATTCTTATTGCCATTAAAAATACATTCCTTGACCTTTAGCAACAGCTTAAAATCTCAAGAAAAGTTCTTGACACTTGCAAATGGAATTCATCTCTGCATGCATAGATAGTGTTTTGTTTCCTACAAAACTACATGCTTCAAAGTAGTCAATTTAATAATTTTTTATAATGACCATCAAACTCATTTTTTCATTCAGCAGCAGAAGTTACCTAAGACATTATCCAATTTATCTGTCTATGATGACGGTTTGGACTCAGCTGTTCCCCATTTTTGATTATGTTTATATTATATACCCTAATATACTGTTCTGTCTTTGATAATTTGCTACAATATGAGGATGTTACCATTAGTTTACAACTATTTAAAATTGCTAGACAACTTAATTCATATTCAGCTGTTGTAATAAACATTTGATAATGATCTTTCCTTAATCGCTCAATTTATAGTTCCATTTCCTCTCTTTTGAATTTTCTTCTTGTGATAATCTCTTTTCCCTCAGTGGACTTTATAGAAAGCAGAGAAGGAGGGAACATTCCTTAAATGAATGCAAGCAATAGGTTTCAAAACAAATGACACACAAAATGGATCTGACTCAGGTCAGTTAGAATCCCCAAGCATTCCAGGAATAAAGGTAATGAAATAATAATGATAATTTTTAAAAGTTGTTAATGTACATCACAATTGTTGTTTCTACTGCAAAAACTAAATTAGTCAATAAAACTGTATTGTTTTCAATAATTAATTTAAATATGTTCCAAAGTTCTGCAGAAAAGACAGAAAAAGGCCCTTAGAAATCCATTCTCCCTACTTAAAAATATAAATTGCAAAAATGAACTCAAAGGAAATCTGAAAATCTAGTTGCTCATTAAACTGGTTTCTTTAGCTTCATGAACTATTTGCAAGTCCTTTAGCAGTTTCATTGAGTGGTGTTTTCACTTCTTTCTCCCATAATCATTTGAAAATGGAAATGGTAGATCATGTTGACAAATTGTCGATTACAGTTAAATGTTGCTAGCAAATGTCATTAAGTGCCCTAATTAAAACTATCACAGTTCTTTTAAAAGGTAACAATATCTGTCCTTAGCAGTGTATGCTAATATCTCTTAGTACTGGGGAACAAACAAACAAACAAACAAACAAAAACACAAAAGTGTGAATCTGTGTTTTAAGGACTCACTGTCACGACACATGTATTCATGAAATTGCATTGGAAAAAAAATTGAAACTATAGCAAGTAATTTGGAATATATAAACCATATTGTACCATGAATTGCAGTCACTTCCTTTAAACTGTTACGGATAATATGGCTTACAAGTGGTCTCTGTGCCCTATGTTGCATATCCAGCCAAGCAAACGTGGAAGGAGAGTCACTGTCTTAGGTGGGCATGGGAAACAATGTTCTGAATGAGAGACCCACAGACTTCAGTGATTCTGCCTAACATGGTCCCAAATAAGTGTCACCAATTTTTATTGGAACAATCTTTAAGCTTTTAAGGCAGAAAGATGACTTAGTGAAGAGAGAGTAATTTTCATTTCCCTACACCAACCCAAATTCAGTGGTAGACTTTGTTCTGGAAAAAGGGAAGAAAAAGAATGTTTAACTCACTACAAGTAATTTCTTGAATAGGACACATTAAGTGAAATCTTGGTTGTAATGAGACTGAAATATATGCATCATGACAGCACTGACATACTTTCTTTCTGAAGATAATTTTTTTTTTCTTATAGAAGTTCTAAGTCTATCAAGCACAGTTGCTAGAGGTCTTCCAGACCAGCTCAGTGATTTTTTTTTTAGGCTGTCTGACGAGTTATTTCATTTTAGAGTTGATTTATGACATGCTTGAAATACACATTCTTTTTCTGTAATCCCTCCCCAAAAATAGGTAGAGGGTCTACCAGGGGAAAACACATTGTAAAGGATCATAAATTAAATTACATTACCTACATACAGTGAAATATTTCTGAGGCTGATTTTATGTGGAAAGTATGATCCTTAGTTGAATGGTGAATTAAGGTATAATTGAAGTAATTCATTAGTCATTTTTGTTATTTAAATGTTTACTTTTATGGTATTACAGGATTCTTAAAACACAATATCCCACATACACTAGCAAGAGATGTTACAACAACAAATTGGATAAGATAAGGCTTGGACTTGATGATCTCGGAGGTCTTTTCCAACTGGGTTGATTCTGTTATTCTAAGATTTCACTGAATATTCTTAAGAAGCTGACAACATTCTTACATATTCATGGTACAGATAGCACCTAAAAAAACCCTGGGAGGTGTAGCTTCCAGGTCCTGCTGAACTGATAAATCTTCACAATCAGGGGTTCCTGCCTTACACTGACCCATATCCCAGCAACAGATATCCCTGCTTCTCTGGAAGGACTTTTGACTTCTGCTCTAGGATATTTGCTAAACGATATTGCACTCATGTAATTAAACTGAATGTAATTACTGGATGTATTTGAACTCTTATTTGGGTCAACATTTAGGCATATCTTCAAATTCAGCTTTGGTATATGGAACAAGCCTTAGGGAGCCTTGTAAGGAAAATCTCCTGAGGTGGTGTGTAAATGTGGGAGTTCTCTTTTGGGTAGAAGACAGAAAAGGAAAAGAAGTAGAGAAATTTTACTTGTTTATTGCACATACTTGAAGAATAAACACCTAAATTCATTCAGTTTTACTCCCAGCTTGGTTTCATGTTGTTTTTATTTTGATAATTAGTTGTTGGCTACAGTCAATATGTATTGCCTTCTATTTGTGCAACTGGTATAATTACATAATTAGTGTAAATAGATGCAATCATCATTAGGATGTTTTGGATTCCATGAAACTTTATGGAAGTCATGTTACATACAGTTAGTGATAGCTAAAATACTTCAGTGTGATAGTTTCAAACTTTTTTCGTAAAATTACGTTACATTTCTTTTGCATCATACCTCAAAACTGTGCCTGTATTGCAGATTGCAGTATGACTGCAAGCTATGTGAGCTTTATGCTACATAATATCCATCAATTTCTACAAGTATGAAATGAGAAGACTTCTCCCAACTGCCTCTAAAACAGGCATAAATACCTTAAACACCTCTTTAGTTTTTTCACAAGTCCCAACTTAGTCTTATTAACATCTGCCTCTTAATGAAACAGAAGAATAGAAGGATGAATATATGGATGAATGGATAGATAGATGGAGAGAGAGAGAGAGAGATATGGATGTTTGTGTGAAAGCATAGGACATTGGAAAGTAGAACTAAATGTCTTTATTTGCTTAATAAACATTCAAAACAGTCCAATTATACTTAACAAATTTTGAATATTTCTGGTTTCATGAAAAAGAGAAAGCCACAGCTAGTATGTGCTATGCCAGGAAAGCTGGAGAAATTAAGGGTATCAGAACATCCTGAATTCCAAAGAATTCTGCCTGGCAGAAAAGAGTTTCATAAGCTGCTCTGCTGAGGACATCAGCTGAACCCCAGAGATAAGCTGCATTTTACTCATCTGCAAATATCTCTAAGAACAATACTTTTTTTCATGGTAATTTCAAGAACCAGCCTGAGGACCTTAGAGTAAAAAAAAATCTACAAATCCATGAGATGGTTCAAGACTTTTGTTTGCCATCTCACTAGTCAGCTTTGCTGTGTGATAAAAATTAAAGTGATAGCAACACTTAGGGTCATTGTTGGTGGACCACAAGAAAATTATACAGTTGTGAAAAGCTGCAGATACTCTGAGGAGTTTCCTTGCTTTTTCTACTTCTTATAATTCTGATATTCAACAGTCTCTTAGGAACAATCAGATTTTCTAAGGAATTGTGCATACAAGCTTCTAAAGGGGACTTGAAATATGAAATTCTTTTCCAAATTGTAACTGCCAAACATTAATATCTGACTTATGAGATGTTGCACTGCATCTGTTATGTGGTGATTTCTATAACTCTATCATAGTGAATGGTACTTCCATAAGGACCATCCAGTGAGTCACACTACTACACACGAGAAATCCCATTGACACAAGGAAATTGATACCTAGCATGTATATAACCATTATAATGTTCACTTTCTCTAAGAATTGTCATCTATAAGGATATAGGAAAGATTAAGAAACATTTATTACTATTTCTGAATTAGTATTTCTAAAGCTGAAACAGATAGAAAATCTATAAATCAGTGGGAGTTTGTCTCATTAATTATTTTAAGTATTAAATAGATGAGTAAAAATATTTTCTTTTCCTTTTAAATTTTTATGAGATTATCTTTTTTCTGATTTAATATGATTTCTGTATCAGTCATGCATCAGAGTTACTTTTTAAGAATAGAATAGTTAAGGGTAAGGTTCTATTACAGGTTGCAAGATTTTTTTAGATACTCTGGGGATAAAAAGAATAGCACACCTTCTGTAGATCATAGTTTAATATCTGAATACTGTGTAATCTTTACCTCTTCATAATTTTGTTAGTATCATTATTTGAGTATTTTGAGATGTGCAACTTTTTCATTTCATCCTAGATAGGAATTAATTACACCCTTGAGGAATTATGATTATACATTTTTATTACGTGGAGTTCCTCAAACCTGAAACACACAACCCTGGAGATAAAAAAAGGCCAATGTTTTTTACCCCTTTATGTGTTCTCTGCATTTCAAAAGTTTTTGGGATAATTCAGAGTTTGTGTTGGGATGCTGTATAACACTGGCTAGGGTTGTCACTTCTGCAGCGAGGCTGTCATTGCTCCCTGCTGTTCTCTCATTTCTTCTGAAAGAGTGGGAAGGGTAGCAAATATTGTGAACGGAATAATTCTGGCACACTCATCTTCATTTATGGCTTGAATAGTTCAACTTTTTATATATAGCTTTATTAGATTATTTCAATGCAATTGCTACTAAGTAGCTAATAAAGGGAATATAATGTAGACATCTGTAAGCACACTAAGCATGTGAAGAAGCAGGGTTACATTTTACATCTCAGATAATATTTTAAAACTAACTCAAAGGAGAGGTGCTTTATAGTCACCTTCTTTTCTCGCAGAACAGGTGTATAACTCCTACTCATTTCTAAGTTAAACCACCAAGAACAGTAAAGGATGATTTTCAGTGACAGAGGTCAGTACATGAAAAATTCAGGTCTGTTTTCTTCATACAGCTCACTAGGAAATATTTTGATCACTGTTTTATTTCTTGGATTTGTTCATTTTAGCTTTTATTTGCTGCAGACACCAGCCAGTATGGTCACCCAGCCCTTCCCCGAGCTGCATTTTCCCTCTTTGACCTCTAAGGATCAGGAATGACACACAGACTCCTTCATCCTTCCAAGCACTGTCAGACTTTCCAGTCGCCATCTTAACAAGTAGAAAAGGGACCACAGATCACCTCTGTTATGACTTTGGACTTTCCATAAATACTGAAACACAAAATGGAGGAAATATCTTGTTTGTTCATGTCTACTATGATGCCAAGAAACCAACTAGCTACACTTGCCTTGAAAAAATGATGGCATACATAATTATTGCTGTGTTTTAACTTTCAAGCGCTTCAGAATCATTAAAATTTTAGTCAGAATCAGCCTAAGCAAAGAATTACCTTAGTATTGCAATTCAGCCTCTTCCTCCCAATCTTTCCCTTCACACAGGTATTTGAGGCCTGATCCTGCTCTGAGGTCCTATGTTGAGTGCATGGTTAGCCCTTTTGTGTCTGTCTGTCCTCAGTCATCATTGTGTTCTTGTGCTCAGGAATCAGTCATTGTCCAAAACCAACTTGCAGGTGCAGATCTAATTTTCTGTTTTCTCTGCTCAGCAGTACAGGGCTTTAAAACCAAGATTTTTAAAGGCACTGTGACATCTATCCCCCACTGATTTTGATGAGAGCAAAATGTCTAAATACCTGGAAAAATCTTGTTATAAATGACTAGCAAAATCCAATTTTCCAAAGTGACTTAAGCAGACTTAGGAACCTGAGAACCCAGATACACAATTAGTTTACTATTACTCAACATGTTACAATTCATCAGTTTAGCTCAAACTTCAATTATTTCAGGCTAGACTAAACAACATTATCTTATATTTGCCACTGGCTAAGACTGAGTGCACAAACATTTAAAATTGTTCAGCTAATTCAGTATATCTTGTTAAATCATGGTAATATGACACTGTTCCCAGAGGAGGTTTATGTTTGAAAATCAGTGGAATTTGGAACTTTGAATAATGAATTTCTATGACAATATATTTTGTGCTGCATAAGCCTTGTAACACTGACAGTCCCTGTCTTTGCTCCAGCCCTTTGGCACAAGGTGGCAGAGTATCCCCTTCACTATGTTATGGCATCTGCTCATATGAGGCAGCTGTGTTTGCACTGAGAGTTACAGCATCTGTAGCTCATTCCAAAATGTATTTTGTGTTAATACATTAAAATCCATAATTATTTTGTGCAAGTACATCTTGGATATCTGAAGCTATCTCTATCCTGAATAACAACTAGTATGTATATAAGCCAGTTTTACATTAACTGCATTAGCAACAATGAAACTGTGGCGACACAGTTCACTGTGAGGCAACTACATCAGTATTTACCCAGCTTCTCAAACAGAGGATTTTCATTTTGTTGTAGGTACAGTAAAAGTACTTCCCAAGATAGAAAGTTAAAAGTTGATGTAAAACCAAAAAATGGCCACACTGAAGATCCATGTGGATCCATGTTACTTACATCTATGACTTGGAGCAGAGCATCAGAGTAGGGTCAACATGCTGTAGTATCTTTCATGGGATACCTTCAAAAATGGCAGCAGTCTGAATGTCATAGACTTCTAGTTCCAAGTTTTTGTAGTCTTTGTAACGTACTTCTAACTGCAATTCACCTGCTTAGTTTTTGATCTGGTGTCATCTTCTGCACTGTCATGCAGCAATGGATTTAACGGCATTTGGTCTAGAAAAAAAAAAAAAACACCTGATTTTGTTTATTTTGACCTATCTAGAAATTATATTTGATATTCTTCATCTCTTTACCTTTAACAGTCAGTTGTAACTGTCTTTCCTCAAGGTCACAGAGAAAGGCTGTGGTGGAGAAAAGGTCTGAATCTGTTTTCCTGATTTCTGTCTTGTGACACAGCCACAGATCCAGCCTTGTCTTGTATATATCAATTTAAACTATTTGGAATTCAGATGAGTTTGCCTTACTGCATTCCTAATTTGAATCAAGCTTGCTGACAGTGAATACTTCTTTAGGCTATTGCAGTATAGATAAGATATAATATTATGACAGAAATATTGCAGTGAGGGCACTGAAATGTTCCAGAACACCTCTCATATACCAGGATCCCAGGTGTTCCTGTTCATCTTATATATGTGCTTTATGCATATTTTTTATGTTGTGTTATCACACAGTAAACACTTTAAGTATGTGGGCTTTATTTCCAGGCTATTAACTGGTGGCTGTTTGTCCAGAGAATAACTTTGTCCTATTGATTACCAGTAATATCTTTCAGGTATGCTGCAGAATCTTTTGTGAATTATTATCATTTATTTAGTTGTCATAGGGAAATATGAGGATTATTACATTCCTGTGTTTTGTGCCAACATTCGCCTAAATCTAACTTAGTTTCCGTAAGTGAAGAACAGCTATTCTTTTGATTTGTTTGTTAGAACTTGTGACGATTTTTAAACCTTTCATATTATGGGCAAAGGTAAAAAGTATTTGTTGTCAGTCAGACACTTGGCCCCTTAGATATAATTTACAACTTCACTCCTTTTCTGGTTCCTAGCATCTTCTGCTCTGAGTGACTCTAGTCTGCAACTTTAGCATCAGTTCAAGAAGCCAACAGCTCCTTCCCCAGGACAGCATTTGGCCACTAAACTTTATTCAAGTAACAACTTTATTCTTTCCAAGATGGCTATTCCTACTCACTCGTGCCTCTTTATGTCTCTATAGATTTGCTCTTTATTGATAGACTGCGGTGACCTGCAAATTCAGTAATGCACATAACATGTTAGGAGGAAAATTGTTCTTCTGTATGAGGTGTTATTTCATAAATCAGTGTCTTTTTAATATCCCTGGTTTTTTTCATCAGCTGAAATAATTCTCATTGGTGGATCATTTCTCTTGTAAAGCAGTTTTACATAAAGCCGTTTTCTTAGCAATTGGATTATAATGATGTTGCTTGAGAAATAATTTCTCCATAAGTTTTATAGGCTTTTTTCTCGACTTTTAAGGAAGACAAACAACAGCAATCAATGAAAGATTTTTGTTCTGTTTTGCTTTCAGTAGTTTTTTTCATCGCATTGGAAAAAAGAACATTTAAAGGAAAAAAATATAATAAGCAAAATCCTCAGTCCTAATATAGACACACAAAGGCAAAATTGATACACAAGACTGTATCTTGTGCTAAAAATAAGATAATGGAAATTATTATTTATTACCTAAATGCCCTAAAGTTTTCTCTATTGCTAATAATAGTTAATGGGATGTTGGCCTCTTCAGTCTCAAGAAGAGACAATGAGAGAGGATAAAACTCTCTGAAGAAGGGTGCCAAGAGGATGGAGCCAGGCTCTTCTTTGTGGTGCCAAGCAATAGGCCAAGTGGCAATGGGAGAAACTGATGCAGAGAAAGTTCCACCTGAATATGAGGAAGAATTTCTTTACTGTGTGGGTGACCATGCACTGGAACAGGTTGCCCAGAGAGGTGATGGAGTCTCTCTCACTGGAGATATTCAAGAACTGTCTGGATGCAATCCTCTGCCATGTGCTCTAGGACAACCC
Organism: Lophotriccus pileatus; assembly: GCA_035583135.1. Classification (NCBI taxonomy): domain Eukaryota; kingdom Metazoa; phylum Chordata; class Aves; order Passeriformes; family Tyrannidae; genus Lophotriccus; species Lophotriccus pileatus. Next base: position 22,148,736 of record JAWWES010000041.1, on the reverse strand, counting down.
TGTTTGAGCATGGAGGTTGGACTAGATGACCCACTGTGGTCTCTTCCAACCTTACCCATTCTGTGATTCTGTAATACTTCTAATCACGTCTTAGACATTGAAGCAGCAGCTGTAAATTTAAGATACTTTGAATATATTTCCTTCCTTCATGTAGTCAGAAATGATGCACAGATACTTTTGTTAAACAGGTTCACATGCTTCTCCCAATAATTAGTTTTAAAAGTTAAAATCTCATTCCAGAGCATTGTGGCAAAATTTTGAGTAATTCCTGGCAGTATTCCAAACGTGCATTTGTGATTTATTTCTGTGTAGAGGAAGCATTGGTACTACTAGATATTATCAGCAAATATCAGACTCTTCATTGGAAATGTTTTTAATACATTGCTTGTTAAAGAGATAGGCTGGTTTACTCTGACAGTTTTTAAAACTGAATCTACTTTTTTTATTCCTTTCATCCATCTTTGAGTTTTGACATATGCTGTATTTGCATGAAGGCTTCAAGAGTTGAGATGACCTTGCAAAAGATCAAGAGGTGTGTCTTGAAGAATTACAATTTCTTGGAAGATGATTTATGTGATTACAGTGTAAAAGAGTACTTGCTCTATAGTGATTGATGACAACACTGGCAGTATTGACTGATCATTAGAAATATTTATATGGCAGATCCTTTAAGGTAGTGCAAGATGCGAAGGAAAGATTAAATGCATGTCAAGAAGACAGCAGTTTCTATGTTTATGGAATCAGAGATTGTAGTTCTTTCACAATACCTTTAATTATTTTCTTCATGTTTATCTTGTTTCACAGACACAAATGTACCATGAATGCTTTCAAAATGGCTTGTAGGCCACAAAAAATTTACAGTGCAGATGATGTAATTCACATATTTCAAAAACAGTTAAGTTTAATTTTTGAAATTATAAATCTCTGCTTATAAAAATATTTTTAGGTATAAAGCATATTCATAAAGATGTACTAGAGAGATAAATATATTGTTGCTTATCTGTTTCTCAAGATTTGCAATACAAACAGACTTTAAAAGAATTAACATAACTATGTTATTTGTGATTCTGGACATTGGAGTTTTCTACTGCACTATTTACCATGTTGTGTAGATACATTAATGACTAAGTAATCTTTAGTAAATTATATGCTAGTATTTCAGCTATTTATAGTCATTAAAAATAGATGGTCATTAAGGCAGTAATTTAAATACAAGCAGACCTGGAATTATCTCAGTTTCACCACATCACATAGCTCTATTAAAGAGAGCAGTTCAGTATTATTACTCTTAATTTACTTAGGTGCAAGTAAAAGCAAAGCCTCTTGGATGACGCGCTGGTTTATATAGTAACTGAAGGCATATAAACACATTCAAACCCTACCTAAATATATATTTATGTATACTGAAAGTTCCTATATAGTATGAGTAGAAGGACAACAGCTTGACAGAGTACAGTTAATATATTTAATTTATGATAGATCTCTTAAATAGGAGCATGTTTAGTTGGTTCAAGTTTCCTTTTCTTCTCTTTGTATTGCAGCATTATGAAAAATTTTCCTTACACTAAAGTCAAATTTTTGAAATTTTTTGAGTATTGAAGCAGGTTGCTCTGAGAGATTGTGTGGATTCCATCCTTGGAGATATTCAAAAGCTGTCTGGACATAGTCCTGGGAAGCAGGCTATAGGTGGCCCTGTGTGAGCATGGGGATTGAATCATCCAACCTCACTATTCTATGGTTCAGTCCTTCTGTGACCCCAGTCTGAAGTCAGAAGTGTCTCCATGTAAAAATGCACTGCTACAGTTCTGATAACAGGTTGCAAAACATGTAGCAAAAAATACAGAACAGTTAAGTGCTCATTAGGATGTACTGATTTCATTGTTTTCATGTAGTGAAATAAAGAGTGAGCCACATTTCTCAGGTTTTATCTTAGCATGTTTCCATACACCAGAACAGCTAGCTATTTCAGCTCATCAGAGGTAAAATGCTAAAGCTACTTATAGTATAAAACTAAATTTATCACTCCTTTTCTTGATCTTACATTTTATGGGTGTTAATTATTAGTTCCTTTTAATTATACTTCATGGCCTTTGTCCTGGAGACCATCCAAAGAGCAGATCATCATGGTAGGCAATTTAGTGAAACAGTTTCCAGGCATTATGCCATCCTCGAGACCATGTGAAATAATTGTTATTAAAACTAGAAAAATATTGGTATGCATATTCAGATTATAAACAATGGGAGGGAAATGGTTGACATTATTCCATGGAGTGCTATTAATTTGGTTTGGCTTTTACTATAATTCCTAACAACTTCAAAATTAAGAGCACTGAGAACAGTAGTGTGTCAGTTCTGTTGCTCCGTTTGCTGACAGAAAGCACAATGGTTTCTTATCTTTCTCAATCTATTTTAAGTTCATGTGTAGGTGTAAAAAAATCTCACCCCACTGCTTTGGAAGCAGCTGTTAGGCAGGCTTTGTCCTCAGAACAACATTACTTCTCAGCCGAGTGATTCAAACAGTTGAGGTGAAGTAAAACTTGCACCAGTTCTCACACAGGTCAGTGACATCAGTGAGGGACTACTGGTAAAGCCAGGTAAACCCTTGAGCTGCTAGACCATGCTGAAATGCTTGGATAACCACAGTTCCTTGTGCACAGCTACCACAACTACATTCTAACATTTGGTATTGGCGGGTTGCAGATGCAATCGAATATGTGTAAAGGCAATAAATGTCTATGTAGTTACACACAGATATAACATAACTATAGGTTAATTTAAGACTTTTGGGAACCTTTTATGGTTTTCCAACTATGTTTTTGTAGGAATTTTAAAATCTTATTACTTGAAGGAGCAGCCGTATAGAGAATGAGAAAAACTGACTCCCACAAAGACTTGCTGAATGAATAATTTTAGTTTCCTGAGTTGTCCCACTGCTGGCTTTATGCAAATCTGTGCTGTAATGGAAAATGATCTAATACTTTTAATGTGGTTTTTGCTCAGGTTAAAGTGCATTCAATGTAACCTCTGGTTGGAACAACTAGATGTGGCTCTCATAGGTTTTTCCCTCTTTTGATTTTGACAACACCTCATCTTGTTACTTTGTTTGTCTCCTTCTGCCTCTACTATTTCCTGCTTCTCTGTTTTTGAATCTTGGTGCATAATTTTCAGGACAGAATGGTTTCCCAATTTTTATCTGTAGTTAAAAAGTGATTCACATTATTTTACTCAGTTCAATGGCAACCCATAAAGATTTCTGAATCTTTTCGCACCCAATGAATTTCACAGTGAATATAATGTGGATGTAGATCCATGCTGCTAAGTAGCATCTTTCTAAACTGAAAACCATCTAATCAGAGTTAGTGCCAGGGCTTCAATATTACAAAGAACAGTTCTTATAAACTCAGGTCATTGTCCTAAGGGTTCATGGTAGTTTAAAGTAATAGTTTTTGCTTAATTATAATGATCCTTTCATGAACAGAATCTCATTTGTGTTAGTAGTCAAACGTTGATTTTAATTTGGAAAGTTCATTGCAAATAAGTTGTGTTCTCTTGATTTGCGTAATTATACTCAGTATATTAACGGCAAGGACTGCTCAGGCTTTTTAAAAACCTTTGAGCTCTCTGTAGAACAGTTATTGAAAGGAGTGGAGAGTATGCAATTCTCTTTGATCACTTTAATGAACCTCAGTGTTTTTATTGTCTGTTCACTTATATGCAAAGTGTAGTACAACTGTGTATTAGCTACTAATTAGAGTTTTATTCAAGCAAAACTAACATAAAAGCAACCTATGTCATAATTAAGATTTTGAACAATATTGTTTCTAATGATTATCAAAGTGCAAGACAAATGCTTTTTTAATTACTTTTAAATGCATATGCCTCATTGCAGAGCTTTTGCTCTTGGAGGTTTTTTTATGTTTATAAGGACTCAAGTTTTGTCAAAAAGGCAAGTTAGAGCATAGCCATTGTCACTGCCTCTGCCAGCTCATGGGCAGCAACAGAAAGGGGAAAACACTGTGAGAACAACATGAAATTTTTATGCCCTTGTTGGTCTCAGTTGCAAAATTTACATTTACATTTCCTTCAATGAATGTAGCAGCATTCTAATAAACCTCTCAGGCAATGAATGGCCAGTGGCTACAAGTAAGGACCACAGCTGTTGAGCCATGTTATACTTAGATGGATCATATTTAGACAATCCTTTACCACTTTTATTTGCTATATTCATGGGACATGACATTGTAATATGCATGAGATAAAATGCTCTCATTGTAATTCTGTTGCCAGTGCAGATCCTTTTTTTCCAGCAACAATTCAAGAGAGAGTGTATGGAAGGAGATAGTACTGTATTACCTAAACTGTTTGTGGTACAGTTGTGTATGTGAAAAATAGTAAAATAATATAACAAACATGTCTCTGACACAATCAGATACTGAGGAGGTGGGGGGAAAATAAACTTCCATCCAAAGAATACAGAGCCAGAGGCATAGTTAAAAAACACATATACAAGACAAAAGTATGTGAAATAGCTTCTTACGCAGGTAATTTTGCACTTAAGTACCACACCTGTTTGGAAATCGTAAGAAACAAGAAGAAAGGCCATAGGAATCGGCTTTATAAATTAGAGGAAAAAAAAATGTGGAGGAAACCTAAATATCACCCAAGCTTTAGCTAGAATAAAAGCATGGAACAGAGGACAGAATTTTTAGATGACTAATAAATCTTACTTTACAGCTTATATTGGACTTCAGTTATAAATAACTGTATATTTCTGCATATCTTAAAACAAAATCTGAAGTTTCCCTTTTGAGAGATCTGTTCCCATTCCCATTCCTAGCAGAATGGGATTTCTTATATGTTTTAGAAATTAGTAGCGTATAGTAACTAAGCTTTGGTTCTTAGAAGAAGCTGATTGACAATGGAGAGAAAAATTGAGAGTAATACTTCAGTGATCTCAGAAACAGGAGAGAGATGAGAAATTAGGATTAATTTTCCACTTTATATCGCTCTATATTTTCATCAATGCATCCAGATCCTTAATGCCATTCAGCCCTTGAAAAGAGCCTTCATTCTAATGTAGGCAATAGCATTACTGATGCCATCTGATAACAACCTACATGGTAACGAGATCCTCCAACCAAAGGTGCAAAATGAAATAAAATTATTACCTTCAAACACTAAAAACTGCAAGGAGATAATGGCATTCAGATTAGTATTAATTTCTGCCCAGACTTCCCTTTAGACTTTAGACTGAAGCATGCAGTGCAGTGGCTACATCCCAGCTTCCTGCAGCCAGCAGTGCAGCAGATGCAGGGACATGAGAAAGCCAAACACTGTCAGCTGAGTGGCTGTGTCCCTCCACTAAGGTATTTTTCAGTAACCTAAAAACTAAAGCATATGAGTGTTAAAGATATGTGATCCCTTTATGTGTTACTTATTGGTGTATTTCTGTTTCACACTTATCCACTGATAATTTCAGTATTTTCTTTGGCAAGTGATCTGAACAAGCCAGGGGCACAGATTTTAGTTAGATGTGTTACTCTGAGAAGCAATTGTTTTAGTCTTTGCACTAACAGTAGTAGGAATAGTGTTGTAGTAGGAATAATGTTCCAACTTAGCTATGGTCAAATAAAAGCCTCTAATAAAGTTCTATTAAAGTTCTATGTGACTTTAGCAAGCACACTTTTCTTTTTTTCATTTTCACATATGGCTTTACTGAAGACATCACTTCATTAACTGATGTCATGTCAGCAATTGTACCTGAAGGTTTTTGAAAGAGGGCATTAGATGGGTGTTAGAAGTGACACTTTGCTCTCATTAGACCTGTGAGATTGCTGAATCGCAGAACGGATCATCTGCTGGTCAAGCTCCTGCCACATTACCTTGAATTAGGGCCAAATGATCATACATTTATAGATTTTTATGTTGCCTCTTTTGGTCCCTCTACTAGCTCCCCTATATGGAAACAGAGATGCTTTAGAGAAATCTGATCCTTTCATCACTACAGCTTTCTGTTCACATACAAAGGTCACTGTAATCAAGATTTTCTTCGTCTCCATCCTACATCACCCATTCCTACAAATATTTATGCAATGGGGTACTGTCCACTCAGGGTCTGAGCAATATCTCGTCCATTCCCCTCCCAAAACTGACACATAAATGTCAAAGGGAAGATGAGAAACTAGAAGAGGTGGGGGACAGCAGCAGCTGGAGGAGGAAATGAGTTATGTGCCAGAATCAAAGCTAGCTGTACACTCTGGGCACAGCAGCAGCCGTGCAGGATCAGAGTGCTTTATCTTCTCTGGCACTTCCAGCTCTCACTTGCTAGCTGCTGTTCCAAATTGCCCCAAGATTCACTGTAAAGTACTGAGGAACCCATAACCAGAGTGCACGCTCAGTTCAGTGCAATCAGGTCTCAGGAGTCACCCCTGCTCTTAGTGCACTGTTGACAAACAAAGTTGTTACTGTATCAGGTCTAGTATGCCAACATGGCATAATTCTGGCATAATGGCATAATAACCTTCAGAAATTAGAAGGGGTAGCAATTATATCCTTAAAAAGTCACTTTTTGAATTAACTAATTAATCACTCATTGCCCCTGGCACTAATAAATCATTAGTTGTGTAGTGGCTCATTATAAGGTGCAATATGTAGAAGGGCTCATTTATGCAACCCCTTGCTGAATGTTGATTAGGTTATTTATAGATAATACATGCTTGTTATGATCAATTATGACTTAAATCTCTGTGAATATGTTTTTTAGTTGAAATGTAACAAGGTAAAGAGCTTATTTAAAGCATCTGTACTGTTAAATATTGTAAAAGAAGCTGTTAATACAGTATCTCTTCCAATATTATATCCTCCAGAGAAAGGGATCTTTTGTCTTGCTACACCGAAATCTGTTCCCATTTGCTCTTTAGCTTTGTTTTTCAATTGCTGTTCTGTCTACTTGAGTTATTCATGCTTCCCGAAGGAACTCTGCAACGTAAAAACTAAAGTAAAATACATGTTGTAAACAGACTTGAATGCATGAATGCAATTAAGTAGCATTATTCCAGTTTTATATGCTAATGTTCTAAAGGTTTCAAAAATACGATATGAAGTTAAAGTTATTGGATATATTAACCTGTGTTTTGAAAACACTGTCTAAATTTAAGAGAGATATAATTACCCCAAAGAAAGAGAAGGAGATAGAAAAAAAATGTTAGCAGAAATATTATGTGTTAATGTTTGCCAATTAGAGCCACTGAAGTATTTTTTTAATTGTTGCTTTTTTATTTTTGCCTCAGGAACAGAATTTACGACTAAAGAATTTAAAACATGCATTTCTGTCTAAAATGAACATAAGTAAAATATAAAAAACACTTCCATTCTTCTTTACTTTAAAAAGCCTGCAGTAGATTTAATCCCAATATACATGCACAGAAATCCCCTACCCCAATGAATTAGATCATCCCTAAGGGCAGCATTTTGCACCTCTAGATTAGCTGCTATGGCTTCAGCCAAAATCCCAGTCCTGTTAGCTAGTTGCAGTGGAAAACCCTGTTTGATATATCCCAGCCTCTTGTGGTTGACTGACTTCCACACTCAGGCTTCCACATAGAGGAAGGAAGGAAGGGGAGGAGGCAGCAATCTGAGGGGATTCCAGTTCTTATTCTGGAAGGAAAAAAAAAAAGAGGGAGCAGGGGGAACTCCAACCAATTGTTCTTGCAGAAAGCAGGTTTGCAAATTGAGAAAGTATCCAGAAGCCAGATGTGAGTAAAAGATAATGGTACAGAAGTGGTATGGAGCGCCTCTGAGCAGGGATAGAGATTATAGAGAAACCAAGGACGATGTTTAATAAATCTGGGACTACTGCTTTTCATTCAGTCTTCTCTGTGCTCAAGTCAGAGCTGTCTTGATATATCTGAGCCTCATTAGAGCTGTTTGGGACTTACTAATATGAGTCTGTCCTACAAAAGAGAAGAGGAGTTTATGGTACTCCTCTTGAAGAGGCTAGAAGATAATGCATAGCTGAGAAAAGAGTTCCCAGATAGAGTAGAAGAGTGTGTTAGCTTTGGATGTTTGCTGTCCTAGGGGAGGTTTGCCACGATGATATATAACTATGTAAAAACAGGTTATGTTCTTAAATACGGCTGACAGACACTGAGGTTCTTTGTCCCTTTCCCGCCAAAGTGGGGGATAGCACCTCCGGAAATAAGGAACAGGATGAGCTGGTTTTTCTCCAGGAGGGCAATGTACCACCATGGATACCCTGGAGAAATCACTCATGAAGGGTGAAAATTACCTTAGCAAGGAACACTGAGTCACCCAAATAGTTCTAAAAGACTGGGTAAGTGAGCCAGACAAGTGCTGTAGAAGAGTAAATCCCACTCTGGTAGCTACATCTCTCTCCTCAAAATAGTGAGGGAACAAACTGCCATTCATAACATCAGCATTACTTTACAGGAAGTTCCTATGTACCCTGTGACTCTGGTAATACATATTCATGACAGCTGTTGACATCTTCCTTTGGTGGTCACATAGGATAAAAGGCCCCATTTTCTGTGAATCAATATCCTACTCTTTGTTTAGAGGCATCAAAACCCTCCATGCCATAGAGGAATTGGCTCGAAATGCTATCAAGAGGTTGGTGAAGCCGGGGTCCAGTAAGGTAATAAAGACATGTTCAAACCTACCAATGAATTTAATCATGACAATTAATCACAAGCTTCTGATATACAAATGTTAAAATTACTGCTGTATCAGAACCTGAGATTGTTTCTGGGTTATCCCAAAGAAGGGAAGATATACTTCTGTTTTGATAACTATGCAGTAGTCAGCCTCAAACTCACACTTCTTGTAAAAATGCTCCTGTGAGCATTTTTATATGAGTTAATAAAAGAATGAAAATTTCAATGAATGGTATATAAAATAACTAAATCAAAAGCACTATTTAAAAATCAAAGGAAAAATATTTCCTACTTCTGTTAAATAAACTCAATTGGAACCTATTCAGTCACCTTCATAACTATTTAAAATGGTGATTGTGCAATACTTACGTGATCAAAGTTAATGTAATATTTATGCAATCAAAGTTAATGTTAAGATATATAATGATTTCACAAGATGAGCTGTGAATATAAATGACAAATTAACATAATTATTAAAGATCATAATATTTGCATGGAGAAAAAATGTTTTTTCAATAGTAATAGTTTGTCTCATTATCTCTAAGAGGATTCCATGTGTTATTTATTTTATGAGAAAGGTTCCATATGTCAGCTTATGATCTGACTTTTTTGACTGATTTTTTGGAAATAGCAGCAGTAAAAATGGGGTGGATTTATTTTTAATAGAATAGTATTTAAACCACAATTTTTTCTTCAGTGGTTCCTTCTCAAATCTTGAGTCCAATGCACCTAGGTCATTAAACTGAACAGGAACACTTAATTGTCCTCTTGCCTTTAAGTTTATATTCTATTGATGCATTTTGTGAAGTTGCCTTGTCTGAGTGAAAAAAATGGAGTCAAAAAGCCTGAGGGAGCTGTATGCAACTTCCCCAGAGCCGAGGTCCATGGTGGATCTTCCTCTCCCTGTACTCTGGGTAGACTCTTGCTCAGCTCCTGAGACAGCAGCCATCAGGGAGGGCAGTGCTCCTCCTGTCAGGGCGGGGCATGAAGGTCACCTGTCACTAGGAAACAGAGAAGAGATGTTATTGTGCCCAGCCTGCCATGCCGGCAGAAAAGGAGAGGCATTTTTCTGATGTGATTTTCTCCTCTTGCACTCACATGGCAAGGAAATATAATCAGGCTTTGCTCATTTTTGAAATACAAGTGGGGAAGAAGCCACAAAAGTGAAATCTCACTGAATGCTAAACTCTGCAAAAGTTTTGTGTTCCAAACTTGTACGTGAGATTTAGAATATAAGAAAAATAAGGGTTTGCTTTCCTTTGTTAGAAGATCAGAGACTCTTTATCCATTCTCAGTTAGTGACTATAGAAGAACACTTTAATTTTTCCTCATTATTTCTATTAATTATGCTCTATCTTATTCTAATTGCCATTTGGATTTGTCCGAAAAGGTTCTTAAACATTCCAAATGTCCTCCACCTGTAGTAGAATTATTTAGATCTGAGGTCTCTCAAAACCTCACCAAGTATCAAAGAGATGTTTGCCTGAGTTTTGGGGGCTTAACCGTTCAGTACAACGAGTAGCTTTGCTCAGGATTCCATGTCACAGACAGGAACAATTATTAGCTGTGAATATTTTTAATCTAGATTTGTGCAGAAGAGAGGTGGCCTTGGGACTAGAGTAAGTGACATGCCTCAAAAGTAGTGGCCATTGAAATGGGCTTTGAATTTTATGTTTAGTTAATGAATTCTTAATAACTTAGTTTCCATGAAGGTGGACTCATAATGTTGGCATATTTTGAGGTACTTGGTAAGGGTAAAATGGGCTTTTTAAATTCTGTGGAGTTGGTAGGTGTGGTTTATACGTCTATGTAACCATGTATACAGACACAACATAGTGTTTTCTCCTCATTTGTACCAATAATACTACCAGCAAACCTTCAGCACATGCATTTGTAATGTTACTTATGTATATTATAGTATTATACTGATATCAACTCTACTGTGCTCAGACAAAAAAAAAACAAGAGACTGTTCTAAAACTGTATAATTTATGAATACCATAGTTATTTCAGGAGATTATCTTTGTCCTCACGCAAATTATTTATTTTGTGCCTAATTGTACTGTAACCTTTAAAATTAAATTGAAATTACGGAATGCCTTAAAGCCTATCATATAGCAGCTGTCTCAGTCAGCTGGCTCGTCAGTCAATACAGACTGCAAATCACAACTATATTTGATCCTGACTGGGAGGCTATTTTGGGAATTGTGCCAGTCAACACTGAACAAGTTGTACTGAAGAGATCATACCCTTTGTAACTGGTGAAGTGAAAAACTCATAAATAATCTCAGCTACACAATAATTACTTCTGTTAAAAAAAAAAGGGGGGGGGGGCAGCCAAAAAGATTTTAAGGAAATTCCCATACCCAGTCTGCAACCTATTTTTTCCCTAAACATTCTGTCTTCCTGATTTTCTTTTCTCCTTTACCCTCCCAATTTTTTATTTCCTTCCTCTAAAAAAATTACTGCTTTTCCCAAATATTTTGATTCTATGAAACTTGCTGGGCAGCCACTGTCCTGGAGCATGCCCACTGGACACTGCTCTGGCTTTCTGGCTTGTCTTCTTCCTTTTCAGCCAAAGATCTTTGGCAATAAAATATTTCTTTATTATTTCACATCACTATAGGATTTTAATATCACATTGAAGCTTTGAGAGTTTTAGGTATTTTTTTTTTCTTTTGACTAATTTACTAAGCACACACTAAAATTCATTCATATGTGGATCTCTGTCAAGGTCTGTTATACTAGACTATCTGTTTTTTATTGGAGGAAATGTTTGGGGGAACTTCTTTTAAATGAATTGTAAATCATACATGTGTTTTTTTCTACATATGCACACATCCGTTAAATGGTTCCATTTGTGCCTCTATGGCTAAAACACCCTTTTTATATAGCCTTGGAAATGACATGTCACTTACCCTATTATACTGTGTTTTGTTGCTGGGCCACTTTATTGACCCCTATAAACATTGCAAACATCTCTGTGGCTTTAGGAGTGTTCAGACGCACAGTCACCCACACACATATATGCTCAGCTAGTTCCTTCATGCTTTCAGCAGACTTTTCCAATATGCACTTTCATGATTTCATCCTTAACCTAAAGGTACATCCCACAAGTACATGCTAACCTGCCTCAGTGTTTTCCTTCAAATCACAAATTCTGCCTTTCTTTTCTGCAATGCTTACAAAACCCCTGACAAAACTGTTGTCACTCACACTGACTAATGCTACCTCGGTGTGCCTCTGCAGGCTCTGTCTGCCTGCACTTGCCGATGAGCTGTCTTAAATCTAAATTGCCTGCTGCTGTTCTTCTATTTGCACAGTCCCTAGTGTAGTGCACACAGGAACTCTGCCTGTGCTTCTTTAAGGTTTTATACCCACAATAAACAACAATAATAACTGAAAAGTACCTAATACTGAGATTATCTTGCTAATAAGGGAAACAGAAGGAGGTGTGACTGTTTTCTTCTTAAATTGCTATGATAGTTCTTTCTTTTCTGGGCTTTTCTGAAGCAAATCTCATTTTACCTTGAAACAAATGAATTCTGTTTCTTCAGAAGTTTGTTTACAGATAGGATTTACCACAAAAATGGCTTTACTTAAATACTTTTAGATTTTAATTCAAAATTTAGTGTAGTGTTTTGGGAAGAATGAAATATAACATAATACCTGGTCTTTGATCCGAGTTTTCTTTAGAAGAAAAAGAGAAGGAAAGGGGTAGAGCAGTATTCACTGTGGAGGTGTGTGTGTCTTCCTCATTTCAAAAATATCATGCACTGAATCTCCGCTCCATGTCTCTCTCTGAAAGCTGCTTGTTCATGGCACTTACCCAAGCTGCTTTCCTCATTGCTGAACTTGAAATGCTCTCTCACCTTGGCACAGTTTCAACTATGTCAGTTAAATCAGAAAGAGGGAGAGTCAGGCCAACAACAAAAACACCTTTCCTGGAGAGATATGATGTTGACCCAGAAATAACACTGAGCAGCCAGAACATCGTTGCTACATTCAATTCAGTTTTAATAGAGGGAGAATGATATAGTAGTATCTGTGCACATTCAGTCATTGTTGTGTCTCCTGCTGTGACAGTGTGGGCTTGCTAGAAGATTTAAACAACGGAAAAGAAAAATAATGTGCAGCATATTAAGTGTTCTGCTTGCTACTCTGAAAAACAGTATAGCGCAACATTTAATCACTGACAAGCATCATTCTTTTATTATTAATAATCCATATGGAAAGTAGATTGCTTACAGTAGAATTTTTTCTGACTTATTTGAACTATGTATTTTAATACATTTGGGTATACTAATAAAAATAATGCTTTGCTGTGCAAAAATGCAAATACGGAAGCACATTATATTCAAGGATTTTATAGCAAAGGTTCAGAATACATTCAGAAAGTAAAGACCATGCCTTTATATTGAGGATTTACTTAAACAAAATTCTTCAAGTTGGCAACAAGTTTCTTTTGCACATTATTTTTTTTTACAGTACTATTGTCACAGTTGTGTGAGGTGTCAACAGGCTTTTCATCATGTCTATTCTGTATGAAAAATACACAGAAATTACTCCAAATCTTAAATGTAGTAAATATAAATGAGGTAAAAAAAATTATTCAGCTAGCAAAGACCTATTTTGTTCTTTTGGATCCAAATGGTATTGGATAGCATTTCAAAAGCATTCATCTTTGGCCTAACTTTATTTTCAGTGGTTTCAGCTCAGCTGATCACCCTACCCAAGGTGCAAATGAAGAAGAAAAATCACCAAGTCAAAGCTCAACACAGTTTAATTGGCTATTTTGGTATTTGCATCTTGTAAAAAGCCATCAGCTCAAATTTTTATGCTAATCAAAAAGTGCATTTTCCATTTGTTAAATTATTAACCTATGCTAAATTTACATTAAGTCAATGAAAATTTACGGGTTGAGTATCTATGCTGTCGGCAGTTAATGCAGAAAAAGATAAAACCATTAAGTTCATACGGAAGTCTGAGTGCAAATCATTTATTTAAATACATAATGGAATATTCTTGTCCTTCTCAGTCAATGGCCAGAAATGGCAAATGCCAAGTCCTTCAAAAAAATGGTGGTTGTTTCTCTGTTATTTACAAACTGTGTGACACAGTTAAGATATAGTTGACGATGTTTGTTTGCATCATGAACACATAGTTTTGCATTTTCATGAACGCAGCAGCAAAAGGATTTTCTTTAATTTTCTAAGTTGAAGTTCCATCTTTGATAGGACAGAGTAACACACTGTGTAATTGCAATGTGTATAAATTGAAAAACATGTTACTTTGGGATTTTCATATCACCAGTTAAAATTAAGTGTGTGCCTTTTCTGTATGTTCATGAAATTTAATTTCAACCTGAACAGTAAGAATATATTTAATAGTCTGCCTCAATCATTCTGTGTCATTATGTATTACTAAAGATTTCAGAATTTGTCAAATACATTCATTAAACATGACACTTGCAAGGATGGAGTAGGGTTTTTCTTGTACTAGATCTCCATTGGGAACAGCATATTTCATGGTGAATTTTTCTGGATGAAGCGATAGCAGTGTTGAGCTATTTTAAAATATATTTCCCATTTTTCTACAGTGCTTATAATGATTGGAGACTAATGCAAATGTCACTCCCTATAAAACCAAACTTTTAATGAGAAGAAATTAACTGATTCAGTATTGTTAGTAATATAATTTTAAAAGTCTTTAAGATGCTGATTCAAAAAGTCTTCCATTAAGAGTCTATTTAACATATGTAGCTCTAATTCTGCTACATGAGATTTCTAAATTGTCTAAGTTTTCTCTCTAGAACATTTAGTATTTCACTTTCTTTGAAGAAAAAAAAAAAACAAAAAGGACATGTTTATATAGGCTACATTTACAGTATTTTACTTTGCCTCTCTTAAAATACGTATGTCTATCATACATAGTGTATAATTAAAGTGAATATTAATGTATATATTTTTAAGCTATACGTATGGTGTGCCAGGTCCATTTCATGAGTTGCAAAATATATTCACTAATTTCACTGATCAGTTTTTTTCCTGAAGTACTAGAGTATTCACAGTGCACAAATGTAGTGAAAGCTTGTTGCATAATAATTAAGTTCATCATTTCAGAAATCACACCAAGTGGGGAGGGAAAACATACTCAGGTGGTTTCATGATGTTCTGTATTCGTTCTGTGGAACAATAGTATTTGGGGTACACAGCCTTCAAAAGACTGATTTTGCATCGTTGGCTGTCATGCTATGTATTGCCGCTTTTGTTTTCAGACCTTATCTGAGAGAAGGAGGATAAATGAGTCAAATAAGCATGAATGATGAGAGAAGAAAATTCCACAGGAATACTTCCAGCAGATGACATGTTGTCCTCAGAACTTGTGTTTAATTACCAGGACAGGTTTGTGCACAGACTGCATCTGTTTAGCATCCCAAAAATCTCCACACTTACTGGTGATCATACTGATTCTCTCTGGTAATCAATATGCCATTGAGAAATAACAGCCTAGCAAGGGCATATGACTAATAGTACCAATTCATGGCTGTTTCAGAATGTGAATCCTTCTCTAATAGCTGTTAATTTGGGTATCTGGAGACCAAGAATGATGTTTAAGAAAACACACTAAGTTTTTATGACTTTTCCTATAGTACAGGCATTTCATAATTGTACAGGAAGAAAAAAACTCTAATTATTATTAACTAATGATAAGAACTAATCAAGTAATACATTAATTAGTTTCATTCCATTTCCCATGTTAATATCTCCAGCTCATTTATATTTGATTTACATGAAGTATAAATGAACCTTAAGGGCTGTATTAATTAAATAATTGAGGAACTTGAAAAAATCAGAAACAACGAAACTACGTTATGATTACCAGTAAGAAGTTATTTCTCAGTCTATTTCTAATTCATCTCATAATATTAAGTTTCTGCACATTTGAGGCTAGGATACCAAAATGACTGTTATGCACAAAAATTCAAAAACTCTCCTATGATCTAATCTCTGAATTGTTTTTAATCCTACCAAAGAAGTTTTGCAGCACCTTCAGTTCCAGTGCTGGATACGTTTTTCAATTTACTGAACATCTTGTCCCTAATCCCCAGTGATATTTATACACTGGAAAATCCCCCTGGCTCTTTTACCAGCATAGTGCCATCAGAAGGATAGTCATGCTGTCTTCCCCTCCCAAGCCCTTCTCATACATAGAATATTCACCTAGTAACTGGGATATCTTGCCTCAAAGCTTTGCTTAGCCCGGACAGGGAGAAGACCCAAACTATAGTGCCTCACACCTAGGTTAGTCTCTACCTACTGGACTAAAAGGCAGTAGGAGCCGGTACACTTCCAGTATTATTTAAAAATGCTATACATGTTATAATGAAATAGATTTTTGCAGTCTTTTGAGAATGATCTAACCCAGCAACAATTCCAAGTGAGAGATACCTAGTCTATATTTTCACTGGGGCTGATGCCAAACAATTTGGCACTAAAACCCCAAGATGTGTAGAGCCAGCCACAGAAACGTGGCTTCTTGGGAGTTTTGCTAGTAGATATTTAAGTGCCAGAGCTGGAGCACTGTTTTTAAGGTACACTCTTTGCGCTTGGTTGTCAAAATGACATTTGGGATCTAAGCTGCTGTGCAAATCCTAACTTTATAGCTCTAATCCTAAACTGAATCCATTTTTCCATGTCACTGTAACTTGATTCCTTAGGTTTACAAAGAGCTGATAAAGGAAGCAACTGCAGTGTCAATATATGAAAACCTTGTTTGTTCTCTTTAAACTGTTAAAAATCTCCCTGTGACAAAAGAAATTGTCAAACTCAATTAGCACTGCTTTCTCTTTTTAAACCACCATGCCTGCCCCCTCTGGATTTAGGTGTTTGCAATAGGGATACACATAGGAAATTTCTCTGTTCAACAAATTCCTTTGTAGTGCTGTGTACAATTCATTTCTCAGTGGAATAAGACAAGACTCCTGGCAGTTGCCATCTCAGAAATGTAGCAGTTCCATAATATTTCTTCTTACTATTGAAGAAGAAGCATCCACAACCAAAATGCTTAATGCGTTCTTGGAATCAAGATTTTCCGAAAGTTCTTTGTGCTACAGCTTTCATCAGCCTTATAAGGTGACTTAAAATGCTTCCGAAAATAAAAGGCGTATCTGTGGTCCCACCTGAATTCAACTGTTATGAAATACTTTTATGAAATATGAAATATTTTAGAATATTTACATGTTTTAAGGGAAAAAAGCTTAATTAGAATTGTGGGAGGTTTTTTATGTCAACCTTGTAATGGAAACAAGTTAGCATTAAGAGAAAGTATGAATAACTAGTGACTACCTAATATTTTTAAATATTGTGTAGGGATGTTTAAACCGGAGAAAAAAATTTGCTGAGTTAATGATTGGAAGTATGCAGCAACTTATGCCCTAAACATATGGTGACATATTTCTAGAAGAAGCGTTATGCAAACATCATCTTGTACAATTGTGTCTGTGTGTATAATATTAAAAATTGTAGACCTGTAACCATTCTGCGGCCCTAAAATTTAAGGACATGGTGCAGCGTGCATTCACACAACTTAATTTTATTTCCCTTGTAGAGTGGTGGGAAGAGCGTGTGGAACACACCATTCCCTGTACTGTGGGCTTTTCATTTAGAGGGCTTGTCCCATATTCTTCTAGTAAAAATAAAAAGAAACACGAGGATTTATGTGTTGGTGTATACATTGATCCACATTTTGAGTTGGTTTTTTTTTCCAAATAAACTTCCTCACATCGTTATGATGGATCTTTTGAGTATTATGAATATAGTAGCCCAACAATCAAACCTGCATCATATAGCTGAGTGCAGTTTTGAATTAAGGTAAATTCTAATGATTTTTCTACAGTATAATTGTATTCAGCACAGCCTTGACCAGGAACAGCTACGTGTTTGCATTCTTCCCCTCCAAGTTATTTACAGCAGAAGTGTCATGAGAGGGCTGCAAGCTGACAAAGTCATGACTTTTTCGTTCATGTCCTGCACAGTCCCTTTTGAGTGTGTCTTTTAAAACTGATGAAATACCTGGAGAGGCTAATTGTCCAGGCATTTTTAGAAGATGTGCAGAGGAAGGCAGAAGTCTCTGACAGCTGGGCCATCTGGTCAGAGATTAGAGACATGCTCATTCTGGTAATGTGAGAGTTTAAATTAAGCATATGAATTAAGATCCCTGATTAGATGGCTGGGCTATCACATACAGACCATACAAAGAAAGAGTTGTCACTAAGAGCAGTATGTAACTATGAAGGTATTCAGTCAGGATTAGGTTTTGTGTACATTAAAATGATGTGCATACCCTGCTGTGTCATAATTTGTGAACTGCCTTTCTCACAACACGAAGCAGCATTTTCACACATTTTGGAGAATCCTAATCTATTAGAATTAAGTGGTCTCTTGGGTCCCTTAAGCTCAGAGGCAAGTTGGTCTTTTACTTGAGTATTTAAAAATTTCACCCCCTGCAAAGATCATAAATTTCCCAGTCATTCTGATAATATGTTTTTTCTCCTGAAGCAGATAATTGTTGCTGGATGTATTAATTTTTGCCTCCAATTTTGAAGATGTATTTGGATGGTGTAAGGAAAAAAAAACCGAACAACTGTCTTTGTGGTGGGTTCTTATTCATTTTCCACTGGTATTCAATGCTCAGATTTTTCTATATGCAAATTTTAAACAAAAACTAGATATCTCCTAAAAATTAATTTCAGCTTGTACTATTGGCTATTTTCAGTGTGTTGGCTAGTTACATTAGTCATATGATACTGTTTATGTTAAGTCATATAACCCTCTTGGAATCAGGGAATGTAAAACAGGACTGCATAACTATCAACAGATTTGTTGTCATGATTTGCGATTACCTCAGAAATTAAGCTTAACTAGAAGAAAGAGTAAAATTCAAAATATAAAAACTGCATTAACTTTAGTGAAGCATATGTATTAAATAATTAATATTAATAATGTAAATATCTTCAATGAGTGTAGTAATAGCCATTTCGCATACACAATTTAAGCAATGTGATATCAGTCTAGAATATTATGTTTCTAAAACATTACTGTTACTGGTACTACTTATCATTCAGCATATTTTATTATAAATATGTCATATTTATATATTGTGATTTCTTGTAATTTAATTTTGTAGATATAATTACAGAAAATCTCCCTCTCATTTGCAGTTTCTTCCAACTAACATAATTACTGTAAAACACAGGGGTTTATACTTCTAAAATTAATTTGAAAAACTTTATACACCCCAAAAAAGTGCTCAGAAGTATGTTCTTAACTAAGAGATAATGTCAATGGAAGCAAAAGTTGTCTTGGGTTATTTGTCTCCAGCTGCCACATTAATGCTGAGGCAGAGCCAAGACATTTATTTTCAAAGTTGAAAACATTGATCTTATGACAGTGCTCTATTATGATGACTTCATTCCTATTATGTCAAGAAATTGATAAAGAGGTAACCATTTTATCAGATGAATTGCATTGCAAGAGAGTGACAGATGTTCAGTTTAATGGTATTCATTTGCTTCATCCTAAATTGACCCTATTTATCCAATCAGGTGCTAGATTAAATTTTCAAGTAAGTCACACTAATTGCAAATGGAACTCTTAATCATAATGGTGAATGAAAGAAAAATGATTGTTGAATAAGAGATGACAATATTGGTCATCTCACTCTTATTATAAAGACATTTAGACTTATCACTGCAATATAAAAGGAGTGTTTTAAGGTTTAGGATTCACTTTATGTGTAATATGTAAATTACATGTCTAACTTCCAGAACTGCACTGAATGGGTCAATTTTCTGGCACCAGTGGAACAATCAGAAATATCAATATGGTGATTAGAGAAACAGATTATTTTAAATGAATGATTGGCTTAAATCATTAATTTCCATAACATAACTTTATGACATTATGCAGTCAACAAATAGTTTAATGTTGCAATGTGTTCTAGAGTTTACCAATATGAGACTACAATCTAGAAGCTGAGGTTATCCATAAAGGCAAAATATACATATACTAATTCACTTTTCTTCTTTATTATTATTCTTCTCATTTCTGTGGAAGGCATATGTTTTTAAATGAAGATAGGACGTTTTACCAAAGTCCAATTTTTTAGCTTTTCAGTTGTATTCAGATTTAACCTTGAATGTTTTTTTCAGTGGCATGACATGGTGCCCTAGAAGCAGGGGCTGCTTGTTTTCAGTCCCACTGTGGCCAAAGGAAAAACACTGGCTCCAGATAAAGCTAGTAAAAATGTTATCCGTCTTGCTCAGGAGAAGTTTATTTCTACCTGTAGATTACTGGGAAAACCTACAGAGTCTGTCTTCTTAAATGAAGCACCTAAAATAGAATTACTTAAGCCTTGGTTTTCACATATTTGAATTTTATTTTTTTTAATTCATGTTGCCACTTCACTATAAGAACTTCAGCTCCTACAATGAAGTTAGGAGTCGGCAGCACTCCCAATAGCCAATACCAGGTTTTAACTTCAGAGGTGATGCTGTTCAGAAAACTTTGTAAAGTATAGCTATTGCAATATTTTCGTCCTTTTAATCCCTGGGGGGGAAGAGTTAATCTAATACACTGAAACTTTAAAATCACATTACATTGTCAGAAGCACGTTTCCATTTCCTCAAGGCATTGTTACCGAGATGTTAAGTTCACTGCAAAGTTTAACATTTAACCACTTGTTCTACATGATAAATGGAGATGGAAGGGGTCATCAGGTCCTCAGAAACAGAATATTTGGAAAAGTACATTCTGAGTTCCTCTATTAAGGGGACGAAAAAAAGTAATCAATCTTTTTCTTCTTGGGTCAGTTAAAGCTATGGATTTTGTGAAGCTGCAAGAGTCTGTTTTCCTTTACTTGTATGAGGATGCCTTAAATCAATATTTATATGTAAGGACTCTTTTAGTTGCAATTTCTCTCATGCAGGTTTCACTTTGAAAAATGTAATGGGTGTGGCTTCTAAAAAAGAAAGAAAAGAAGTGATTTCAAGAAATAAAAAAGAGAGCAAACACAAAGCATGCAAAGTAAAAATAAAAAGCAGGAGAAAAATCTCTAGAAAACGGAGACATTAGGGTTTTTTAACACCTTGTTTTCTATGAAGAAAAATGAATATGAGTTTAAGTAACTTCACAATGCAGGGAAACAAAATCCAAACCAGCACTTATACAAATAACATTAAAGCATAAAAACATATAGCACTTTTTGAGATATTGCTATGGGTTTTTTAGTACCATTTTAGTGTAGTTAAAAGTGAACAGTGTGAAACCTTGTTTCCTTAGACCTCAAGCAGAGTTTAGTTACTCTAGTTCTGTAATGTCTGAATTTAAAGACTGGTCACAAGGCAAAGATGTTTTGTTGGAAACAAAAGTGTTTGGCAATTCAAATAACAAGAAAAAAAGCTTCAAGATTTTCATTCAAAAGCTCTCATTCCCTTAAAAATTTAGGGATCCCTGCATCTAAAAACTGAGATGAGCCTTCCATATTCTCCCAGCAGCAAAAATTGACGCAGCCTCTGGAAGCCACTGGAAGTGCCAATCATCTGAAAGGCCTTCTGTTCCCTAAGTCTCCTGCTCTTTTCTGTCTGTTGACTCATCCTCCCTGTGGACAGCTGTGGGACACCTGTGACCTGCTGTCTTTAACTCCACTTCGTCCCCCTGCTGGTGCTACAGGGTGGACTTTGCTTCACTTAACACCTTTGTCTCTACACATCACAAGTGTAGTACAGCTATAGTAGTTGTAGTACCACAATTACTGAACTTGGGGTTTCTTTAAAGTCACTGAAGACAAATGGGAACTTGCAGCTTTGCTCACAGAGCGTTCTCCACTTTTTATCACATTAAGATCTGTTTAGTATTATTTCAGTAAGGTAAAGATTACACAAGCCCATTTATACAATCCTTACTAAAAAAAAGTACATTAACTACAGTCTGTATTTCTCAAAGTTTAAGCAGGGTCCATTTGAATATCATCTGTTTCTGTTTGACATAGTAAGCTGGAAATTAGAAGTAATTTGATCACAAGAAAATGTTTCGGTCCCTACAAGAAAAATAGTTTTTAAAAAGGTTCTTTTGAAAAAGCCCAAATAAAGCCACTGTGGATATTGAGACTGCTGTGAAAATAGGCACTGCACTATGTAATCCAGATCTAAGGGAAAAAAACAGTGCTAGAGTAAAGGGGAAAATTAAGGTGAAAAAACTACTATGCATTAGGTTTAAATTAATTTTTCATAGCACATGATTAGACTTGAATATCTGATCTTCTTCTATTAGGAAAATGAGGATGTGATTGATGGAAGGCGAACATTTTAATATGCACCCCCCAGATCTTGGCTAGATACTTTTCTGGATTCTCAAAATTATCTTCTGCCCCAAAGCATGTTCATAAATGATTCAATGTTGATATAAAAATGGCTGATTTCCACAGAGGCCCTAGCTGGCTTCTGAGGCCCTGGAATGACATTTTATTACATAAAACTTGCAACACATTAACAAATCTGAAGAATTTAGATCTTCTTCATTCTAAAATGAACACTGAAATGCTTGCTAACCTTGCACAGACAATGGAAAAATTATTTAGGTTTCAAATTATTGTATGTTTATCACAAAGCTTCATCAACTGATCAGTTGAACCTCAAGTAGTTCATAGGAAATAATTTTTTGAAAATCACAGCTACAGAACAATATCTTAACACACTTGGAGAACCGTTGTGTAAAAACTTGAAGGAAATATTTCTGATTATTGTGAATGCAGCAGTGTTTAAAATAGTTTTCAGTCCTTTAATGGCAAAGGAGTCCTGGAACTTTATTTGTCTCATCTTCTCCAGACATTTTTTAAGTGCTTACATGTTAGTATTAATAGCTCTCTCGCTAGTTAGTTTGGATGAAGATCTAGTGAACACTGTCCACCAGGACTGATGTCATCCCCTTACTTCTCTCCATTGGTGCCTTTTCTTTATATTTCAGGTGTTTGTCTTTCCTGGTGCCTCCAAGATTGCAGGGAGCAGTTTTAAATTAGCAGCATGCTGTTAACTGAAGAGTATAGCAAATTTTGGTAAATTACACGGGTTTCTACAATGTACACTACAGAGCTTTCATCAAACTAACTATGGAGTTCCAGGAAAATAATCTGAATTCCAGACTTCTATCAAAAGAGACATTATTGAGATCAAGGGCAATTGTGTCCTAGAATCAGGAAGAAACTGCAGACTATACTCCATTTATTTTACACAGTCAATACAATATCACAGATGTCAAAGTGATTTTCAAAGGCAGTTAAAAAAAATTAACTTGCTAATAAGTTCATAAAGAAGAAGGGGAGGAACTACCAGTTGAATAGGAGAGAAACACCCTATTGGAAGAAAAAGAAGTGCAGTGTAAGAAAATTGCAGTGGGAAAGAGTAAAAAAAAAGAAAAGGTAATAATATGAATACTAAAGAAGAATAGGGAAAAGTAAAAGATGGGAATTACAGAAAACAAAAAGAAAGTGAATAACAAAACTAGACTTGGAAAATGCATCCTATGAACAAGAACCTTTTTTATTTCTCCAGTCATTGTATCTGCATACACCTGTATCTTGTATCATACATAGCATTACTTTATCCTAGACCTCTCTCTGTTGTTTAATTATAATCTCAGTAATATCTCTTCATAGGGTCCTAGCTAGTACAGTTCTCTACAGTTCTTTATTTGCAGAACAGATTTGGCCTCTATCAATATCTAGTGTCAGAAAAAATAGATTTCTACTTTCCAAAATGAATTTTCAACTACTTCCCCAGCATTATAATGAGTTGTCCAATCTGTTGAGAGGCCATCCTCACTGAGAGACACCATCCCAGCATTGGCCATCAAAACTCAGTGGCCACTGAAATAGTTAAAATTCATGGAATAGGATACTGCATCACATAATTTTGAAAGTGCTGTAGAAATATAATCCAGTTTGTATGGTTCACTTCCTTGTGAAAAGGCCAGAAGTGAGTAATCCATACTATTCACAGTGACTTTGATAAAACCTTTGCATGCCTCTGTACTCATTGATACTCCCTCTGTGTCACTACATGTCATAGCAAAAAAAAAAAAAAAAAAGTTTTTTCAAAGGTATTAGACTTTTATCTTACTGTGTCTGTTTTTGTAATATTATATTTGCCAGGAGTGGTCTAGATCTACTGTGAAAAACCTGTGGGTAATATTAAAACCTTTAAAAGATGCCTAAAGAGCTCTCATACACACAAAGATGCAGTCGCTATTAAAATATAAAATAAATAAATAAAATTGAAAATAAATCCTATTTCAAACTTTTTCTGTCTGAAATCTGTCACGCCTTCTGTTAGATCTTATTAGGGAGAAGACTTATTGTCCTTCCATAGAAATTTTTAAATACACTTTCCTGTGTCTTATGATTTATTTGTATTAGGAACCCTTAAAATCCATCCAGCCATCTATCTGTGAGGCGGCAGGTATTGTGAGGGGCAACTGACCATGTCTCAGCTGCTCACCTAAACTCTTGCTGTAGCCAAATTGAGAAAGAGGTATCTTTCAATCATGATACTTCTCATCCTAAAGAGATGATATATCTCCTCTAAAATACATGAGACAAATTGTATCTGAAGAATGTCTTTTTCTCTTCCTTGACTATAAAAGGAACCTAGCATGGCCAGTTCTGGTGCAGACATCTACGCTGTGGATGCTTTAATCCAGATGCAATAAATTTCATCACATGTCACTATCTGCAACTGGCTTACTAGTATTATTATTGTTGTTATTATTATTATTTATATAATATAACTTGGAGCCCCACTGTACTGTTATACAAAGAAACAATAGCAGAAACTCTCTGACTCAGAGAACAGATGAGAAACAAAAGTAGAAGTTCTCATATTACTGGTAGGTGAATAAAACACAGAGTAATTAAACTCTTCTCAGTTAAGTTTTCTTTATGTAGGTGAACAGCATTTAGTGCAGTGTGGCCCCCCGACTGCAGTTCTGAGGTGTCAGGGCACTGCTGATTAAAGCAATGAAATTTAGAAAAGTCCCACAGGGAATCTGCAAAAGACCCAATGACTGAACCCTTCTTTCCTAAGCCTAATCTAGTGCTAAATTACAAATCTCTTTCCCCGGTTATTTTTTTCTACTACAACTAATGAATTTCTAAGTGATTGACTGATTCCTACAATAAAGCACACATTCATTTTGCAAATGTGGTTGAGGACCAATGTGTTAAAGTGTTGTCTGGGGAAAGAGAAATTGTTCCTGATATTTTTCCATAGAAAAAGAGGATTTTATTACCCCACTTTTCAGATTACCAATCTTACCAAAATTTATAAAATATTTACTTGCCACTTAATTTAAATTGAAATTATTTCCATTAAAAAAAATCTATCTGTATTCAAGAGCAAGAATAGTTATTTTAGAATATGAAGAAAATTTGCAAATAATTCAGCATGGTAATAGTTGATATTAACTGAATAACAGAAAAGAATGAGTACTTTCAGCTCTAGACTTCTTCATTTATGTCATAAATGATCTGTAATTGTTCTCTCTAAAACATGTCTGTAATTTTCTCATGATTGCATCCCATTTATAAACCACATACAACCACTAGCAATATTCCCTTTGTTTGAAAATAGTCTAATTTTACAGACCATACCTTTTCCTGATATAATGTATTAATAACATTCTTCAAGTTTTCAACTGAAGGTCTGCATAATCCTCCCTAAAGCATCCCAGAAGTAACAGGTTAATTACTTGGAAATTAATTCTATGTGTAGCAGGTATAAAACATTAGCAATTTACCCTATAAGAGTAATACTTTTAATTTTTTTATATTCATTAGCATTTCAAAACTAACTGAATCTTCAATATCTTCTCCCCTCTTCCTTCTCTTTCGCTACTTATTTGTCAGTGGCAGACTAGAAGGAAGCAGAGGATTAGATTAAGAATGAATGCTATTTCGTTCACCTTTCTGAAAGGCTGACCCTAAATCAAGTGAGAATAAAGGGGACACAAAATAGCAAAAGAATCAAGTTGCAAATGGTAATATGTGGAGTTTTTTCCCCTAGCTGGTTTGGATGTGATGGTGAGAAAGAGTCTGGGATGGTGAAAGGCAGAGATGGAAGGACAGGAACAGTTTTCACAAGATCAGGACAAGGCATCCAGTTATAAAACACTGTGCCATAAGAATTCATGTCCTTGTGTCTTTAGAGAAAGAAATAATTTAGCTACAGGGGAATTTTATAGCAATTTTTCTTTCTAACTAATATATCAGATTTTCTTGGCACACTCACATTAAGTCCCCATTATAGTGGTTTGGCATTAAGAAGAGTAGTGTCATAGAAGTTTTTGCTGAGAAGCATCAAAGAGCAAAAGACACCTTGTATGAGTGAACAGAAGCACATGTCAGCAAAACATTATGTAGTATTTTCTGAAAAAATACTGCAAATGTTGCCATTTAAAAAGAGGGGAACCCTGACCTGTCTTTAAGTTCAAAGCCAGTTACATGCATTATATCCACATTTTAATATCCAGATGTTTTCCATTTTAATCAGATTTTGGTGTTTTGATTCAATCTCTTTAGTGAGAGTCTGGAGAATTAAAATCTGAAACTGAGATGCTTAAAACCTCAGCCCAGTTACTTGCCTTAAGAATGACTGGAAACTTATTTTTTCAGATTTTAATTTTGTTTGTTGTGTATCAGAAAAAGAATTTTCTAGTTTCACGTCTTTTATACTTGGGGTTTGTGCAAATTCTGAGAACTCAATTTTACAGAGTATTGGTCTACTGAAAAGATGTTGCAGTGAATTTTAATAGCAAAATAATTAAATTTTTTTTTACATACATGTTACGAAAAGTATTTCTTGAGCTTCAAAAAAGAACTTCTTGTTCTTGGCTTCAGCTGCTCTTAAGGACAGCAATAAAACCAACATCTGAAATACACCAAAAGCTATCATGAAAAATTATAAATAAATAAATAAAAATATTTTTCCCCTTCTTTACCTTGTGTATCCAGTAAGCTGGTATAAAAATATAGGCCTTATGATACTCCTTGATTCTAAGAGTGAACCAAAAAATGTGGAAGTTGAACCCTCCTTAAGAGCAGTTCCTCAAGTACAGTGCTTGATAACAGAAGACGTCTGCTTTTAAAGTCAGATGGACTCGCAGCATTGTTTGAAACTGATTTAGGATTCTGCCTGAAGAAAAGTACTACCCTCAAGTTTGACAAAGACTGAATTTGCAAAGGATCCAGAAAAATGTTTGAAAATTGTAGATACTTGGCTTAGTAAGAAATATCTGATTAGTGAATGAGAGAGAAGACACATTTAATAATCAAGCTGTGGATGGAGAAGCGTCAGTAAACAATTTTTACTTTATGGCAATTCTAAATCTGTATGTGTTTGAGCTGATTCTTTTTTCTTTTTATGAGGTATCTTATTTTCAGTAATAATGTGTGCAGTAGCATAGGATCTTCCATTCAAGAATCCTAAGCGTGCAACAGATTAATTAATGTTACACTTTAATAGCACAAAACTGAAATTTCTGAACAGAACAGCAGAAATCTAGTAAATTGGAAACAATGATTCAACATAGGACTACAACTCAGAATCCTATATCAGAGCCCTCTTGGATTTGAACATAGAAAACCATACTAATTTTCCTTCAGTTTTCTTTGCAGAGAACTGGAAGGTCTTTAAAAATATTTCTAGTGCTAATAACTTCTGAACAATCTTTCTGCCTCTTTCTGGTTTGCTTAATTTATTATCTTGAAAATTATCCTCAAAGAAAAATGAGTTTTATTTAGGGAGCTGAACTTTGTTTTGCAAAATACAGCTTTGTACAATGTCTCTTCTTTCCATGCTCTGTATATTAGTGCATTTCCAATTCCATACTTCAGAACACAGGCACATAAACAACAGGCAATTGTTTTCCTAATGAATATGATAGGTATAGAAATCCCTCTCACTTTTGCTTTTTATGTGTCATCAGGGCTGCTAGAAAAACTGACACATCATTATTCAGTCCCAGTTTCAATGGCAGTGTGATTTTTGTAGTTATGGATTCTTAAAACTGTGGAGCATATAAGAAATATTAACTGCACTCTTGCTGTATGATGCGCCAGCACACATAGCTTGTACTGCAGTCATGAATGTAGTGCCTAGTACGGGCCTTTCTAATTCGCAGTAATTAATTTTTCACTTAAATTCAGTTACAGCTACATCACTGCTGTCACCGTTACCTTCTATGGCTTCCTTTTTTCCCCATTTATCTTAATGACAGCCAGGGATCCTTTTGCAGACGTCTGTATTGGGCCCTTTGTGATAAGCACAATTTAACATGCTTCTCAACATCATGTAAGAACTCCTCCAGTATTTCAGCTACCAGGAAAATATCTGCATATGAGACAAATGTCTTGTCTACGTTAGCTCTGTAAGAATTAAAAATAAAAACATAAATGCAATAGATAAACAATTACAGTATACGTTTGTGACTTTTCTCCCAGCAAAACATAGCAAAGCCCAAGGTGCATGCTGTTATTAGGTTTTTGAAGGACAGTTCTTGTTCTCTCCTTGCTCAGATAACAGCCTTGCATGACAGCAAAACCATAGCAGCCAGTCTGTAAGCAAGAGCTTAATAATGTGTATTGTGCTGTGGTTTCTAATCTGCCATGGTCCAGATTAGTTTTAAGAACATATCAAAGTAAATTACAATAGCAGCTTTAGGAATGGGGTTTTCTTACTTGTTTGCACACTGTTAAAATGTTTTAATAGGTTTCAGAAATCTGTTGACATAAAATAATTCAATTCATTATGATGCTTCTAACAATAGACTCTGAATTACTTTGTACCTTTCTATAGTTAAGCACAGGATATTATATAGTGAATACCTAGAACATTTATTTTACATCTTACTAGGCAAAACCTTTGTATTACAGACACATACACAATGCCTGTACACCTTAGAGAGTTGCATGTATTAGGAATGATTAAAGAACAGTAAATGATTATATTGAAATGCTGAGCAATTTGTGGCAAACTGCAAAATATAAAATAAAACCTATAATGAAAGCTCTAGTCTAACTTGCGCTTTCTGCTCCAGTCAAATTGTACCATAATTTAAACAGAAAACTGGTGCAATGCATTCAGTGGAATTTCCATTAGATTTTTCTATTGTCACTAGGATTTTTTTTTGGTAGGTAACTTCCAAGACAGTGCCTGCTGTAGTGCTTTGAAGAGAAGCCCAGCAACAAAAGATTCTCACTTGTACTGCACATATGTGGTAAAAGTAGCATTGGGACTTCCCTAGGCTATAAATATAACTGGAAGATGGCTAGGGATGGCAGAAGGCCAGTAAATTTTGCTTCCCTAGTCTCAGAGTGCCGGGATGTGCCATGATGATAATTGAACTAGTACTAAAAAGGAACCTTTCAGATTTTCAGTATACCTAAATAGAACTCATTCACATACAAATTAATAACACCAAGCAAAATACTGGCAAGAAAAATGCAAATTCACTGAAGATCTAAGGCTATTTTTGCATTTTTTTGAGGTTGGATATTTCTCCTCTAGCAGAATCTGCTGCTAAGGCTGTTTATTTTTAAGGCAAGAAATGGGAAACCTTTTGAAAACATGAAAATACAATTCTTCAAAAGCATGCTTGTTTTCTCCAGCAAATAAGAAAATATGAGCTGCTTTCACTTTCCTCCAGCCAAAAGCCTGCTGCCCTTTTAACAGGCTGCTGTGCATGTTGGTGCATTTGACTCTGTATGCAGGGTGGGCAGGTCTGACATCAACCTCCCAGGAACAGAGGAGTCATGTAATGGTTTTGATTAGCAAGGATCTTAAAGACCATCTAGTTCTAACTCCTCTGCCTTGGACAGAGACACCTTCCAAAAGACCAGGTTGCTCAGAGCCCCATCCATCCTGGTCTTGAACACTTTCAGGGATTGGGCAGCCATACCTGCCCTGGGCAACCTGTTCCAGTGCCTCACCATCCTAACAATAACCTAATATCTAATCTAAATTTCTTCCTAATATCTAATCTAAATCTACTCTCAGTTTAAAGCCATTCCGCCTTGTCCTATCATTACAGGCCCTTGTAAAAAGTCTCTCTCCAGCTTTCTTTTATGCCCCCTTTAGGAACTGGAAGACTGCTCTAAGGTCTCCCCAGAGCCTTCTCTTTTCCCAGCTGAACAACCCCAGCTCTCTCAGCCTGTCTTCATAGGAGAGGTGTCCCATCCCTCATATCATCTTTGTGGCCCTCCTCTGGACTTGATCCAACACGTCCACATCTTTGTTAT
Source organism: Lophotriccus pileatus (assembly GCA_035583135.1). NCBI lineage: Eukaryota > Metazoa > Chordata > Aves > Passeriformes > Tyrannidae > Lophotriccus > Lophotriccus pileatus. The sequence goes on along the minus strand of JAWWES010000041.1, from coordinate 22,118,716 downwards.
GTTGTGGGGTCCAGAACTCGACACAGTGCTCCATGTGGGGTCTTGGTAGGGCAAAGTAGAGAAGCAGAATCACCTCCCACAAACTGCTGGTCCCACTTCTGATACAGCCCAGGACAGAATTGACTGGCTAGGGATATGATTGGCAAGAAGGTAGAAAAGTCATTCTAAGCAGCATTGCGGCTCGGCTGAGAAAGACTCTAGACCTTAGAAATGGAGGAAGAATCCCAGTCAACTCAAGTCATTACTTCAAAACCTACTCTGCCATCTATTTCTTGAGGGCAGTTTCCAAGGGTGAGTTGAATGGGGGCAACTAACAGCATTACAAACCAGTCAGTCCCACATCTGTCTTCTCAGGATAGCTATAGAGGAATAGAAGGCTGCCAGGATTACAGCTCACCTGCTCCAGGCTGTGAATAGCTGCAAGAACCGTGCTGAGATTTGTGGCTGATTATGTGGGACACAGCAGTCTGGAGCTTGTTGAACCACACACTGAGCTCAAGCGTTTAATGTATAGCTGGAAACTTACTTTTCAAGGAAGTTATGGAGGTTAGTGTTTAAAAATGGGTAGAGAAGTCTCCTGCATTGAGAGATAAGCACTGTTAGCAGAGTAAGGTACTATAATTTCCAACCTGAAACTGAACATGGCATCTTTTTTAATCGCTGGAGCATGGGAAGCCTGCGGGATGAGTGCAGGAAGGCTGCTGTGTCACCTGAAGACAGCTGATACACTCTGAAGGTCCTCAAAAAGGCTGAATGGTTCCATGAGACAATTTTTTTCATTTCAAGATCTTCAGATTCCTTTTACAGTCATTAAAATATTCTCTAGTATGCTGTATTTAGAGGAACGGAGGCTGTTTCAAAGGGACTAATTATCAAATATGCTGTTTTCCCTGAAGCCTGTTTCAGTTTGTGATGCTCTTCGGGGACCAGGAGAACCTACATGTGAGGTTTAAATATAACTGCAGCCACATTCTTCAGGTTCTTCTTTGGGGAGTGGATGGAACCGCTTCAGAGAGGCAGGTGTATTCTCTTAGGATGAAACAGAGCATTTGAAGAGGAATAAGTACTTCTGCTGCCCTCTAAGTGTATCACAGTTCTCTTTCGTTTGTTTTTAGGCTATTTTAGACAGAGGAGCCACTAAGAAAAAAGTATTTAATCATAACAAAATTTGTGGAAAGACTTTATAGGATGAGTATTCTTCATCAGATTTTATTTTGGTAACTAAGGCTGTGAATTTCAGGAAAATTAAAAGAACAGTTTTGACATTTATCCACACCATCTTATTATGATTTTAAGCATGTTTGTAATCAAGGTTACATAGATGCAAGGAAGTAATGGCCCCAATACATCCTTTCATCAATTATAATGATATCTGAAGAGACAGGGAAAGAAGAAAGCATTATCTTGATGGACCAAACTTCATCATTTTCTTTGAGTTATTCTAGCTTATTCATGGATTATAATTTTCCAGACTAAAGCTAAATTTTTCTGTGTAAGATACATTGGTCTGAAATATGTTAATGGAGGAAATAGTAGTGTGAATTTTAGCCCTGTGAAGAAGATATAGGAGAACTGAAATAAAATCTGTTGCTTTCAGCAAGTTATTCTAATCCAGCTTTTTGCTGTGCCTCAGAATCTTTATCATGTTCAGAATTATATAAGGCAATTATCAAAAAGAACTGTGTACTGAAGGTCTGTTATTTGGATATTGAGACCACGGCTTTATAATCCAATGCTGCTTGCACATTATCTATGCAGTGTCCATCCTGCTAAGGCTAGCAATTCAGAACACATTCTAGCATAATGTTTAAATGTGTAATGGTCAAATGAATTCTGAAAAAGCAACCTAAAATCTTGTTGTGGTTTTTTTTTTTTTTACTCTAATGTTGAAGATACATACATATTATTTTTTTATTTTAAGTTTTATAGAAAAAAATGTAAAATGCATCTCAAACTACAAATTCATTTGGTTTTATTATATGTACATTTAATATATGTACATTTATGATTTAATAATATAAATTAATAAGCTTATTCTTTTGAATATACAGTGAAGACAGTTTAGATCATAATAACTTTATGGAAAGCTTTAATACAAAACCATCTTCTTATTGTGAGGCTCTAATATGATTTATTCTTGTTTTGAAGGCCCTAAAACAAGTCATACTTCAGACTTTTTATCCTTCCTGACTGCTCTATCTCCTGGCAGGGCACTGCTCCCATTTCCACTGTAATATTTCATAATGATTGTTCAATTCAAATGAAGAAAAGCCCTTACAAAGGGATTTCATTTTAAGGAATAATACAGTAAAAATTAGGTTATCTACTCACAGCTCTTAGGAAACTGTTCAAACAAAAGGCAAATTTTGCTCCACCTAGGACACACAATACAATCCTGGTCTTCCTGTGATCTGTGTAAATTAGGAGAAATTTCACTGCCACTGAAACTACACAAGTTTGCAAGTTGTTTCAAGATGAGACTTATTATGATGAACAGTAACGCATTAAAGTTAATGATGACATTTCACTTGACATTTGGTGGTTTGTAGTTTCTCATTCAGGCTATTCCAGACAGTCTATATCAACGGATGTGGTAAAGGGTAAAGAAGACTCTAGAAATAGTGATACTTGTAAAGGTCATCATGATTTCTCTGTATATTGAAGAACATTTGTTTAAATGAAATGCACTGATATAGAATGGATTGGATATTTGGATATTGGAACCTACATAATTTCTGATATACCATTTAGGTTGTCCTTTCCAGTGGGATGAACACTTGGGCAAAACAGTTTGCCTTTCTAGACTGAAAAGCACCAGCTACTTTTCTGCTTACGTTTTTCTGTCATCACATAAACCACCACTTTCAACACTGTCTCATTAAGTTCAACCTTAAACTTGAAAAAAAAAATAAAACAAAAACAACAGTATCTCCTTTTTTCAAAAAGCTACTTTCAAAGGCATCCAGCGTATTCTGAGCCTGAACAAGATCTTATGTTTGGAACACCATGTAGACTAGTCTGGACACAAATCAATAGTCCCTATCCTTTTTCTTATTATGTATCTGGAGATGTGACTGGCATACAACAAAAATACAGGCATTCCTTGCCAAATGGTAGGAGCTCTTCTGTATATGTGACAGCACAAGGTTATGTGATTAAATTTCTCTTTCCACAGTTTTTGTATGATGGGAGAGAAAGAAAAAGAGAAAGATGAAGTGCAGGGCACCAAAACAACCCGTTCAGTTCTAGTGTGATAAAGGATATTCCTTAACCAGTGTAGTTCTAGTGTGATAAGGGATATTCCTTAACTAGTTTAGCAAGTGCCCTGGATGAGTTATTCTCAAGGGAAAGATGTAGCCTGCAGGACACAGAGTGGATAAACTGGAATTAATGTACAGTGTATTGCTGAAGTAATTTAGAGATTAAATCTACTGATAATTCTGAGGGATGAATGTGTGTCTCCCCTTCTCTTCAGAGAAGCCCACCTTGCAGACAGTAATGCAACAATCACATGAGAGTTAGCAAGACTCTGACTCAGCATTTACATAAACTCAATTTATATTCCTGAGTGTCTCTTATTTAGTGATAACTACGTACTCAGCCACAGGATGTGGGATCCCCTCTTACAAGTAAAAATCAAGTTTCCCTTTCCCTGACAAGGTTGCAGTGTAAACTTGTATTTCTTTTTCTTAGTTTTTCATGTCTCCTGTTATCTTGAATCTTTCTGTAACAGCTGCTGATCAGAATTCAGTGGTTAGTTAACAAACTTTAGCATATGACTTTCCATAGCTTCAGGGTCCATGTTGCTGTGTGTAAAATAAAATGTGAAATTCTTTCTCATTAATTATATCACTAGTAGGAAAGTTTAAGAAGAGTAAATAACGTCATGACTTTTCAGTCATGAAAAGGACTTATTTCGGGCAGAAAGCTGGAACTAGGAATGGTTGCATGTATATTATTTTCTTATTTTGAAGTTGAAGGACCTTGTAAAAAGAGAAACAATTGCACTGGCTGAAGGGATGCAGCAATTTTTCTTAAAGTGAAATGTCAACACTATCAGTGATTGCTCTACACCAAGAGTAAAAACTTTCTTCTTATCTCCAGAAGTGCTGGAATGGGTTTCCTTAACTTCTTTTATGATTAAATGTTCCACTGATTGTTGCTTTCTGTTGAAGAAAGACGCATGACTTGATGAGTTTGGTCATTCTGCATGAACAGGATGATCACAATGGCACATTAACAGAACTGTTAATATTGGTGTAGAGACATGAGAATAGTTTAGCTCCTCTTCCAGGTTGCTACAGTAATTTTCTCTGAGTCTGTAAGGAAGTATGGTGAGGATTTCTTTTCCCTTTTTGCTATTCCTCCTGCTAGAAGAGAACTGCATGCGATAGAGACTACATGAGGCCTTTGCTTTCTTGTTGCTTTCACTTCTGATAATTGCATGGTATGTGTGAGTGGAGGTGTGATGGACCTTTTCTTTAGGATGTTTTACTGGAATGAAAAGAAAATTACAGTTGTACACTACCGAATACTTTCTAAGCTCTTCAGTCTTTAATGTCAGACTGAGTTAATTATTGGACACTCATCTCTTTATCTGCTTATCTAGAGTATCTTTTTGGTTTGCTGACATTTAGACAGATTATGGGTAATTCTTCATGTGCTTTATCACATGACACCGCAGACTGTGACAAGCAAGTGATTCTATTACTTCAGAATGCTCTTGCCAGTAATTCCAAACTGCTTTGGCACATATTCCCAGACCAACAGCTGTTTTCCAGCTTTCTTTTGAAGTGTCATTTTTAAACTTGCAAATTTTTTTGCTTCTGGTTTACTTCTATTTCATAGCTTATTAGCATTTCACTGAATATTGTAAATTTTATTATTCCCCACAGGCATTTTCCTTTTTGTTTATTTCGGAATTTTAGTCTAGGCAGGATGCAAAAAAATGGCTTTGTATTACTTAATGACTTTAGAGCATTAGTCGTGATCTTTTTATAATACTGACAATACCATTATTTTGAACTATATTCTGCTTTGTGTACTGCTATACCTCTGAAGCTGTAGTACTCTTTCCTCAGAATTCTTCATGTTTGTTCTCATCTATTTCAGCAGAGAGAAAAACAACCATGAAACTTTTAGACATTTTTGCTATAAATCTATTTAGGTGAATGTTAAAATAGCATAGGTGTGGGATAAGAATCATAGTAGATTTCTTGCTTATGATTTAGGATGTACAAAAAAACTGTGGAAAATCAAGTTCATTAATACTTTGTGTGGATATCAGAAAAGAAGGCATTCTGGAGTTCACCAATGGTGCTAATATTGTCTATGCTTTCATAACGTACGTTCACTAGGAATTTGCTTGTTGTTAACTCTTACTGCAATAATTATAATATGAAAATTATTTACTGCCACTACCAGTAAACACTGTATTTTGAAAAAGAGCCCTGGGCAAGAAGCCTTGGAACTGTATTTTTCTGGGAAACATTGGAGAATTCTGCATTATTTTTGATATTAAGTCCTGAGATTCCACTTTTCATTTAAATGCAACGCAGAAGATAAGTGCAACTGAAATAATTGTCAGATTAATCTCTAAAAATCTACATTTTAGTGCAAGGTCCTGGAGTACATGGATGTAGAGCAAATACTATTTAGCAAAAGCTATTCCAGCTTAAAGGAAATCTGTCACAAAAAAATTACATTTTAAAATTCTTTCTAGGGTTAGATAGCACACTCAAAAACTGTAAATTGCCCTTGCATGATATGACTGCTTCATTCCATGTAATTACGTACCTGTACTTTGGTGTTTCAAAAAGTAATTCCATTTAGTGACAGGTCAGATTGCACACAAATTCATGTTTCAAAATATAAAAATTTTTAAAATTTTCTGACCAGCTAGGAATGGTGAAGAAAAATGAACTGTTGTGGTTTTGTAAGCTCATCCCAAGAATTGGGACTCCAAGTCAGTATATGTAAAATATCTCTTTCAGGACCTCACCTATGAAATTGGTCCCAGAAACAAAATAATTAGCCATTACTTCTATTTTTGAAAGATCCTCTTTTTTTTAACAATTGACCCTGAATATCATACTTTTCTTTGTTGGTTTTTTTTTTTTTTTTAAACGTTCTAAGACTATATGCCTGTTTATTTCTCTCTGGTGACTGAAGTACGGAGATTTATTTATGGCTTAGCCACTGCCCCAAGCTGCTGGATTTGCTGTCCAGATCAGTAGAGGACCCACACAGGTTCTTATAGCCTAGGATTCAGAGTTCATGGTGTGCAAAAAACTCCACAAGGCTTCCTGAGAAGCATAAATACTATTTTAATTTTATTACAGATAGTACAATAGTTATTGATCACACCTTAAACAGACTGTTGCATTCATTTTAAGCCTTTTTCTGGGATGAGGTACCACACGTGCATGCAGAGGTATCGCTTTCCTGTGGATAGGCACAATGAACAAATGCCACTGGTTTACTTTATATTCAACAGCCCATATTTTGACTTTGCTTTCTTTTTTTAATGTTTGGTTTATCATTTGTTTTATTAGATGAAAGATGGATAACTTTTGTCTTCTCTCTTTCAGAGTGAATATATTAATTTTTGAAAGAAAAAAACAAATTATATTAGTTTGTGTGTTTAGGCCTGGTCATTACTTAGAGTAGATGGAATACAAGTTAAACGTGGTTATGTATTTAATTCAGATTTCCTTATAGCTTTCTTTTAAAACTTTAGGGCAGACTTCCAGAAAAAGTACTTTGGAGACAAAATTGTTATTCAATGATCTGAGATTTGTTTAGATTGAGAACCACTCAAGACATGGTATAGGCAAAAAATCTTTCAAACAAATTTCCCTAAATCTCCTAAAAGCTAGCACAACAAGTGCAAAATAAAGATCTTGCTGTTTCTGGGCAGGACAGTCTGCAGTCTAAAGCTTTTTGGCTTTTTGGAATTAAAAAACTTAGATTTCTTTCACTTAAGGTGATGATGTCCTGTATGTTCCTCCAAATATGCAGAAAGCCTTAGGTGGGACTTGTGTCAGTCTCTCTCTTGGTAATGATGACATCAGGCACAAACTCCCAGCAGCAAAAGTATATTTCCAATCATCTGGCACATTTTGGTTCTAGGTGTTCATCCTGAGGGACCTTGGTCTCATGGGTCCCCTATTGTAGAGCAATCTCCAGCTGTTCTCTTCTGGCTCAAGAGGACTTTCAAAAGGGTCTTCTATTTCCTGGCTTCCAAGCTACAGTAGGAGAAGTTCAATAGGTTCCTGGCTCCTCATCCTAGTTTTGCTGTGTTGAAATGGGCAAGTGTAGTATTTTCTACTCCTTAATTCAGATGTCCCAGTGTCCATTTTGTTTTTGTTGTTGTGAATGATAGAGAAGACTCTCATGCTTCAAAATTACCTGCGTGTAGACTTTTAAGCAAGAGAGCCTTAGGTACTCAAGTTCTATGGCTGATCCCTGTCCCTTATTGAAAGCCTGATGGCGGAATCACTGCCCATAGCACATTCATGATGAATGATACATTTAGCAGTGCCCAGCTGCTGTTGAGAGGGTCAGGCTCCTTCACCAAGCAGTAAGGAAGCAGGCCTGCCTAATTCATGGCCAGGGTCTCCAGGGCTGCCTCGTCTGGCACCTCTTCACCTCCTCACCCATTGTGCAGCACTAACAGAGTAAGGACACCTGCACTTTCGGGTAGTAACAGTCAGTTTGCCTACATCTGTGGGCAACGTTGACCTGCCCCAGCTCTCCCATATATCCCAGTTAACCACCCTGTCTTGCTCCTCCTTGGGGAGGGCTGTCCAGTGAAGAGCTCCCCCAGCATGACTGCCTGCTGGCAGCTCTCAGGCCTGCAACACACTCCTGGCATCGGGGAGGTCCATCAATCCAAACACTCTTCTATGGCCACATAATGCTGCAGGTGAGAGAATGGCTTGTCAGGTGCTACCTGTCACACGAGCAAACAGCAATCACACAGCAGTGATTGATTGTTAGCTTGACATTTTATACTTCATGTTAACTTAACTCTCATATAAAACACAGAATCACACAAAATGCTGTTAGAAGATTTTAATTTCCAAGAGATTTTTGCTTTTTAAAATTAGTTTGCTTAGTGATCGGAGGCATTATCAGTGATTACATGAGTATCTGTGCTCCTCTCCTCTTTGACCACTCTTTGACCCTTGGGTAAAAGGTGAAGATCTTTTTCTGATTGATGGTATATATAAGAGTTTAGAGCACTATTTTGATATGTCATTGTAAAATCTAGGCATATTCCCCTTTGGCTCAGAGCTCAAATGAAGCAATAATAGGTCTCAGTTAAATCCTGATATTTCTATCTTTGCATTCAAATTATATTTCATGCTATATATAAGACCCCAGCCACAGAACCACAAGCTCAACCAGGATTATTACTTTTAAAAATATATACAAGACTCCAAAAGGTCGCCCACTGAATTTTTGCAGAGCCTTCAGTTCTTTAGTACCCTGAGTAAAGAGAGAACGCTGCACACATTTTCTCAGAAGATATTTTTACTGATAAAATATAGGAGCAAATAAGGATCTTGGCAAAGGTTTAAAAGGGGTAACATACAATCAAGACAAAGCATTCCACCAGAGCACTGACTTAGCATATGCCAACCCACACAACTTAACAAAATCCAACCCACCAGTTTTAAGTTACCCAAAATATGAAGAAAAGAGTAAAGAAACAAAGAGATTAAGTTAAGAAAAAGGAGTAAAGACAAAGAAGAAGAGAAAAAAGAGAGAAGAATAAGAGAGAAATAGAATATTAAATATCTACCACCAAAAGAGTCCTATGGAAGTCCAGCTTCACGTGAGGCAGGTGGCAGGTCCTCAGAGAAAAGACAAGATGAAGGCCACTTGTGCTGCTTTTATGTGATCTCGCACCCTGTGGCCACCCCTCCCAGACAGGGCTGCTGGTTCACTGACCACTCTGTGGCTCCAGGCTGCTGTGAGGGATGGTGTAGTCAAGCAGAGGCTGGGCTGGGAATTCCAGGGGGCATGGTGTGGGCAGGCTCCCAGGCTGCTCTTTTTACTGGCAGCTGCTCCTGCCATGTGGGCTCCGAAGCTACCATGGGGGATACAGCCTGGCCCTTCCCCTCATGCACATACACACTTGAGTTGGTTCCAACCCAATAATTAAATAATCCTCCGTGAGATTCAAATCCAGTGTCCCACACTATGTAAATACCTATGCTTTTCATGCTATGCAGATATATACTAAGAATACTGTGTAAGTAATAGAAAATCAGTCTTCAGGAAATAGGAAATTCAGATGGTAAATTGGGAGTGGCCAGACAAAGTTTAGGAGTCAAATCAGCCCTTCTATGTGGGGAAAAGGTAACTAAGATTGAGAAAGGCTGGGACTTTACCTCAAGCAGCAATGTCTTTTACTGCCCTTGTGACAAGCTGCCCAATTATCACCAATACAAAAAAAAGAAAACACCTCTGTTTACATAAGCTGGATGGAGGCTTAGTTTATCAGGTGAATTCTCCCCAGACTGTTTGTTTTAAACAAAATTGATCCAAGTCGGAACTTCTCGTCCCTGACAAGAGTTCTCATACCTCACCCCACCAAAAGCATGAACAGCTCCATCCAGCAGCTACAAGGCCTCTTCAAATGATTCTGTGCTGGCACAGGAAGCCACTATGGTGCTGAGCGTAGGATCAGGCAGCAGGAAGACTTTCTGTGAAGTGGGATGCACTCTGCTACAGAAGGAAACAGGAATCAGACAGAGAAGGGAGAAGAGAGTAGGAACCATGGAAGGAAACAAGCAGGAGTGAGAAAAGCTCACAGGGAGATGCAGCAGTTCAGGGCAGATGAGGAAGTGAAGCAGCAGAGGCAGAGAAAACAGTGATGAGTAAGAGGAAAAGAGGAGAAGAAGGAAGAGATGCAGGCATAGCAGAGTGAAAAATGAGATGAATGACTGCAGTTGGAGAGGCCAGAGCAGAAGCTCAAGGAGAGTTCAAGTGGAGGATGACAGCACTTGCAGTCACACCTGACAGCGCTGTTATTCCATTCTGTGTAGTCTGCTGTGTTGTAGCTTTTTTTTTCCCTTTAGTGAGTACTAAAGATTAGAAGGAGCAGGGGAAAATTGTTCCCCCACAGTAAACACATAACTTCTCCATCCAGCCATTGGCACAGTTTGCATCCTGTAGTGTTCTTCGCTCTTACTTTCTGCCAAAGCACCATTTATTCCAGCCCTCCATCCCTGCAGACAAGCAGGTAGCATCACTGCATCAAGACTGGCACAGGAGTTCAGTCTGCCTCTTGCTAGAAGGGCTCCAGTTTGTGCCTCATGTCAGCAGCTTCTCCTTGAGAGCTACCCCGTCTGCAAGCTGACCTTGGGAGAGATGCAGCTTCTCTGAGCTCTTAAACTGCAGGTCCTTTCCAGGATTTGCCTAACCACAAATTCATAACTGTCTTTGTTGTTCTGAATAAATGGTCACACACATGCACACTTGTCCAATTCATCTAAATTCATAATTAATATCATACTAACTTAAAGATGTAAAAGAAATGCATTACAGGCAACATCAAAACAGTATATTCCTGCTTACATGAAATGGTAAAGGAATCCAATAATAAACTCCAGCCTTGTAGTGTAGTAGGAATCAAGTTTCTTTCTGAGTTGTCAGGTAGGATTTTTGACGTTTGCCGTTGATGTGAAAGCTGATGGGCTGACACAGTAGTTTTTCCCTTCCTGATCACGGTGAGCTGACATCCACCTGTACCTCAAGAACTGGTGACCTACTCAGCCACCTGGGATAGACAAGCTAAGGTGCTCTTGGCACTGTTTCCTCTCCACATTATACATCTCTCCTGGTTCTATTCATTAATGGATTCAAACTGTTGTACATGCATATGTAATAAGTGAATGCTCTTCTCCACTCCTTATTCAGGAGATTTCTCCTAGTTTGCACTCCTGCTGTGTTTTGTGCATAGCACTTCTTCTCATTGGTGTAATCCTCCAGCCTTAAATGGCTTTCCTGTGAGATCACACTGCTCTCAGAACTGTTACAAAATACTGCAAATTGCATACCATAAAAAGTCTTCATTGTACTACACATTCTCAAGCACACAAGATTCAGACTGGTTTTGACATTTTAGAGAAACCATGTACCATCTGGGGCAAGGACGACAGACTGCTTTGTCTGAATCTGCTTCCCCCTTATTTATTCTCAGTTTTATGCAACACTTCCCTGGTGTTTCATAGACTGGAAAAACAATCATAATGAAAAATAAAATACTCAGAAGGTATGAAGTGCCAAGATTAACTTTACTATGGCAATTTTAATCTCTCCCCTTTTGCCCTGCAAGCGCATATTTATGAAGTTTACTAAAAGCCTTTGCTAATGCAGAGATTAAAATTAGGTTGCTCAGTGAGTCCTCAAGCCCTCTCATTGTGAATGAATAGCTAAACTTAATCCTCTGAAAACCAAGTAGTACAAAAGTCAACACCCGTGTCAGGAATCTATAACATTGCCTCTTTACACAATGCTTGATACGTATTCAAGCCTTTACCTCCATTGATGCTCAAGACCTCGGACTTCAGGGTAAGTCGAGTACTTTACTAACGCAGATTTGTGCTTAGATCAAATATAACACACAAAGGTATCTACAGTCTGTCTATGGTTAAACTTACTCATTCAAAGCTTATCCCCCTCAGGAAATGATTGCATCTTATTTTCTTACCATAACGACTTTTCTCAAGAAATAGTAAAAGAAAGGTGGAGGACTCACTGATGAGTATGCCACATACATCCTGATGTTTTCTGTGGCCAGAAGATATCAGGAGCAAATATAAAATAAATACCAAATGTCAATCAACATCAAAACTGCTTATTTCAGTGCTACTTGGCAAGCCTTTAACAGAAAGCAAAGCCTGAATCTAGCCATAACAAGAATGAAAATTCTGTATAAAAGCCAAAGGATGCAAAACACAAACATTTTAATATGAAAGTAGGATTGCTGGAACACTGAAAAAAATGAATGCTTTAGTATTCAATTATTTAAAAAAAAATAAAAATATAGTTTTGGCCTGATTATGTGTTGGTTGGAAACTCCCAACACAAATGCTGTAAATTCCTTTTTCCTATTTAGGGGTAGAGTTGAGGCAGTCGCACATCATAACTGGGAGCTGTTGACATCAGTGTACACTTGTGGCTTTGCACGGGTTTGGTAAACTCACAGTGTTATCAGTTTATCAGTTCTTGTAGACTCAACAGAGGCTATTAGTTCTTGGGAAACCTTCCCACACTACCTTCTCAGTGTATTTTTCCCTCTCTGCAGCCTGCCATGTTTTTCTATCCAGAGCTATAGATATGTGTTGTACTCATTCACATACACACACCCAAAAATAACCACACAGAAGAGTAATTTATGATGTAACATTTTAGTATAAAATTTTCAAGGTTTAAAGAATCTTTCTTTTTTTTTTCAGATACATTCATAGATATATATGTATATGAAAATATACAAACACAGAGAGACAACAAGACTGTGTGGGCAGTGTGTTTATGTACAGTGTGTTTTATTTAAGTTTGAGTAAACATTTTAAAATGTCTAACATATTTCGTATGGCTTTAAAAGTAATTGTTTTGGTATTCCATCCGCTCTTCAGCCTCACACCAATGAATAATCAACAAGGGATTAAATTAAAATCCAGACATCTCCTGCATGTGCTGGAAGAAGTCAGTGCCTTGTTCTGTAAGATGTGGATGTGTCCTGTATATGAACTTGGCACATTCAAAGCCTATGAGTTAAATACTGATTTTTTTTTCCATGGTGGGCTCTATCAAACTCCTACTAATGTCAGTGGCCACCTTTCCACTCACTTCAGTAGCATTTTCAATAAATTGTTAATCTCTTTGATTTTAGTATGAATGTGAAGAAATCATAAACTGTAAACATTTATGTTTGACCAGTTCTTTGATATGAAGTGTTTTGTACCCGTGGAGTTTATTTATTATTTACAGAATTATTTAAATTCAGAGCTACCATAAATGTTATTTTCTGATACATAAACACAGTTTGACTGCTCAATGGTACAAAAATGTATTCAGCAAAGTGCAAATCTACTCTAGTCTTGGCAACGAAGTGTTTTCTGAAAATAAAAGGCTATTTCTTAACAAGTGAAAAAAGCTTTCAAAAAAAATACATGCACTTATTAATTTAGTCATTATGAGTCCCCTTAGAGATCTGAAAACGATTTTAAGATTTTTGAGCTTTTCATTTTTTAAAAAAGTTGTTACGCTAACTCAGATATAAGACTGTGCAAAATCTGAACACATATATCCATTTATATCTATTCAAGTCTATTTAGTTAAAGCTTTAACATATTTTTTACAAGGCAAAACTACTTAGGATGTAAAAAATCTTAAGAAAAGAGGTTCATCTTAATGTAAAATATAAAGAAATAGATTTAATCAACTGTTCAGTTGCATGCAAGACTCCAATCCTCTCTCCAACTGATATCACTGACACACAGAGCAATAAAAGTTAAACAAATGCATTTTAATGATTTATTCTCAAGCTCATATTCAGAGTTTCAGCCATGTGGCTCCCATTAATGTTAATAGGGGTTACACAGCCAAAGCCAATTTATTCAAGTTAAAAATATATTCCAGACCTAGAAATCTGTCATATGACAGAACATGCATTTTTGTTTAACTAATAAGGTTACAGTTTGCAGTAGCAATTCCCTATGTCTTAGTATGAGCAAAAAGAAGGAGGAGGAAATATACACAACAAAACACTGTTATTGCAAAGAATGAATTTTCACCGCTATCCAGGTTTTGGCTGGGGTAGAGTTAATTTTCTTCGTTTTAGTTGGAAGAGTGCTGTGCTTTGGATTTAGGATGAGAATAATGTTGATAACATAGAATTACAGAATCACAGAATGGGTAAGGTTGGAAGGGACCAACACACTAATGTCTGAGGTGTTGATGAGCAGCAACTACATTAAGTCAAGGAATTTTCAGCTTTTCACATCACCCCATTAGTGAGGAGGCTGGGGATACACAAGAAACTGAAAGGATGATCCAAAGATGGAGAGATGACTCAAGCAGGACAAAGGGATGTTCCATAACATATAATACCATGCTCAGTATGGAAACTAGGAGGAAATCTGTCCAGGGGCAGCTGCTCCGGAACCAGGCATCAGTCAGCGGGTGGTGAACAATTGTATTGTGTTTCACTTGTTCTGATTATTCTAATTATTTTATCATTATTATTATTATTCCTTTTGTTGCTACCCTATTAAACTTTTACTATCCTATTAAAGTATTCTATCCTATTTGATTTTTTCTCAATCAAATTTTACATTCTGTTCCCCCCCCCCCCTTCTCTCTCCCATCCCAATGCAGGGGGTGGGGAATGAGTTTGAGTTAGGGACAGAAATAGTAATTCTTGCAACAGAAACAATCTTTTTGCTTTGTTTTGATTTGGTCTTTCATACTGTAAAAGAGCACCTTGCTGAGGATGTCTAATATACAGGAAGAATTGAATCATCTTTGAGAAACAGTATGAGATCCCCTCTTCTTCTTCCTTCTTGAATTGCTAAGACTGAATGGAGACCAGTTTGCCATTACAACACAACAGCTCAGAAAATGTAAGAAAGACCCCAGCACCCGAGCTATGAGCTCATCAAAGGGTTTTACTTTAAAAATATACAAGGCTTCAACAATATCCACCCCCTGGACAAATTAGAAGAGCAAGACCTCAGTTCTTTTAACACCTTAAGAGAGAGCGCAAAGGAAAAACGCTGCATGCAGGGGGTACTTTACTGGTAAATTTTAGCCAAATCCAACCCATTCTGTCTCAAGTTACCCAAAATATTAAGAAAGGAGATTAAGAGAAGAAGAAACAAAGAAAGAGGAAAAAGATTATAGCTACCACCAGACAGTCCTATGTAAGTCCACGTTCCACATGTTCAGGTGGGAGGTTTCAAATGCCAGGGAGAGCACATGCTGCTGCTATTATGTGCTTTGGCCTCCCTGTGGCCACACCCCTTGCCTTCAGGCTGCACTTGGATGGTGTCAGCCCATTTGGGACAGGGTTGGAGGCTCTGAGGTGTGGAGTGCAGCAATGATCTCAGTGTCCAGGGATCACACCAGCAGGCTCACAGACGCTGGGGTATGGAATAAGGCATTACCTTAATGAAATTCGACCTGTCACTCCCCCCACAACACACACACACGTGAGTTGGTCTGAGCGAATAATTAATATAAGAGTATAATAATCCAGTGTCTCGCAAGTGGGAATCCAGACAGCAGCTGCTGTGACTGAAAAGGAACTGGCCTAGACCATGCAGAGCTAAATGCTTTGAAAGGGATGACTGGGTGCTGAGAAGATCCCTCAGAAGATCCCTGCTTCCTCAGCACCTTCTCAGAGCTGGTGCGACAGGACTAGTGGATATGAGATGTGATGCTTCTTAAAAATTATAATGTTGCACAGAAACTTGAGGTTGGTTCCCAGCAATGCTTCTGTGTGGTGCAGAAAGGGACAGGCAGAGCAGTGGAGAACAAGTAGCTATTCATCACTCAGCAAAGACTCCTCAGCAATACAGAAAGAGAATTGTTGGCAGGTCTCCCTCAGGTGGTGGAGTTGGTATTGCAGAAGTTATTGATCTGTGTTACAAACAACTTAATCTACTTTGGGGGAAAATGGGACAAAAATATAGTCTTATTTTTTTCCCTGCGTTACATTTTATCACGAAATTTCATCAAGTACTATTTGCCCCCCTATCAAAGGGGGGAAAGTATTGTCTGTACCAAACACTTATTCCTGTATCCTTCTGTCCAAACTTTTAGGAATTTACTTAAAGTGTCAGCTTACTCCAACAACCTTCAAATAAGTCTGCGTATGGATGTGGTTTCTAAAATATTAGTGCTTCAAACTCTAAAAAATTCAAAGCAGACAGAACATAAAATGCATAATAATATGTTTCTGAGCTGATAATCTAACTAATCCAATTTAATCAACCGATAATATTTCCATAACATTAAACAATTAACACTGTAGTGTCACTACCCCTTTTTCTTAAAGGAAAGAGAAAATGGAATGGAATGTTCCATTAACCTCTCTTGGATATATTAAACTATGAAATTAACTGAAAAATGAGTGAATTGTCTTGTAAAGTCAGCAAGAGCTTCTTATAGCATCAATCATGCTTTAATTCATAAATCTCTTTACTACATCCTACAGCTAGTTGAAAGTATTCACATGAATTTTAAGTAATACTAAGCATTACCATTATAGGTTCACTGTAGAAGATGTTAGATTATAAATAGACTATAGGAGATTAAATGCAAGCTCATTTGATAGCTCTATAATCTTAAAAAAAAAAAAAGCAAAGGCTTAACAGATTTCCAGACTAATTAAAATTAAAAAATGAATATTTCTGACTTCCCTGTTTTCCAATTTCCTTCTTTTCTCCCCACTACCACACAAAAGTCTTATAATAATTTCCCCCCCCCCAAAGTTATATCCAGACTTGTAAGCAAACCCTCTTTATATGTAGCAGAAATAAACAATTGCAACCTCAAACACTGAAAAATGGTTGACTACACTTGAAACATTAACCTAGTGACAATCACTGAACATCACAACTGAACAAGGACTCTCTGTCAACTGTCTCCCTAGAAAAACCTTCCAAAAGATTGTGTTTTAAAGATAAATAGTATTTTAATTGACTCAGACATCTTTCAATCTTTAAACTGCTGATGGAGGACAATAGTGGCAGCTATCAGACGTACAGCCTTACGTTGATGAAAAAAATATGCTCTAACTCTACAGCTTTCACCTGTGTGTTTATATAAAACATCACTACAGGCATGATACAACAGGAAAAATCCTGTCCCTGCTGTCTGCATCCTCACCCACATTTCACACCAGTCTACATTTCACCAGTTAATGGTATAATTTCTTATGATTGCAGCTTATCCTGGCAGCATTCAGAGCATCTCATCAGTGTTCCAATAATGTTCACTGTTGTTTGCTTTGGTGTCCTCTGTGGGTGAATGTCTGAGATAAGTCATATCCTAATATACCTACAGTAGAAAGAATCTGTGTTCCTCTTTGCTGGCAGTCCAACAATGAGCATTATTCTTATTTTGTGCATCTACTCAACATCTCATGACAGAAATGCGCTATTAGTAGGTACAGTTACTAATATCTAACTTGTATTTCAGAGGAAGGTGTTACCGTTATCTTGTCGTGACGGTTGAAAAAGAAAAGATCAGAAGGCTTATTCAGGGTAACATAACATCTTCATCTTTATTGTGTTCAGTTCGTTCTTACATCCTTTCTAAGCAAGCAGCGAAGCAGTAGCAAGCAAGCAAGTAAGCAGCAAGCAAGCAGTAGTAAGCAAACAGCAAGTAACAAGTAACAACGTTCTTAATTGGCTAACTATTATTACTAATACATTTGGC
>JAWWES010000041.1:22051913-22101153 GCA_035583135.1 Lophotriccus pileatus | reverse complement strand
CAGGTAAACACACAAAAACCCATCAGGTCCACCTCTTCTTCTTCTGAGGGCCTAACAGGCCTCTGTTAACCCCTACAGGAAGGTTTAAATCTCATTAAGTCTACTTGTAAGAAAAACTGAACTGTACCTCTATTTGGTGAAATGGAAATGTTTTACAGCACTCCTGTCACAGAACTCATGGCTTTCTGCCCACTCACTTGCTTTGGCGTATAGCCCAGATCATCTGTCCACAAGTCCACCAGAAGCTGGGGGCCTATAATGGTCCAAAAAGGGCTTCTCAAAGCCAGACATTGAGATTATTCCACTGCTGGGTCTTCATTGCCTTTTTAGAAAATACTGCCAAGTTTAGGCCTATGTGGTAATTAAAGTAGTTACCCATAACTAATGATTTTAGGTCTTGCCATTGCAGCTGTAACACAACCACGATTGGGTGGTTTTTTTTGTTTCACCCAAGTAATTTACAGTGCAGAACTTCCACAAGTTTTGAAGGTAAATAAGATGCATAAGAAATAGAAAGACACTGAGTGGAATATTCCTCACCTTAGTATGGAGAAAGGCAAACATGCAGATATGTTCAATTTTTTTAATTGCTCAGAAGTAAATCTTCAGAAGTATAGCTTGTATCTTAGAACATAATCATTCATTCTCCTCTCCCTGTTTTAATGTCAGCATAAAAAAATTTGTGCAATAACACAGTAGGTGTTAAATGTAATAACGTTCTGCACTAGAAAAACCTTTGACTATTAACTAAATTAAGAGAAATTGATGGAAAAGGTCTAACTGCTCTGGATGATGATAAAGAATGCTAGCTAGTTCTTTCCTCCCATTTGGTTTAGGTAAATGAATGGTTGGGATCTGACCCAATTATTCTATTTCATTTCTGGAGATAACTTGGAACATGTCTAGCTATGAACAGATGCCAAAATACCCTAACTGAGACATTCATTTTTAATGCTCAACTTCTCTATAGAGTAATTTGGTTTATATGATACAGAGATCAGTAATTATTAGACCTCAGTGAGAAGCTCTCTACTTTTCTTTGAAATTCCCTTTGTGCCCCTTGTTGCGTTTAGACCAGTACTTATCTTTCTAAGGCTGAAAACCTACCTTTTAGATTGTTCTGTGGAATTCGTTTACATCTGCAACTGTACTGATTTTCAATTTACTTGTGTGAATAGGAGCCTTCCACCAAGTTAAACCCTGCGAGGTGTCTCCATCTGTCTGAGTTGCATCTAAGCATCCCACACTTTCTGCATCTGTGTGATGGAGAAACAAAACTGCTAGTCTCTTAATATGAAAACAAAAACTCTGCCTGTTTATAGTACTCCATTTACCTTTGCTTTGCCTCACATTGCCTCAAAGATCATTCAGGGTCATCCATTTCAAAAATACACAAGAAACTATCCAACTTCTTTACTGATATGTTCCCCCAAATTTACAATAAGACAATCTTAATAAATACATGTTTATTACTTATAATTGTATTGTGAAAAGCTTCAAGTACCTCCAGACCTTTTTTTAAAAAAAGCTATATCATCTCAAAGTTCCTTTAAGAAAACCTACTGGCTCCATATTTATGCCTCTAGCTGTCACTGGATTTACTCCATTTTAATGTGTAGGTGGTAGCTGTACACTTGAAGCTGCGGGAATTTACAAGTGTATAACATATGTTTACCATTTTATATGCTAACCTTTAATATACTGAATGCATATTGATTTGACTGCAAGAGAAAATTTTAGTACAACAAATACACTTTAGGAAGACAGAAAAAAAGGCAAATGAGCGGATGTGAAGAATACGGGAATCCTGGTGATTGATTCCACCTTCCTAAACAGTGCAGCATGACTAAACACTGAATGACTTTCTATCTTCTTCAGAGACCTTTTCAACATTTCTACACTGTATGGGTCCTTACGCGGGGTCCCCTTGGCTGGTGTTTGGGGCCAGCCTGGCTGTCCCAGGAGAGCTGTGGACATGGGAGCACAGACTGCCTAGGGACTCTAGGTACTTTCCAAGAGGACTGCAGACTCTATTAGCTTTTAATTTCACACAGTCTCATAAATGTCCTTGCAAAGGAAAACCTCAGTTTGTGGCGGTAAACTGTATTTTAAAAATCCATAAACAGAATTGAAGTTAGGTAGCAAAACTGATTAGACAGTTACGCTCCAATGAAACTTTGGTGTGAACTTATCACCTTTTATTCCATATTTTGTGCTGTGACTAACAAAACAAACATCTTGCTTTTCCAGGAATTGTTTTATTGTTCTCTATGTCCATAACGTTATAGCTTTTGTCTATGACAAAAATATCATTATGAGTGTTTTTGGGGGTTTTTTTCCCTGTGTCTGGTTAATAACTGCATTTAGCCTTCAGTTATCACCTGTAGAACTGAGCAGGGAGTTGCAATAGTGTCACCAAGAAATAGTGGAATCCCACTGTGAATCAATCTCTTTATTACAGAATGGGGTTTATGCGTATACTTCAGTGAAGAATTCGTGGAAGCAGAAAACTACGTGTTTTCTGCCCCAGGGCAGTGAGGCTCTGGTGCCTCATTCGGTATTGTGTATCACTCAAGACATAGAATGACAAAAGAGTAAACAAGAGTGAATAAGCTGCAGAAGGAATAAGCAGATCAGAAACTATTCTATCTGCACTGTCTTGAGATGTTTAGCAGAGCTCTTACTTGGTCTTTCTACTCAGAAGAGAAACCACTGCAAAAAAAAAAATAGTATCAGAGACCCAAACTACTGTTTATTTTCTGTTTGCAAGTAAAAATGAGCCCAACAGGCCATAACAAGAGTTTTACAGACGAAAAGGAAAGTACTAATGAATATCAAAGTTGTACATATAAATATGTATATTTATGCATATTTCTTTACTTATTTATTCCAAATTCATCCCATACATATGTGTTTACATATGCATATGTAAATATGCTTGTAATTAGGAGGGGTACTGTTCCACCTCCAATAAATCTTATGTTCCTGGGGGAACATGCATTTTTTTAACTGTGTTCCAGCAGACTCAGGAGAATGGGCTGACTTCTGGTGGGATGGATATGCAAATTCTCAGAAGGCACACATAGATATATGCAGAATACTTCCTAAAGACAGGCAGATCTATCCAAGTCCTGCTTTGACTCAACTAGTGTCATTATAGCTGACTATAATAATCATGACTAAAACACGGAGCTGTGAACCATAGACAGCCAATGCCCTTTAAGGTGACCCTGGAGTGTTCATCCCCAGTGTGGAACAATCATCAGCAGTGCTGACGAGGATTTCACAATACTAGCTACAGATGGATCACCACCTTGGTGACATTCAACAAGGCATCTCAGAATTGCGGATATTTTTGCCTAATTTAAGCTTCAGAGAGAAAGTAGGAAGGAAGTAGGCATATTATTTATACCAGAAAAATAGGGTTATGGAAGGGGAAAGAGACATCTTTTACCCATGCATTTTCAGAATACCTTCTTCTGTACAGAAAGGAATAAGCAAGTTTAATATGGTAGTTTTCAGAGACATCTTGACATAGATTGAGATAGAGAGAGAGAGTTTGCTCAGTCATCAGAGCACTCCAGAAACACTAATAGAGAGAGCTCAAGGCAGTAACAACCAAGCATTTCTATCTTAGAGTTTTTGTTCCATTATACTGGTTATTTTCTTATTTCTGATGTGATTTTATGGATTATGTTTATGCCTGTGCCTGAAGTCTGTCAATGGCTCATCCTCATTAGTGTTTCTTATGTTAGCCCACTATAATGTCGTGTGTGATGGCATTATTGTTTAATAAGCCACACAGTGTGAGTGCCTTGCCTGCTGTGGAAGGATGGTAAACAATCTTGCATCAAATTTATCTAGCTGTGCAAAGCTCAGGCAGTAACGTGTCTGGTCTCCTTTTATAGGGCACTGTCATTTTGTTTTTTGCAGTTTTGGAAAAATAAGCAGGGCTGATGAATAAATAGATGGAACAGAATATTAGAAATAGTTATTAGAACTCAGTCAGAAAACTTAAAAAGAAGTAAACTAATTTATTGAACAGCAGAATCCCTAAAATATTTCCAGACTTTATATAGATTCTTTATTTTTAACCTATGAAGACCAGATGAAAAAGCAAAAAAAGAGAATCTATAATTAATCAAGACTATTACAATGACCAAGGCAACTGGAAATGAAAAAAAAAAAAAAAAAAAAGTGGGGTTTTCTAGTGTATAACTTTGCTATTTATACCTTTTTCTGTACAGTCCATTTTCTCACCACTTTTTTAAAAATTCTATTTGGATGTAAATATATTTAAAAATCCATCTTGGAAACCAGTTCAGCAGCCAATTAGAAACATCAGACAAATGTTTTCTATCTGACAGCCTGTAAATTGGTAATACATTAATACATACATACTTTAGATACAATACATGTAATGCATATATACACACCTCAAATCTCCTCTCAGAAGAATATGAAACAAAACCACAGGTAAAGACATTGTGTAAATGTTTGATTCCTGTTTGTGGGAATGCAATACTTTTATATTTAAACTCTCATAAAAAGGAGAGTTTTGGTGAACAGTGGAGAAATGGTGAAATATGGCCCTTAAAGTAACCATTAATTGTTTAATCCTTAATAGTTGTCACTTTATAATTATGGTAGACAGCCATATATGGTGCAAAGTATGTAATAGCTGTGTCTAATTATATAGTGATGCTATTTCAGTATCAAAACTAAGTCTAAAGACTTCTTTTTGTGCTAACAATATCATGAAAAAAGTAAACCAAACTGAATATTTAGTAAAAGTTTAGTTTGGCCATGTGTATTATAACACAGATGCACTTCTATTTTATATATGTTTTCAGATATTTGTTACAAAGGTGTGTATGATTTTAACAGGCAGTGCTATAGCACTGGTAAATCTGCCTGGTTTTCTTCAAAGGTTTAACTGAAAGAATTAAATTTGTTTTCTCTTCTCTTGCAGTAGGGAATCCACATGTCTTACTGAAGTCTTTAAGTGTGATGGCCTATTATATCCTTACAGAAGGATGCTGCAGTTAATATTTAATCCAAGGGCTGATGAAGCTCAAGATAACTCAGGTTTGATGTTACCTGTGCTAGTCAGATGGTTTCACAGAAGAGCCCAGAGTGCCTATTAAGAAACACTGGATGAATTGATTATGGGACCCAGTACTTTACTCTCAGATCCAACTATTATGATATCAAATTAGCTTATATTTTAAACAGGAGGCTTGGGCTTTGTGTTTGTTTCATATTTTTCTGATTATTTATTCTGATTATGCAGATGGTTAGAAACATAGCTAGATTTACTCATAGACAGTTTATATCCCTTTGTGGTTTTGCCTATATTATCCTTTTGTTTAAATAATTATTTATCCTTTCCAGTGTTTACAATATTATGCCTTTAGTGGCATTGTGTTTCCCCTCAGCTGCTTTTTCCTGCCAGAAATAAGAAGGAACTATATCCTGATTTGTAGGAGGCTCTGGAATCCACTGACCGTCCCAATACTCCGGCTCTAGTTTTGTCTCTGAATTCATCTTTTTTAACGTCACCAAAACTGCAAACATCACCATGACCAAATCACCCATAACAGTGGCACATCCCATGTTCTACTGCTTTTATTTAAACCAGCCATTGACTATATTTCAACACACATACACACATGACAGCATTATTCCAATGCTTTTTGATGACAGAATATCTACTAGATTTTTTTTCTCTTTAGTCACCTCCAGCTGGTAAAGTGCTAGATCTTGGCAGAGATTTCTGTCTCCTCTCCTTAACTGTGTGTCTTGGCAAGTCACATTAATGTTTTTTGTCTGTCCCAATGTAGGTTTAGACATAGTGTCCCTACAATATTGTAGTTCTTTCCTTGACACTACTTTTCAACTTTCCATATTGCTCAACTTTCTATCACAATCAGCTACAGTGCAGTAGTGTATCATGTTCCACAAAAACAAAATTAAACCCAACAAAACCCCACAATCAGGAATTTGCCATATAAAGCTTTCTTTTGAAAATTACTTAGTTCATTTCTCTAAAGGCACCAAAGATACCCAAATGTGGATGAGCAATGACATTTTAAAAATGTTGTGGCATTCACTGCTCATCATTTGAAGACATATTAAGACTTGTTTTGCAAACAGTACCAATATCTTGTAATACATTGGATATGGCTTTCCAAATGCTAGAAGTTACCAGTAGAAACATTTATTCAATTCTGCCTACACTTCTGACAGGGCAGAAACACAAATTTTCCATCTTGCCAAGCAATTCTACATCACACCTGGACATTTCAGCTGACGTTGCTGTCACCTGCATCTTATTCTGAAAATCCTGGTGAAAGCATGCCTGGGACAGAGGACTGCACTCGATGTAAAACACAGAAATCCATCTATTCTTTAGCCCCTGATTTAGTGCCTTGAAGATGTTTCACTCACATATGAAGTTCATAAATACATTAAATGGGTGGATCTTAATTCAAAAAAGTGAAAATATCTGTGCACAAGTTGCAGCATGTTTATTTCTCATACTTGATACAGGTCTGTTTCTACCAGTCTGGCCTGGGAAGTGTCCCAAACCAGCATTGCTGTTTCCATACTCAGGAATAGTCATGTAACAAATAACAAATATAACATATAAATATAATGGGCATAACAAATGCCCATTAGATTAAGCCAATAAGAAGCATCTTAAATGGTGATTGAAGTTAACAGGCTCGACTCAGCTCTTTCTAGGAAGTGTAAAAACCTGGGTCTTTCTGTCTACTAGTTGTTAGATATCTACATTTCCCATCCAGCCCATTGTCACAGCTGCTAAAAAGGTGGAGAGCTAACAAGGTCTCCATGCTCAGATTTGGAGAGCTCATCCCCTTCCAGCATTTTCCTATAGAGTGTCAAACTGTACACAACAAGAGTTTAAGATTCAATTTTTAAATTACACAGAAGCTTGGAAACAAGTGTAGCCCTAACCAACGAAGTCAACACACCTGTACTATGCATGAGACCATGACAGCAGTCAGAAAGTTTGTTGAAGATAACAGTAAGTGGAGGGATGTCACTTCATCATGCTCATCAGTTTCTTGTCTCCATCCTGTCTGAGTTGTACAGCCAGCTGTGATTAAATTATTACAGTTACCTTACTACATATGTGTGTGATTCAGAAGCGTTGTGAGAATTGGACAGCAACTATAAGAGGAAAAAGCAGCTTAAAGCTGAAACATTAAAGCTTAAAATATATATTGAGGGTGTCAATAAGAAATATCTGACAGAATGGGTTTAGGTAATCTTTTATCATACACACCATAATATCAAATCACAGGCAATGAGGGAGAGATAAACAAGAAGAGAGCATTTCAATTTAGAAAAATGAAAAGTGCTGTAGTAAAAGTGTCCTGGACAAGGATGATCTGCTCATTTTTCAGTACCTTAAACTGAGAAGGGAGAAAGAGCCTTAATGTAGAGCAGGATTTTAAGAAGGTATTTGATCTTGAGGATTTTTCAGGGAGTTTATTCTCTTGTTACAAACCTTTTTGTAAAGAATACATATGATTTCATTCTTATGTAGCCATACAGTTAAGTTTCTCATTTCTTGGTATGCAGCAATCATTAAAACAGCATTGCTGGGACACTGTCAAAGTGCCCTTTGCGTGAATGGGTTTCTCTGGTATATCCCTGGGTAGCAGGGTGCACCTCCATTGAGTTGGTATACAGGAATTTAAAAACAGAGCAGCATTACCCAGGAAATTTCATTGTCATATAGAAAGAGAGAGTTGAGAAAAGTGCTGTCACTTCAGGCATCCCATTGAAAGTTCATGGAAGTTAAGCTTCTAAGCTACTTATACTTCAAACAAGAAATGTGACCCTAATACTCACTAACACTGGGACTTACGCACATAGGTCATGTAGGCTCATTTTAAAATGTCTATCCTATAAGTACCTTTTAACCAATTAATTTATGACATACTCACTGTAAATTTTCTGCCCCTTTCCATAAATTTCTCATTCAACAGGAGGGCTCTAAGTGAGTCATAACTGAGACATGCAGTAATTAACATTTCTTCAGACATATTTTTAAGGTGGTTATTATGGTTAAGATCTCACTTGTGTGAAATCTTATCAGATGCACTTTTTCTATTAATTCAGTCATGTGAGTTTATTCACATTTGCTTGTTTGAACGACATTGCTAGGCAAAGTCAATACAACTATGAGACAGTGATCTGCTTCTATTCTGCTTGCAAATCATTTGTGAAATTGTTAATTAAATAGGAAATTCTCTACTACAGTTTATTAGTCAGCCAGTAAGAAAAGAACTCTGCATTTATTTATTGTTTAAGTGAAAAATTTGCCAATGCAACCCTTGTGAGATGGATATTCATAACTCTTACACTACAGAAATAACTGCACCTTTCCTCACGTCTTCTGTGCCCGCAATGCCCAATGCCAGGGGAAAATGTTAATCTAATCAAAGTTTTGGAGGGGAGGTTAGGGAAATGATGATACACCCACAATTGCATCTGTCCATAAACATAATGGCTCTTTCTCTCTCTCCTATGTCAGAATTGCTGCAAGTTAATATATTTGACTATAGCAAGGAACAGAAAGCTCTGTACTCTGTTACCAGTCTTCTCAGTTAGTTCCTTCACCCCACAATTCTGCCTTTTGGCAGGATGCAGTTCTGTTCCCCATGAGGTTAGGATGTACTTCCCAAATGTTCATATATGTTATTCAAAACTGATTCTGCATTTTGTAAAACTTTTAAATGGCAAAGTCCCTCTGCAGTTGGGGATTGCACAGCAAACAAAGAAAGTGTTCTAAGTTCTGAGGTGAGTGATATTTCCTGACATAATGATACATTCAAAATAGAGTTCAATTTTAAGTGTTCACTTGGCTCAGGACCACAAGTCATGGAATGCCATTGTGGTGTACTTTTTAAAGCAATCACATGCATTCTACTTGCTTACAGATGCATGCATTTTAATTTAATTGGACTATACAGTCCTGAGTAGACAGTGTTATGTATATGAAAGCTGTTTTCTTAAAAAGCCAGGAAACTGTTATTTTTAACCAGTAATTGACGTTTTCCTCAATTGATAGATTTTAATGTAGTAAGAAAACTTCTTTCCAGCCAATCTGATGTCAGCTGAATCCATTGAGTAGTGTTTTCTGTTTGGATCCCACATCACTCATGTGAAACTATTTTTTAATTATATTGAGATGTTAATTTGTGAGAACTTGAAATGTGTTTTCCCCTAAAAAACTTAGTTGCCAAAAGTAAATATGTCCAGTTTTACAAAGCTTATAATAAATCAAAAATCACTGGAAGTCACATCAAAAGATATATGCATTATCACTGCATTTACATGAATTGTGCAGAGAAATATTTTAGAACTATGAGGAATGGTAATGACAATAAGGGTATTGTAAAATACAGGGAACTGTGTGGTGACTTTTAAATTGTGGAAGAGGGATTTCCCTTGCAAGGAAAATGAAGTCCAGCTTTTAATGACTCACCATCTATACCGGGGTAAGTTCTTAAGAGTAAGAGCTGCACTATGTTTCATTTCTGCACAAGATAATTACAAGGACAGGAGTGTGATGACATAGCTCTGTGTTAATCACCATGTGTTTGCAAACAAGTGAAGAACAAGGGACTGGGGTGAGAAGAGTGAATAAAAAGTCTGATGGAAATGGAGGTCTCGGTTTATCCTGTTTGACTTGACTGAACTTTCTAAATTAGGAGGTTGGTAGCACTAGATTGCCTTTACAATCAATGGATGGAGGCAGACACCTCTGTAAGGCAATTCAACCCACTTCGATAAGTGATTTGGGACTTTCCCTCTCCATGTTGATATGGAGTTTGCCTAAACTTGCCTGAAAATGCCAAGAATCTAGGCCAGAATTCAAACTTCACCCAGTGCCCTTGTATAGTCATTGTATTGAAAGTGTATTGTCTGCCTGCTTAGAAATGAGTTGCAGCCTGGCTTGCAGAAGTGATCCAGTAAATACTAACATGAAGTAGATGCCATATGGCTTGATGCAAGTGGTAGCAGCATGCAGTAGCCTATAACACAGAAGTGGTAGCACATGAAGAAGCTCATTTTATTAAAAATTGAAGGTTAAAGGGAAAACATAGATTTTCTTATCTTTTGCATATTTGTTAGTGAGTTACTTCTCCACATGGCCTGCTTAACGAAATGCTTTCATTAACACCAGTGATGCTGTTGACAGAAATTATCATTTTATATTCTTTTTAGCAACATAAGTTGCTAAAAAGTTAACTGTCTGTCCTCAGTCCAGGAATGAGATGAAGGAGTCTTCTTTGTTGTTTTGGGTTTTTTTTAAGTACTAATGTCAAATGTATGTGTGTACCACAGATCAGCTGTGTGTGCGATGAAAAGTCTGCACTATTTGCACATGAATAGCCGTAGCTAAATGGAGTTTCTTCTTTTTATCAGGGTGTCATTACATAAGTTTACTTTCAATGTTTCTCAGGAAACTTTCTGAAATATGGAACTTTCCTAATTTCTGTGTATTAGAAGCTACTGTGCAGTACAGCCATTAATCAAATTAATATCATCATGATTAGTCCACAGACTTGCAGTGTTTTGCTCAAAGTAGGAAAAAGAATATTAATTGCTAACAGCCCACAAAATGGATATGCAAAAAACACTTTTGAAATAAATAGAATGTGTTCTATGAGAGAGAATCTGCAAGTATCCTTAATTTGTCTTCTCCCATGACCCTATCAAAGTTCTCTGCTTGAGCCATCCTACATACTTGCTGATAACATAGAACCCAGTTGTCTGTGTAGTTCACTTCATTTATTTGTTATTAATGTATTTTTTCAGTGGCAATTGCAGGAAGCTCTGTTTAGGCACAAAGGCCAACGCTCCCTCTGCAAGGAACTGTGTGACTGATTCATACTTGATTGGATTGCTGGGTCACAGAAAATGGATTAGTGTAAAAAAGGAGACCAGACCCATGTGAAATATATTTAAATGGAAAGAACATTTATTTTGTAATATCATTGTTGCTTTGGGTCCAATTTAAGAAAATAAATCTCTAAGAGTACTGTAAGGCCTTGGAGGCCCTGGAAAATCACTTTTTCGTGAGCTTCAAAAGAATCCTCAAAGGAATTTAAGAAATTAGTTCCAACTACCCTGAAACGATCTACAGAAGGTTGTCATTAGGATAACTTACGTTTTGTGGAAATCCACCAATATTTGCCTAGCCAATATGAAAGTCTTTGAGGGAAAACATTAAAGGATTCTGCAAAACATTAAACTCCTGGTACAAAGGAAAGCAAAAGGTACTCATTTGTCAAGCTTCAGCTTTGCTCTATGCTGAGCATAATGAAGCATGCAACCTGCAGGAACAAGCCTAGAGATTGTGCCACAGAGTGTTCTTTCCATTTCACAAGCTGTGATACGCAGCTTCCATACACAGGCTTTCCATTACTATACAGCTGATGGTCCTTGTCGTTTCTATGGACCACTACTCTAAAATTTTTAATGTCTTACGAAACATAAAGCCGGAAGAGATCTCAGATTACACAATCTATCTGCCTATGTCATAAAAGCAAAATGAAGATTGCCGACATTCAGTTTTTTTCTTGAAGGCTTTGCCTAGCTTGTTCTTTGATTTTCCACACATTTCTGCTTCTGTAGTATTTTGCCCAAAGCAAGATTAATTTTTTAATTCAAATTTCCTTTAATGTTAGACCTTGCTCACAAAATAGCCTCAAATTCAAACACCAAATTAGCAGTGGGACAGAGTTGGACATGCTATATATATTTAGAAAGTACAATTATATATCCTAAGAGTGAAAAGTTCTTCTGAAAGATAAAAGTGAAGTTGCTCTGTAGTCATTCTTCTTTGCAGGTTGACAGGTTGGAAAACTTTCTTACAAGTAAATTAGGCCTAAATTTTTTGTCCTGACTAAACTAGCTAGCCTGAGATAAGAAAGAGAGAAAATGCAAGGTGATTTTACATCATGTTCATACTGGATAGATGAAGTCCAGATAATAGGCAATAATATACAACCATAAGAATAGTTATTATATCTGTCTGCTTTCACTGCCAATTGCTCTCATTCCTTTAGACACCAAAGAATAAATTCCTGTTCATTAGATCTTATCTGTTGTGCTAAGAACAGGAACGTATACAGGAATAATAGAGCAAATCTGTGCCCTGAGATCATACCTCTTAGCAAGATAAAAAAATCTCACGAGACAAAGTCACTGTCTTCAGTGAATCACCAGGGCAGGAAAATTGGAAGAGGACTTTGCCAACCCTGCAGAATCTTCCACTTTTCTTCCTTCTCAACTAAAAACACTAGGTGCGAGAGGAGAAAAGGAGAAGTGTGACTGCAGAGTCCTGCATGTGAAATGATTGATATGTATGACTATCCCTGCCTAAATAACACATTACCCCATAGTAAAGTTTGGCCAAAAGCTTTATGGAATGCAAATGAATACTGCATCTTTCCCAGCTGTCATGGAAGAAAGTTGCCAACCAGTAAGATTGGCCATTAGTAAGGAGTTGTCCTCCTTTTTCCAGGGTGGAAGCCTTGTTTCCTCTTTCCCTTTATTTTTTTTTCTTCTTTCACATGCTCTATCCTCTTTTTTAATTTCACATCTACAGAGATCATATTCCCATTATATAAAAACAATATAGATCTACTGTGAGGAATTCCATTTTTTCTGGCCTTATATTTTTGTGGGTAAGCCATGAGAATGTGTCCTAATCTACCTGGTCTATAAATCAGCGTCAAGTGTTAAGCAGTGGTGGAATCCACTGGACTTGAGATCTCACAAGGTTTCCTCCTCCCTGTTGACCAGGGCAGCTCCAGGTGCATAATATTGCCATGGCACCACAAACCAGGCACACACATACACAAATCACCAAACATAGGTGTTCTTTCCTTGATCAAATACACACAGTCATTTCTACCTAGATTTGCTCTATACATCTTCTCTTTTGCACTCAGAGAATCAGTAAGTTTTCTTATTACGAAGGCCAGTTTGGGGTAGACCACAGAAGAGTAAGTTGACAGAAAGAAGCAACTGGAAATATGAGTTACACATGTGAGTGTGTGCATATCCCAGAGGGAAATAAACAAACACTATTAAATATTTAATTTAGATGAACATTCTGCAGCAATATGTAGTAAAATTTGTGATGATAGCAGTCCTTTAGTGGAATGATCTGAGCAGGATGATTTGAGGTAATGAATGGGAAACAAAGTATTTCATGCCTCTGGCTGGAGAGGCCTGCACATTGGAAGGCAGGTAATACTGTCATCTACAACATCTTGTATTTTAGACCCCTAAAAACTTTCACATAACTAACAGTGAAGTGAAACTAACACTGTTAGTTCAAGACAAGGGGAGAGGATTGAATTAGGAATTCTTAACACTTGCCTTGGTGAGTCATATGTTTTAAAATTATTAATTATACTCTCCTTTAAGTGGAATGTACTTATGAGAAGTACTCTGAATACTAGTTGAGAGATAGTTTGTACTTTTACACAATATACTCAGGAGAAATAATGTCTAGAACAGCTGGTGATGATTAATTTTTTATAGAGAAAAGTTGTACTGCGAACATATTGAGCTGAGAAAGTACTAGAAATGTTTGGCAAGGGGACATATACCTAAGTTATTTTAGCTGGAAACAAAGGGAAAAAGAGTCAGTGTTTGATGATGTTACTGCTCTCTCCTCCAGTTATAAATTATGGAATGAAAACAGATGGAAGCATGTTCTCTTTCTTGTATATCTTCCTTATCTGCAGCTAATACAATGATCTTGTTTGCTATTAAGAAAACATGGCATATTCCTCCACTTTGCATTGCCTTCCTTTGAGTTCATCTGCCCACCAACAGGATACCTTGCAGGATTAGGACAATCCTGCATGGAGGTTACAGGATAAAAAGTACAAAAAGCTTGAGCATCTGCCTCATTACATTTAATAGCATTCCTTAACCTACTTGTGGTAAAGCTACTTCCATTTAAAGACATTATAGAAAAAATATTGTGGTATTGTTTATTTTACTAGCTAGCAGAATTCCTGAGTTATCAGCAGCTGGGAAAGAAGTACCACTTTCTGAGGTTCAGATTGGGGACTGCCTGTCTGGGAAGCAGCTGTGCAGACAAGTATATGGGGTTCTTGGTGGAGCACAAGCTAAAAAATAGGATGATAAGGCAGCTAAGAAAGTCTGTGTTATCCTAGATTGTATTAGGAACAGCATAGCCAGGAAATTGAAGGAATTTTTCTGACCTTCCCTTTCTATTCAGCAACTACTGTGTCTTCAACACAGATGAAGGACCAAGGGTGTCTCAGTGCCCTGAGCTGGAGGACCATGACTGCAAGAATGATCAACTCCCAGTCAACCCTGAAATTGTGCAGGATCTGCTATTCCAGCTGTATCCCTCCCAATCTGTGGGACCTGACAGGATTCATCCTAGAATTCTCAAAGAGCTGAGTGATGTCAGCAGAAAACCTCTCTCAATGATTTTTGAACTGCCTTGGGAATCTGGAGAGGTCACAGCCAACTGGAAGCTGGTGACCATTGTCCCAGTTTTCAAGAAGGGCAAGAAGGAGGATGTCAAAAACTACAGGCCTGTCAGTCTCACTTCAGTGCCTGGTAAAGTTATGGAGAAGATTATTCTGGGAATTACTGAAAACAACCTGAAAGACAACACAGTCACTGTTCACAGCTGGCACAGCTTAATGAAAGGAAAGTCCTGCTTATCAAACCCAGTTTCCTTTTATGACAAGATAACCCACCTATTTGATCAAGGGAAGCCAGTGGATGTAATCTTTTTGGATTTCAGTAAAGCTTTCAATACTGTCTCTCACAGGATCCATCTGGACAAACTGTCCAGCACACAGCTGGATAAACACAGCATGTGGTGGGTGAGCAATTGGCTCACAGGTGGAGCACAGAGGGTAGTAGTGAATGGGGGAACATCAGACTGGTGACCTGTCACTAGTGGGGTTCCACAGGGCTCCATCTTGGGTCCTGTGCTCTTCAACATCTTCATAAATGACTTGAATGCAGGAACTGGAAGGGATACTAAGTAAGTTTGCAGATGACACAAAACTCAAAGGCAGGTAGGCCCTGCAGAAGACCTTGACAAATTAGAGGACCGGGCAATCACCAACTATAGGAAGTTCAACAAGGGAGAGTGCTGGATTCTGCATCTGGGATAGAGCAACCCCAGATGTGTATACAGGCTGGGGAATGAGATGCTGGAAAGCAGTGCCACGGAAAGGTTGCTGGGGGTCCTGGTCAATGGCAAGTTGAAGATGAGTCAGCAGTGCCCTGACAGCCAGGAGGGTCAACCATGTCCTGGGGGGCATCAGGCAAAGCATCGCCAGCCAGTCGAGGGAGGGATTTGTCCCACTTTGCTCTGCACTGGTGAGGCCTCACCTTGAATATTGTGTTCAGTTTTGGGCACCACAATGTAAGAAAGATATTAAGCGATTGGACAGCAAAAAGGATAGCAATGAAGATGGTGAAGGGCCTTGAGGGCTGTATGAGTAGCCACTGAGGTCAGTTGGTCTGTTCATCCTGGAGGAGACTGAGGGGAGACCTTATTGCAGTTACAACTTCCTTAGGAGGGGAAGAGGAGAGGCAGGCACTGATCTCTTCCCTGTGGTAACCAGTGACAGGATCCAAATGAAATGTTGTGTCAGGGGAGGTTTAAGTTAGATATCAGAAAAAGCTGCTTCACCCAGAGAGTTGTTGGGCACTGGAACAGGCTCCCTAGGAAGTGGTCACAGCACCAAGCCTGCCAGAGTTCAAGAAGTGTTTGGAAGTTACTCTCAGGCACATGGTGTGACTCTTGGGGATGGTCCTGTACAGGGTTGGACTCAATAATCCTTATGGGTCCCTTGCAAGTCAGCAGATTCTGTGATACTGTAGTAGTTTTGAGTATTGGATCCAATTTGGGGAAAGACACTGATAAACTGGTGCAAGTTCAGCAGACCATCAACAGTTGAACGACCAATTTGCTCAAAGGACAGGAGCATTTGTAGTGTGAAGGGAAGCTGCTGAGGGAAAAGAGTTTCTTCAGCCTCCTGAATATAAAACTTAACAGTATTTGGCCAATATGTGTAGGAAGGTTACTAAAATAGACATAACCAAACACTTCTCAGTGGTGCATGGTGGGAGAAGGAGGGACTATAGGTGTAAGTGGAATCAAGAGAGGCTTTGGCTGGATATTAATGATAATGAAGTTCTATGAGGATAGTCAAGCGGTGGAACAGATTGCCTGGTAAGGTGGTTCAGCCTTCATCTTTGGAAGTTTTTAAGTTCTGACTGGATTCCTGAGCATCCCACTCTTACCTCGCAGTTGAGTCTGTTTTGAAAAAGCAGAAGGTCTAGAGAGCTGCTAGCATCCCTTCTAAGCTGAATGGCCTGGGATCAGCTGCAGCTGCAGTAGTAGCAGTGCTATGGCATTAATTTTGCCTTATGTTCTATGATTTTTGACACTAAACAAAATACTTTCCAAGCACTCATTAATGATATTTCATAGCAACAAAAGTTATAAGATGCTAAATGGAACATATTATGTGAAATGTTTAACTCTGCTGTGAAACAAAGTTACTCTAGGAAACATATCAGCAAAACTCTAACAGCATAAGGAAATTAATTCAGCAATAGGGACTCTTCAGGTTCCATTTCAGTAGAAGAGCAGTGCTCTACATCATTCACTACTGGATTCCAGTCCAGTGAACCAAAGAACCTAGAAAGGAAACAGAACTTAGCAGGTCAATTTGTTAAACTGAATCTGATGGGTCATTTCCTATTTACCTATTACCTATTTACCTATTTACCTTTTCAAACACCAAGAAAGCGAAAAGTGCATTGGTGCAGCCTCAGGTCTTTTAAACCAGACATAATGACTTTCAACTAACAAAACTTATGCTGTCTGTACTAACAAGATTGATTTTTCTTTCTAAATAGATACTCTTTTGACTTCACATAGAAGGATGTTATTTATGTCTTTTCAATATTTATTTGGCACCCATTGTTGAAAGTCCTAAATGTTAATTAAGATGCTGAATAAATGCTAGAAAATGTTTGCCTCATCTTCATCTTCTAATAATTTCAAAAGAGAGAAGAATGGGAACTAAGCAGATGTTGCAGTGTAAAATAGGGGGCACTCATCTCAAACCAGTGAAAAGCACAGGGTCAGTGATTTTCAGCCTTTGCTACCTCATGCAAGAAACAGCAAAAGAAAAATTCAGTACTAATGGAATATAATGAAGAGGTACATTTGTATATGTGAAAAATTTAAAGCCAGAATTGGTAATACCCTAAGTTCTCAGAATAAAAAAGATGTAATTTTTTATTGAAAAGAGCACAGAAAGAGTTCTCAAGTGTCTTTTTATGTTGCCCCTATTACTTTATTGTGCTGAAAAGTTCATAAATATTTTCAAAATTAATTGAAGATGTAAGTACAAATAATATTAACATCCTCTGCTCTTGTATTTCAAAATTTAGTATCCATTTGGACCATCTTTTTTACAAAGATTTCTCAACATCTCTGGCTCTGTGGCAGGACTTCTAACCTGTGAATAATAAATTATTCATGTTGTTTTTCTTTTTCATTAATTACAGCAATAAAATAAATAAACAACTTCCATTCCTAACTGTTCTCCAAGAAAAAAAATTATTAATACTTGCAACTATTAATTATTGTAGTATCTCTTACATAGATAAACATAAAAGTTACCTCTGAATTACCACAGTTCTTATTTTAGATCTTTCTGTGAGCACAGAAACATGAATATAAGACCGTACAATAATAGACGATTCAGAAAAATAATTAGTATGTTAGGTATGATGGGTGAAAACTCCTGTTATAAGGTTTGTAAACTGAGCCTTTAAAATCAGGCCAGTGGGCAGGTCTTAGGCCTGTTTTGATAGAAAATATTAATACCTTCTTTTAAACAAAGCCAACTAACATCATCATTCAAGAATATAATTCTCAGAGAGATAGCTATAAGTTTTATTTCTGTTTTTTCAGACATGCATGGAGGCAGCATTAAGTCATCATCTGCTGACCTTAAGTAGGGTGGAGAAAGAGACAAGCTGAGATTCACATTTAAGTTCCATTGGTACATTCCTTTATTCTTAATCAAACTTCAATTTAAATAGTGACTGTAAAGGGAAGGGACAACATGTTTTAAATAAACTTCAGCAATCATATACAAATAGGGCATTTAAATATCTCATTCACAAAGGGGATTAATCACTCAGGATATTTAAGAATCTCCTCATTAGGTCTTAATAGTTGAAAAAAGTAAAGTTTTTATACTTTACTTTTGTAAAGTATAATATACTATAGTATAGTATAGTATTTTGTGATATTATGTAGCAATACCCTGTAACTGTATGCAATAAATACCTTATCATAGTACCCAATGTCAAATTATTTAACACATCACTTGGGCCTGATGAAACATATTAAGCAATTAAAGAAACACAAGAAAAACAACAAAGCAGTAAGTACTGATAGTAGAAAGTAATGACCTTTTTTAATGTTCTCAGCAAAAATTACTCAATCTGACACTCACTTCCTTCTGACTTCATCAACATTCTCTCTTCATCTTAGTAGAAGGTGTAAAACATACATATGTATCCCAGAAGAAATACAGAGTAATAGGAATCACAATCAAAATACTGAGTTGGCTGTCCCCCCTTGGTAAAGGCATGGTAAAGTGGTTGGACCTAGGCACCCTGAAAAACCCAGAAGTACAGTTCTTGATGTTGTATCTTAGCCTTCATTAGTTTCTCACAGACAAGTGTCTTCCTTGCCTGCCTTCCAATCTAGCTTTTATCTACCTAAACTAGTAGATGCATGATAAAGGCTGTAGTCTTTTGATCTGCCTACTCACTGGCGTATTTAGGCCAAAGTATCCAAAAAAACTCATTAATTTTACATGCCTGCACTATTTCTTTTAGGTAACTGGGTCTTACATTTTGATAATCTCCACCTTATCTATCTATAATCAAAGTTACAAATTAAAGTTTTAACTCCTAAGAATATTAAGCTTCCTGTGATTCAGGATGTCTCAGGAAAAGAACTCCATGCTGAAAGGAAATTGTCATATGATTCACTCAAACTCTTAGAATCACCTGTAAAAAGTTTTTCACAGCCCTAGAATAGGAAATGTGCTTCAAGCTCTAATTGCTGTACTACTCTCAATCTAGACTTAAGACTTTTAAGTGTGCACTTAGACAAATTATTGTAAGGAGTGCTGTGGTGCTAAGAGCACAGAGGAGAATGCTTAATTAGTCTACAGTGGTTACTTGCCTACGTGCTGATACTGACATTCATTTTATCATCTCTTTGGTGGTAATCCATCATCATTTCAGCGGGCTTCCAAACACCTTCTAGTTTGGTAAAACTACAAAACATAGCAACAACTTTTTGCAGACTCTACAGTGACAAAAACCCTCTGGCAGGCTCTCTGATTGGAAGCTGAATAAATCTGCAGCTTTAAAGAAAAAAACACTACTGTGACATTCTGTTCCACACAACACTCCCACTCTCTCACATGTGCTTATCGATAGGATCATTTTATAGTGATATATTCTCTGGAAGGAACTAGAGAAGTACCAGCTGTTTTCTCCCTTCTAAGAATGTAAGAGTAATTTCTTAACAGCAAATCCATCACTGAGTGGCAGAAAGCAAACAAACTTGGCAGCTCTGGACCTAATATTTGGACTGAAAGAGCAAAAAGTCTCTCTATATATCAAGAAATGTCTAAATATTTTTTTTTAAAAGAGTTCTCTGTCAAAATTGTTCTTTGCTACTTTTCATTTTCTAGAAAGGTGGAAGGGGGTGGATGGGTGGTGTTTGGTTGGCTGGGGTTTTGTTTTGTTTTGTTTTAAATCTGATTCCATAGCTTTTATTGGCCAAGATTACTTTTACACTAAGACAGCATCTGAATTTCTTTACTGGAATTCACTTGAGTATATGTGTAGCTACATATTATGTCTTCTACAGAAAGTTTTCTAATAGGTCCACATCCCCTTTGGTTTTATAATAAGGAGATTTGATATTTGAACAGTGTGACTTCCAGTAAAAGTGTTGGTTAGAATGCAGTAACTGGATTGCTCACTCCATCAAACTATTTCTTGAAGTCTGTAAAGTCTTCAGCTTATTGCTAGTAATAACAGTTCCTGTGTTTTGTTCTTCACTTCTCTGGAAATAGCTTATGACTACTCAACATGCAGCTTTCCAATTGACTGTCTCATTTCTTGCATAAACAGAAATAGCTCTTGCATTATATTAGCTATATTGGAAACAAAAACCTGAAAATGTGACAGAATCATAAAATAGTTGACTTTGGAAGTGACTTCTAGATATTATCTAGTTTAACCTTCCCTTTTCAAAGCAAGGTCAGCCAGCTGGAGCAGGTTGCTCCAGATATTATCCAATCCAGTTTTTACTTTACACAATGATGGAGACACCGCAATCATTTCATGTACAAAGAGGCTGAATTCTGTTCACTTTAGGCTTTGCCCCCTTCTGGCTGGCAAAAAAATGAACAAAACGTTAATCCACTGACCTGATAAAAGAATATGGAGAAAAAGCACAAATGGTTATGGGGGAATAAATTACATTTTCTGTATATTCATGGTAATTAAGTTTTTATTCAATTGCAAAACAACTAAAAGAGTACCAATTCTGCCTCATACCCATGTGTACGCAGGGTTGCATGATCACATGTGCATATACACATATGTGCATGTTGATTTACCTTTCTATATTTATGCATTCAGATACATATGGTTAGTTTATAAGGATTTTCTAAAAACAAACACACTACAATTATATGAAAAAATGAAGTTTTAAACCTACAGAAGATCATATGTGAGAGAATTTATGGTCATATGAAAACCTTATTGGTCAAGCTGATGTTCAGATGTTGCACATTATGTGACTGGGAAGTAACGATTAATAGTGTCATTCATCCACTTGCAAGTGAAAATGATCCAATAATAAACCCAGTCAACTATCCATTCTCTAAAGACTTCTGTCGTTTCCTCCTAAAAAGTTTAGAATTATTTTAATCTTTTGTATCAACAGGGAATGCCTAGATGCGTTTTCTAGCAGAGGCACACTGGTCCTACCAGTTACCCCAAAGCATTTTCAAGAGGGTTTCATCTTGAGTATTACATCTGTGACACTGGATAGTAAAAACAAAGACAGTGGGCAAATTAGGAGATATCTAAACACACCTAAACATTAGACTTTGTCAGTGAATCCAAACCATCTGAATTCTGCTAATTATGTAGTTGTCTCTCAATATAAAAGCTCTGGACAATGTCAAACTTTAAAAAAAAACAAAAAACAACTTTTTAAAAAATACATTAATATGCAAATTATACTTGCCAGAAGCAGACTGCTAATATAATATCATATGGCAGAATTTGAAATTAGGTGTGTATGACTGTTAATGATATAAGAGTGTTCCTAATTTCATCTGACAACTAAATCTGTAAATTATAAAATCTTTTGGCTTAGTGATCACATCAGCCCTAAGGAGCTACCATTTAAAGGAGATTATATATATTGCTTTCAACTGTTTCTAAAGCTGTTGACAGAAAAATAATGCATGGTCTAATATCCAAAGGCTCATCTGAAAATGTGATCAAGGTAACATATTTGATCCATTTTCACCTGGGTAGCACTAGAAGTATGGTTGATCAGAAAATGTAGTTAATGCAAGCTTAAACAATGGTTTCACAAAGTTTTTCTACTGAGCTACAAACTATGTCTACCATCCCTATTCAAGGCTACTTAATGTGTTGCTAATACTTTCTCATCATAGTTAAGAATATTACGTTTGTTTCTAAACAGCAGGGCTCATCAAGCTCTTAAATAGACAGCAAGTACAAATTGAGTAGAGAGTTCAGTGACATTTGAAACAAAATAATTTGGATTCTATTTGATAAAATTATTACCTAGAAGGTAGGATATAAAATCTTATATAATATAGACATAAACAGGGAATATTTTAATATCTGCTCATAACTTTTTGGAATATTTATATAGAATACTAGAGAAGCACCTTAAAGGATGTTTTTCTTTCCAAAGCCTAAGCAGATAAATTGATGCCAACTATGATTTTCTAGTAACTTTTGTTTCATAACTAATTCTGCTCTCATAGTAATAACAGGAAATTCTCCTTGACTTTACCTGCTAGTGAGAGGCTACACATCTCCACAGAGTCCGAATTTTTCAGGTTTTAGTGCCACAGGGCACTGGACCAGACTAATGGTGCCTGGCACTAGGGGATCTTCATAGCCAAACTAACAAGGTATTTAAGGATTCTCTTTGTCAGAAGTCCTCCTGGAGTGCACACCAAAAGCAGAAATGGTGAGAAGGAAGAATAGGTAATCTAATGCCTCTGCATGCTGGCATTGCCCAGCTCAGGCATTGCACTCCAAAGTGTCTTACAGTAGAGGCACTTCAGAGACCCCCCAGTGTGGCTTTTTTGGACCAGTCTGAAGCCCAGAACATTTAATCCAAAGGAGGTCTGCATGGTTTTTTTATATTTGGAAAACACTGGCTGAATTTCCTGTCTCTGCATTCCCCTGAATTGAAAGCCATCAAAAACGATGCAACTGACTTCACAGTGAAGTATATGTATATATTTTGACAACGGAATTTTTTGCTTAAGTGTTAACCTCCGATTTACATATTTGGTTATTTTTAACAATAGATGGTAAATACCTAATGCCAAATGTTGCCGAAACAATTTTATTCCGTAGAAAATTTTCTGTTGCAGCTTTCTTTGAGATAGACATCTCACCTTTCTTTCAATCTGATCCAGTTTGCTCATACTTGATATCATTCAGCCCTGTACAAACTGTGAGTGAAGAAATAGAGCAGAGAGAAATTTAATCTATCCAAGTACATGTTCCTTCTTTCTCAGTTACTCATACTCTTGCTACAAATATTTGATTTAATTTCAGCTAGGCAGCAGTAGGTAGAAACTGGCAAACACTTCAGTCAAGGGAATTGTCTTTGCTTTTGTCAGCTTTTGACCATATTTTACATTACTAAATCATACTGTACTTCATGGTAAGTACTTGGTGACTTCGTGCATAGTAGTCTTTTTTTCAATGTCTCTGAAGCAATTGATCCCTGTGTAAAAAACCTGAACAAGCTAATGAAACCCATTCTTACGTCTAATCTGAAATTGTCCTGTATGTGTCATTCCACTTTTCAGAAATCAAATTTAAGTTACAGATACCTTAAATGTGTTTTCGTAATAATATTCTTTGCTTTTGAAGATTGATTGTTCAGCACTATTTCAATTTTTCCCTTTTGGTGCTTTCAGTCTACCCTGTGGAGTTTGAAAAGACTAGTAATACAGTGAGCTTTTTCAGTAAAATGTATTATCCTTTTTAGGCTACATATAAATATCTTAAATAAAAATTTTGGCATCAACATCAAAGCACTAAAATATGTCTTCTGTTCTCTCCAGCTTTTCCATATTTTATGTGTTTGATGTTAATCTGAATGTGATATTCAAACTTAATAAATGTATGGCAA
The DNA here is from genome assembly GCA_035583135.1 of Lophotriccus pileatus. NCBI lineage: Eukaryota > Metazoa > Chordata > Aves > Passeriformes > Tyrannidae > Lophotriccus > Lophotriccus pileatus. The sequence goes on along the minus strand of JAWWES010000041.1, from coordinate 22,077,554 downwards.
AGGGAAAAGTAAATGTCAATAAGCTTTGTTGAACACTTTTATTAAATGTAAAAAGTTATCTTAAAGTTAGTAGATGCTGTAAATCCTCTGTGCCACCATTACCTAGTTCTATAAGTCATAAAAATATTTATAATTCTATACAGACTATGTTAAATAATAAGTTATAATAATATATTAATAAAAATCATTAATGTATTAATATTGCCCTGATCACTGAAATCTCTTTCAGTTATCTTCTTCTGTCAGCCTTAAATTGTACCTGCTGTGTGTGCACAATGAATAAACCTATCCTAAAAGAAAGGATGTTTTACTTTTTCTATTTTGTTAAAACATGCAATAATTGAAACATTTCCTGCTTGGTTTTGATATTTTCAATTAAACTCTAGGAGCTCTATTAATAAAAGGACATGATTTCTCTTTGTTAAAGTTCTGCACAATACACATAAGCTGTGTATTAAGCTTTTCATCTAAATCATCCTTATAAAAGAAAACTAACCTGCCAGCAATGGCTCTTCCTAGGACTAGTATTCAGTTTTTCCTTCTAGGAGATACTGGTGCAGCAGACCTGGATTGTGCCATCAGCATCTTAAGTGAGATTGAGATCACTAGGAAAATGATTTCTGGGGCTGTAATCTCCATCTTTATGGATCCCTCCCTTCATGGTTCATTTTCACGTCATTTAATAGGTTAACGTGCAGGGAATCAGCTACCCTATTCCCAGTATCCAACTCCTCCAAATGTCAGGTGGGTCTGGCTTTAAGGGCACTAGAATCACCAGAGGAACGTTTCGTTTCACATTTTGGAAAGCTCTAGAAATAGTAACAGTTTAGTAACTCTCACTGCCTGCTATGAAGTCCTTGATGACCATAAGTTTCCCCTCAGCCATAAAGGTAAGAGATACACTAAGAAAAACTCACATGTGCACACATCCACCTGCACTCCCTCAGCACTACTCACCTTAGTGCTGCAATGGGCCCCAGCAGCCCAGGTGAGTCCAGTCCAAGGTGTGTTTGAAATCACAAGCAGCTGGAGGGCTGCTTTGGCAAGCATGCTGGATAACAGTTCCCTCAGTGGTGTACACCAGATGTAGTTGCAGTGTTGTTGTAACTTTGAAACAGAGAGTGTACGGTTTTCCCTTCTACACTTAGACTTAGCTGCTACAGGGCTTTGCTTTGTGACTTGGTCAGTAACTTCTGGAAGTACTAGACTGCCAAATTTGTCCTTCTTCATCATTTCCCTCATCCCGTTTTGCATTGCTCATTTATTTCCAGTACCTGCAAAATCAGTGCAGGTAATCTAGGGCTGGCCTTCTCCAAACTATCTTATTTCTGTCAGTCTTATTTCTGTCTGAGGCAACTTCCTTCTCAAGCTGTAGCATAAATCTCGAATGGAATTGTTCTGAGCTTCAAATTGGGGTAAAGTGTAATTTTTAAAAAAGTCACATATAAAGCTGTGTTCCATCCTTCTGTAGAAAAAGTTCTCTGTGCATAGTTATTCCACATAGCAAAGCCAAAAGTACAAAACCCTCAAATATGGCTCCTTATTTCATGAACAGCTAAATTGTTTTGGCTTTACCAGGGAACACCTCTGCACACAACAGTTACCATGGCCAGCTAGTACCCAGCCAGCTTACACCTTCTTAGTTTTCCCTCTCAGTCATTTGTTTGAAAGCTAAAATTCATGATGTTTTCAAAATTCTAATCATTCAAATCAAAGTGGAGCATTAAGTGATGCCTCTTACGCTTCCTGATGCACCTGACTAGTCCCCAGAACAGTCCTGCTAACCTCCTTGAGTTTATGCATGAGTGGATTGACATGATTAGTTGTTCCTCTTAACTGCCAGAGAGAGCATTTTAAATTCAGAATTACCAATAGTGCAATAATTAGACTTTCACGCCCATGAATTTTTGTGGATGTGAAATTTCAGGCCACATACAAAGAAAGACTTAAACACTTAAAGGAGAATTCAGGTGAACTTTTAAGTGCACACAGCTGTGATTCTGAAAGCTACCACTGCCTGAGCCCTGAAAACCACTCACATCTCAAACCAGGTTCCTGACTGTGGTCCCACAGAGCTCACACCAGAGCTGCAGAGCTGCCTCTGACACTTCCCTGCGGCACCTTGATCCTGGCAAGACTGAGCAGGCTGGTTCCTCTCTCAACACTTGGCTGGGAAGCCAGGTGTCCTGCTGCCGTTCTCCAGGAGAACTTCCCAGGAACAGGGAAGTCACATTTCATAGAATCATAGAATCATAAAATCACAAAGGGTGGAAAAGACCTCTTTGGTCAGCAAGTCCAACCATTAACCTAATACTGCCAAGTTCACCACTGAACTATGTCCCTAAGCACTATATCCACACTCCAGGGACAGTGATTCCACCGCTTCCCTGGGCAGTCTGTTTCAATACTTGACCACTCTTGTAGTGAAGAAATTTTTCCTAATATCCAGTCTAAACCTGGCAGAACTTGGGACCATTTCCACTTCTTCTATGACTTGTTACCTGGGAGAAGAGAAGAGCAAGCACTGTTTTGATAATCAATTTCTTTTAAAACATGACAAAGTTATGCCCTTTCATTTCTCAACTCTAGTCACACCTGAATGGTTAACACACTCACAGATTTATAGGAGATGAAGCATGTGTTGGTTCACATGTTTGAGCTGCAGAGATTCACTCCCATCCCTGGGAAAGGATGTGACAGCAATGGTGGAACACTGTTAGGCCATTCTTTTGAGCTGTTGGTAGAGTGGGAGTCCTGGCTTCACAGGAGGGAGGTGACTAGCAAAAAGCACATGAACAATCCTTGGATCTTGAGCAGAAATCCCAATCCTCAGGTGAACAGCCAGCTGACTTGCTTGTCTTAGCCTCCTCTGTATATCAGCAAGTCCTGAACAGCTTCTACAAGAGGAACAGAAAGACAGAATCTTGTTATTTTATTTCTTTTATATATGACAGTACAATTCTAGGTAATACATTTCATGGTGATTGATTGTGCAAAAAAATATAAAAATTCGAACTACAAAATGTGCTTTCATATAAAGAAAAATAACCAGCATCTACATTCAGGACAAGCTCCTGGGCCATCAGTCTGGCCTGGACAGAGATCCTTAACTGCAAGAGGAGACACAAACCTTCAAGATTATTTTTTTTTTCCCATCTACATTTTTCTAGAGGCTATCTTCAGCCTTGGTTGGCTGCCTGGCTTCTGCCAGGCTGGGGTGTATCATTCTCACCATCCACATTGTAAGTGCTGGACTTTGTGCCACACAGTTTTCTTGGATGCTACACCGTCATGCCAAAATTAGGATGTGTGATCTTACATTTCCTTTCTGATTTTAGTCTATAATGCTTATAAACTTCACTGCAGCAAAATCTCTATTTTTCCCCACCTTATCCTTCTGTGTCCTAGCTAAAGTTTTGGTTCCTGTATCATGACATAATATCAGCAAATAAATATAACTTTTTCAGTCATTGATTGATGATTCTAGTGGTTGACTTGAAGCACAGCACTGGGGCCTGCCTGTCAGAAGCTGAGTTCTGAGCATTTTCTGAAAATCAGATCTCTTAGTCTCCAACTACATCTCTGCTTTTCCATTTTTTTGAGCTTAGTTTGATTGGCATGGGTAAACTCCCAGACTCCCCAAAGTCAGTAGCAGTTCTGACACGGATTTTGAATTGTCATATAAATCTCTGTCACGAGCATACAAAGCCTATAATAATCCAATGGAAAAATCAGAATATGGTGGCTGCCTATTCGTCCTTCTCAGACTTTCTGTGCCAGTAAGGTATACTAAGTTTGATTCTATTCTGATATTGAACTTCAAAACTAGGGTAACTAATTAGTGAAAACTGACAAGTGAGGTGGAATCAGGGAGATCAGTCTACACAGCCCAAAATATAAGCAGAGAAGTCATTTAACCTATTTTCTTTGAGAAGCTCTCACTGTTTGCAATTTACACTGTTTACCTACTACTATCTATTAACTTTAAACTAAGTGTTTTTCTAATTCAGCAGATTGCCTTGAAGCCTGCTATGGGCTTTCTAGTAAGTTTGATCTTTTATTAGCTGCAGTGCTTTGTGATATTCGTTATACATTAATTTAAATTTACATTTTTAGATTTCAGAAGTACATTCATATTAGCATTCTTTTTTACTAGCAAATGGCAGGATAATTAACATAGAATATTTGATCTCACTAATAGAATTCATGTTTGGTCTTTTGAGGTGAAGCTCATAAAAATAAGCAGTGAAAAGAATGGTAAAATATTACTCTCTTGATATGTTCAAGTCACTTTGGTTGCTGTATCCTTTCATGTTGCTTTATATTCATTTTACCAGAAAGGCATCCTTATCTGCACTTTTCATTTCAATGGACTTTTTTATTCTACCAGAATTGATAGTTTGAATGTAGAAGTGGTAACACTACAAATAGTGTTCTGAAGTGAAACCCCAGGAATATTTCCTTGCTAATGTCATACCGTGTTTACTCCTGTGAAATTCTACTAAAGAAGCCAATTTCTTCAACAAAGACCTAGGGGAATATACTGAGCCAAATGTGTTTAACATTTTTTACATAAGCCAGTAACTTCTTATAAAGTATACTCTGTCTCTGTCCTATGCAGGCAATTGGCTTTGGTTTAGGAGACGAGCAGAAGAATTTGCTCCACAGTAGTTAGTGTTTGAATCCAAGAGGGAAATGGAAAGCATCCTCACAGTTTCTCAGCAGGTGTTGGGTAGGTGAGATAAGACAGGCAAAGGAAATCCTCAGTATGATTGCTAAATCTGAGTTTAGTGTAAATGGTGAAGCAATATGCTTTTTAGAGGCAATTAACCTGATGAAGATGCTGGTGGATATAACCAGAGTGTGCCCAGGATGACAGTAATCTTACACAGGTGAGGCCATACGTTTGCCAAAAGGCTGTATAGTTATGTGTGACATCCCTGTCCCTGGGTGTTACTTAAGGACTGGCAATGAAATGATTGCCAGAATATACATCTGTGCTGAAGGAGCTCTGTGCAGGGTCTGGAAGGCTGATTCAAACTGCTGAGCAGATGCTTGGGTAAGCTGCCAGAGAGTGTGCTGAGGAGCGCTCACACACCGCATCCCAGCCGCTCAGCTTTGGAGACAGTAACCTCTGGCAGCAGAGTGGGAGCAAGGAACCACAGGGGAAATAACATCAACTATCCAAGTTATTTCAGCAGTGTAGGACTGCCTATGGCCATTAATTAGTCTTGTTCCTGTATTTTCTGAGTGGTAAATTTTCAAAGAAAATTATATGTGAAAAAAATCCTTAAGTTTTTAATATAGGGAAATAACTTGGCTGACATAATTTCTTACTATTGTGTGCATGAGAAACTACCACAGCAGGTGAGCAGTTCCAAGAGAGACTGTAGAGCAAACTAATGCAGCTTAAATCTGTTCACTGGGCTCACTGGCTTGTAAGGCCTCAGCCAGCTACACTGGCGGTCAGTAGCTCTGAGAGAAACCACGGATGAAAGGACACCAGCGGTGTTTTCAGAAATGACTGCAGAAAGAGCTAGCATTAGAAGCTGAAGATAGGCTTTGGTATGTGCAGCAACTGCCTCTCTACAGACCAGGATGCTTAAGACTAAGTATGGATGGGTGGGGAATCAATTTTCCCTTTGTTCCTGGCTGAAAAATAAAAGGTTTCCAACCTTTGCTGCAGTAAGAAAATCTGAATTTATTAAGCAAAAGATCTTCCTGAAGTCCTCTATGGAGGAAACAGATTATTCTCTTGTTAGATTGGCCCATGCTGGTCTGAAAGAATACAAATCATTGCTGAATTTAAGGAATAATACAAAAGGGAAATCACTCTGGAAATCCATACCCTTCAACCAAGATGCTATGCAAACTTAATAAGGCACCTCTATGTCCTGTGACAGCACTTTGCTACAGATTACAGCCTCATATTAGACTTTCTGATTTGACAGGCCCTGCTATAGCTAAAACAGAGCTTCACAGCTAAACTGCTTCTGATAGTATTCATTATTAGCACAAACTTCTAGAGAGACATTTTATTATTTGCCACTTGGTCTGAAACATGATGGCACAACAGCTGCTGCTAGCAGTTGCATTTGGCTATTCCCTCTCCTGCCTCTGTCACTAAAAAAAAAAAAAATACAAACCCATAAACCCCCACCCTGTTACCTTGGGAAAAGTAGTTGACAAAGAACATCTAACTTCACATGAAAGTGGAAAAAGCAGGGAGGAATCATGTGGTTATACATGGGAAGTTTGTAGTTTTTAGCAGTGTAGCCTTTGTTTACTTCAACCTATAAGAAACACTACCTTTTCTTGATCTTAGAAATCTTCTGGATTTTAATAATGGCTGAAAGACATCTCAGCTCTGCGCTGAGACTAAAAATAGTCAGCTGGCTAGTTGGTTAGCTAGTTAGTTAGCTTGCTGCTTCACTCTGCTGTGGAAGTACATTTATGGCTTGAGTTCTAAAGTGGAGAGTGGGTCATCTTGGTGAAAACCTGTTTCTACTTTCTGGCTCCAAACTCTCATCATACTGTGCCAGAAAGTGTGTTCCAATTGTTAAATGACAAGTGGATAGGCATGCCTCTGGATTTTCCCTGGGTTTAAGTGCATTTTGAATTAAATTGTTTGTAACCAGGATTAGAAGACAAATGGAGTTGGAATGTGAAGTCCCGTGTGTTTCACGCTCCCATTTAGTATAATTCTCTTTTGAGTCCTCTTTATTGGTCAGACCAGATGCATAGTGTAGAATAGATTAAAATAAGTAGTTTTGCAGCTACAATTACTTTACCAGGCATGATTTAAGTTTTTTAAGCTACAGTTTTTGCAACTACTTTAAAAGAATACTCATTTACTTCATGAGGAATTATGAACACTTATCAGCAATATTTTTTCTAAATGAAGTTAAATGATTGCTTTTTGATGAACAACAGATTTACTCCAAAATATGAAGAGCCTAGAGCTATTCTCTAAATTAAGTTGAATCTAGCCAAACATATGGGTCAAAAATGTTGGGTGGAATGTTACAAAACATGTATTGTTTTTCATCAGTTCTTAAAAATAAATGTGTTCCAACATGAATATTTTAATTGACCTATTATTTAAAAGAATAAAGATTTCTAAAAACCTTTTATAACACAAACACAAAATTAATTAAATACTTCTATTACATTTTTCAGGATTACTTCAGACTATATATTTTTTCCTTTTTCTTCCTATCCAACTTTTCGAAATATAATATCTCATTTTAATCAAAACCACTATTACCAGCCCTATTTCTAATTGTAAATTTGACAACTGTCCCTGCATATATATTTTCTTTCATTTTAAGCATGAATGACCAAAGAAGTATCTGAGATATTTCTATACATTTGTGGTGGAAACTATAAAACTATATAATTTGCATTTGTACACTTGAGATATTTTGTAAATTCACTATACTGGGTTTTTTCTGCAGCCTGTCATTGAACTGCAACTATTTTACTCCAAAATGCATAGTCAGATGTTTTAAAAAGGAAAACACAAGAGGAATGATTCTTATTTTTTATATCATGAATGAGGCATTATAATAAAAGTAAAAATTTCTGTAAAAGGGATCTGTGTAAGCAACTGGATCTATTAGACATAGCCATTTATACAGCAACTCTTATTCAGGATTCCATTCATAGCTATGCATTAGAAATAGGTAATTATTATGCCAATGCAATTACTTCTTCCTTGAGAATGTGATAATAGCAGTACTGATACTAAGGTATTTCATAAAAAAGCATATGCTTCATAGAGAAACCCTCCATATTTTTATATATCTTGAAAGAAAAATTTGACCAAGATCAAATTTGAATTTTAATCCTGTGCAAGAAAGGAATTACACTAATGTGTCTACTGTGCCATTATTGTAAGTTCTTGAAACAGCATACCAGCATCTATCACAGATTAGTTAAATGTTTATGTGTCCAATACATCAATTCAAATATTATTCAAATTGCTCCAAGATTTAGGAAATTTCATAACTGCAGTGACCAGAGAAGCCAACTGTAAATATTTAATCCAGTAGTTTGATTTTGCTTGATGAGCAGGATATTGGTCTCGAACGTACAAATGATCATCTGAAGTATTTCCTGTGAGTTGACCAACATCACGCACTAATTGCAAAGGGAAAGAAAAGTTCAGAAAAATTGTTTCCTCCCCTTATTTCAAGTAACAGAGGTCAAAATTCTCCTAAACAACTTCTCAGGAGTTTCTTATCTCTACAAGTCTCCTGCCTGCCTTCAGTCAAAACATTTGTTAGCTTCTACTGGCAGATATCCAGGGGTAGGTGTGTGGTCTGAAAATCTGCTGGAGTGGAGTTTCCAGCAATGTAAACTGCCTGTTGTTTCCTTTCCCAGTAAGGGCTTGAAAAAATCCAGCTTGGCTTGAAAAATTGGACTAGAAGTGCGTTGCTCAGAGAGTACAACTAGAGAATCAGAACATGCACAGAAGTGCCTCCCCTGCAGAGCCCTAGCCATGCTGAGAGGTGACCTTTCTCTTAGCCTAAGATTGATGGAAAATGTGTTGTACTCTAACCAGAAAACCAAATTGAAGAGGTCACGCTAAGGGAAGAAGGGGAGATATTCATCTGTAATAGTTCAATATATGTTAGCTACACAATATCTATGCCAGGAGTACTCAGTGCAGCTCACAAGTTTGTACTGGGTTCCTGGAAAAAGGCTAATTTAAATGACCTTAGCTGTACTTTTATCCCAAAAATGGTTGTGCCTACTCCACACAACTTTCTCGGAGACATTGCATTGCATTCCCGAGCCTTGTTTGAGAATAAATTTATTTTCTTTTTTTTTGTTTTTTGACAGTCTTTTTCATTCTGTTGCTGTTATATTTAAACCTCTTGTTATAAACATCATTTTCTGATATATTGCACCTGCTTAATTATATGTCATATTAGCAACTGTATGCTACAACTCAAATGTAATTCCCTTTTAACTGACGTGACATCTTCAACAGCAACACATTTTCCTACAAGATTTTTACAAGCACATAAAATTAAACTTTACTATTCCAGCTCTTATTACAGAAATTCTTTCTAGCTACTTAAAAAGTGTTAATTTCTTACCAGAGTCATGAGAGACCATAATTCAGGTGAGTTCCTCAAACTGACACTGGTATTTCTGTTTCCAAGGGTATGTAGATCACAAACATACATTCTGTGATTAACATTATCACTTACTTTAAGACACACTTATTATTTTTTGAGGGTATTCTAGAAGCACCTGAAGCCAGGCTAGTATTCATAGCTGTTGTACAAAATGGAAGCAAGTGACAAACCTTGCCTCTTAAAGTCTAAAGCTATATATCAGACATGCATTTAAGTGTCTGTGAAGATTTTCTCTCTTCAGAAGGTCACTTAGGCAAGTAATTTCAGTTTTACCCATATATAAGTATATACTTTTTAAGGAGTTATTTCTGGATTAAATCTCTGAAATTATAAACCTTAGATAAATTCTTATTTTTTCTTGCACAGTGGGAATAATTCCATTAATACTTTACAGTGCTCTGTATCTCTGTAAAAGGTACATGCATTTGAGAAAGTCTCATGTAAGGCATTAGTGATATCATGTCTGTCATGATCCTTATTGCTATGAAAATCCCTGACAATTCATAATGCAGACTGAAGTACATATCAATTCACTTACACTAACCTATTCAGACTCTTGATAAATAGCATTGTAAAGGTACACTTCTGACCCTCTTAATTTTATAAGTCACAAAAGATTGGTTTTATTGCCAATTTATTGACAATTGACACAATATTTTTATTTTTTATGTCATTTCCCATGAGTTAGGTTCATCACTTGATAAAGTGGATTCCTTTCAGTAAGGATTTAATTCCTTTGTATTAATTCCTTTGTGACATTATTCTACTGAAAAACTTCACTGCACATTTATATTTTTATGTGACTTAACATTTGTGTTTAATAGCTTTTGAAAGGCAAGTGCACAGCTACTCTAATTAATAACAATGATATAGTGTAGATTTTATAGCAAATTAACTGTCCAGCAACAAGGCTGAACAACAATAACATAAAAGTTATGGTGTGTGCTTCATTTCAAAGCTAACCTATAGAGAAGAAATAGATTGCAAATACAGAACATTAAATAATTCCACATAAATTAAGCTTGCTTCTCATTTACAAATTTATATCAGAATTATCTGTCTTAGTTAAAACCAATGTATGCATTAGTTACAGAGCACAAAAAGAGTACGACAGGACAGTAGTTTGCTTGCTTGTTTCTTTTTCTAGAAATACTGATCATATCACTTAAGTCATTGTTATATTTTTGTGAAACGTGCCTATAAGCACCCATTGTTTTCTCAGAAGAACTTACAACCATTTGTAATCACAGCACTTCTGCAAATTCAGTAAATTCAAAAAATTCAGTACCACAGAATTAGCTTTCTCAGTATTTTTGATGTGTTCAGCAAAATTTGACTGCCAAATACCAGTCAGTGAAGAGTTACTTTTGCATTTTGCATTCAAGGCTTTTAAAAGTAGAAACTACTGAGTTGAAATGTTCAAACCACCTTAATTCTCACTCACATGAAGAGCAGAGACATTCTGAGGATACATGTTCCTTCCTCCTACTCCTTTCCATCTTGTTGTGAGAGCAAATGAAAGTGATGACTAAGTTCCTGACTAATGGCAGAAGAAACAGGGAAATCTCAGAATAAATCCCATTTGCCATGAGAAGGATGAAGAGAAGAGCTCACCAATCTTGGGTGACACCAGGGCCTTCCCTCTTGACAGCTTCATCAGAGAGAGGGACTGAGCTGGGACATTCCAAGGGTGATAGAAAATCAGAGCTTGAAAAATCTCTTGTTAAGCAATTGGTAGGTAGACGCAGACTACGATTACTTCACACTTCTTTGTATTTTCAAATAGCCTTCATCAAATATGTACTTAGAATTTTTTGCTTTGGTTGCTGTAATATTGCAGAACTCTGCTTTACATGATATACAATGGCATTTTTGCTATTCTAAATTGATGAAACTCCTCATTAAGTAATTTTATTATTAAAGAGCATTTGCCAGTGCAACACTAGGAGAAACACAGCAGATTTAAGTCATAAAGCTTTCTTCATAATGTTTTTAACAGCTTAGTTCCTGGAGGGCATGAGGAAAAGGTGTTGCATATGCATGCAGTTTTGTTGCCAATAAAGATGAAATAAAACTAGTTAAAAACCTAGGGAATTCAGAATTTTTATGGAACAGTTTTACTATTCAAAAAATACCATAATAGTGTTTCCATTTCTATTTATATTAGTTGACTAACAGATTGTTTCATATGGCTTCTTTAAAAGATTTATTTTCCAAAACTCTTCCAAAGCCAAGAGGAAGGGAGATGGAATGTCCTATAATTTTATGCTGTCCTGTAGTTTAAAAACAGTCTGTTGACAGAAACCTGGTAGAATTAAGACAACACCCAAATTTGCAGAGGCCCCACTGAATTGCTCTAAATGTAAGAAAAGAAGGTCTTGGTAGACTAAGTAATGTTTTTAATTCAGTAACTTGCTCCAGATGAACCAAGCAGCCTGTGAAAACTTTCAGATGTTGAGCCTGGCACTGTAGATGTGTTTTTCACAAAGTCTGGTCTCCCTAGGGTCCTTCTGCAGTAGGTGGGAAAAGACACTTCTTCCAAGGACTAACCTCAACCTCAAGATCCTGTACTGAATCTTATCATTTCAGAGTCTTACAAAGACAGGCATAATACTGACCTCTTCCACTGAGGACTGTCCTATAAGGCGTTGCTTGGCCATTTAATACTTAGATAGCAATGTCGAAAGGGTCGTTTGAGCAGAAAAGAACATCCATGCTCAGAATAGGCTACTATAAAGTGCTTCAGTCCCTCAAAAACTAACTCATATTAATTTTAACTACTGAGCACCCTTAGTGACTTCATTTGTACTACATGTGTCACATTAAGTCATGCAGTTGTCTGCACCTTTGCTGCAGGGATTAAGAATCCAAGTTGGCTCTGTACACAGAGTGGAGTAAAATAAATAACAAATAATTTAAGAATCAAATTAAATATAAAGTTTTTCTGTTATCATTCCAAATTATAGGTGGATGTTTCCTCCTATTCTTATCTCTGTGTTTCTCTCCTAACCATGCTTTGAGAGTGTAAAAGCAGAAACAGAGTGATGAGAGACAGTTCAGCTACAGCTGGCAGGGAAGGTATGGATGTGGCAGAGCATGGAAGAATATAAGAATCTGCTGGGAGAGTAACTTACCATCAATACTGGTAGTGATGGTAACACTGGAATGGTAGCACTGAAATACAAATGCAGTGACTGATCACAGCTAAGGATAAGCAAAGATGAGTGAATTAAACAAAAGAGAAAAAAAGAGTGTTCTAGTTGCTGTGGTTTATGAAATAGAGAGTACATAATTCAAATGTCTTGATTTATTGTAGATCAGCTCTAGAAAATGTCACTTTTTTTTTGTTTTGATGACATTACTAACTGTTTGAACACAATTTTTAATTTTCAAAAATATTTTTACTTGCAAAATGTTTTCATGAGGATATCTGACAAACATCTTGATTTCCAGCACCTTTTTCTTTAAACACATTTATCTGAAAATTGGTATGTTTCTTAGAGTGAGTTATCGAGAGTTTGGTTTTATTTTTTGCTGAATAACAGTGGGTTTATTTTTGTTTAAAAGATTCATGTATCTTGGGTGAACATTCTTTCATAAGCTGCCTCTTTGTGGTTTGTGTAATGAACTATGAGAAATAAGTGCAATTTCAAGTGAAGTATCATAGCTGCATAAATTTTACACATACATATTTTAGGTCATCTATGTATTCACACATGAATGTTAGTCAAAAAAATAAAATGTTTCCTCAACAAGGTAAAATACATAGTTTAGCAAAGAATTCAGGACTTCTATAATAAAAATGGCCTGAAACCCATCTACTGAAAAATATATTAACTAAGAATTAATTTTCAACAATAATTTGACCTTTAAAAGTATTTCTTCTTAAAAGAGTATCATTGTGCTGAAAAAGCAGAAACACAAACAGAATGAAAAACAGTGTGGTGCACAGAGGCATTCTCAGATGAATACCTGGTGAAGAAGTAAACGTGTTCAGAATTTTTTTGTGCATCAAGGTTATCCATTTAACTGGTGTCTCTTTTACTAGCTCAGAGCATGCATTTTTCCACCCTAGAAGATTTCACACATGAATGGCAGTTACACATTCTGTAATTATCCTTCATCCTATGTCTTTGTCACAATGTGTAACGCTGCAGTTTTTCATCATTGGGAACAGAGCAGGAATTTAAAATACTTCATATAAATTTTACACATAACTGGTTTTTTCCCCATGTATGCTTAGAATACGCAGGAGTTTGTTTTAATCAAGGGAATGTCTTCTTAGACATGGAAGGGGAGAACTCATTAATACTGTTATTGATTATTGTTTTGAGAAGAAGCATAAACAACAAAATTAATTATTTCAAAATTGCTCTGAATTTTTTCCAAACTAAAGACACTAGATCCAGTGGGTTAGTAGACAAAATACAGAATTCTCCACTCTGAAAATTAGACAAGAAGTTTCAAGCAATTACTAACAAATAAGGTCCTAAGCAATTCTTAATCAAAGTGCCTCTAATGATTTTGACGCTCTTGTTGACTAATCAAGGTGCACGGAGTAGATGCAAACTGACATCAGTGATAACAGATAGACATTTAATAATATTTCATAAAGATATTTTCTACATGCCACTTAGAACTGGAACTGATACAACAAATCAATAAAAATATAGGGCCAATTTCATCACCTATAAAATTATGGTCTTTTCAGAAATACATGACGATACAAATACCACATCATTTAATTTTATATTCCACATATAGTCATTTCTCTGTTATTTCTCTGTAAAGCATGATCACCTTCTTATAGAAATATTTTATAGCAGCTCAAGGTTTCACAACAGCTATTCAATGGAAGATCTTTTGCTGCTCATTCTTTGAAGACAACATACAGGCATTTCTGCAAAGCTGTTCTTGTGACCAATATAGGGCCATTGCAAAACATAATTGCCAGAGGTAAGCAAGACCAGAATTGGTCTTCTGGGCCAATTTCATGTGGGATAACTGCAGATGTTAAATGATCACTACTTTGTTTGTTACTCCTTTCCAGTACTTTGCCAAACTTAAAAGTTACAGATCCGTGTAATTCATGCAAGGGCCCCCAAGGGTGGCTGGGCAGGGTCCCCCATCCAGGGTCCATCCCGGGTGAGACTAAGGTATTTAAGGACAGGAGAAAGTAAGTGAGCAATGAAGTGCCTTCTCAGATCTGGTGAATTCCCACACTAGGAAAAACTCTAACACTGGTATCATTTGAAGTATATGCTGAGCTCTTTTCATCCTTTAGCATTTTCCCATTCCTTAGATCTTCTAGCAAAGGCTCTACAAAAGTGAATCTACCAAACATGCCAGAATGTTGGTTTTCCAGAGCTTCAGCTTAACCTTTGTCTGAAAGAAGCATAGCCCTGGGGCAGTGCCCCTCCAGCGTGCCAGTGACAGTTCGTTCTCTGATGGAAAAGGCTCTATAATACAGAGGCAGAGGATAAAAGACTTAGTATAGTTTTTTTCAGGTAGTTTCAAGCTGCTTTGTCTGGAACTATAGAAAGAAAGGTTCATTTTCACGAGGGAAAGTGCAGAGGCAGTAGATAAAACTGTCCCATAACAGAAGACCCTACCATTGAGCAAGAACCTGAGGATGACACTGTGCTGTGTGCCAACATCACTCTTGTCTCAGCAAATTGAAAAGGGCATAAAGGAATGTAACGATTTTCAGGATACCTCCTCTCTACTGCTATAGCTCACTAAGGTAGCAGCTGCTAGAAGTTAACTTCCTGGCAGCAGTTCACTCTGCCTGGACCTCTTCCCACCCCTGAAAGAAAGGAAGAAAGAAAATAATGATGTGTATAAAGTTTGAAACAGGTCACAAAAACCAGAACAAGGCAAATAGATCTTAAAAGTGTCCTAATCCATTCCTTTCAGATATCTGATGAGAACAAAGGAAAAAAATGCCATTAAAATTTATCTGCAAACTGAATAGGTTTTAAAAAACAAATAGTAAGATAGAGGGGCTTTGAGAAACTAAAATGATGCTTCGGTATAAGCACCACATATCTCATGGGCTTGGGTACTAATAAAGAACCTGAGCACAAGAAATTACTTAAATTACCCAACCATTTAAATATAACCAATATTTATCCTAAATATTATAATTTTAATAAATTAATATTAACATTTTATAACTATCAATATTTTAAAAGTCTCAAGTCATGTGATTGCTACTTGCTGGAATACATTCAGTTACCCAATCCTTTGATTTCAGTACTGGGTAATGTTCTCCTTGTAATGTTGGCAGCAGGTATTAATAAATACCAATTCTTCCTCAGTTTGACAGTGTTTGAATAGTTATGTAGGAGATGCATGCGCCTCTGGTTAGTACTCCACGTTATCCCACCTTGGGGTAAGACATTTCAGCATAAGACTGCAGCAAAGAAGTGCACACTTGTACCTGTTCTGTAAATAGCAATAGAAAGCAAGTCTGTCATTCAGAGATGCTTTAACAATTTATAAATTCCCTTGAAAAGGAATTAAACCAAGAAAGTAACTCAAGCACAATAAGCCCTGCCCTGCTTCATTACCAAAATATTCGTAATACTAATGCATTCTACAGGAAGGGCCTTAATGCACCTCTTGGAGTTCAATAACAAAAATGCTTTTCAGTTTTACAGTTTCCTAAGCTTCAAAACTAAGCTGTGTGAAAAACAAAGTGTGCTTATGAACTAATGAAATATAGAATAGGGTGGGCAATTAAGAAGAAGAGAGCCTTAAAAAGCACTTACAAAGGAGCCATATTCTGCTCCCATTTTTAACTCTGCAACCCATGTGAGCTTCAGCAAATGAGAAGTGCATGAGTCTGATGAGGGTACAATTTGTCATGCTAGCTAAGCACCAGATTGACTGTTCCTGAGAGTTCTTCTTGCTTTGCCTAAGTACTTATTAAGGAGAGAGCAAGGATTATCTCTGAAAAAGCGTATCACAGCTATCAAGGAGTATTTCAGTAGCACTACTTTGAACTGCACATACTCCAACAAACATTAATGGACTCCCATCTTCTTCAGGATGTCCCTTTACTCTGCATTTTTCTTACAACTGGTGCTATTTTAATTCATGCGTTTATATTAATAATTAGATGGGTGTCCAGCAGGTCTGTAACACCATTCTGAAACACTGGTTTATGGTGAGCTCTTATTTCCTTTCTGTTTAGTCAGAAAAAAGAGATATTTTCAAATATCTACTATTTGTTGCTATTATGCATTTTTGGTACTTTTGACAGATTTTCAAAAACATGGTGTGCAGTAAATAATGCTTTCTCACCTTTATTATGCCACCATCAACTCCCTGAAAAGTGTGGTACTATGCCAGTATGAATCATATGTATTGGCTTTTAATTTTATGTAGCACATAGGAATCAGTTGACCTTTTCTGTGCCATACTTCTATTAATATTTTCTTTATTTATCTAAGAGCTTTCTCCATAGCTTTTAATTGCAATATCACTGTGTTTTTGCAGACCACAGAACTTTCCTTCATAATTTATAATGTTACTGTACAATTAAATGAACGCCACAAATTCTCTGTATTTCATTGGGAATACATTCCTTTTTTTACTGAAGAGAATAGAATGCACTGTACATATCTCATGAAGAAGTTATTTTTAAGAAATATTTTGCTGGAAAATATTGTTACTTGTAATGCTGTAAGTGTTTATGACTGCAAGTGTTTAAGTGTTTATGAAGTGTTTATTTTACTGGAAGGAAGACCTGTTCCAAAACATTACAAATATATTAAGAAATAAAAAATCACTTGTGCCGTGACCAATGGATTACTTTTTTCCCTGGGAATGCTAAAGCGTAAATATATTTGCCATGGTAACCAGACCATTTTAAATTTCACATACAGGCTTTTCTTCTCTTTGTTTCTGAATGTTTGAAAATATAATGAACCACTAGGTTCACAGATGCTGAAGTTTTATAATGAAGGGCTTCTAAAAATGATTCCTGCGGTTTAAAACTATCACAACCCAATACTTCTCAAAAAAGAAAAGTGTCTGGAAGCAATTAGTCTGAAACCATTCATTGGTCCCAGATTTCAAATGAGAAACCCTGGATGAGTAGAAGTCAAGATTCATATGAGTGTTTTATCTCTGCTTATAATATCATCAGTCTTGTGCAGGTATTAACCAGTGATGACAGGCAGGGAGTTGGTGTTGTAACACTGTCCATTTAAATATTATGTGGTAGTTTTCATTCCACGTGAAACAGATTGTCTGAAATATCCTTAAGATGCTCATGACAGAAAAAAATTGTGAGTTCTTCCGAATATGTAAGTTTAAAAAGATAGTTTGAAAATCCAGTATCAAATATTTCCCATTGCCTTTAATGTAACCTGTATCTCAGGAAATATTGGGATTTCACCCTCTCATACAGAAATACTGAGAAATTTTATTTTTGGGTAGTTGAAACTAATCAGCAGTCCATATATTTTAAACAGGATTTCTGTGTGTATCTTTTAATGAGAGCATAATGTTTAATTTGCTAGACATTTTTTGTGGAACTATCAGTGCAATAAATGGCTTTTGTGAACAGAGAATAAGCATTCCCTCAGCTCCATTTTCTAAAAATAAGCCTTGTCTGTTAAGTGTACTCATTTAAAATTCATTACAATCCCTACATGTTAGCTTTGAAACTGTGACTGTGATCTGACAATACCTGGAACACAGCTAACATTTCTGGTCCTGTTGAAATAAAGGCACTCCACTTACACACAGCACGTAGCTATGCTGATTTCATGGGTAGACATAACTGGATTCATTTCTCTAAGAGTTTCTGTAAATAATCCATAATTAAATTGTCTTTTGAAAACATCTAAATATATTAGAGGTTCAGCAATTAGAGTACCTATTAAAAAAAAATAAACAAATATGGGAAACAGTGGTTTCACCATTTGCTGTTGGGGTTTAAAAGCCTGCAAAGACCTCAAGATGTGGGTGGTAAGATAATGGGCTTGGGATTATACTCAGACAAATATAGATGTGCATGCATCCTCTTTATTTTGTTAAGAGTAAATTCCTCTATTCTACCCCAAAGGTGACAGACAATAAAAGCAGTGATGTTAAGTATTTTCAAATATTTACTCATCACATAGGTTTGAAAAACACTTTGTAAAGTGGTGCAAACTTCTAACTCCTACTACTCTTCTATTCCACATGCACATCCATTCTTCTATTTGACAAAACTCACACAATCTCTTACTAGTTTATCGGGATTCTTTTTCTGCTTAGTCTTCATTGATTGTCTGCTCTATTTTCTGTTACTTTAATCTTTTTTTACTTTTTCCCTTTTTTTTTTTTTTCCCCTCCTCAGTGCTGTTGCCAAGTCTTTGCCACTCAGTTCTTCCAGTTTTTCATTGCCAAATCACAGCTGTCTGGGTCAGTCCACAATAGGCATCAGCATCCTTTGGCATCCTTTAATTATTTTGGTGAAAGTAGGCTAGAAATCTCTGGACCAAATTGAGCAGTGTTCCAAATGATAAAGTGAGACCTGAATCTGTGGATTTAGATCAATGCAATACCTCTGGAATGATACCTCTTGTACAGTGGTGTAAAAAAGTAGTGACTCAGATTTGTCATTAATAAATATAGCTCACAGCTTTGTTCTTGCTTGGCATTACATAATGTAGCCCAGAGAGAAGGAATCACAAGAAAGGCAGTTAAATTCCTCCCTGCACTGCCATCTCCTTACCAGTTGCACATTACAGAAATGAGAATACTTCTTGATTTTTACCACTGTAAATGAGGTCTAGGTTGAATTTTTAATTCCAACATTTTTCAACCTCCCTTCAGTGTTTGAGGTTTTTTCCCTAAATTTAGAAGGAGATTTTGAGTCTAACAGTATTTAAAGTGTTCATATGGGAGTTAGAATGGATAACAAGTTTAGGGAGTACATCTATAAAATTCTTCTTAAGTGATTCCATTGGACCAAAGAGAGTAACTGCATAGAAAGGCACTTCCAACAGAAATGAAACCATTTCAGCTTCACAATTTCAGCTTCACAACTTCAGCTCTGCTTTAAATGTCAAAGATTTGCTCTTCTCATGTACAGCAAGGAGATAAAAAGTGTGTGATCAAGACTTAGTCTTTAATTTCAGTTATGATTTACAATTCCTGCAGCAAGGGAGGATAAATTATTCCCCTGCAATAGTTGCCTTTAATTTCTGGATGCTGGGAATTATTATCTGGCATCCCAGGGAAATAAAGCCATATTTTGAGCCTGGTTTTATGAAAATCAGTAGACAATTTACTTTTTAACTTCTCTACATATGGCAAAACACAAAACAGAAAACTGGCAAAGTATTGGATGTTGAAATAAAAAAGAGACCAAAAATAAACTGTTCGCATTGGTAAAAGAGACTATTATATAATGCAAGTAAGAAAAGTTTTAAGAGACAAGCAGGCTTTGACAGTAATTTTATAAAAACAGTGTATAGGGTTCCAGTATACAAAAGTTCTGTTCCTAACATAGACTGATATGAAGCACAAGTACTCCTTAAAAAGTTATACTTTACGATGAAACTTATTGAGATAAAGAAATTGTAGAATTTCTAAGGAAATTATTAAAAACATACCCTGCACTTTTTCCTTTTTTCTTTTTTTCTCCTTTAACATAACAAGAGTTTTATCTTGGAAGTCAACTGGAAGACTCAAGTATTCTTGTATTTGGCAAGCCTAAAATGTTTTCTGCTATGGATTTTTCAATAACATTTTGCAAAAGACTCAGTAAACAGGCTGATGCCTAAAAGTTCATAATTCCACAAGCACCTTAAAGGAGGACCATCCTCCTCTCACCCCAGCCCTTCTTTTCAACCTCTGTGTCCCTGACTCCATTGGGCTGCAAGTAGTATTTGGGCAATCATATATTGCTAAGTAATTTTGTTCAAACTAACTCGGGAAATTCAGTTTGAACCTGAGTCCGTTCTCTGAGTCAGCTCACTGTGTCTCAAAGTGCCTGGGGAACTACAGCCCCAGGCAGGAGCATTACTCCTTTAAGAAGCTGCAGTTCCAGAAGGTTAGGTGCTTGTAGGGACTGGAATACATCTGAGTATCAGAGAAACCTGGGCAATAGATATAAAGGAAAGCATCCCAGTAAGTTGGCTGTGAATTCAAGGCTGGTATGTCAAGTATGCAACTTGTGTTTGTGTTGCCTGTTCATACTAAGGTGATTTTTTTGGAACAACTTGAGTTCCTCTGCACTAAGCTCCACAGTTCTGTAAGGGTTTATGAGCTTTTGCCGAAGCTTGAACCCAAGCTGGCTGGCAAGCTCACTCTGCACTGCTCAGTCTGGTAAGAGGTCCCTAACCAAAGCACCAGAGTCATCACCAGCACGCATCAAAGTGGATCTGCTTAAACCATATTGTACCTGGTTGGGCTTACAGGTTGTCCTGCCCATGCTGGAGCAGGCTGGGGATGTCTTTTGTATCCTCTCTGGCTGGGTCACTCAGTGAGACTAATGTATCAGAACTGCACTTGCATAAATAATCCTGCCAGAAACGAACTGGCCTCTCCCAGCGTCTGCATCTGTGGCACAATTAATCTGTCAACTAAATAAACTGTCTGTGGATAACTGAGCACTGGCTGTGCACAGCAGAAAATGAACATATATAGCACAGCGTACTGTGCTGGTACTGTAAGGACAAGTGATGATTAACAGGTAGGTCTTTCTGTCACTGTAATTTACAAATACAGTTTGTTAACATTGAAGGCAATCATAACTGAAAGGAGTGACAGAAACTGTTTCCCTAAGCTTAAGTTATAGTGGAAGGTAGCTAATCAGCTGCGTAACAGGGCAGGAAAATTCAAACTAAAGTGCTGTTTATTACAGGCGTGGCTTAGTAACAGGTATAATTGCAATGTCATTTGCAAGTGACAAAATCATCTCTGCATTTCTGAGGAGATGATGTGTCATAAGCCCTGCAAAACCTGTGGAAAAGCAGCTTAGTACACTGGAAACCAGAGTCCGTTTCCTCCTTTGGATGTCAGTGAATGGGCTGGGCAAACTGTATTTTTGGGGGGACAATAGAGAAAAGCTTATCAGAAATACAAAATCACCAATCATTTTTGACTCAGACTGGACAATATTGGATTTCTAGAGTGGAGAGATTATTTGCAAAGTGCTGAGTGGAGAGGAGCTAACCAAACAGGGTTGGTCCCAAGAGTGCCTGCAGGTGGCTTTGCAGCTAGAATTGAAAAAAAATTCTGATGACAAACACACATAAGGGTCTATTTAGATATGAACAGAAAATCACCTGCTGTGTTTCAAAGAATAATGAGCTAAGTAAAGCAGGGGGTAAATGCTGTTGTCTGTTATCCAGATGACATGCTAATAACTGGGAAAATTTCAGATGAACATTTACAAAACCTAGAGGAGGCCTGAAAGAAATTGCAAAGATGTGATTCTAAAGCTAACAAAGATTAGCGTGCTAATTTTTGTTTGATATTTCCTCCTCCCACATCCCCAAGCCAGGTAAGGTAGCATATGAACAGAAAATTAAGGCTATATATCTTCCAAAAATTAAAATCCAGTATACATAGAATATAAACAGGGCCTTTAAGATTTCTCCAGGGCTGAGTTTTAGGGACATAAAATGAGCTAGATGTTGGATGCTGTGGGGGAATAGAGGGAAGAGTCTGTTAAATTGGCAAAGCATTGTATACCCTAAAATACCTTGTAGGATTTTATTTTTTAAAATATGATTTGTTAATTTTTGCTTCACAAGAGTGAGGGTTGCTTCAGGTGCTAGGTGTCCAAGGTACACCTCAAAATATTCTGCTGCTTAGACAGGACTGTGGAATATTCACTCCAAATGTAACAACTTTAATTGGTTTGATATCTGGTCTTAAGAAAAGAAGTGAAATGGCTGTGGACAGAATAAAATAATGTCTTTTGTGGAAGCAAAAAAGAAACTGAATAGTTCAATTTACATTAAAATGACACATTATCCATAACAATACTCTGTGATTCCTCTCTTCCAGGAACTGAGCCACAGCTTCAGACACATATAAATCTAGGATTCAAAACATGTTAGATTCCCTTCCACAATATTAGCAAAAAGTGGAAGAAATGGCTAAAAAAGAACTCAGGCTAGGGTTTATTAAATTCCACGCAGAAAAATATTTTTTCAGTTCACAACAAAAATCACAAAGAGATGGTAAAAATACTTCAAAGATACACATTCCCCACCTGGTGACAGTGAAGAGCCTGGATCTTACCAGATCATTTTAGAGACCATCAGAGAGATATGCTAATCTGGAGTTTCTGTCCCAGATGCTGTTCGTTCAAGGAAAGTGTTCATAGACAAAGAAATGCTTCACTTACTAAATGACCTCTTTATTACAGTTAAAAATACTGCCTTATAAATAGGAAAATCCCCTGTATCAGTTAAGAAAATGACTTTTACATGCTCTAACTTCATTATATAACAAAAGGGAAACTTTATCCTTTCTAATTCAGGAGATTGAATTAACCATGGAAAATTCTGGCTGAGGACTAAATGTAATAATACCAATATATGTATAAAAACTATGCAAAATAGGATTAAATGGGAAATAAAAATGAAGGAAGAAGTTAATTTAGGAATCAGATGTAGAAATCAATACAAAGAAGAGGCAAGGAGCAGGTTATGACCAGCCATTGGAAGATGGCACAGAATTAACAAACAGCAGCATGTCACTTGTGACAGAATGGCTGAACACTGATTCTTCAAGGAAACACTAAGCAAAAGTGGCTAGGCAATGGAGACATGATCTCTCAGTGCCCAGAAGTTGAGGCCTGTCATAACAACCTTTGCTATTTATACCTCAAAAATGTTTGGAGAACTGTTTTATTGTTATAAATGTCATTTCAGAGAAATTCTGTGATTTTATTCTCGACGAATTTCAGACTTTCTCCTAGCAAAATACATTAAAGATCCAGCTTTGAATGACTTACCAAAGCAATTTGGGTGGACATATAAAGTTAGAAGAAAAGTAGTTGGCGAATCCTATAAGGTGGCAGCCCAAATTTCTTGTTAGCATCAAGGTTTGCCCTACCACTTCTGGCTCAAAAGACTTAACCAAAGTTGTTCTACAGTCAATTTCCTAAAAACAAAAGCCACACAAGAACACTTGAAAAAGGTCAATGCACCATTCAAATATATGTTTCACATCTTTGATTCCTCAGTGACACAAAGCATGGTGGGAGGAATAGGTTTAGTTTTAGGAAACGTGCACAGAGTTCAGTGGTGTATTAGGAAACAGAGAAAATAACAAAGAAGGAAAAGGCCAGCTGTATCACATAGCATCTTAGTTAGATGTCATAAACCTGGAAGCAAATTGAAATGATCAGAGTTTTCATTGACTGGAGGAAGGGAAGATAATACCAGAAAGAAAACAAAAATCTGAATAAAAATGAGTAAAAAATTCCTCTGGGTGAAATCCTAATAAAAAACCCTGAGAATCTTCAATCTATTTGCCTGCCATACAGCCCAAATCACAGAACATTTTCAGACTTTCATGAGACCAGCAATGTACTTTGATTGGTTTTGTACTGAAGTTATTTACTGAATTTACAAGACTTTACAATTGATATATTTTTTTTTTAAATATTGTGATAGGGCTCCTAGTTCCATGGATTTGCCTATTTCCTTTTATCAGAACAGGGCATTTTAAGTGCATATGTGATTGAGAAGGTTTCAGTTTCAGCCATGATTTAAGGTTCTACAGTAACATGGGTTATGTTGTTCCTCACTGTTGTTTTCCACTTTCTTGGCAGTGTTTTGCAGATGAAAAGTAATGTGCTGTTCATTATCTGCCTTTAGCAAGGAGTGCTGGAACTTTTGATTTCATATCCCCACACATGGCAAAACTATGACACGAAGCTAGGAGGAACAGACAATGCTTCATGCTGCAGCTCTCGTGGTAGAATGGCAAACTCATTTTACTCCAAATTAAAAAAAAAAATAAAAAAAAAGGTTCCTTTAAATTATTCTTGACACTGATCACATTCAAGGCCTTTAAGAATAAGAGTCAGCCATGTGGAGCTGTGGCCATGCAAAGCATCTGTAACCTCACCTTTGTTGTTGAGACTGTTTTATCCAGCTGAGATTATGGAGGGATTCAGAATCCTCCATTCACAATTTCATGCTTTCTAACATGAAGGTTAGCAGAACAATCCCTTTTGTTCATGTAAAAAATTGCACTCCCTCCTTACCAAGAAAAAATGCAGAGGATGGAGCAGGTAAAAATACATTATGCATCCTTGCATTCACCTCTGTGAACCTCAGCTGTTGTCTACAAGAAGAACAATTTTCAGAAAGAAGTGCCTGCCTGTAATTCAACAGCAATTGTTCTTTTTCCTCATAGAAATAGTTCCTGGTTCAAGCAGGCAGGCAAACATATGCATTCCTTTCACAGAGAAAACGTGCTCTCAGGGGTACTCAGGTAGGCAGGCAACCAGGCATGAAACTGAAAACACTCAGGCACACACAAAGCCAGTGCAGGCAAATGCAGCCTTGAGTTATTGAGGAAAAAAGATAGTTTGAGGAGCATAGGTCAGATCTCAGATCAGCTCCTACTTTTTTTTCTTTGTTTGGTTGAGTTTTTTTTGTTTTGTTGTCGGTTTTTTTGTTGTTGTTGTTTTTTGGGGTTTTTTTTGTATTCTTAGAATGCTTCCAGCAAAAGCAGGAAGATAATTGAGTCATCCCAGCACCAACAGCATTTCCCATGGCCAGAAGAAGGAGTCACAGCCTCATTTTATAGCACTGTGCAGACTGTGACCCCTGTCCCTCAAAAGTATGCTCACACAGGTGGACGGCAAGTGTTGCCGGCACAGGCTGGAGCAGCACTGTGTATCGACCTGGATCTCTGCTGAGCTGAGATGCCTCACAAAGGCAGCTGAATTACTCTTTTTCATCTGAAGGTTCATTAAAAGGAGCAATAGGGCATTTTTCTTTTAATAGAGCACAGTCAGGTAATGATGGGAGCACCTGGACGGAGGGGACTAGAACGTCCCTGAAGAAAGTAAGGGCAGAGACAGGGATGAGAGCAGTGCCAACCTGCAGTCTGCCTCGAGCAGCAAACAGTTTTATACCTCTGGGGTCTTATAGATCCCTGACGGGTAATGGCTTTTGGAGGGGAGAGGGAAGGGGGTGAACTGTAATAGGTTGATTACAATTTTGTCCGTAAGAGTATGAGTACTAGTTATAGTTACATAATAACCATTTCTTTAACAACTTAACCCTTTAAAGAGACAACTCTGTGACAAATTTAATCCTTCAAAGAGACAGTGTCTAGACCACAATAAACCTCCTTTAGAGCGAGAAGCCAAGAAGAGAGACACCTACTGATAACAGAGGGAGAGATGGACAGAAGCTGAGAAAAGTATTAACAAGAGAACTATTTTTATATTTACTAACTTATAGGCGTATCGTAGAGACTGTAAGGTGAGGATTCTGTCTGGATCTGAACC
>JAWWES010000041.1:21999867-22051813 GCA_035583135.1 Lophotriccus pileatus | reverse complement strand
AATGTACCTCTGTCTGCCACGTGGATAAAAGAGGGACACCCCCCCCCCACCCCTGACACAAAGGGGATTGTGCAAGATCCCCCTGTACAAGCCCAGGGGAGGGTATGTTACAATCAACAAAAGAAGCAACACCCCGTTTGAAGCAGAGAAATTACCTTTTAAGGTAACCTACTGATAGTAAATTAATATGTAACAGCTTATATAACCAAAAATGTATAAAAAGCAGGGTTTTTAAACAGCCAGTGTGCTCTTTGGGTCCAATGGACCCAGGGCTGCACCCAGAGCTGGAAACCCAGGGCTGCAATTAACATCTCTCGCAATCTTTCTTTATTCTGCAGGTATTTTTTGCCGTCTCCAAAATCTAAGGGAAGGATTCACTTCTAACAATTTGGGAACTTCGTCCAGGATTTCCGTCCGGTGGCTCTGAGCTGGGGGACCTGCTACCAGGAAGATGCATCCTGCCAAATTTTGGCGGTTCTGGAAGCGGACCTTCTGTTCAGAGCAGCCGTGACAGAGGACCCTGAGACAAACGGCTGCAGAATAAAAAAGGCAGGAGAAAAATGGGACACACAAAATTTGGTAAAGTACTACAAGGGATATTTTAATTTAGGAGGATGCTCCGTTTGTGGGACTTGTGTGTCCCCATTGAGCGTCCGACATGTTATACTGTTCTGTTTTCTATTGTGTACTAATAAATATATTCTTTAATTATAATTTGGTTATCTCAAGCATCACTCAGTAACCTATAACATGAACCACTGGTTTTGTCACCCTCCATGTCACAAGGAAGTAGAGAGGCTGAATTTTTTTCTTTTACCTCATGCAACCATGTCTGTTGAAAGAAATTACGCAAGCAATAGTACAGACATTTTGGGCAGCCTTTCACATAACTAAGTTTTGGAGTGCAAAAAAAAGGAATAAGAAATGCCTACTCATGGGCAGAAAAGCACACTGTCATAAAAAAGAAAACAGGTCTACCAAATGAGCTTATTCGTCAGCAAATTACATGCTTGTGTGGATGTCATGAGAGCCTAGTTCTCCTCAGAGTGACACTTTAATGTCCATATTTTTCTTTCAAATCTCTGCTTTCATGTCAAATTAGTTCACTTTATCAATCAAAAAAAAGTATTTCTGGCACACATGCAAACACATTTTGGGATTTGGAAATGTAGCTGAAATCTGATTCATATTACATATATATTACACTATTCTCTCTTCCTTTTCTTCTGTCTTAATACTGCATAATTCTTATTTTTGCAGATTTGGGTGTCCCTCTGGTTTTCTGAAACAGGCAGAACAGTAACTATAGCTCTTCTTTTCCTCCCAAGCCCAAGAGATGAAACTGTTTCTGTTTATTTGCTTGTGTTTGTATGTATTTATGTGATAAGGGCAAATGCATGTCTCATGCATGTGTAAACAAATTATTGAGAGAAAATAAGCTAAGTGTTATCTCTTCTTCTGAAAGCTTTTAGAGTAATGTGGATATTCTTATCTTGTGCAGAAGAGGGCATGATAATGTCCATTATCCTCTGCAAGTTTTGTTGCTTGCTCACATCAGCCTGTTGTTCCATTGTTTCAGAGGACCATCAATGTTATCAGAGG
The DNA here is from genome assembly GCA_035583135.1 of Lophotriccus pileatus. Lineage (NCBI taxonomy): Eukaryota > Metazoa > Chordata > Aves > Passeriformes > Tyrannidae > Lophotriccus > Lophotriccus pileatus. The sequence goes on along the minus strand of JAWWES010000041.1, from coordinate 22,050,211 downwards.
TTGCGGTTAGCGCAGGGCATGCAGTTTCTCAGAAGGTATGTTTTGAAATTTAGTCAAACATCCTGATGAGAATTAATGGGAAGCCAGAACAGAGAACTGAGAAACAAGGCAGCAGTTTATGGAACAGAGGACAAAGAAACCCAGCTGTGCCCCATCCAAGCCTGAGGCCAAACTGGGAAGCGTGAACTCATAGTCAAGGTTGGAGACCATTTCTGCTGGTTCATTTGTGATCGTCTGATCAGTAGGTGAGAATTTATAGCATCTGTGCTACTTAGTGAGAGCTAATTTAGAGCTGAGCCTGTAATGGCCTTTTGTTGTGATGTGTGGTTATCATCAAATGAGGTGTTGAGAACCTTTGCTGCCATCCAGTTAAGGCAGGCTTCAGAGCCACAGAAAATGGCCCTGGCTGTTCTTCTGTCTTCCAGGACAGTCTTTCTGTGTGCATTGAATTGGACAGAAAAAAATCTGTTTCAGTTCTTTCAGGCTTTCTCTTCTGTCAAAACCCAGAGACTGTCTGTAAGGACACCCCATGTGAGGGTGTTGATGATCTCTGAGCTTTGTTCTCAGGGGCAGGGAAGCAAAAAAGAGACAAGCAGCTGAGAAGTATTGGCAAGTTGTTATTTAGCCAGCAGTTTTAGAGATTCTGAATGAATCTGAAAAAACTCTAGACCATGCTTCGATAGAAGATTTCTAGTCTATCTTTTTTCATCTTAACCCTTTCCATAAACACTCACATTATACCATTTCAGGGCAAAACTCACAAAGCACAGTAAGAAGTGTCAACATAGAGTCTACTTGCCATCAGCTGTTGTAATGCAGAGCTGTTGTATCCCAGATGCAAATACACCTCCTACTTTAGGGCTGGTGAAATCAGGAGCCCACAGTCACTCCAGTGGCAATGAGAGACCCCAGTGCTGCAGAAAAGCAGGAGTCCAGATGTGACAATTCATCTGATGCTGCTAAGATCAGTCCCTGTTACACTGAGTTCAGGGTTCACCACTGTGTTCCACTGTGTTGGGTTTACATGGCAAGATTTTGATGCGTGGGGGGATAATTTCAGAGGTGGTTGCTGTGGGAAGACACCAGCAGCCACCCCCACATCAGAGAGAGCCGCTTTCACCCACCTCCACAACAGACCCTCTGTCACCCAAAGCTGAGCACATCAGTGATGCCAGTGATGCTTCTGTGATAATATATTTCAGAAGGAGCGGAAAATGCTGCACAGCAGCTGTGAGAAACAGGCGTGAGAAAAATGTGAGAGAAACAGCCCTGCAGGCACCTAGGTCAGTGAAGGAGGGGGAGGAGGTGCTTCAGGCGCCTGAGAAGAGATTCCCCTGCAGCCTACGAAAAATACTGTGTTGAGGCAGCTGTGCCCCTGCAGCCCATGGAGGTCCACGGGGGTGCAGAGATCCACCTGCAGCCCACGGAAGACCCCACAGCGGAGCAGATGGAGATGCTCTGAATGAAGCTGCGGCTCATCTAGAACCCATGCAGCAGCAGCCTCCTGGCAGCAGCTGCAGCTTATGTGGGACCCATGCTGGAACAGTATGTTCCTGAGGGACTCTACCCATATTGAAAGGATCCATGCTGGAACAGCTCTTGATGAGCTGCAGCCCATGGGAAGGACCCCATGCTGGAGCAGAGAAAGAGCATGGGGAGGAAGGAGTGGCAGAGACATAACATTATGAACTGACCACAGCCATTCCAAATCCTTCTGCACCCTTCGGGGTGAGGGAAGTGGAAGAGTCAGGAGTCTCCCTGCCCTGTCTTGACCTAGCATTTTCATTGTCACTTCGTCTGTTGAGGAGAGGGAGCAATAGAGCAGTCCGGTGGGCATCTGGCAGCCAGTCAAGGTTAAGCCACCACATTCCTGATACTCTGGGTTCCAAGTGATGCCTGGACATGTTCCAGCCAAGCCAGTTGAGGTGCTACTGGCCCAGCACTTTATAAATACAACTGCATTTTATCCATACCCAAAATGGCATTAGACAAAGAATTAGCTATATTCAGGTGTCACTGGGCCCAGGCAAGTCCAGTTGGCTCTTATGTAGCCTGCACACAGAAGCTTGGCTGTCTTTTAATACTTTGCACAAATCCTAACTAATTTACCAAAAGTGAAGGCCTGGCCACAATTTTGAACAACACTTTTGCAAACTGGTAGCATCTGGTAGTGCAGAGATTCTTTAGAGAAAATACATTAAAGCCTTATGATACACAATGTAAATAACTATATAGTTATATAGTTATAAATATACAGTTATATATAGTTATAAAAAAATATATTGAGTTACGGCAAAGTTGAAAAACATTTAAAAATTAATCAAAAATAAAATCAAGAGGAATTCAGTAGTTCATTTTAAAATGCCAGTCATGAATTGAGAACCATTTCACGTCACCTGCTTTTAGAATCTCCCTTTAGTTGGCATGGAGTAATCAAAAAATGGGGTAACAATGCACAAATGCTATTAGCTCAAACAGTATTTCAGTAGTCTCTGACTGCTAAACAATAACTATTCATAATTTTGGGTGAGAAGGTGAAACTGAGCAAAAGGGAAGATAAAATATTGATGCTAAGTGGGTACCTTACCTGCCTTGGGTTAAGGTTACATTTTCTAGGACAAAATTTCACTTTTATGCAGTCTTGAAGAGGTAATATTACAAATTAATATTTGTACAATATCTCCAGCAGGCATAACTAGGTGTTGCATGTTCAATCTATAAATACAAAACAGTCTTTTCCTGGGGATTAGGTACTTCATACCTCACAGGAACTCAAAGTATAAGAGAGGTCAAGGAAAGGAAGGGGAATCAGAAGTGTAAAGGACTATATTCAGACTGCGTATCTCTTGGCACTTCAACCCACAGAGAGTGATGAGAGTACACCTGTTGTTAAGAGCTGCTGTCTCATGACACAATCATAGTATTGTAGAAAACATGTTGTTGGAGGTTATCTGATCCAGCCTGCTCAACGAAAGTTAACTTTGAAGTTAGGTCACACTGTTCATATACTTTCCAGACAAATTCTAAATATATTCAAGGGCAGAGACTCCACAGCCTAGACGTCTTGATGGCCCTCTGCCAGTTTACCAACAGGATATGTAAAATCAAACACAGTACACCACGAGTGATTTCACAGTTGCCTAATAGAGATTCATAATAATTATTCATCCTGATGGCTACACTGCTGGTGATGGTGCTCTACACGTGTTAAGAACACACTGCTGACTCACGTCCAGTTTGCCCACACAGACATGCAGGCTCTTCTCTGCAAAGGCACTTGTACCTGTAAAGAACACAACAAAGAAGACATGAAGTATTGCAGACTTTTTTTGTTCTTTGATACTCAGTCACATACTCAACAGTGGGCTCTCATTTTCCTTAGTGTTCCTTCTTCCTTCTTCTGCCAAAGTTCTGAGAGAGCAAAATAGAGGGGGTTCAGCACCACATTGCCACTGCCTGTTATAGGCACCCATTCGGGTGCTGTTAGGTGGATTGTGTCATTACCTTACATGCATGTGGCAGCATGCATGTGTCTGGAAGAAGCATGCCCCATTTCAAATGGTAACCCTCTGGTACAGCCCGCAGTAACACCCTGTCCTCTCCCTTATCCCATTCTTTTTCTCAAGTTTGGTATTTTATATGACTTTTTGGTGAAAATGCTGCCTGAGTTTGCTAGAGGGAAGAAGCATTAACAATGTGTCTCTGTCCAAGGGATGCATGAACCAATCTAACCTGTAGCCTCACCTTCTGCAGAGTTCTAGTCTGCAGACCCTGCTGGCCCCAGCACTCATCTTGCCGTTCCTTACTTCAGCATGGGCAGTACATCTGTATTACTTCTGGATATGACAAGAAGCCATTAATGAGCTCCAGAAGCCTCATTTGGTGTCTTTCAGTTCCCATCACAGTTTCCCATTTCTCAGGGGCTGTCTCTAGGTTCTTTTCATCAACTGAGTAGCAGTTACAGAATGATCTGAGGTTAGCATCTCAGATCATGAAGGAAATTTCATTGCATGATATTTTCAGCTAAGAATAATTGTTCCTGAAGCTTGAGAAGTGGCATTGGTTTTCACCATACTATTGTTTGCTGGAGGGAATAATTTGAGCTGAGCATTCATGAGCATACAGGCTCTTTAAGTGAAGTGGTGCTTTAAGGTTTCTGCTATTTTAAATGTGATTTTGGCAAGTAGAGGAATAAAAATAAAGTATTTCAATCTCTGGGCAACACATTACTGACATATATAATTTTCTGTTGACTATGCTTTTCTTTTGATATTGCTAAACATTATTATTTTTTCTGCCTCAGTAAGCAATCCAGTCCTGGATTTAGCTGCTTTGTGTGGATTGCAGTTGTTTATTCAGGCTAATGGAGATTAGAGACCTATGAAATGCTCAGTAAGATACCTCACAATAAAGAGTTTCCGGTCTGGTGTGTTAAATAGATTTGAATAGTTTCTCTGTAATGTTTAGCACATACTAATATAAAACTTGAGCATGAGCAGATTTACAGATTATCCTTTAGAGCAGTATCATAAAAATGTATAGGCATATAAAATGAAAAGGAAGGGGAGAAGAGAGTGTGTATCTTAATAGACCAAGTACACGAAATATTGAAGTATATATTCCATTGCTTAAGGCAGAGTAATAATAAAAATTGCAATAAAAAAGAAGTAGAATATCTTTAGACTAGAATTGACCTGTCAACCTCAACTGTAAACTAAAAACAAAGTCAGAAGTATCATTTCTTACACCAAAAACCAAATATGTTATTTATTAGACTCTCTAAAATTCTGGCCAGGGGTGATTAATATAGATGCACTTATACATGCACATGTACTGATGAGTAAACACAGTCAAACAAGGCGGAAAAAAAAGAACAATTGTGCATCTCAAGGAAAAAGATAGATTTCATCTCTTTGCGTATTTATCGATTGAGATGGTTTGGATTTTCACAACTGGAAAAGCATTCTGAGGAACTTATATAAAGCACCAGCAGTGGTCTCTGAGCCTCTTAAACACTGCTTCTGAGAACTAAAAGTATGGGCTGAAATTCATCTCTTCTGCTTGTTAGCTCTCCATAGTTAAAGCACTAGAGTTTACCTAGGCTTTCAGATGATGAGAAAGAAGTTACCCTGAAGTCTTTGGAAATGGCTCAACTATGCATTAAGAATTGAGAGCTCTCTGATTAAAATTCTTCAGACAGCTTTCCAAAGGAAGGTGAGGTGAATCCAGGTGAAGGTCTGTGCAACTGCATAGCATGTGTTCCACCATTCTAACTGCAGAAAGGATCATTCCTATCACAAAACAAAATTTGCAAAACTCATGTAAGCAACAGTATATGCTTTAACTCCTGTTTCAGTTTCATGTCCTGTCTCTATAAGTTCTGCTAAGGTTTTTGAAGCATAGGCAGTGCCTTCATCTCTGTCTGTGAGTACACACTATTAGCACTGCACCAGTAATAAATCCTCGTTATCAGTAGGGATCTTATTTGCTATCTTATTTGCTATCTTAAAGAAAGACTACTGATGATACAGGTTGGCTTTCAGACTTAAGTTCACGACCCTTATTTTTCTGTGGTATGGCCCATTGATTCCAGTGGGGATTCACTGGTGTAAGTGAGGTTAGAATTTAGTCTATGGTTTTCATATAGTGACACATCACAGCAAAACTTCGTTTCACTACCTTGAAAGTTGTCTTCACTGGAGACCCCTATTGTTGATTCCCTGTCAAAAATTATTTCAAAACTCTACTTAATAAACTATATATTTTTTATATTAGAAGTCAAAGGAAACTATATCTCCAGAGTTTATAGAACACTTATTACACAAACTTATAATTGTTGGTCATTATGGAATTATCGTCCCAATGAATTTCAACTCAAAAGTAGTTTCTTATAGTGCTTACAAACCATTTTTTACTTTTAAATCCTGAAAACTCATGTGCAGATTGTTTTTGAAGAAAACAGGTTGTTATCTGTAGTTTTAGCCCTAATCCACCTCCTGTCAATTTGAAAGAGTATTATGGGGTCTAATCCTAATTCAATGAATAAGCTCAGACAGTACACGCAAGGGCAAACACATTGCCTTTATATTGGCTTCAGCTGGGAAAATACCCCTCTTTTTCTTCTTAAGGTGCTTTTGTCCTCATCAAATACTGCAGATAAGATCTGGAATGGGGTTTAGGGTATTATTTATAGAAGAACAAAAAATATTGTGTTAGACTTCCATGACTGCTACCCTGAGAACTTGAGAATGTAGGGTACCAAAAATGGCATTCATGACTGTGTAACAATAGGACTTTTACTCCTACAAAGCAAAATTATTTGTTTGTAAAAGAAGGAGAGAAATATTTTAATGAAGTCTCTAATGCTAAGAGCTCTTTTTTTATGGTGCCACTTGGCCTTTGGCAAGAGCTACCCTGTAGTCCTAATGCATTTCTTGCATAACAGCTCAGCTTAGTAGAAAGAGCTAGATATAATGCAGTACATGACCTCCACAGATCCATCCCTTTTATGGGAATAGAATAAAATAAGTATCAATGTAATTACAGCTGACATGTCTAAAAGATTTTTGGAAGCACAACAGCATTTATTACACTTGTTGGTTTACGTCACATTCTGATTTATTTTTCAAGTAATTTTTTATATAGGTTTATAAACTACTTAAGGTGGAGGGTTTTTTTAAGGATTAAGTAAATCTGCTCAATCCCTTATCTACAAGCTAAAATGCATCAATTACTTGGACTGTCACAAAGTTTTGATTGTCTTTATTGTTTCTCCAGCACTGTTTAGGGCTTAGTCTTCTTACTGCAGCAAACACTGGTACTAACAGGAATTTGGCACCACTATGTCATATCTACGCTTTGACGAACCCTGTATTTCAGAAAATCTATCCCCACTGACTGCTTTTGTTTGATTGCTTATTTTTAATAGTTGTATAACTATTATAAGTATACTTATTAGAAGTATATAATGGATGCAGATGAGCTGAGTCTCTGTCTTACAGTCACCACACCCTAAAATGTGGTGCATATTGTCCACTGGAGGTCACATGCCATCCTTTCCTCAGAGCAGAAGCACTGCCCCTCTCCCTGTGGGATGACAGCAGCACCGAATATCAAGGGTGCTAGACATACAGCCACTGGGTTGCATGTCTCTTCTGCCCACCCTGTGAGCTGATGGGATGAAATCCAGCCTTGGTCTGGGGTCTGTGCCAGCACAGCATTGAACTAAAGCTGATAAATCTCCTGGAAAGGCGACCAACACATCCACATGATTACCTCACCTAACCTTCACAGCACTGAATCACTGAGCAAGAGGACCACATGCATGGCTGTCTTTATAGACACACGTATAACAATTAATCTTTTTAGGCTGGAGAAAGGAGGGGGAAAAGCAAAAGTGGCATAATATAAAATCAGAAGGAAAAATACTGTTCAGCTGTGTTCTAAATTATTGGCACAGATGGAAATTGCTGCTTTGCTCCCTAAGAAGCTTCTATTAATTTGGTCTTTTATTTTCTTTCCTATGAGAGTTGACCTCCTGTGGACTTTTTCTCCATTCCTTTCCACTCTTTCTGTAAAGGAACAGGCCAGTGGTATACCTGCATGCCTACTTATTAAAGACATAATCTTGGTAATAGAACATAGAGATCTTCTGGCTCCTAAGGCAAATGCATGTAGTGGTTAATACTGATGAGCACATTAAAGAAAGAAAGGCCTGGAGAGAGGGCTTGAATTGTTATCTGACATATGAGCCTGTAAAGCACAGTTTTGAGTAAAAAGAATGAAAATCTCTCCTAATATTTACAACCAAAATTTGCCCTACTCTGAAAGCACTGAAAAGTATTTTAGTGGTTTTTTAGCTGCCTAACACCCAGAACTGATGTATCTTCTTCAGCATAAGTAACTGAGATCTTACATTCTAAAATTTAACAGCAGGGCAAAAGATGATCTAAAATGAATGAGAGAAAAGCCAGAAAATATGACAGAAGTCACAGTAAAAGGACCACACGACTAAAGAGTCTCAGATGCTTGAATAATTATAATCTTTCTCTGGAAATTTTTATTAGTTTTTGTAGAGTTAGAAGGAATCCTAAGTATGGAACTTAAGAAGACAAGAATTATCTGTCCCTCTGCTGTGCTTTCTGGCTGTGGTAGTGGAGTAGATCCATGTTCTTCCCATGAGAAGGACGCTTGCAACTGCAGCGGGGGGTGAAAGCAGATTTCTGAAAAGAGAGACAGAGCATCAAGGAGAACCTCTGGTCTAGTGCCAGATGGACTTAAGTGGGGTACAAGAGATGAGTACAATTGTGAGAGCATTCTGCTCTCTCATTTATATTCTATAAAGGCATGGGAGGTCTCTCACAGAAGACAAATTAATACAAACTATGCTAATTATCTCATTAAGTAGTGTGCCTTATTATCAAAAGAAACAGCATTACCATCAGCATTGGTTGGGTCTCATCTGCAATCAGATACAGGTTGTGAGCCAGATCAGAAGCATCAGACACTTAGAGCTGAGAGTGGCTACTCATAAAAAAGCCCTCTAGAGTTAGTGAAACCGCAGTTGCAAGTGATGAGGTTAGCGTCCAGTTCTCATCACTTGTCAGAAGTTACACTGCACTTGAAAATATTACTTTTGAAAAAAATTACTCTTGAAAACAAATTGAACATCTCTGATTTTCAGTGTGTTACACCTCTGGGCTATAAGTCAGTTTAAGAGTTCTTGCAATCATGAGCCACCAAGTCCTGTCTCCCACAGGAGAGCAGCAGCCACTTCTGGAGGTAAGTGCGCACAACATGGCACAATATCCACAGTGACATGCAGTCAAGCCTGCCACTCCTCTGCCTCTGTACCATGTAACAGCTCAAGGCCAACAGATCATTTCTTCACCATTCCCTAGACAAACAACTTCTGTACAGAGATGAAAATCAGTGGGAGACCTAGGGGGCAATTTTCAGGCATTTCATGGAGAAGCAGTGCTTTGAGGTGTATAGTCTGTTTGCACCAGGACCACAGCACTGCCTCTCTTCTCCCAAGATTCCTGCTCCAGCCCCAAAGTTGTGTTGTTATAATGTGGAAACAAACAAGAAAGTACCTACAATAAGAAAGTCAAGGAGAAAAGGAAGCAAATCAGTGCTCAACACACTGAAAACAACAAGCCTGACAGCAGAAAAGGACAGAAGACTTGCTATATAAAGGTCTCTAGAAAGTGATTTATACTCAGCGAGAAGCAAAACTAATTGAAAATGCATAAAAAGGAGAGAGTTTGGCAGTCCTCATTAAACTGTGTCTGTTGTTGTAGAGATAAAAGAAACACAGTTTGAACCAAAAGGTTGAGTAGAAATTTAAAATCCAAGGACAAAATTTTCAGTGAAAAGCACAGGCAAAATTAAGAATGAGAACTGCCAGGTATTGGTTAGAGTTCTTGATGCATTTTGATATAGAGAAAGATAAATACATCAAATATAGATATATTTGAAGTGGAGACAGATATTGGTAGATTATTCTTTGATGCTGTTGGGGACCTTGAGGTCAAGCTGGAGGGAGTAGCTCAGGAAATAATCTTTCAGCTATGGCCAGAGTGCTGGTCAGGAGGAGCTTTACTTGTTTACATTAAGGGGTCCAAAAACAGAGCCTGCAGAGCCAAGATAAATGATCTCCAGTATATTACTTTTATAGTGTTTTCAATTAACAATGCAATTCCAAAGGTTCACAGTAGTTCAAAGTAAGCTGTTTTGTGGTTCAGGAATCACTGATTTGGGGAATTCACTGCTCAGTGGATAAGCAGAAGGAGCCCTCATTTGCAGAACAGGAATCTCTACTGAAAAAACAACTTTTATAGTGCTTTCAGGCTGATGTCTGTCACACCACAGCATTTCTCTAAGCATGACACACAAACTTTTGAAGGGAAAGAATTACATGGAGCCATAATATTAATGGTTCAGAAAGTCTTGTGTCACAACCCTGAGCACTGCAGTATCTAATTACTAGGCATAACGATTTGCAGACAGGCTGTGCCAAATAATAACGAGAGAATTAGACACCTAAAAATGGAGTTTGCCCTCTGTGGAAGGTCAGTGTAAGCCAATTGTTGGGAAAAAAAAGCCAAAGTAATGCTGTGAGACTGAATTCCCAGTCCCTCACAGAATCTGGATCCAGGCTGCAAGGAGGGCTACATCCTGCAGGAATATGTACTGAGCTACCATCTTAAGTAAAACAGATTTGTCTTTCAGAACTTGAAGAAGGGAGGGGATAGAATATGGCTTTCCTTCCAAAGGACAGGGAAGTAGTGCAGGTGCTCCCTCTGAGTTCCAGCCTTGGTGTTCAGCGCAGTCAAACCAAGCTGGTGAGAGCTGGGATCAAAAAGACTTTGTGCATGAAGGAATTTAACCCTCCATGAAAGCTCTGGTCTCCAAAAGCCCTACTCGCTGTTGAGGGTAAAGTATTTTCTAGATGCTACAATTCAAAAATTAAAATTAATTAGTAAAAAATATTACAAGACTTCTTATAACTGTGGCTTTATTATTTGCTTAAAACAGGCTTGGCTTGCTGAATATTTAAGCACTTTATGAAGCCCAGGCTGCACAGGAAGAGATTGAGAAAATCCCTTTCTGGCATTCCCTATAGCATGATTCCTTGGCATGTAGGGAATATATACTCACATCACTCGGGGAAAAGAAGTCTCATGAAACCTTCCAAAATCCTTGTCTTTACCATTGGGCATCTGGCAAATTTTCTACAAAGCTTCAGACTTTTTAATGAACACTAAAATTTTACAGAATTGGCATTTGAAAATGTGATGTAAAGGACATAGTGATTCAGAAGCTCCATTTCTGAGTGATCCATGAGAATATTCAAAGATTATCAGTGATCTCTAAAAAGTTAGATTTTTAAAAGGCTCTTACACAAACTTTTTAGATGTTGTATGCAAGAGAGAGGGAGAGATTTCTTAAAAATTGAGAAAACAGGTGAAAAAATTATTTCTTTGCTACTTGTGAAAAGAATGGTGTTGGTCAGCATTATGAAGCTTTATGCCTGAACAACTGAGAGAATTGGTAGTGAAATACAGAACCTCTCAGTCATGGGACATGAATTCAAATAGGAATGGGGTTAGTAGTGACAGAAAGTCATTACTGTGTCATTGCAGTGTGCTAATATTCAGAGATTCATTGGTGGCTTGAGTCCAATTACTAGCACACAAGAGGTCACATTACAAAATGCACTATCAAAATTGGCAAAGGCAGGCAGACCCATTTCTACTCTTTGTAACATGCTGCTGCATTTCCACATCCAGAGTTATCCATTCAAATTTGTGTCAAGACGCAGAGTTGGTGTGGTTAAGCAGTCAAACTCCACAGTGCACAATCTGATGACAAGAGGATGTCAGTCTCCGAAATCTTTCAATTTGTAGTTGTAGAAGTTGCGAATTTCCCTATTTAAATTACACAAAAAATATAACAACATGCTTTTATGGCCTGCAGAGGGAATGCCTGGTGGCTGGGAGGGTGAGGGTTAAGATGTCCCTGGGTAGAGCAGCTCACAAAGGCTCTTGATTTCTTTGCAAGAGAGGGGATATAATTATGCTCAACTGAAACTGATTACTCTGCCAGGCAATAGGATCACCTCCTTATTTCAAGGTTTGGGGTGATTTAGCACTGATGGAAAGCTGAGTTGTGAGGAGCCTTGAGTGAACTCAGAAGAGGCTTTTGCTTTGCTAGACTTGAAGTACATGGATTGTTTCATTTCTCCTGGACTGCAAGTGCAGAAATCTCTGAAAATTAGAAAACAGAAAAAAAAAGATAATTAGACCAAGAGAAAAAAAAAAAGGAAATAGTTCATTGCAGCTAGCAGCTTCCACTGATGTGTTTTCTCAAATATATTCTAAATAAAGGCACAAAAAATGTCATGAAAGAGGAAAGAGATGAATTTCAGAGGCAAAATGACAATAGATGTTCTCAGAAAAATTACTCTCCTGAATACTAGCTGGAAAGGGACTCTAAGACACTGGACTGTGAGAAATCTTCTAGTGAACAAAACATTTACAAAAGAATTATTATTGCTTTAAAGGAAAATTTCTTAGTCTTATCTAAGTGTATATTTATATATATATAATATATGTGTGTATATGTGTGTAAAAATATGTAAGAGTACTTTTTACACTTGGTTGAACAGATTTAGAGGAGGCATTAGAGAAAAATTAAGTGAAGTATTCAATATTTGGCAGAAATCCCTAGAGACTTAAGCCAGTAGCAGTGTCACACTGACAAAAGCTATTTCATGTTTTTCTGCTCTGCCTGAAGGAATGTGAAAATTATACAGGTCCATTGCTGGTTGTGTTGGCAAGCAAAAAATTAGCTTGGCATAGCAAGCAAAAAATTAGCTTTGGCCAGAGCTGAACATGATACAATAGCCTATTTTCAAGTGAGGTGAAAATATGTGAAGCAAAACAAGTAATAAATAGAAAGTTGGGAGGAAGATTATTTTTTAAAGAGAAGGAAATAATACTTTTTATTATTTTAAGAACATTTTTGAAATATTTTTCTAATATCAGTATTTTGACATATTAAACTCCAGTGTTCTCTAAATGGACTAAATATGTGTAAGAAGAATCAGGAAGTTTTTAAGCTGGAAAGTGTGCCAATGAGTGAAAGCAAACCTGTATTGCAGTCTGGAAACTTTACAGAGTCACAAAACCATCAAGGCTGAAAGAGACCTTCAAGATCAGCTTATCCAACTGTCAACCTGGCACCACCATAACCACCCATAAACTATATCCCAAAATGCCACATCTTGAACACTTCCAGAAATGGTGACTCCACTACCTTCCTGGGCAACTTATTCCAATAACTAATCACTCTTTCAGTGATTTTTTTTTCTAATATTTAATCTTAATTTCTCCTGATGCAACATGAGGCCATTTCCTCTCATCCTTTCCCTTGAGAGACAGCAGAAGAGACAGAGCCCCATATTGCTATAACCTTCTTTCAGGTAGTTGTAGAGAGCAATGAGGTCCCCTCTGAGCCTCCTCTTCTCCAGACTAAACAACCCCAGCTCCCTCAACCACTCCTCCTAAGACTTGTGCTTGTCCTAAGCCCCTTCACCATCTTCTTTGCCCTTCTCTGGACATGTTCCAGCACTTCACTATCCTTTTTGAAGCGAGCGGTCCAAAACTGGACACAGTACTTGAGGTACAGCTTCACCAGTACCAAATACAGAGGGACAATCACTTTGCTAGTGCTGCTGGTTACACTATTTCTGAAATGAGCCAGGATGCCATAGGGCAGGGCACACTGCTGGCTCATGTTGAGCCAGCTGTCAACCAGTAACCTCAAGTCCCTTTCTGCTGGGATGCTTCCCCAAGCCTGTAGTGCTGCATGGGGTTGTTGCGACTCAAGTGCAGGACCCACCACTTCACCTTATTGAACCTCACAATATTGTCCTCAGCCCACTGATCCAGTCTGTCCAGATCCCTCTGCAAAACATTCCAACCCTCCAGCAGAGGGATCTACCCTACCCAACTTATTTTTGTCTGTGAACTTACTGAGGGTGCCCTTGATCCCCTAATCCTGATAATCGATAAAGTTAAACAGGACTGGTCCCAGTACTGAGCCCTGAGGAACATCAATAGTGACCAGCCACCACCTGGATGTAACTCCATTTACCACCATGCTCTGGGCCCAGCCATCCAGCCACTTTTTCACCCAGCCAAGAATGCAGCTGTCCAAGCTGTGAGCTGCCAGTTTCTCCCAGAGAATGGTGTCGGAGATGATGTCAAATGCTTTACTGAAGTCCAGATAGCCAATATCCACAGCCTTTCACTAATCTACAAAGCAAGTCACTTTGTCATAAAAGGATATCAGGTTGGTCAAGCAGGACCTAACTTTCATAAACCCATGTTTGCTGTGTGATGGCACTCAAGATGATCTGCTCCATGACCTTCCCCAGTACCAAGGTCAGGCTGACAGGCCTGTAGTTCCTGGGTTGTCCTTCCAACCAGTCTCAAAGATGGGCATCACATTTTCTAATTTCTAGTCAATTGGGACCTCTCCAGTTAAGCAGGACTGCTGGTAAATGATTGAAAGTGGCTTGGTGAGATTTTTCACCAGCTCCCTTACTGCTCTCAAGTGCATCCCATCTGGGTCCATAGACCTGTAGATGTCTAATTGGCATAGCAGGTCATGAACCATTTCCTCCTGGATTATGGAGGCTTCACTCAGCTCCCTATCACTAACTTCCAGTTCTGGGAGTCAGGTATCCTGAAGACAACTGGTTTTGGTATTAAAGACTGAGGCAAAGAAGGCATTAAGTACCTCAGCCTTTCATCACTTCCTGACACTGTGCTACTTCTGCATCCTTAGGCCTCCTTTTGCTGTCAGTGTATTTATAGAAACTTTCTTTGTTGTCTTTAACTGCAGTGGCTAAATTAAGTTCCAGTTTGACTTTGGTCCTTCTGATTTTCTCCCTACATAACCTCATAACATGTTTGTAGTTGCCCCAAGTTACCTGCCCCTCCTTCCAGTGGTGATGCACTCTCTTTTTTTCCCAGAGTTCCAGCCTAAGCACTCTGTTTAATCAGGATGGTCTTTTCTCCACCTTTTATTTTAAGGCACATGGGGACAGCCTGATCCTGTATCTTCTAGATTTCTTTCTTAAAGCATGTCCAGCCTTCCTGGACTCCTTTCCCCTTCAGGACAGAAACCCAAGAGACTCTGTCAATCAATCTCCTAAATAGGTCAAAGTCTGCCCCCTGGAAGTCTAAGGTGGTTGTTCTGCAGGCTCCTCTCCTCACTTCATCCAGAACTGAAAACTTTATCATTTTATGGTCACTGTGCCTAAGCTGGCCATCTACCACCACATCACCCACTAATCCTTCACTAATCCTTCTCTGTTCACAAACAGGTCTGGTGGGGAACCTTCCCTAGTTGACTCACTCTCCACCTGTGTTGGGAAGTTATCTTCAACACAATCCAGGAACCTTCTGGACTGTTTCCTCTCTGTTCTTTTGTATTTCCAGTAGACATCTGGCATGTTGAAATCTCCCACAATTACAAGTGTTGGTGATTGTGAGACTTCTGCCAGCCTCCTGTAGAATGTACCATCTGCCTGTTCATCCTGGTAAGGTGGTCTGAACAAACTTGTACAAGGACATCCACCCTGCTGACCCTCTGCTTGATCTTTGCCCACAGGCACTTAACCTTGTCATCATCATCATCATTAATTTCAGTACAATGAAAACAATCCCTACTGTACAGTGCTAGCCCACCACCTCTCCTGCTTTGCATATCACTTCTAGAGAGCATATAACCATCCACTGCAGCACTCCAGCTGTGACAGTCATCCCACCACATTTCTGTGACAGCAACCACATCATAGCTTTTCTGCTGCACAATGGCTCCCACCTCCTCCTCTTTGTTCCCCATACTGTGTGCAAGTATAAGTGCACCTGTAATATAAGTGTAGATGCAATTTCACATCCAACACCAGCATGCAACCCTAAGCTCCTCTCTAGTAAGCCTGTCTGCATCCCCTTCAAACCTAATTCAAATCTCTCTCAATCAGCCCTACAGCTGTGGGCCATAATCCTTTTTCCCCTCTGTAGCAGGTGGACCCCATCTGTTCTCAGCAGGCCTAGTGCCACGTAAACTACCCCATGGTCAAAAACAACAAAGTTTGAGGAATACCACTAGGAAAATCAGGCTAGTTTTCATGTTCCTTTAAGTATGTCCCCCTTGTACAGAAGGAACTGAGGAAAGCCTGTGCACATACATACTTCTTTGACCAAGTGCCCCAGTGTCCTGAAGTTCCTTTTGATTGCAGTAGGACTCCTTCCTTCAGTCTCACCACTACTGACCTGGATGTCTAATAGAGGGCAATAGTTAGAGAGAGCCATACCAGATCAGGGAGTTTCCTAATAATATCCCTTACCTGGGCCCCAAGGCAGCAGACTTCCCTGTGGGAGGGGTCCTGCTAAAAAAAAAAAAAAAAAAAAAAAAGCAGAGGGAGTTCCAATTCACTGGGAATCATTCCTAGACCTTGATCTGCCCATTAGAGTGCTGAACAGCATGAGAGGCTGCAGTGACTAAAACCTCTTGTCAGTCAGAGTTTTACTTGAACATGGGAGCAGGTAAATTTGATTCCCAAGAGAAATCAGCTCACGCATCTCAGTGTTGTGCCCAGTAGCTGTCACAAAAAAAGGCATGGCTGTCCTTGCAAACTTTCACAGTGCTTTTCTAGTGTTAATGTGATTTATACTTGGAGCAGTTTTATCTGATGGCTAATATATACTCAAGAGAAATTTAGAAATGGGTTGGCAGATCAATGCTTTGTTTTGACTTTGCCGCTATTTAGCATAAATATTGCAACTAAAAATAAGTCTGTAGGAGAAAATAATTACATAAAATTTTCAGCATTATTTCTGGAATGAACACTGGACCCAGAATATACTTAATCACATTGCTAATAGGAAAATTCTCACCTCGACTGGAACAAGGTGGAATATCAAAACATACCCCTGGGCTTCAGAAAGTACATTTGAATCTGCACCAAAATTTGTGCTTCACAGCTCAATCCTAATTTTAGTCATGATGCTGAAAAGTTTTACCAAATTCTGTGTTCCTAGAAGGATGCAGAATTATGTGGGTTTGTCATCTTCCACAGGCTCATGAGGTGTCTGAGGGAACAGAGTGTCAGTGAACCAAGGCCAGGTGGGGTGATATTTATAGATGGGTGATATTTAGCAGTTTCCTTTGGAATCATTTCCCAGGAAGGATGTGTCAAACTCTAGTCCATCCTGCTGGGAATCAATGGAGCCTGCAACAAGACTTTTGTTAAAGGCAGCCTTGGTGTAGTCAGTAAATCTCACATTGCTCTCATTTACCATTGGTACTGTGGGGTCTTTATTCAGTCATTGCTAAGCACCATGGCCTTACCTTCACTTGAAGGCATTACCCATCTTTTGCCCCTAACCTTTGATGTGAAGAGTAGCTGGAGATGATGGTACTTTTGAAGGTGGGACTTTTTGTAGTCACATGTTCATGTTGAGTCCAGTTAATGCCTCAAGCAGGAACTGCTGGAAATCCTTTATACTTCATTGTATTTGTATCAATTTATTTAAAACACTGAGTGTTTGGGATTGGTGTGCATGCATTCATATTTGTCTATTTCTCCATGGGATATAAAACACTGTCTCTTACCATTATATTGCTTTTTAGTCCAGTTCTCCCAGGAAAGGATTTTATGAGAAAACAAAGGGAAGGGAAAAAACAAAACCAATCTGGACTAAAAAAACATATCCATAGGACAAACAAAGATGCATTCCTTTTAACCTAAAAATCTAGGAGAGAATTTTCTTTCTCTGATTAGCACAAGTACTGGGCAAGCTATGCCATTTCAACAATTATTTTGTACAAATTATGTCACAACAGTTATCAAAACCCCCATGCTGTCCTAAATAATACAAGTCATTGATTTTTAGGAGCAAAGACCTTGGAACATTTTCTTTTTGTGAAGTAAGTCAGAGTTACAGGAGCAAGGATCAAATTGTCTTTTTTTTTTTTCCTTTGAGTTACTTTTGGCTTCATATATAGTAGAATGAAAAAATGCACATCTGCATCAGGTCCCAGAAAATACAAAGTAGCTGAGTGACAGTGGAAAAGTATATTCTTCCTGTAGTCATTTGTACCATCTTAGGAAATATCATCCAGCCAAGCATTTATTCTCCACTCATCACCCTGGTATCTTAAAGACTTAACAACAGTAATACAGCAAAGTAATAAATTAATTCACTGTTAATTAGATATCATATTCTTAGGAGTAAAGATGATTTTAAGAAATTAAGTCATTTTTACTTACCTCTGAGTCATTCTTTCAAATCTAACTCTGTCTCATTTCCCATTCACATACAGTCATGTTTAAAAAAAAAAAATAGCTCCTAAACAGCAACTTAGATACTTCTCAAATTGTAAATGTACAGGATGAATCCTTAAGGCAACACAGTTGAAATGCTTATTTAGAAATTGCACTTAAAATTATTACCAGTAGCAATTTATATTATCTGTTGCTGGATGTAATGTTGAAATAAATGACTAATTAGTGTCAACTTTCTAGCATTTAGTTACCAAGCAGCTTGGAGGCTCTAGGGAACAGCTTTATAACAATTTACAGAACTCTCCTTAGACAAGGACCCCATTTAGCAATTGTCAGATGTAATTTGATGAGTCTGTAGTATTGCTTTATGCATAGCACTTCTTTTTCCACTATCAGAATGGTTAGTTTCTATTCTTCACTGATGGTCTTTTCTTAAGCGGCCTCGAAGTTAAAGCAGTTAACACAAGCTTCTTTTGCAGAGACCTTTTTCAGTGATTGTCACAGTGTCAGTGTCACATTTAGGCAGGACAAGACTCAGGCACTGGCAGGGCCACATAGAGTGAGGGCACCTGCACTTGCCACAGAAGCCTGGTAGTGCGTGAAGGGTTGGGCAAAGCTCCCTTCAATTGCAAACTCTTAAAAAGGCACATTTTCACCTTTGTAGAACCACATGATTTAGGGAACACTAAGAGAGGCAGCTTGCAAGTTTTACATCAAGAACAGTTTTTCTGCTATGTTGCTTTTCTTATTCATAAAAAGTGTCGAACCCATTCAGAAACGTTCTCTTTTTCCTAAAAACAAACATGCTCAATTTTGTTTCTGAAATCTGAGGATAAAAAAAAAAAAAAAAAAAAAAAAAAAAGCCATCTCAGGAGTATGTCTGTGACTGTAATGCAGCTGTTGGGAGTCAGCTGAGCTATATCTCTGGTAAACAGCCCCCATGCAGCAGGAACTAGACATTGTACTTCTGTGATGCTTTGCTCAGGATATTAGCTTTTCTCAATGACAACAAAAGATATTTTTTACCTCCTTGAATTTAATATTTTATGGTAAACAAGAACAGAGGGACTTTGGTTATCTAGATCTTGGTCTTGACTGCAAGAAGCTGGGAGTGTTTCCTTGGGCAAAACTTTCACTTTTCCATGCAAAAGTTCCTGTGTTTTGATCTCAAAGAATTAAAGTCCAATTGTACGAATCTGTTTAGGCTTCTTGGGTGAAATCCTTGGTGCAGATAGAAAAAAAACAAGCAAAAGAAAACCCCAAATCTCCCTGACTTTTGTTAGAAATTTTGTATTTCAGAAACTGCTAGCCCAGCCAGGTGCAGGGGCACTAGTTTAATTCTCTTGCACTGCAGGCTGGAAAGCCTGGGGAACGCTGCCACTTTTGAGAAGCAGATTTGGTTTTCATCATTCATGAATGATCATTCTGGCCAACGCTTGGAGGAACGTTTGTGGACCCAGAGGGGACCATGTCCATCACTACTGAACAGAAGAGAAGGTTATTGCAGCAGAGGGCCCTTCATAGCAGTAAAACCAGTCAGGAAGATTACATACAATTCCATGCAGAGTCTCCCTAGGCTGGAATAAAATTTGAAGTAATCTATGTAATGTGGTTCCGCAACTCACACTACCAGCAATATTTTGCATTATTAGAAACTGCTCTTCCAAAATCATTAGGCTATTTTCAGAACTGGCCAAAACCAGGACCATAAGGCTGCATATTCATAATGATTATTGTTAGTGTCAGAGAGGATGGGAATTGCTTTTCCTGCCTTCTCCCCTGTGCTGAGATGTAAGCATGTGCCCAAGTGGGTGGCTGGCTGCCTAAACTCATGGGCTGATGAGCAGCTGTATAATCTTCTCTGAGAGTCTCACCAGAGAAGCCTCTCGGGCTTCTCCTGGAGGAGAGGAAAGAGCCATTAGCTGAGACAGGAGACAAGAGGGAAGATGCATCGTCATCCCACCCAGGTGGGTAAAGCACCAACCCTGGCCAGAGCAAGCAAGCAGCTGGAGGGTGGGAAGATAGTCCTTGCCCTGGAAAGGCAGGGCACCATTCTCTTAATCAGCTCCAGTGCAAAAAACTTGATCTCTGCCCGGATGACCTAGTAAATCTACTGGGAAATGTGATTTGTCTCCCACACATGAAAAAAATTGAGCCATGCTGGTTTCTACAAAGATTGTTTAGTTTCCATGGATCTCATACTATTTTCATTGTTCTTTGGTCATAAATTCCCTTGCTTTTAAAATAAATATTACCCAGTTAATTTTAATAACTTTTCATTTATTTTACAACTCCATTGTTTTCTGACGTTTTACATGTTTGAAAACCAAAACTGTTACTAGCTTTCCTTTTCAGCAAATAATATGGGAGAAGGCAACAGACCTCAATCAATGTAATAATTCTTTAAAGAATGCAAATTAATTCGAAGGAGGTGGGAGAGGGCACATGTATCTGTAACACGCATTTTAAAATGTATCTGCATTTGCATTTGTTTTTAATGGCGTTTACGCCCTCTAGTGTCAGAAAACTCTGTCACAGAGAGGGTTTTTTAAATCCTGACGATTTTTTCTTTTCCTGTATCTGTCAGTATCAGCCTAGATTATTTGAGCTTTCTGAAAATGCAAATCTCGGATTTATTCCCACTGCATATATTCTACAATTTCACAGTTTTGGTATTACAATTTCTGTCAGTCGTTATTTTAACCTCCACAATACACTTTTTTTCACTTGGAAAAAAAATTACTTCTTTGTCTAAACAAAGAAACAGAAATTTAAAAAGCAGCATTGTCCCTCTCGTTTGTTAAGATCATTAAAGAAAATACCTTCTCTGCTCACATCAAGGAAAAATGGCCAAAAAGTATGATTTATTTCAGTTATACTTAAGACCTCTGACTTATGGAATATTGCAATTTAGAGCCATCAAAAAGTGGTTTTCCTTAGATTCAGGAATAAGATGAATAGCTGATGATGCCACAAATACAGTCTGTGTTGTCTGAGATTTCTTGAATTATGGGTATGCAACATTGGATATATTCCACTCACCAATTAGGAAAGCAGTATTGCTTTGGCATGTCAGTGTCCATGGGTAGGCTCTGACATGGCAATGCTAAGATTACAGATAGAGCTTTTGTAAAACCAAATACATTCATGTTTCCCAAGCTCCTGCAACAGCTCAGTTTTCTGTGTGTGATTCGAGCTGCATTTTGTGCCCCCTCATCTGTCATGCAAAGCGCTACATCATGCCCATTTCACTCGCATCGATACTCTGAAAGATCCAGTATTCGCAAAATGAAGGAATCCGCTGGCTTGCTGTCTTGCCATGCAGTAGGGAGTCAACTGTGCAAAAGTAGTCTGTCACCTGTTGAATACAAACTACTGAGACAAACATATATGCCTTTAAATCTACCCATCCAATCCATCCATCTCTGCCTGTATGATGTCATTTAGTGAACGGATACCTGTGGACTGAAAGCAATAGCACATGTCTGGCCTGTCTGGACCACATCCAGTGAAACCTAGGCATTAGCTTGATCATGTTGTTTCTGACTTGTGATTTGATAAAACTTGACTGACAGATCTAGTTTGCCATAGCCTTTTCCCTTCCCTTTCTGGCTACTGAAGTAGAATGCACCTGACTGATATCAGGGATCACTATGACATCTCTTTTTCTTTACCCATTCACTACCTAAAATAGCGGGATGACACTTTTGACATTAAAAAATTAGATTGTCAGTACAAATCATAAATGCCCAAAGACTGGCTTGAGCTTTGGCCACAATAATAGACATACATGGAACAGACTATATGCAAAGCTAAGGCTGCAACTAGGAAAAAAAGCAAATAAAGGAGAATGTGCTTGCAGTTCCAGCCTGAAAATAGTGAGACAAGCAGACTAACACTAGATAAAACCTTGAAATAGTTCCCTTTTGAAAATGGTGTCTGTGAAAATTGCTTAATAAGATTCCACATTTGTTGTGTCTCTGTGACTGAAGAAATCAGATTTTGTGCAGAATTTAGAATTTATTTAAGAGATCAAGTATAATTTTTCCTCTTTGAAATAAAAGCATCACAAAGCTTCCTTGCCATCTAAAAATGTAGTTACATTCTTTTTTAGTTTAGACTTTCCAAGAATAAAGCAATTGCAGTTGGGGTAAAGGAAGGAATTTTCCCTTAATTTTTTGTTATCCACTTCCATTGGTGGCATTCAGTGATATATGAGGTATAACTAAAGGTAATGTTTAATGTAGGATGAGGAACTTCATTAACGATTCTGATCATGCCTACAGTAGACTAGAATCTGTATCACTGTCCCAAAGGAGAGCAAGGCCAACCAGGGTAAATGAAGCAAAAACTCTGTTTTGTCACAAAAGTAAGCAAATATGTTTCTCACCTTGTGCAGGGCAGCTAATTTCTTTGAAGTAATTTTTTCTGACCATAATTTTATTTAAACAACTCCAGTGGTTAGCAACAGAAGCAAAACTAATTATGTAAGAACTAATAATGATGTGAAAGATATTATTGACACTGAACAATAGACAAGCAACATTACCTTTGGAAAATGTCATGGTATTAAACTTATGCAAGCTGAAATAGAAAAATAACCAAAAGCAAGTTATTCTAAAATAAGCAGTATACCCATTTGCCTGTAATTTTGTCCAGAAGGTGAGAAAAACATTGCAAAATACCTTCATGTGTCAAACAATCCCAATTTTTTTATTTCACTCTATAACACTGAAATATTGTGAAAAGGCATCTGCTTCTGTCAGTGGGTAAGTCAACACATAAACACTGAAATGCTAGAGATAGATCAGCTAATGGTTCCTGCCATAACTCCTTAAGCTTCAGTCTGCACTTGATTCATGTAATTATAATGTCACATTATCAACAGGATGAACTATATCCCTGAGCAACTTCAAACCAAATTAACTAGAGCCAGGAATGCCTTCTGCCCACAGCAGCCATCAGTGACAACGTGAGCTTATGGACGTTCAGCAATTTAGCATTTCAAGTGATAAGCATCTAAATATTTAGGAAGGTTTAGAAGTCCCATTCAAGAGATCTAATTTAAGAGATCTAGTACTGGGGCATGTGTAAATTTTGCATTTCAAAATCTGGTTATGTCAGATGTGTGTAAATATATATTGCTTTTTACATAGCTTTCTGTTGATACAACTTGATTCAATATAAGAAAATACTTGGATTGTATCAGTAAGAATGAAGTCAAACACTAACAAATACTGTAAAGCAGGAAGGATTATCAGTGATTTGATCCTAGGACTTCTCCCCAGAGCTCACCACCCTGGCCCCATGCCCACTGCTTTTCCTATCATTCTGCCTGGAAAAAAAAAAAATGGGGTTAGCTAGGTGTTGGGGATCTCATTTGTGAAAGAGACCTTGAAAGGTCATTTATCCACTTCCTTGCCCAAAGGAAAGATCAGCTGGGCATGCATCACTCCTGACAGTTGATAGTCAGCTGTGGCTTTAGGAAGAGATAAGCATCAAGAATGGTTATGTTGTGAGGTGCCAATGTTGATGTGAAAGAAAGCATGACTCTCTTTCTAGTATTTTTCCAGTTTTATATATCTTACAATTAAGACCACCTATATTACTAATTTAAAATATGGATTCTATTAAATTATGTATTTTTTAACCAATCCTGCATGTCACAAAATGAGAAGCTAATGGCATTCAAATTCTGAGTGTATGGGGTTTATTGGCAAAAATATTAATTTTTTTTTCCCTGTGAATATATTACACTTGGGGCATGCTTGGTAAAGCAACTAAACATTTATTTTACACAGTATAACCTGTGTCAGTAGTCTAAGACTTGGTCATCTATATTACATCTGGCTGGATGACAACTTATTTGAATATTTATGTTAAACACTTTTATCTTACAAAATGCAAACCATTCATCTTCACCTACAAGGCCATACATAACCTCCTTCTGACATGAGCCAAGCTCTCATTGCTAGAAGGCATCCTTTAACCTCGTACAGATTCTCTATCTTGTTGTCCTCACCCTTTTATTCCATCTTTCTTGTTATTAGGTGCAAAATTTGGACCATATTACCTGAAGACTTCCCCCTTCTTCTCTATTATTTTTCCAGTTTCTGCTGAACAGACAGATTTTGTTTTCCAGATAGTATTTTCCAAACACTGTCTCTCCTGCAGTTTTATTTCTTAACTTTTCTTGTGTTAACAGCTTATTAATCCTTTGTAGTAGGGAATGGGCTGTCTCCCTGCTCACAAACACATTAAACTCACAATTTACAATCAATGTTTAATAATAACTTAAAATCTAGTAAAGTTAGAAAACAAATGGCCCTTGAAAGTATTTTATCTCTTTATTAAACTCTGTGGTATGTAATGACGTACTTGTGCCCTATAGAATATGGCAAAATGCAAAGAGCTGGTATCTGTTAACAAGCTGGCACTGGAGTGCCTTTATATACTTCACTAGCACTATGTTCTTACTTGCTGGACAAAGCAATATCCAATATCATAAAGAAAGGTGGTAGCTCTAGTAATTCTGAGCGCTGACAGGATTTGCAGTTAGAATTTGTTTAATTGTTTGCTTGTAGCTTGAGTTTTTCATGTTTGCTTTCACCTACATCACAGAAGCACCTCTGGAGCTCAGCTGCTTCAGCTTCCCATGTCAACAAGAAGTTTGGGTCAATCATACTTTTGTCTAGCCAAGTGTTTAAAATCTCCAAGGATAGAAAGTTCATTATCTGAGCAACCTGTTGCAAAAACGTGCCACCATCCTAAATGAAAGTACTATATCAGCTTGAGTGAGACAACAGATTATTCAGTTTAGCATCTAATTTACCAAGTGGTCTCTCTAGGATCTTGTCAATGGAAAGTGATGAGTTCTTCCAACAAGCAAACAGAATTTCAACACTGACTTTTTTTTCTTAGCAAGGTCATTCTATCTCCATAGCAATAGAGGCAGCCAGAAAAGACTACAGCTTGTAAAACATGTGATTTACCTGCCCACAATTTGACAGACAGGAGACCCAAAACTAGCTTCAAATTAAGACTGTGTGTCCACAACAGTGGGCTTGCTGTATATGTATGCATATGTGTATAAAGTAATATTTATATGCAGCAAGTATTATTTGCATGAGAATTAAAATCTATTGTGTAATTAATTCATTGTGAAATTGAATAATTAGAAGAGATTTTGTCTATACTAAGCATTTTGTTTTCTTTAACCCAGGTATGGTGACATGGTGCCAAAGACAATAGCTGGCAAGATTTTTGGTTCAATATGCTCCCTGAGTGGGGTCTTGGTCATTGCTCTGCCAGTTCCTGTAATTGTCTCCAACTTCAGCCGTATATACCACCAGAATCAACGAGCAGACAAGCGCAGAGCACAAAAGGTGAGCTTCTCATTTTTCCCCCGTATGTTGTTGAGCAATAGATATGACTTTCTATATTCTGTGTGTCTTTATAGTGAGTATTTCTTAGCAAGAGGACAACTTTATGTCTGTGCTACATGCCTAGCCCATGTCCTAGATGCAAATGCTGTATTATTTTTAGTGAGGAAAAAAAAAAAAACCAGAACCACAAACCAAAAGCAGATCATTAATCTTTTCCTTCCAAATGTACAGACCTATTATTGTGGTAATTCATCCTACTTGTTAAACTAGATCTAGTCTTTTCAGGCAATAGCTGCAGTCCCACCAACTGAAGATTCTCCTGTGTTTCTTCAGGCAGACTTTGTTTCTACCACAGTCTTCTGAGAAATAAAAAAAAAATAAATAAAAGGAAAAGTCCCAAACCTAATAATGATTTTTAATGTCTCTGGTAACAGCTTGCTTCACTAATCCACGTTTAGTTTAAGTCCCTGGTTCAGTCTCTGAGGGAATCTGCTTGTTGGAGAACTTGTCTCCTCAGCTCTACTTTGCTTAAAAGGCTTCAGACAAACAGCTCAATCAGGAAAAAATGAAAAGTTTGCTTTTTAAGCTTCCTTGATTTCCTGAGTCTCTTCCTAAAATATCTGCTAGACCTACAAGAAGACTGTTTCTCTCACAGACCCACATGGTCAGGAGCGATTTAGCCAAGCCTGGGCAGTCACCTTCATCTCCACATCACTGTCAGTGCACTAGTTCTGATCCACTTCTCTTAACCCTGTAATGCCGGGCAGCTCAGAAAAACTCTGTTGTCACCTGAAGCCCTGGTGTGGGAGCCAAGACATCTTACCTTCTGCTCCTCTGCAGATGGCAGTCAGAAGGCTTTGGATGCCACATAGATTGCATGATGGCCAAGGCTGAGGTGTCACCACTTGGGCTTTTTTTGTTTTCCCATGGCTTCTCTTCAGAGATATGAATCTCCAGTGATCCAGGGAGAGCAGGACCATTGCTGGCAGAAGTGTGCAGGCAGACTGTGGCTGGGAACTGCATATATAAACCAGGGAACACAGGCAGCTGCAGTCTGCACCTGCTTAATATTGACAACAGCACCAGGGTTAAATATACAGAATGTTTGTATGTTTCTTTCTGGCCACTTTTTTGACTGATTTCTTCATTAAAAAAAAATTAAGTAACTGTGTGTAGTGATAGCATTCTCAGCATATCTTAAAATCAGGAGAAACAGAGGTACATGTCCAAGACAGTCATCGGCCCAGGCTGAAGATGCAGCACCCTTTAATGACAACATCTTGGCAAAATGCTGTCAAATGACAAAAATGGCTATAAAGAAACCAGGAATATCACAAGAATGTCATACCTTTCTAGAAATCTGATTTTTAAAACATACATTGCTTATTTATCTACTAATTCCACACACAATTTTAATTGCTATTTTGTCCCATAATCAAGTTCCAGCTGTCCATTCCTCTCTTTCACAGCTGGGACATCATGTAATTTCTACACTATGGGGTTTTTTTTATCAAGAACTTTTCCACTTCTGTTTGTGTAATGGCAGCAGAGAAGCAACTGTACATCTCAGCCAGGACACTCAGTGCTCCTTACTGTGCCTCTGAGCATTGTGCTAGTCATGCTGCTTGATCCCAGCAATCAGTGTGCCTGTTCTGAGCATTCATAATAGCTGCAGACACAACCAGTCTTACTTCATTTAAGAACTGTCTCCTAATGCATGCCACAAAACAGAGTTTTCTATGCCTGCTTTACATTTGTGTCACGGTTTAACTCCGGCCAGCAGCCAACCATCAAACAGCTGCTCTCTCACTGCCCCACCAGCAGGATCAGGGAGAGAACTGGAAGGGTAAAAAACAGCCCCTTGCTAGCTACAAAACCATCACAATTTGTCAGTGAAAAAGAGATGGACACAGGAAAATACCTTGCAAAAATTAGATTGGTAGGCTGGTTGCTATTCCCCATAATCTCTTAATGAATAGAAACTGCTTGAGTTAATAAATGACTTTTTCTCCTTGCACTATTGTGAGCTTATTGTATGTTTCAAACAGGAACATGAAGTGATGAATGGCATTCCTGCCAAGATATTTTTCCTCTGCTCCCCAGTACAATGCTAACAGTAAGGATGAGAGATCTCCTCTGACTGTGTTTATGCCCTTCTTGCTTCGGAGAAAATGGCTTTGAGGTCTGATTAACTTAGCACTGGATGTATGTTTCATTGATATCTCCTGTTGCAAAGCTAATCTCTCTCAACCTAAAATGACTGAGATGTTGCACTAAATATTGTTTTGCTGGATTAAAAAAAAAAGAAATCAACAAAAGGCACATCGTGGTTACTCTATAGTCCATATTTTGCTATGAAATACAGCCTTGCCTTTCACAAGGGGTTTCTACTGCTTTGTAAAAGAATATTCAAGCAAAAAGGTCACTTTATTGAAGTTCAAAATTCCTTCTTCATTCAATAGAATAGAGGCTTTACACCGTTTTCTAAAATAATGTTTCCCTAGGCACCAAATTTATTTCTGTTCTCTAAGGCTGAAGGACATAAGCTTGAAAGAAGGTGCTGTTTCATGGAGTGCAGCACAAGCCCCTGCAGGCAGTGGTACCTCCCACTGTCTGCAACAACTTTCATCAGCTTGAGACAGTTGTATGTTTGAATTGAATATATCATACAATATTGTATGATATAGTGTTATCATACAATATATGTATGATAGCATAGATATGCAGTGTGTTATCAATATCTCATACAGAAATTTAATCAAGATAGGCTTCATAAATGGCAAAACATTTGGGCTGGAAGGAAACTCAAGAGAAAGTTCTTTGCCAAAGAGTTGAAATCTAGTTTGAGGAGCACTGGCAATTTTCAGCAGTCAAATTTTGTCACTTTCATTAGGATTGTTCAAGAACCATGTGACCATCAGTATATGCATTTACTGACTTCTGCAGTTATTCAAGATTACACCATTCCACTTGTTTCTTTTTGGCAAAAAGATGTGCACGTTAATGCTTGGGAGAAAATGGAAGAGAGAAATCTATTTATATACCATTGCATTGTGAATGCATTTTAAAGGAAGCTCTTGCTTACATTGTTATAATTACCACGAAATCCCACTTTGTAACACAGCCGATTTTGGCAGGAGAGGCCAGCTTTCTGCTGCAATACAGGGAGCTTTTTGCAATCAAGAAGCTGTTTTTAAACAAAAACAGAGTGGAAAACAAAACAAAACCAAAACCATAATCATCTGTGTTTATCAGAACGTTGTCTTCTATCAGATAATAAGGTCCAAGGATCTGACCTACCCTGACAATAAATGAATAAATAATCCAAAATAGAAATTGGAATTCAGGGCAGAAGTAATTATGCCCTGTAGTCTTACTGTGCCTTCTTCTCAAGCAGATTTATCACTAGTGAGACAGTTTTGAAGAATCCTATTTGTGGAGCTTTTCTCAGCTAGAGGCAACTTCAAGAGGCCAAGTTATTTTGGTTGCCCATCAGTGCCTGCAGGTGGTAAAGTTAATGACAGGTGTGTTGTAACTGGTCATGTACAAAAGCAAGGAAAGGAGGGGAAAGCAAAAAGGAAAGGAGGGGAAGGCAAAAAGGAAAGGAGGGGAGGGGAAAAAGGAAAGGAAAGAATGGAAAAGGAAAAAAGAAAGATTTAGGCAAGTTTGGATGCCATTTACTATTCTGTATTTGATATGGAGCGAGGGCTATGATTTGGCAGGACCCTCACAGTGTCATGTTCACTGGGATGACTACCAGCCCAGGGAAGAGACAGGAGGACGCACAGCTGCCCTCCTGGAACAGGTGTCTGGTGGCTTGGACACAAAGGTCCATCCCAGCATATTGCAGCAGCAATTATGATCAGAACATCCTTCTTACCATAAATGAAGCATCACTTGCTAGATGCTTCTCTGTTCTCCATGCATCTATTTTTCTATATCTTTGGAAAAACCCAAGAGCCTCATGTCCTCTTAGCCAGCAAGTGCCTAAGTGCAGGTACATCTGCCCAGTATTGTTCATTACCTGATAAATGAAGGAGCCTTAATTTTAGTTGCCTAAGCACTTTCTCCCTAGAGTGACCTTGCATGGTGCATCAACAGAACACCCAAATAAGTATCATCAGCTCCAGAACTTGACTTCAGACATGAAATTCAACCTGAATCTTCCATTGGAGTATGGTCTTTGACCTACACAAAGCAAAATATATCCTGAAGATTGGCTTGGCTTTATTATTTATTGATTGTATGTGATGCATTTATCTGTCAAGTTATGAATAATTAGTTACTAGCTAATTATAAATAGCTCTAGGATAAACTGCAATAACTGCTTAACAGCACCTGGCAGTCTAGAATTGAGTGTTTGCAACAGGGAACCCTGCTAGCCATTTTGACTTCTTTATATGAGGTAGGCTGTTAATCTCAGGGGGGTTGCAGAAACTTGACTAACAGCTTATCCAAGATTTTAGAATTTAGCCAAAAAAAAAAAAAAAGTGGAACTCATGTTAACCGAACAATAATTCAAATAGATTGTGAAAGTAAGGCTTGACCCAAGAAATATATGAACCTTATTTAATTCCATATCTATTAATGTACAAAGTAAACAACATTTGCTTCTTTACTACATACTGATGTCCTGTAAATTATATCAGGTAATATGAAGTCAATTATTTGCAATTACTGAAATTTAGAAAGTCAGAGCATGAAATGTGGGCCTGATTTTTCACTTAAAAACAAACACACTGGATGGATTTATGAAAGACCAAACAACAAAACAATTCTATAAAAAACAATGTAGGTGATTTTTTCAACAATTTTGGCCCTTGCTCTTTGAGCCACAGTGTTGTGGCAGGCAGCTAAACACTACCCTGCTGCTCAATCTCTCCTCCCCAGAGGGATGGGGTAAAATCAGAAGGATAAAAGTGAAAAAAATTGTGAGTGGGAATAACGACAGTCTAATCTTTTTCAAAAGGAAGGGAAAGAAACCAGCAGAAAGGCGGGGGGGGGGAGGGATGCAAGGGAAAAAAGTGATGCAAAAGGGAACAATTGCTCAGCACCAAGCCTGTTCCAGAGCAAGAGCAGCCCCTGCCAGTCTCCACCACCATCCACTTTTATTGCTTAGCATGTACCCATATGGTATGCAATATCCCTCTGGTCAGCTGGGGTCAGCTGCCCTGTCTGTGTCTCCCCCTCATCTCCTTGTCCACCCCCAGCCTCCTGGGAAGGACAGGTGAGGAGCAGAAAAGGCCTTGGGTCTGTACAAGCACTGCACAGCAGTAACTGAAACATCCCTGAATTATCAACTCTGTTTTCAGCACAAATCTAAAACACAGCCCCATACCAGCTACTGTGAAGATAACCAACTCTGTGCTGGTTTGAAATTCCTGTGAAGGAATTTCATTATTTTAAATGTACAAAATCATTAAAAAATAATAACCATAAGGTAAGTAATTAGTAACTTTTGAGGTTTTATAGTAAGATATTTATATAGTCTGGAGAGCAGGGCCTATCTAAGTACTAAATTACCTAGGCTACCCAGGCTTCTTGCATAGCAAGTTGAAGACAATCTTGCCAAAAATGACTCCCAGTACTTCAGTAAGCTCTGCCCTAAAATGTTCCAGATAAAATCTCTCACTTAAAATAGCTGGACAGCTGAGGGCATCTGAGCGTTAAAAGCTGGATGTTGTAAATACCCCACAGTGTTACATTTAGCACTACTTAAAACCTTGTGAAAATAAATGTTTATATTTCTAAAATTGACAGAGCTAACTGTTGTTGAATAACAGTGAATTCCCTTTGTAAGTTTCCTATAAATGCAGCCACAGACAAGGATCCACCGCTAAACTGTAAAATTCAAAGTTGAAAAAAGAAAGAGGTGAATTCAAAAGAGAAGCTCAGTGCAAATACAAGGGATGTGGTAAGAATTAGAGCTGATCATCAATTTCTTTAGGAAATTGATAATGAGATGGTTGTGGTAGTATTTCATGAGAATATGTAAAAGAACTATATTTCAGCTATATTGGTTTCGCCCTAGACCACGTAAAAATATCCAGAATCAAAGTTTCACATTTAGTGGCTAACAGGTAAAACCTCTCAGAAAAGATATAGTCTACTGCAGGATAGCTTAATCCTTTCTCTGTTTTTGCTAAATATTTCATGAAAGAGAGTTAGGAAGGGCTTTGCAGTGGTTCAAAGGGGCAGTTGTCACTCCCTTTCTGTTATACATGGAGAAAATGCAGACTAAAGAAAAATGCAGGTCTTCTGTAATCACAGTTTTCCTGATGTCATCATGTCATTTTGGTGCCTTTCACGGAAATTCAATCCCCGGCACACAGCCCTTAAATCCTGTGCATGACATGAGCTTTTAATGATTCCTTGATAGGAAATGTGAGAAGTCACTAGACTGCTCACACTGCAGGCTCTTATATAAATCAGACAGCGCTGAAATCAGAAGCACTGAAAATAAGTCTTATCACTTTAACAGATTTGTAAACACCTCCAGTTTCAGGAGTATTTTCTGTGAGCTGAAGTATAAACATGGAAGCCACAACATCTGGTTCCTGTCATGGTAATAGATTTACTATCTTTTCTTTGGTAAATGATGTAAATTCAGGCCATCTCAATGAGTCTCAGCTAGAAAGATGTAAGCTATTACTTCCTAGCTCACAAAAGCTTTCTAAGATGCAATAAATTCATATTTGCAAAGCAATTTAAAATCTTCACATCAAAAGTACAGCCTTCCTATTATATGTGTGTAGCACTTCGATATATTAAGATGGTCTGATGAACTGTTATGTTTTTCATATTTCTTTATTAAATGGTGCTGCACCATAATCATTGCTTCAATTACCAAGGAGAAAATGAATATGCATGCTAAAATGAAAAGCAGAACTAATGTATGTAAAATGTCTGTTCATTAATTCTAATGAATCTCCCTGTATAAAGAGCAGACTGAAAAGTACCACAGCTAAAACATTTGTGACTGAAATCACTTATTTATGGGACTCCAAGCTGCACACTGTAAAGACATTTCCAAAGCATCTTGAGCTCCTAAGACTAAACAGTAGTGCTAAGAGAGACCTTCTAATATATTTATGAACATAACCAAGTGCACATGTCCCAGCCCATGACTATTTGGTGGTGCAGGTAAAGCTCTTCCCCCATCCTTCAGCCCAGCATGCTGGTGTTGCATATCAGGAGCACTCCCTAGAAAATAATCTATTTTCTGCCTGCCCAAGGAGATTTTTAATTTCTAATCCTGAGGAATGAGCCCTAACCCTGCTGGTAGCCTTGGATGTGCCACCAAAGAGCCCACATAAGCCAGGAGAGTGGGAGCTGTGAATAGTTGCCCACACCGGTCTCTCTTGAGGACCCCAGGCCAGGCCATCAGGTATCTTTTCTCCTTACCACTGGAATAAGATATGTTAACTACATTGCTGGAAAGGCTGTGTGCCCCAAGGAAGTTGATAAACCAATGTGTTATTCTAAAATGGCCAATGTATCACAAAATCAGGAAACAGCCTCTCGTGAGCTTTGTTGCTCAGTGAT
Source organism: Lophotriccus pileatus (assembly GCA_035583135.1). Lineage (NCBI taxonomy): Eukaryota > Metazoa > Chordata > Aves > Passeriformes > Tyrannidae > Lophotriccus > Lophotriccus pileatus. The sequence continues at coordinate 22,017,415 of JAWWES010000041.1, read as the reverse complement.
GCACACATGCAGAGCATTACCTTATTTTCTTTCAGAACAATTAAAAGATAATAAATGCATGACATATAACGTAAGCCAGATTCTAGCCATGTTTCCTGTTAGCTGTCATTAATTGCTTGGCAGGCTGTTGAGAAGATCTGTGAGTGTGAGGCTGTGAGTGCAAAGAAGCGTGGTGTTGAGCCATTCCTCATAGTCAGTTAATTACTAATCATGCCAGAGAAATATGGTGGCTGCAGTGACCAGATTGCTTCCCTTTATAAGAGTTCAGGGATTCTCAACCATTTTGTGCTGACATTTAATGTCATAGAAATTTGGAGAAGAGAGGAAAATTCTATTTTTTGAAAATATCAACTGAGTAAGTATCAGATATGGAAATCCCTCTTAATATATCAAAGTCAGGTTTTGAAGTTCTTTACTGCATTTCCTTTTCTGTTTAAGCAGCCATTCAACTCCAGATGCTGGTTGGCATTTGGCTTTCAGAATCAGAAACCTAATTGTGAAGATTAACTCAGACTCACTTTTACACATGTAACCAGTCACAAAAATTACAGAACCAGGATGTCACCAGAAATTCCATAAAAGCTTCTGTTTTCCACATTATTGGTTGAGAGAGTCTATTCTTCATGCTTTCCCATAATTCTGAGTTCTAGCTGTTGTACAAAATCAGTGGATACAAAATGTCCTTCACTCATGAACCTCTTTGTACTCTGGAATGAAAGTCACCTTCACAAGCAATGAGGCTCACATGAGAAATCTCAAATTTCTCTCAGCAATTTGATACTGGCAGTCTCTGAAAAATCAGGTTGTGAACAGTCTGCGACCAATGATGGTAAGTATTAAGTCTGATTATACCAACAGACATGAAGAGGTAGGTGGAAGCCAGTGATAAGCATCCCAGTCCCAGGGTTCTGTCTTGGGACTGGTGCCCTTCAATATCTTCATCAGTGACATAGGCAATGATCGAGTTGACCCTCAGCAAGTTTGCAGATGGCGCAAAGCTGAGCAGTGCACTTGACAGAAAAGAAGGAAGGGATGCCATTCAGAGGCACCCGGACAAACCTGAGAAATGGGCCCATGAGAACTTTATGAAGATCAATAAATTCAAGTGTACGGTGCTTGCACCTGGGTCAGAGCAATCCCAGACATGAGTACAGACTGGGAGAAGAAGTTATTAAGAACAGTCCAGCAGAGAAGGACCTGGGGGTTCTCATGGGTGAAGAGCTGGACACGAGCCAATGGTGTACGCTCATAGCCCAGAGAGTCAACCATGTCCTGGACTTCATCAAAAGCAGCATGGCCAGCAGATCGAGGGAGGGGATTCTCCCACTCTTCCTCATGAGATCCCACCTGAAGTACTGCGTGCTGCTCTGGGGTCCTCAGCACAAGTAAGATATTGACCTGTTAGAGCAGGTCAAGAGGAGGGTCACAAAGATGATCAGAGGGCTGAAGCACCTCTCCCATGAATACAGGCTAAGTGAGCTGGAGTTGTTCAGCCTGGAGAAGGCTCCAAGGAGACCTCACCACAACTTTCCAGTACCTAAAAGGGGCTTATAAAAGGGTGGGAGAGGGACTTTTTATGTGGGCAGATAGTGACAGAATGACATGCAATGGTTTTAAACTGAAAGAGGGAAGGTTTAGATTAGATGCTGTGAAGAAATTCTTTATTTGGAAGGTGGTGAAGCACTGGAACAGGTTCCCCAGAGAAGTTGTGCATGCCTGATCCCTGGATGTGTTCAAGACCAGGCTGGATGGGGCCCTGAGCAACCTGATCTAGTGAGTGGCATCCCTGCCCATGGTGAGGGGTTGGAACTAGATGATTTTAAAGGCCCCTCCCAACCCAAGCCTTTCTGTGATTCTCTTCTTTGATTCTAAAACAGCCTGGCAAGCATTCAGGAACTTAGCTGGGAGATGGGATAAAAGCACTACCAGATTCTGGTACTCCAAAAACTCAGAAGACTCTGAGAAACCCATTCATAGACATTGCAACACTATGTTTTATTTTGAACCGTTTATTCCCCTTGTGAGACACTGGATTATTACATTAATTATTGGCTTGGACTAACTCAAGCGGTGGGGAGGCTGGGGGAAGGGACAGGTTGAATTTCACTTAGGTAAGGTGTCCCAGTCCAGCCCCTTGGTTCCTCCTTGGGCAACTCTGGAGCATCTGTCAGTCAAAGGCAGCCTAGAAGCACTGTCCACACCATGCCCACTGGAACCCCTAACCCAGCCTCTGATTACCTCAAACAGTGGGACCACCACCCTTCATCCTGCCACGGAGCCCCATTGTGGCCAGTAGGCCGGGAGTTCCATCTAGGTGGGGTGGCCACAGGGGGCCAGAGCAGATAAAACTAAAGACATGTGATCATGTATTTGAATCCCCCATCTTCTAGACTCCTGCAGCTGTACCTATGCTGGATCTAGGGATGGTAGCTATATTTCTCTTTTTCTCTCTCTTTCTTTACTTCTTCTTCTCCTAATCTCCTTTCTTAATATTTTGGGTAACTCAGGACCAGATGGGCTGGATTTTGCTAAGTTGTATGGGTTAGCATGTTCTAAGTCAACGCTTTGTGGAATGCTTTGTTTTGGTTGTATGCTACCCTTTAAACGTTTGTCATGTGTCCTTATTTTCTAAAGTTGCCAGTAGAAGTACCCGCTGAGAAAATGGGTGTAGCTTTTCTCCTTTGCACTCTCTCTTAAAGTGTTAAAAGAACCGAGGGCTATTCTAATAATCCAGAGGGTGGATATTGTTGGAGCCTTGTCTATTTTTAAAGTAAAACCCCGAGCTGGTAGCTCAAGACTTGGGGTCTTATACCCCTTCAAAAAGATTTTCACTGCAGGAGCAGCTGAGATGGATGTCCGTGTTTTTGCCCCACAAGACGTAAGGAGAGGCACAGTTACAGCAATGCAAAAAATTAAAAGTATGCACTTCCATGCTGATCCACCTAATCCCTTATCCAAAATCATTGTTCTTCTTAGGTAATGAATGCAAACAAATAAAAACCTTCAATAATTTGCATTTTAAATGGGAAGACGCTTGTGATTTGCTCCACCTGGAGGATGGATGCAATGCAGTCCGTCAGTTGCTGTGATATTGGTATTCATAAGCAGCTGATTCCAATTAGCAGTTTTAGATAAACAGGATAATGGATATGAGTACGAGTGACACTCTTCCTTTTGTCTATTACACAGAAAGCCAGGCTTGCTCGAATTCGTGCGGCAAAGAGTGGGAGCGCTAATGCCTACATGCAGAGCAAACGAAATGGCTTGCTGAGTAACCAACTGCAGCAGGTAATGTTTGTGTTTCCTCCACCTGCAGAGTAACACCTTAATGACAGCCCAGCAGTAGCTTATTCTACTTAGCACCAAGGCAAGTCACCTTGGGACTTTCAGCAAGGTTATCTTTAGAGGTAGATTAAGGAAGGATAAATTGGACAATTACTATTGTTAAAAGAAGCTTATGAGAGTCAATGATGAGGTATTAAGAGATGAGGGAAATGTCCATACAGAAATGCTGTATTCAATTTAACCCGCATTTTTAGAGATACTGTAGAAGAACTCATTAAGAAAGTACAGAGCATTTGCCTCTTAAATGGTAGGTTTGATTTATCTCACTTGGCTTTAAACGGGTAGAAGATGGGTGACAAAGCCAGGTTTCATTGCCAGTGTGGGAAGAAGCAGTTCCTGGACACTGTTTACACAGAGAGGTGTTTCAGAGTGAAAAGTGTTCCCTCAAAACACCTACTTTGGTTTAAGAATAATATTGGTGATTACTTCAAATGCATTGAAATCTAATGCTACCAGAAGCAAATCCCTGTTACTCCTGCCAAGGAAGCCAGGACCAGGGGACTGGGATCCACAGTGACCCATGCTGCTGGGAGTCAGTTCCTTGGCTGCTCAGAGCCGTACCCAGATGAGAAAGACAAAAGACACAGTGGTTTTTTAATGTTGTTTTCTGGCATATAGGCAATTTACCATTTAGGCAAATTTAACCTTTCATTCCTCTATGCCCTTTCTGTTCAGTATGTGTTAAACAGCCAGATGCTTTAACCTGTATCCAGAAAAGGAGAAAGTGGCTGTGTGTCCACCTGTTCTGTCTAGCACAAAAGATGAGCAGTCAGAGCCCTCGTTTCCTCTTCTTCTTGAAAGAACTCAAGTATTTGAACTAAAAAGACACCAAATAGCTTAATTACCATGCAGATTTCAAATACCCCAAGGTTGAATTGTAATTTTCCTATTATGCTGCTTCCTCCTCTATTTAGGCTTTTGCTTTCTAGTGAATAATTATGAAACCAATTAATAAACAATGGATGCCTTCTACTTTATTCTGTCTATAACATTTGCTATACATTTTCCAAACCCAGCAGATTGGGATCACTGACATGAATTTTTGTGTAAGCAGAAATACCATAAATTCTTTAGTGCTGTGAAATGATCCCAGGAGGACAGCTATGTTTAATTTCCTTCAAATGAGGCACATTCCCAGGAAAAAAAATTCACTGTGACTTAAATTGATTATAATTTTAAGCATGTGTTGATCCAGCATTCAAAGCTTACATGTTGATTGCACTTGTAAATTGTACTATTTCATCTATGCTTAAAAGATCTTAGATGGAAATATTTAACAGGAGGTGCAAGGGAAGGGAAGAAAACAGTTGGATTAAAAAACAAGCAAAAGAAAACTCAAATGCAAAATAATTTGGGCTATACGGTGTAGATAAAGCATTGCAGTTATGCCACCATGTACAATCCAGATTAGTTCTGATCAAATATTTGAATAAGAGCCCTCTTGTTCAAAAATGAGAATAATACGGAGTTCTATGTATCAACAGTCCTCCAGTGAAGATGAACAGGGCTTTGTTGGCAAAGCTGGCTCTTCCTTTGAAACACAGCACCACCACCTGCTTCACTGCCTGGAAAAAACTACGGTAAGAAGAGAGAACTGTGTTTTCCTGTGAATTCCAACACCAGTCTATTTTTGAATGTTTTCAGTTATCTCTTCTAATTAATAAGCCTTTATATTAAAGCAGTTAGATGGAAAGAAAAGCTGTTTTAAGGCTATATACCCACTGCATATAAATAACAGATCCTGGAGGACAGCCTCACCCAGGGTGAAAGATACTGATATCAGTGAGAAGGCACTGGTTTAGCCAAGCTGTATATGTGACTTTTGGTATGGTTTTCTTATGCTCCGCAATGTTCGCATTTGCACTTTTCTGCAGTACACTTCATAAATTACAATTTGTAGTCCTTATACATTCGATACTCAGTGCACTTAAAGCAAGTTCTTGCCTGAGCAGATGTTGGAATTTTGTGCAGGAAGACATGCTGGCTGTGTCCTCTGACGTGAACACTATTCTTACTGCAGTGACTGTAAAAGAGGCCCACCCAGCATTCTCTTTTGAAAATCCTAGTGCTTAATCCAGATGCGGGTGCAAAGCTTCCAAGTGTGTTTGCTTCAATTTAGGCGCTGAGATCTCTGTGGAAGTCACTGATGTAATTCTTCATGGCTCAAATATGCTCATCTAGATTTGAAAGTCCTTATAACTCAAAAGAATTACTTATTATGTGCTCTCTATATTTTCCCCTGGTCAATACCTGCATAATTATAAAACCATAAAGAATAGTAAACTATAGCAGAATTACAGTTTAGTAATAACTAAGTGCCATGATTACTAATAGTATATTTCTAGAAAGATAAGGTCACAGCAATAGCCCTAACCATTCTTAATTTTACACTGTTTCCCCCTTTATGTCATTTCTTAAGGATAATGATAAAAGATAACATAAATAATATTTATATTGAATTTAGTATTTGTAGATTTGAGAATTTCACATACAGCATGCTAAAATTATCTCCTTGTGTTATATTGCCATGCAGAATTTATCTTGTATTGAGGATAAATTGGTCAACATCCATGAAATCACCATTTAAAATTTATATCTAGTTTTATAAGTTTCAGTTTCATGTAAAAAATGACATGATTTCTCATTAAGCTTTGTATACAGAGTGGAACTTGGTGCTATTTTATTTGCTATTTTTCCCAATCTTTATAGTCTAGCTTTAGATTTTCATTAAAAGAACTGTTACTGCTTCTGCTATATTTGATGGAGATTACTGTAAAAGTCTTTCTGTTCTTTCTCAAAACAAACAAACAAGTAATTTTTCCCACGACAGACATTGATAAATTTTTATTAAAATTAAGACATGATGGATGGATGGATGGATGGATGGATGGATGGATGGATGGATGGATGGATGTGTGTAATCGAATGTTTTCCTTTTGAGAGCATTTCTTCGTAAATAACAGGGCCCAGTTGTTACATCACTGAGATAGCAATATGTCATTCCACAGGTGCTTATGCCTCCCCCTTTCTTTAGGAGTATTCATTACTGCATAATGTGTTGTAGGACAAAATGTCTTGCTTCCTATTCAGAGTATAATGTGGTTTCTTTGCCAAGATTCAGGCCGTGTCTTTTTGGAACATTTTTGAGACATTTTATACTAAAACCAGATAACAGCAATCTGCTTTTAAATTTTTTCCACAGTTGAACTTTACAAACATATTTAAAAACTCAAGTCGTAACCATAGGTCTTGTCAAACTCTTACAGAAATCATGGAAAAATAATTGCTATTCATTTGGTAGGAGCTGAATTCAGCTCCCACAGTTTCAGAGTTCCTCTAATCATAATGGTAGAATATGTAAATCCTTTAATTTTCTTTTCCCTTTTTTCCTTAAAAAAAGAGAAAAGAAAATAAAAGGTCTTCAAAGCAAGTATTATCTCGTTTCTTACAGTTGCACAGAATCTGCTTTCTTTTTTCCTTTTGTGAGTCCTGCCATATGTACTGATTTCGTATGACATGTGAACACAAAAATGTATGCAGCAGTTCCAAGTTGTATTCTGCAGATCATGCATTCCTGACATTTTGCTGGGAACTTGACATTTTTGGCCCTCAGCATGTGGAATCTGGCAAGTTTCTGGGTCATGGTATAAGAGCAAGGGTGACATATCTTCTTGAACTCTCACCATCTGTAGTGGTATAAGCACCAGTCCAGATGATACTAAGAAAAGGCATATTTTCTCTTTTCACTGGAAAGTCAATAGGGTAAGATCTCCTCCACTCTCAGAAATGCAGAATGGGTAGTGTTATGGAATTTTGTGAAAACTACATTAATGGTGAAGTTAATTGCACTAGAAGTTATATTTTACAGGGTACTTTAAGCTAATTTAAGAACAGTTAATTAATAAATATAATCAAATCTATTAACTTGAGCCATTATAGCATTTCAAAATGTTTCCAGTCTATATTAAAAGTTCAGTCAATAAAACTTTAATGGTCCCTACAAATTACATTCCTGTTGGTTACTCCATAAAAGTTTTAGGAAGCACAAAATTACTTTTAATCAGAAAAACTGCAGTGTTCTTGGCAAACACACTGCAAGCCCGTAAATGTAATCTAAAGATGGCAATTAGGTTATTTTTCTGTATGAATTTTACGTCTACTGTTGTGATCATAGTCAAAATCCTTACTGTGACTGACACATGCCTTATAAAAGTTGCTTTTCAAGCAAGTTCTTTCTTTCTCTATCACTTGAAATTTGCATTCCTAACCAACTCTTAGTTCACAAAAACTTATATCTAAGTGAAGAACAGAAGAAATTGAAACAAAAATAATATACGAATAAAGGTATTTCCATTTGTTGCAAACACTTGGACACAGTTGTTACTCTGCTTACTTTGTTCACATGTTTTATATTGGCACCATATGGCAATTCCAAACAACATCAGCAGCATTCCAATTAGTGCATCAATTTTTAGGGGAAAAATAATTTACCTCATTCTAATACAGAAAAATGCAGCAGGCTGACAAATTTGATGTGAGACCAAGTAGAGTGTAAAACAATCCTCAACATGCTCCCTAAACCATTCCCCTAAAACATTCCCAGGATACACAGTGGAAAATGGAAAGATTTTTCTTTAAAAATGAGGCTTTCTCAAACTGCATGTGAGCATATCTTAATCTCTGCTTAGTTTGGTTTTCTACTTTTAAGTGAGTGTAAAAATTTCTTCCCTCCCTCACTGCCATAAGGAACACCAGTATTTCACCCTCGTTTGCACACATAGAAAATGTGGAAACTGTCTGGGTGTGAAATGCTCCCTAATCACCTGCCAAATCAATGTAAACTGGCTGTTTGAGTGACTTTGGATTCATCTTTGTGCCCACCCTATAAAACTACTAGGATTAAACACAAATTCCCTGAATAAAGAGGACTTCATTTAACTAAAATTCTGAGTCCTCTAAACTGCTTTGAATACATCCATCTAGAGTAATTGGGAGCTTTTTGGATGCTTTTAAGTAACCATCTCATCTCCTTTAATGAAAACTTCTATCTGTTTGAATGTTTTGCTTTTACAGAGTTGCATACCTCAAAACATGTTGTTTCAGCTCCTGATTTATAACATGTAATTCAAAATGAAGCTTTCTAAACTAATCTGGAAAATATTTATGAATTTTATTGTATTATAGTTCAATATAATAAATCTTATTTATTTCCCACTGACATTTAGAGTGTTTACATAAGAACCACTTGCATTTTATTAATAAACATAATCTCTATTTTGTGGTACTTCATAGATTATACAGATATTTATAATGTAAACTACATTATAATCACATGCTATTTTGGAAAATAATTTGGATTAACATTTTCTTGTTTAGAGCTTTGAGTGGTTTGTTCCAGCATTTACATTTGTATTGGTATTGAGCCCAGGCTAATATGGGCTAAACACTATAATCAAGAGTAAGCCATCTAACTTTCCCAGTTTATTCAGTTGTGTCAATTTAAACCTATAAACAATCATGATTAATATTTTCCCTTCAATTATCTTTCTGTGTGTGCTTTGTCCCTTTGTTGGATTCCTCTGGCTAGAACCACGAGTTTGTGGATGAGCAAGTCTATGAAGAGAGCTGTATGGAGGTTTCTACAGTCAATAGACCCCCAAGCCACAGTCCCTCTATTTCGTCTCAACAAGGTGTCACCAGCACTTGCTGCTCACGAAGACATAAAAAGACTTACCGCATCCCGAACACTGCCATCGCTGGCAGCCGCCCAGGCAGTGTGCAGGAGCTCAGCACCATCCAGATCAGATGTGTGGAGAGGACACCTCTATCTAACAGGTACTTCACGTGCATCAGCACACCGAGAGCTGAAGCCCCTGGCTTTGTTAGAGAAGAGATGTAGAAGTGTTGTGGCCTCCATAGGCAGGCTGCGAGGCCAAGAATGAGAGCCTAACAGTCACCTAAAAATGGATACTGGTACTGAAATGTTCTGCACTTCTTTTGCTCCAAGCTTAATCCAATAGGATAGTCTGTCTATATTCATTTCTGCCCTCTCAGGCCCTCCCCACAAACTACTGTATTATCTGCAGCAAATAGCATACAGAGACCCCAAGTGAAATAGAGCACCAAATATTATATGCCGTGAGCAAACACATAAGAAGAAAAATTTTGCAAAGAAAAATGTGCAGTTCTAATATATGAGATGAGCAAATGGTCTGTCTGTCCATGCTTGGTTCGGAAGTGTAGGAAATAAGACTTCCTCACATTTCTGCAGAGCAGAGAAATAAAACTGATTCCCAGGGTCCTCAGTGTAATAGTTATGAGGAAGACTTCTAAATGAAAAAAATATGAAATGGATAAGAAAAATGTATTTCCTAGTCTGAGGAGTTATTACAAAAGTAAGAAAAATGCAGTTTAAGAGTCTGTAATTTACTGAATGTCCCTGTACTCTCACAAGTAAAGCATCTGGCTTTCAGGTATATCTGAATACCACCTCTGAAAACACCAGCAAAGATCTCAGGAGACTCAGAAGTGTTTTCTATTGAAGTCATACATGCTACCCTTCAATAAAGAAGCATTTTCAGTACTAGTTGCTATAGAGATTGTCTTGTTAAGCTACTTTTGAGTAGCTTCCTTGGTACAGTTACTAGGTTTGGATTTCACTTCCATGAACAATCCAGCAGCTTGTGGCTACTGAAGTTTTTCAGCTGTTGTGCAATGAGACCTCCTGGCCAGCACAAAGCTCCAACCTGTCCTAGTTTTTCAGGAAATATTCTGCCTGGATCCATCCTTTGTCTGCTAAAGGACTTGCCTGCACCATACTTCCAGACACCAAGTATGTAAAAACACAAAGCACCAGCTTTGTGCTAGAAAAACTAAAAACACAAGCATAAAATGTCAGTCTGAAAGAGTCTGAGTTTTACAAGTTTCTTATGATGCGGAGATACAGCAACAACTCCATGAACATATTAGCTCAACCTTAATTAGTGCAGTAATGCAATATTACTATTGATGACGCAGAATATACATAGAATCACAGAATCACTAAAGTTGGAAAACACCTCCAAGATTGTTCAGTCCAACCACTAACCCAGTGCTACCATGTTCACCACAAAACCACATTTCCAAGTGCCACATCCACACACCTTTTGAAGGTGGTGATTCTACCATTTCCCTTGGCAGTCTATTCCAGTGTCTGACAGCCACTTTAGTGAAGAAATGTTCCCTAATATCTAAGTGTTCTTACAATACAAAATGTTCTTAAATCAGCATGGCATTGAGGAATATGCAAGAGACTGGGACTGGCCCTTAGTTTCCACTTTCCTGCATAGCAAGTAACTTGGCTATGCTAAGTTTGCTCAAATGCTTCCGCTGTTCAGAAACACTTAGGCTGAGAAGTGCTGAAAAATGGTGGAACGGAAAGGAGAAAGGGACATGGACATAGCCATGGACCACCTGCTGCTGGGTCCAGGGTAATGGGGTAATGCCATTCTGCACTTAGAGCTCTCCCAATGGGGCAGGATGGAGATGGACGGGTGAGGCGGTGGAATTGGGTACCCCAGAGTTTTGTGGTAACATGGACTTTCTATTTGCTTGGATTTTTGTTTCTTCCTCCAGCCGTTCCAGCTTAAATGCCAAAGTGGAAGAGTGTGTTAAACTAAACTGTGAGCAGCCTTACGTCACTACAGCAATAATCAGCATCCCGACACCTCCAGTCACCACACCCGAAGGAGATGATAGGCCAGACTCTCCCGAATATTCGGGAGGAAACATTGTCAGAGTATCTGCTTTATAAAATAAGGAATTATTTATAAATTAGCATAAAGACCACTTGCAAGGTGAGCTCAAACAGTGAAAAAGGAGTCGTGAGGAATGAGAGAGCTGACAAAGAAAACACCCCTTGACGAGTGTGCCAGCGGACACAGAGCAAGAGGTTCAGGAGAAACAAAACACTTTGTGGGTTTTGGTGTCCTAGGGTGTGAACCAAAAGGAGTTTCTTACCCCTTGTCCGAACTGACGCGTGGTGGAATCTTCTGTGACCATCCTGACTTATATGAGCACAATGAAATGTCCCCATTGATGCTTCTTCTTATCATGAAAGCTCTTTTTAGAAAAAAACACAAACGAAAAAATAGAAACCTGTGTTCCTGCTGAATGCAAAACAACGAGAAACATTTTGATAACGTGTCTTTTTTTTTTCCTGTTAATAAACCACAAACTTGTTGAGGAACTGTCAAAAAATGAACGAAGAAATGCTTATATGAAATATGTTTGTACTGACTGAAAGAACTACAACCATAATGCATGCTGAAATTATTTGGAGCTGTGATCTCAGTTTACTTTTGTTGTTTTTCAGATTAGGCATGATAAAATATTACTGTAGAAAGGGGCATTTCCGTGCACTTACAACAAGCTGATTGTTAATGTTCCATGGTAGTTGTACAAATAACTTCCCTTTGAAAAATGCAGTATTTCTTACTCAAACACTCATTAGTGAACTAAAGGTGTTCAGTTAGTTCAATATTTACTATTGTTTTATCTTGCTTCCTAGGTACTGTTACAACTGCAATAAGTCATTGTACACCTGTTGTATCAGGAATCAGGATTTTTTTTTAAGGTATTTTACACAACTTCATCTACACTATAAATTTCTAATGACAAACATTTACATAATCTTACAGCCAAATTATGCACCACAAATGTGCTATTTGGTCATTGTTCTTTTTGTCCACTGTTCTTTATTTCTATGACAGTTTGTTGCCCACTCCAACATCACTGTACCATTTGGGATTTCAAGGCTACTGATGAAATCAACACAGTCCTTTTTTCCACAGACATCTTGTCTACTTCTGTATTTTCAGAAAAAACCTCTCATCCCAGTGTACTGCTACAGGATCAATCCTATTTGAATTGAAATTACCACAAAGGTGTTTTTGGGATCAGCTAACACTTATCTTCAAACCTTCCTTGCTCATATTCTGCAGCATCCAGAGTATTAGCTACACTGGAAGACACTGAAAGACATTCAGTAAAAATGATAGCTAAATTCTTTTTGTAATTATCTGTAAACTTAAAACTTATTTGAGAATTTATATTGTGTGAAAAACATTTAATTACCTAAGAACAATGACAGAATAATGGATTGAGTCCCAAAGCTATAAAAGTATAATTGATTTCAATTGGAATTTGCCTACATGGACAGGCCTAAAAGCTAATATGAAGGCTTTACGAGTTAAGGCTTTTTGGCTTCATTTTTAAAAGACAATGATATTATCAGAAACCTTTCTGATAAAAAAGGATAATTTTTCTTCGTGAGAGTATGTTAGATGTATCATAATGCTTCTTATATTCATGACATACCATACATCATATACATCAAATATACATGGAATATGTGCATATCAATACATACATATATACATCAAAAACACTGGATCAGAAATAATTGCATGTCTGCAAAGTAAAATATGCATATAAATCAAAAGGCTCAGTGCATTAGATGCCATTACAATAAATGATTAACACAGTTATTTAATAGTTTGAGTAGTGTATGTTTCAGTATAGTATTTGCTAGCATTCTACTGACCTGAAAATTTACATTAAGAGAAAATACCCACTAAAAACTGAAACTTGCTGATGATACACTTTTTATTGCACACAAATACTGGTCTTTCAGACATTGAAGAGTAGATGATGGACTATCATGCTACAGTATATACACCAAAATACAACAATGTCACATATTAGAATTAAACTGCAAGTAAAAGGAGTAGATAATGCCGTTCATTACTTTTTTATCATTTACTTATTTTGAAGCTTGGTTAATTTGCAGTTAACTTCTATTTTTGCAAATCAGAGTAACTTACTTATTATAAACTGAGCTTCTACATTTCTTTCAAACATGAGCAAAGAGCAAAAGCACAGGCTGTCCTCTGAGCCAGAGGAGGAGTGCTCCTTCTGAGGAACCCTGCCCGCGTTCATTATCTGGCATTGCTCTCCTCTCTTCCACCCTGTTAGAAAACTGCAGTAGATCTGCTAAAGATGGTAGGTTACATGAACTTTAATGGGGTTTGAAGGAGAGGCAGAAAACACACAGTTTTTACTTGCGTCCTACTTCTACCCATGGTTACTCATACTTGGTCCCCACCTTTTGCCAAACAGTTATTGGTAAAAAACTGCCTTGATGTTAGCAATCTGCAACAACTTCTTTATGCCACATGGTACTTCATGACTAGCTATATCAGCTAAATAATGCAAAAAGGCAGTTACTAAACCTACTTTGGTGCAGTCTAGATACACCCCAGGAAACCTACTGACTCCATCAGGTCATGTGTCTTTTAAAAGCTCTTTATTCTCCTTTTCATAGGCACTAGAAACAACGCACTACAGCAATACACTTGCATAACAGTTATACCCCTGAAGCAACTTGTACTTTCATTTTTAAATGCAGCTTAAGATATAATTTAGTAAGATTTTGCAGAATTCCAGTCCTGTCTCCTATTTCCATATGTCACATGCAAAGCCATTAATTTATTCTGAATTTGGGAAATACACTTTTTTTTTTGGTGTTTTAGGTGATTTAAATACTGTTTTGGTAGTGAATGACTGTTGATGACTGTGTAAAATGCATCTGTACTGTACATGAAATGTAATTATTTCTGTGTATCATACAAAGAAACTGAGGTTGTTGTTTTGACAATTTTGTTTGACAGTCATATATCGTATTTCAGAAGGCAGCATAATACACGTGTTATGCTGAATAAATAGACATTTGAGGAATACTTAAATAAAACATTTGCATGCTTGAATGGGTCAACCTGGTTTTGCAATAACTTATTCATGAAAACTTTTTCTCACCCCCCTAATAATCTTGAAGGAACACTATGATTTATGAAGTCAGTGAATGTCCCAGATATTAATTCCAGGCAAGCTGTGAGTGTATCTGTGCCAGTGGCGATCACCATTCCCTTTCCAGTCTGCAGCAGCAGAGAACATTGGAGCATTGAATTATTTGCAGCAATATGAACTCCACATCTATCTGTACTTAAAAAAAAATGTCTGCTATGTTTTCAGTACATCCAGACACCAGCCACTCTGCTGAATCTCCCAGGCTACAGAGCCTCCTCAAATCCAGTATAAAACTCCCTTGATAAAATATTAGTGCACAGATGAGATCCAACTCCTTTTGTAGCATAAGAGCAGGTAAAACCACATCATGTATCACTAATGAAGGGCAACTGACTGCAGACAATGCTGATCTATCAACTGTGTATCAGCACTGGTACATGTGATGGCTGCCTCTGCCAGGAGCTCACTGCTATGGGTGGTGGGGAAAGACAAAAGCAATACCTGTCTAGGAACCATCCCAGAGCATTTTTGAGAACAACTGTCCTCTCATAAAATACCTACAGGAGACAAATTGAAAACATACACTTTACATTTCAAGGTTGTGGATATGCTCTCAGTGGAAGCACTCTGACTACTGGGAAAAGGCTTTCACAGCAGCCTCAGCTGCTCCAGGGAGAAGGGTGGCCTTCAGAGAAGCAGCTAATCTGGAGGAGGATCATTGAATTTTGGGCAGGGAGGGTGCTCAGGAGGTCATACGCCCTCCTTGCTGCACCTGGGACCCACCAGGACTTTATTTTCCCATTGACTATGGGAAAAACTGAGGATTATCACACGTTCTGGAAGAGCCATCAGCTGATGGGATATATAAACCTGTGGCTAGAAGAGCAGGAGCATCAGGAGCGAACACTATTTTTACAGTAACTATAGACAAGAAGCAACTGAAGTAGGGAAGTGCTGAATAAAAAATGCATAAAAATTCTCAAAAGTTTAGGACATCTAAAACTACTCTTTAAAAAAAATTTTTTTAAGAGTAGTTAATCATGCACAAGTTTTAGAGATACAATCTCTCTTCAACAATGGCATTTTGTGTTAATTAAATGTATGCTTATAGTGGCTTGACAACACTGGCAGGATGCCAGATACCCACCAAAACTGTTTTGTCACTCCCCTCCTCAGCTGGACAGGCTTTTGGGTTGGGATAAGAACAGGGAGAGATGAGTCACCAACTATTGTCATGGGCATAACAGACTTGACTTGGGGCAAATAACTTATTATCAATCAAATCAGAGTAGGATAATGAGAAATAAAACCAAATCTTAAAACACCTTCCCCCCCATCCCTCCCTTTCCAAGCTCAACTTTATTCCTGAATTCTCTACCTTGTTCTCCTCCCCAGAGGTGCAGGGGGACAGGGAATGACAACTGTGATCAGCTCATCACATGTTGTCTCTGATGCTCTTTCCTCTCAGCAGGAGGACTCCTCACACGCTTTACCTGCTCCAGCGTGGGGTACCTCCCATGGGAGACAGCCCTCCATGAACTTCTCCAACACGAGTCCTTCCCATGAACTGCTCCAGAGTGGGTCCCCCACTCAGTCACAAGTCCTGCCAGCAAACCTGCTCCAGCATGGGCTCCTCCCTCCACAGGTCCTGCCAGGAGCCCACTCCAGCAAGGACTATGCATGGGGACACAGACTCTAAGCATCCACCTGCTCTGACATGGTGTTCTCCACAAGCTGCAGGTGGATCTCTACTCCACCAGGGACTTCCATGGACTGCAGTGGGACAGCCTGTTGCACCATGGTCTTTACCATGGACTGCACAGGAATCTCAGAGTCTGCAGAGTTGTTCCTCTCACACATTCTCACTCCTCTCTCCAGCTGCTGTTGCTGCAACAACTTTTTCCCATTCTTAAATAGTTATCCCAGAGGTGCTAACACTGTCACTGATAGACTCAACCCATGTTGGCACTGGTTGGCTCCGGCTCTGTTGGACATGGGGAAAGATTCTCAAAGAAGCCACCCCTCTATCCCCCCAGTACCAAAACAGTCCCACACAAACCCTGAGTATTTCAATGTCATAAGACTTTAATAACCAGTGTTTTACTGCATAGTTCACAGAATCACAGAATACTGAGTTGGAAGGGTCCCATAAGGATCATCCAGCCCAACTCTTTAAGTGAATGGCCCATACAGGGATCGACCTCAGTGTTTTTAGCACCATGCTCTAACCAACTGAGACCCAGTAAAATGCTTTCGCAGTAAAAACTCCAAAAGCTATTTGAAAATCCCTTCTTCCATTATATTTAACTGTATAGTTGCTGTGACAAATAGCCTTTCTTTTTACTATTTATTCTTTATATATGCCTTTATATTCATATATGCTTTTACAAAATGAACAGTTATAAAGAAAATATAGCTGTTTCCTTCCAAAAGCCTTGACATACAACCTGCTGGCAGGTGAATCAATACCTCATCCAAGTTTAGACAACAGGGATTTTTGCCTCCTAAAAGCATCCCCATAATCCCAAATCATGACTGTGCTCAGCCCCACAGCAACAGGCACAGTCCCATGGACTGGGTATGATTCACTAGGCCGAACAGGAACACCTGGTGCAGCAGGGAGTGACTCCTTTCTCTGATACAATTGCTCTCCTTGAGCACACCTGGTGCTCTGTGAAAACAGTTAAGGAGCATTTCCACAATTGCTTCTTGCAACAAGAGAGATTTAGTTCATTATGCTTTATGCTGCAGAGAACAAAGGATGCACCATCCTTCACCAAGTACTCCTGGAAAACTGAGGGAAAAGGAACAGAATGAAGTAGTGTCACTGCTGCAAGTATCTAAATGTTCCCCTCTTGCCAAGCAGCCTCTCTCCTACATATATCCTAAAGCTCTACAGGAAAAGAACAGGCTCAGTCCATTAATTTTAAGGCTCTTTGAAGAAGCCCTAGAAAAAGAGACACCTCACAGCCTGAGCAAAGAAAGTCTAAGAGTGTTCAAATTTACAGCTGAGACCTATTTCTGCAAACGTGGTTAGATACTCAAAATAGAAGGATTCTTTCCCAGAATACTTACCAATAGTCCTTACTAGGGAGAGCATATTTTATAATTTCTGACATGTGGATTGTTCCAGTAATCATAGAATCATCATAGAATGGAATGGACCTCTGAGATCATCAAGTCCAACCCCTGATCCACTACCACCACAGTTGCTAGACCATAGCACTAAGTGCCACATCCAGCCTCATCTTAAAAACCTCCAGGGACAGAGAATCCACCATTTCCCTGGGCAGCCCATTCCAATGGCTGATTACCCTCTCTGTAAAGAATTTCTTTCTAATATCTAACCTAAACCTCC
>JAWWES010000041.1:21942557-21961269 GCA_035583135.1 Lophotriccus pileatus | reverse complement strand
AGCATCCCCTCCCCTCCGGGGTTCGGGGTAACCCCTGGACCTGAAGTCCCCCTTTTCCCCTCCAATCCACCGCCGTAGTAGCCCATTTTTCAAGTGGGTGAATTGGCTTCTTGTCATGTAAACAATGTGTTATTGAAATGTTGGTGCATTACTCCTGTGAACAAAACACCCTGGTGAGGGAGGGTGCTGGATTTGCAATACAGACAAAAGCATGCAGAACTGGACTGCCACTCAGTGGTGCAGGACATCATCAGTTCTTCTGCCACTACCCATTGGCACTGACATGGCTGAACACAGCTACAGCATCCACCAAATAAGATAAATTGGGCACAAACAGAGGTATAGAACTGTTTTACAACTTTACTATCACATCCTAGCAATGCCAGAGTGAGTATAGACTTTGTAGGCAATTCTGAAAAACACAGTTAGAAAGCCAAATGCTTTAAAGCTCAATTTTTTCCAACAACAAAACACCATTATTAAAGAGAATTGTCTGCTCTGAGCTATCACATCAGAGACTTGGAAACTTACTTACTGTCATTTATCCATGATTTTCCATGGGATGTTAAAATGGCATTACAATCCCAGGGGATTGCTTATCAAAGAACTATTACTTCAGTACTACAGCACTGGGATGCTTTTGATAGCTATGACATGCCTTAATTTAAATTGTGTTCTCTATTTGCACCACACTAGTATGTATCAGCTCTTCTTCTTCAGGATCAAAGGGTATCTTACTGCATATCATAAACTCATTAAATCTATATTTGTAAATAACGCATTTGTTCCACAGGACCAGATGTCCTTGAACCACTACAATGAACAGCTCTGCAGGAGGTGTCCCAAATGTACTTAAGGCTCCAGTGAATGATGAAAATGTGGCTTATCTGTTAAGTGTCCTGGGAACAACTTGTTATGGACTATAAAGCAGTAGAAAAAATGCACACAATGGTATTCCCAGAGCTGAATCACAAATCTAATTAGACTCCCATAAAATGGCTTGTTCGAGACTGAAAAATTGCTGGACTGATTACAAAGTTTGCTTTAAGATTAAAGGGCTAGTTTAATAGCCATAGTTCTCATTGTGTATGAACTACTTCTTTATGCACTTTGTTGTACAGATATTAATTGCTTTGGCTTTTATGTAATGTATGTGTATATTGCTGCTACTTTTGCAAATGAGACCTGCCTCAGGTAACCTTTTTAGCCTGTGAATTCCTTTTCTTTTTATTTTTATGAATGAAAAAGAAGTCAGTCTGTTTTCCCAGTTAGAATTAATTTTCAGGTTTATTAGCAGCCGAATACCCAGACTGCTATTCATGATTCCTAATTATTGAAAACATTTAATTCAATACAATAAGTCTTTAAAAGTAGAAGCAGAACAAATACACGCAGCAGTATTTTAGACACAAAACTGATTAAAATACTAAAAGACCTTCTGGGGGCACTTCTGGGGACATCTTACATTTGTTAGGAGCTACTGGATCTGGGAGACAAACAGAAAGAACTTCATCTGAATGCCATCATGACAACAACTTCCTGGTACTGGTGCTACAATGATCAGAACTAGCCACAGCGTCACACTGAGCAGTAAGAGTATGCTTTCCAGTTTCTGGGACTTGGGATGGTAATTTTGATTTCAGAATGTTCAACTCTGTTTTCATAAAAAATCCTCTATAGCCTATAAAATCCCTGTCCTAAACAGTATCTAACTACAAGGACAATGAGATTTTTGTGCATTACATCCTTTTTATTTATATGGCTCTATAAACTAATGAGTCCACACCATGTCAAAATCAAGTGCCAGATGTTATGTTTGACAATTAAACAAGCCCAGAGAAGCACAGAACATTTTCTTGAGAGGGAAAAGCTGCACTGGCAACAAATTTTGAGAAGACTAGAGGTAAAGGGCAGTGACAGGGTGGAAGTACAATTTCAACAGTAGAATAAGGCATGTTAATTTTTTAAGTATGATGGAAGAGAGCAGTCACTTCAGAAGAGAAAATCTGAAAAAACATGTTAAAGCTAGAGTGATTGTTCTTCTTACCAAAATATCCATCCAGTTTAATGTTCTCTTCATTAAACACTGATCAGTCTAGGAGATAACAAACCAAACTATTTTTTACCAACCACCATTGTTTCCAATGAAGAGGAACAAGGCCTAAACAAGACTAATTAAAATGAATATAGGTTCAAGACTTCAAAAAGAGACTAATCAAAATAGATATAAGAAACTAATCAAGACATATACATATAGCCTAGGATTTAAAAGGGTTAATCAAGATATATGTATAGCCTAAGATTTCTAAGATCTTAACAGTTAATCAGGATAGATAGCCTAAGATTTTAAGGGTTAATTAGAATATATAACCTAAGATATAAGAGCTAATCAGGATATATATTGGAAACTCCCAGGGAAACTGTGTTTCTGTAACTCCCCTGTCCCTAGCCTGCCCAAAGAAAAACTTGTTCCGTTCCAATAACATGGTACAAGGAGCTTAGAGGTGATAAATCAAGATTAAGTTAATAAGGAGAGACATCTCAATGGGTCAAGTAGGCCTAGGGCCAATATATTCTCCAAGCTTCAGTAATCAGAACATAAGACAATGAAAAGTTCAGAAGTTCATTAGAGTTCATATGAGGAAGAAGAGAAAATTTGAGACCCTAGGATGAAGTAAGACAGGAAGTACCCCCATAATATTCCTCAAAATAAAGACCACGCCTCTGACTCCGCCTTAACCCCACCTGCTATGAATATTGTGATTAAATGATGTAATAATATGAATATGTATGTAGAAGTGTTGTAATCATACCTAGAAACTGTATAAATAGTCTGTCTTGTGTTAGATACCTTGGAGTCCTATTCCCTGGCCTGAGTCAGGAGGGCTTCCATGACGTCACATAAGAAATACCTGCTGTTTAAAGACTCAAAACTGTCTCTAAGCAGTTCTCTCGTCCTGTTTTGGGCTTCACCACCATGGTTACTGGCTATATGTTGGCCTTTCAAGAGTGATCATGACTTTGCAGTACTCTTTCTCAGTTCTCTCATATTGCTATTGCATTATTCATCTGCCATGTTTCTTCTCTTCTCTTTCATAACCATAAATCTTTTTTTATTCTTCCCACAACATCATCTCGAGCAATTTCCTTTCATTTTCTGCATCCTGAATTCTAGACAAATGCTATGGCTATTTAGAGGTCCTCACTGTAAGCTTTTTCATTCTTCTTTTATTTTTCATATTGATGTTTCTCATGTGCTCCATCTTTACTTTTTCAGGTGGTCAGAAAATTCTTTTGTTTTTTCATAAGCTGTCTCAGTTTAAATGAGACACAAGTGTTTTTCTGGGAATAAATTATAAGGAAGACCCAAAACTCCTCCCTCTAAGCAATTATAAATCCGAAATTAAGAGACTCCGATTGAGGAACAGTGTGGGAAAGGGAAAATAAAATTATATCCAGGTAGGAATAACAGCCCTTTATTTAAAGGTCTATATGTATTGGCAGATACAACAAAAGTACACAAGTAAAACACCTAAACAATAATCCTACACCCAGAAACAACCCCCTTCAAGACAAAACAAATAAACCCAACAGTGAAACCAGTTCAATTTTTGCACCCTTTGGGGCAATTATAACCGCAGTCAGCAGGAGGTGCTGTTGAACCACTGGGGATGTGGAGCCTGCAGTTGTTTGAGTCAGTCAGCAGGGGCGCTGTTGGATCACTGGTAGTCAGCACATGGAATATCCCAAGTGTGCTGGAGACAAGCTGGACAATGGACATCCTCCCCTCCCTCACCAAAGGGAGAGAGAAGGGGAAGGGAAAACACGGCTCCCCACACGGGAGAACTCACTCTTTCCCATTGGCTGAGGTGCACAGTGGTGTGGCTCTGTCCCTCTCTGATGGAAATCCAAGCAAAAAAGCTCCAAACTGCAGCACAGCCACAGAAGCGGCAGCCCCAACAGCCCGACAGCTCCAACAGCTCCAGCAGCTCCCACAGCTCCAGCTGCTGAGACAGCTCCAGTTATCTCCAACCCCCCTCCCGGCTTCCAACTCAGTCCCCCCAGACTCCTCCCCCATTTCCCTGGAGACAAGGTGAGGCAATTAACATAGGAATGCAGTCTTACTAGCTCTTTTCTTCTGTGCCACTTAGTTGCCTAGATACGGTTTCCTTGACCAGCCCCCCTCCCCCAACACAGTGGGCAGGGGAAAAGGGAAATTCCAGCATAGCTCCAAGAACAAACAAAACCATGACATAAGCATTCCTCAATAAATCTGTGCTTCTACCAGATGATATAAGGGAAATCCATCAGATAGAAATTCCTTTCTTTCTGTATCTGCCTATCTGCAGTCCACACTGGTTCCTTCTTTCTCTGAAATCATGAGATGATTCACTTGCAGCTATAACTGAGCAAGATTTTTTTATACCGTTACACATAAGGTGTTAAGAACGTACTTTACTTAGCTACATAGGGAAAAAACCCCTCCCCTGTGGCCCAAATAAGAAAATAAAAGTTTACGTGGCTAAACAACAAAGATGGTAGGTATGTTTGACATGATCTTAGTTGAAATATGTATCTGATAATTTACAGTTGTGTTGGTGTTTTTTCATGCTATCATCAGTCTTAAACATGGCCTATATACTTAGGAACTGGATGTTGTACTCAAACGTTGACACTTTTTCACAAACTTGCTTGTTATTCTTTTGTAAATCTGAAAGCATAAAGTTTTAAGAATGTTTCATTAGTTCTCTTAGCTTGTCATTAAGCTTGAAAGATACGTTCTTTATGTACAGCACTATATCATGTACATTTTCTGCTTTCTTTCAAGAACATCTTATAATACAAAGTTTCAAATAAAAGCTCTTTCATATAATGAAATTTATATTCAAAGAAGAAAGCATCATTTGATAGGGGTCTTAATGTGATAAAGTAATGGCTGTGCTCAACTGACAATTATCCACAGGTTCTGTGGTATACCTTGGGTCCCCTCTCAAAGTAACCATTTTCTTCCATAACCTTCTTCCTTAAAACACAATGTGGCACCAGTGATGGACCTTTTATGGGATCACCATTATAGTAAAGTCTCCACTGGGAGATGTCTGCCTCACAATATCTTCTGAAGATATGTAGATAAAGTACATATATGCTTTGTCCATTACTTTTTTTTTATACAGGTAATGATAGGAACAAAGGAGATTTATTATTAAAAGAGGACAGCAATAACTGAAAAGTTGTGCAACTGAAGCTTATCTTATTTCAATTCACAGATCTGTTATGTTTCAGGTTCATTTCATGCTGAACAGAGTAAAATACTTGGAACATATGGAAAAATTGAAGGTGATTAAGATAAAGCTATTATGAAGCCTGATTTTACCATTCAATATTGTTATTTCCATGGTAACTCCTGCATCACATGACAGCTGTCTATATGATGTAAAGAAATCTCTTAAAGTTGCACAAATACTAACGAAGGGCAAACTTTGGTGTTTTTTTTACCAGTGTGAAATAAGTATTTTATTTTCATTACAAACAGAGAATTTTCCATAATTCACTGGGTACATAAAACATGACATTGTAAACAGACTATTATTCATAAGGGAAAAGCATGGAATATTTAAGGACAGGAAAAAAAAAAGTTTTATGAGAAAGGAAGAGAGAAGTGGGTTAAAGGGACAGCTAGTGTGTGTGTGTGTGTGTGTTACCTGATATGGGAGTTCTGCTCTCTGTTACTATTTTGTCACTGCTGTAAAAGCAGTAATTGATAGCTACTAGTAGTTCACTGAATAAGGCATGTGTCTTGTCCAGCTGTATCCATGCCTTCAGCCTTTCTGTGAACAGACTGAAGAACACAGACTATAGAGAAAATCCCTTAGAACTCGCTAGAGGTGAGGAAACTAGCAGGGTTCTACAGAAATTACTTTAAAACTTACAGAACTTAGACGAGTATGTGTATTTTTTATTTTTTGACACAATCTTACAAGATTATACAATGTGATTATTGCTTCCTCATGGAATCTCTGAGGTAAATAAAAAAAATATAACAAAGTTATAATACTCCATTAAATTCTATAGGCTTACCTTTATGATGTTTGCTTTGCTCTTTCTCAATTCAGTCATATAAAAATTTTGCATAAAACCACACAGGTGTCTTCACTGAAAATATGTATTCTTTTCTTTTCCTATCACTTTCAAATTCTGACCCTGTAAGTCTATATTGTGTCAAGTGAAATGAGTTATGCAGGGACAGATAATGAAAAATAATATTATGAACAAGGGCTGAGTACCATTGCCAAAATAGCACATGTATATAAACATGTTCATTCACACACATATATGCACATATATGGAGCAGATGTGTGTTCGAAAGGGGGTGATTAAAATTCAAATATGAGTATGATTAGAGCTGAAATCATCAGCAGATAACAATATTTGTCCTTGATTCATATTGGTTCAAGTTGGTTCTGAACTAAAAATTGATTCTAAATAGTGAGTAAATTCTCACATCTCTCAGACAGGCAGCAGACACAGAGTACCTCCAGACTATACTATAATTGTATGTGACACTACATACAAAGGCATTTAGCTCTGGCTACTGTGAATTTTTGCAGGGCCCTGTAAAATCTTCGAAGACTGATCTGACCTGTGTTTGTCTTCTTTTAAACAGCTTGATGTGCCCAAATCACTTGCTGCCTATTTAACATTTAACAAAATGTGCTTATACTGTGAAAGAAAGTACTAAGGAATGATTATTAGCTTTATGCAGCTAACACTGATTGAAAATAGAAAAGGAAGAAACATTTACAATAGACAAATACCCATGTAAATGTATTTTGGTTTTAGGTATCTATATAATAACTTTCAGTCCTAACATGATAATTTCAACTTCTTTCCATTCTGTTCTAGCTTGTTCCAAACACTGTCCCATTTGGCACAGAACCTTCTAGTTCTCTGTTGGAAACCAAATATTTTTCTTTCCAGGGGCAGACATTCCTCAGTCAAGTTCAGCAAAGTGGCCCACAAGGGACCTGTCTGTGTTGTCCAAGCTAGCAAGATACATTTATGAGCCAGCATCAGTAAATAAAGAAGGCAAGCTACAGCTGTCCTCCAGCACTTGAGGTCACTGAGCAATTCCAGAACCACAAGTCAGTGATTTAATGGAATTTCCCATTCAAACAGTTAGGACATATCACAAGCCAAAATGTTGGACTCTTAGTGCATTCCCACAACAACAACAAAAGAAACCCCAACCAAACAAACTGCTGTGAATCAGGTTTTTCTGTCTGCCATCTCTTATATAATTTTTTTTGTAATTCTGTAAATGAGTACAGGGAGGTTCAGAGAGAGGAATTCTTTGAATATGAACTATCATATGCCTTTCATTGAACTGCACAGCTACAATAAATCATATATCTGGTATTAGCCAAGGCCACTGTTTAAAACAGGAACAGGGGCAAGGAGAGATGTTGGAGAGGGCCCGTGAAAAAACAGCCCCCTTGTAAGGGCATGATGACAAGAGACCAGGAGGTAATTCCCACAAGCAGGCAGAATGTGCTCTATCCCCAAGGGTTAGCTGCGAGTCACACGGTTGAGTAGAGATGAGGAAATAAAAGTAGAAAATGAACACTTCTTGGTGGGAGGAGTGAGGCTTTATTCTGGTGCTGCTTATAGGGTACCACACCATATAAGAAATATGATAGAAGACATTTTAGCCAAAAAAAAAAAAAAGTATAATTGATTATCCAGCCACTGCACAGAAAATTAATGCATTGCTCTGAGATCTAATATTTATTCAAATATAAGGCCATATGAATTTAAAAATGCAATTATAAAACACTACAATCTATTCTTGTAAATTACATGTTCAGATTTTAGCTCTAGACAACAATGACAAATTACAGTCCTCATTTCAAGGATATGAGATGCATTACATAATGCAGATCTGTAGTGTTTAGAACCATTAATCATCATCATTTGGCAGCACCGTTTGTGTTAATCCTGTTTACAAAAGAAGAGAACTGCTAAGACATACTATTTTAAGCCTTTCCTCCTCCAGTAAATATTCTTTAGAAGGAACCATTTGTTATCTGAATTTGCGTTTAGCCTCAAAATGGAAAAACAGCCCAGAGATAATTGCAGCAATGTTGACATTCATGATTTAAAAAATAAATTGACCTGTTTCTATTTTCACCACTTATCTGTTACTATGTTAATTAGTAGCTAAATGTTGTTACAAAATTACAACACTGCATGACCTGATAGTTTTAAAATTATACCTTATGCAAATAATCTAGGGACCACTGAACTTTTCTCAAAAATTTATAAACACTGTCTTGAAAGTATATGAAGTTCTTCATGTTGTCTGCTAATATTTTCAAGAGAGATTCTCCCTCTCTATGTACAGAACATGGTCAATCATAAAATACCAGATTTCACTGCTAACAAAAATAATTTTTAATGTTAGTGGTATCAAGATATATCAAACCAAAATGAGTTTTTAATAATGTATAAGATTTTTTTTACTAAATCTGTCCCCTGTTGAAGAAAGACGCTCAGTATATGGTTAGACTAGGAAATGGGTTGTTTTGATCCCGTAAAACTTTTTAAAGTTTCTTAAATGTTCATTTTCTTTATTAAATGTCTCTAAACACTTTAAATTCAATGAATGCACAGACAGTAGCCTAGCAATGAGGGGAATTTACTTAAGATGTGAAAGGTTCAGGGTCACTCTGCAGGTCTGCTGCTTTTTCCTGACCCAAAAATCTGCTCTAGCCATGAGGAAATTAACTCTGCAGTGGTTTTCCTAAGGTAGAGATATATTGAGCCTTCATGTATTTGTATATTTTGTTTAAATTCCCTGCAACAAAACTGTGAAGCTGAGTCCCCAGCATCCCAGATAGTCACTGGACTAGCTCCATAATAGTTTCTCTCGCACCTGGCAGTCACATTCAGGCAGACCAAGAAGAAAAAATCTCAGGGCCAACATCTAAATAAGACAGAAGAGACTTCTGAGTTTGCTGCTGAGGTCCCAAGAGAGCTTCATGAACCACAAGGCTGTTGCCTATTATACCTCTCACTCTCTTGCATCTTAGTAAAAGCCCTGTTCAAGCACTTAGGTTCTTGCAAGCACCTTAGTATACAGTGAATTAATACTTTCCAGCTAAAAAAATTACTTTGTTGAAGAATTCCCAGTCAGCTGCATTCCCAAGTGTTTTGCATTAATCTTTAAGGGCAGAGACACGGAGAAGAGCTGAGAAGATCTAAGACTGAAACTAAGTAGAATTCAGGATTTCTCATTAACAGGGAAAAATACCTACTATTTGTTTACCAATTAAATTCGGATTAAAAAAAATGCAGTGATTTTATTACTTTCCTTATAAATTATTGACAGTTAATTAGCAGTAAGGAATTCTTTCCTTTAAAAAAATATATTCCCCTGAGATACCAGCTTAGAATTTCTGTAAAATCAACTTGTAGCCTCCAATAAAGTGGCTCTCCTTTTTTTGGCAAACACTTATTTCTTATAACTTCTGTGATACCAACAAATTTAATAGACATAACATATGCAAATATAAAAGACCAGGTATTTCTGCAACAACATGCATGAAAATGAGAGGTGGGAAATGTCTGTATTAGAACCTCTTCACCAAAATTAACTCTTTTTTGAGTAAGATTCTCTGTTCGTGTTAGAAAAGCTGCGGAATTCCTATCACTTGCTACCCTGAAAGTTCATCGCAATGAATGCCAGCTATTATGCCAGTGAAGTCCAAAGTTACTATGTAATCCTCTTCATGTTTTGTTGAAATGCAATACTGACACAAGGTAGATGTCTAACAGGCAAACTCTCCATGTGCACTAAAATAAAAGAATATTGAAGGCTTAAGAGATGAATTTATTTTCTGGAAATAACTGTTCTTGAAATGTGTGAGAATTGTGAAGATGTCTGAAAACTTTAAACAAGATTAATCCTTCTAAAATGGACTGCAATGACTTACTGCCTCTTCTGCTTTAACAGCGCAATTTCAAATAACCTTGTGCATGCTTACATTAAGGTTTTTGCATATATGCAAACATGAAGGAATTTATTTCATCATTATGGTATTACATAATTTTGGCTGATTGCAAATCTTTAGAAATTATCTAAAAATATGGCAAGGTTACTCCCCCAATGCATGACATGAGAAACGAATTAGGTATTAACTTAGCCTGTGGCCACCTTTTATTCTTTTTTTTCTGTAGTAACTAATGTGACAGGGCTTACCATGTGTGAGACCATGAGTTTGCATTTCAGAACAAAAATTATAAACAATAAAAATCTTATGATATCCTGATGCAAGTCAGTAGGGAATAATATTAGTTCGTTTGTAAGATAAGCTATACTTTTAATTGTGATGCAAAATTGACCAAAGATATATAAAATGGATACATTTAGGTCACATGAAATATTTGTAAAAACTTTTTTAGAAATCACACAAAAAATATCAGCAGGACAGTTGGAGAAGAGCTTCTGTGCTCTCCAAATTGTCTTTATTTCCATCAGTTGTATACACCTCTAATAAAACAATTAACATGTAAATTAGCTTCCCCAGAAAGAGCACTTGACCACACCTTGAGAGCATCAGGGCTACAATGTTATTGCCACCTTGAATACATATGGTAATAAAATTTCAAGGAAGTCAGTTGTTCTTCCTTTTTTTTCCCCAGATTTGGCCTAACATTATCAAAAGCAAAGAGGTAGACTCTTATCTTATGCTAAATTGCAATACATTTTCTCTCCTTTAGTAAGAAGTTACAGTATAAAGCTGTATGAGGAGTGGCTGAGGTCACTTGGTCTGTTCATCCTGGAGAAGACTGATGGGAGTCCTCGTTGCAGTTACAACTTCCTTGCAAGGGAAGAAGAAGGGACAGGCACTGATCTCTTCTCTGTGGTGACCAGTGACAGGACACAAGGGAACGGCCTGAAGTTGTGTCAAGGGAGGTTTAGGTTGGATATTAGAAAGAAGTTCTTCACCCAGAAGGCGGTTGGGCACTGGAACAGGCTCCCCAGGGAAATGGTCACAGCACCAAGCCTGACAGAGTTCAAGAAGTGTTTGGATAATGCTCTCAGGCACATGGTGTGACTCTTGGGGATGGTCCTGTGCAGGGCCAGGAGTTGGACTTAATGATCCTTGTGGGTTCCTTCCAACTCAGCATATTCTGTGACTCTGAGATTGCCCTGTTCTGCAACTCCTCTGAGTCCAAACTCCAGTTTCCCGTGTACCCTAATCTCTGCGCAGCTCTTGCCTAATGATCATGAAGAAGGTGATTTCTGAGGTATCCTCATGGATCTGACAGTGTACACCCAGAGGCAGTGAAGATTCATGCCTGCCCTCAAAGTCTGCATCCTCTCCTGTGGCAGCTGTGCTCCTTCAGTCAATCATAATGTCACTATTTTGTCAAATTTCTGAGTATTTCCTTCCCCTGCTGCCACTTTCAACTTTTGTGAATTTGCTCCAGGGGCAAAGGCTACAAAAGCATGAATTAGAGTGGAGGATAATACAACTGCATTGACATCTCCTAGTGTTCGGCTCTTTTATTTTTTCACTTGCTCCATCTGTAGACCTCAAATCTCAAAGGACACATCTTCTGAGCAGCATAGGGGATAGATGGTGTCATATCCCACATTCTTATGTGCCACTCATGGCGTAGCATAGCATTTCCTGGTGGAAAGCTAGCAGATACGGACCGATTCCAGGCACAAGAACATGCTGACCTCATGGAAAAAAGTACATGTATAAATCTGAGAGAAAAAAGCAAAAAATGTCTTTTATTACAGATACACAGATAAAGGCATTTGAAACTTAAATTCTCAATAGAGTGTTTAAATAATTACTAAAATAGTTACTTTTAAACTTTATTGCCATGCATGCCACGTGACCCAGAATTCAAGACTTTAAGAAAATCAAGGAAACAAACTGGACGTTCTGTGAGCAGCAAAACTGCTTACATTGGTTGCTTGTACATATATTCACCAACTGAAGCTTTTTCCATGGTTGGGGCACTCATTGCTTTTGAGTGTGGATTTTCTTGAGTCTAATAGGTGGAAGGTTCATATTGCAACCTTCTCACTGAAAGGGAGCAACCCACCCAAAACTATTAGGGCTGGCACAGCATCTGATGAGTACACAATTCCTCTCTAAAAGAACGTGAGGTTTATTTTCAGTTAGGTCGAAGTTTGTCAGTTGATTCAGTAGAGACAGAGCAAAGTAAAAGGACAGATAAAGAAGTGTGCATAGAAACATATGGATTGTTCATATAAGCTTTATTTCCTTAGAAAGTCAGGATAAAACATTTCAGTGATTAATATATAAATAGCAATTGGTCATATCCTGCAGATTTTCAGGAAATAATTGAAATCTGCAATCAAATATAACTGAGTCTGTAGCAGATAAAATTAACTAAAAGATGGAGATATTATTGCCTGAGTCTGTACACAAAGTCAAGCTGAAAGATAAATGGCAGTTCCATTTTCGTGTTGATGGTTAAAGCAAATTAATTATCTGGGTTCATGGATTTGCTTCCAGAAATAGGAATGTGAATCTCAGAATCTGAAAGAGTTTGTAATAAGCAGAAAAGGAAAGTGATTTCTCAGATAGATTATCAGCCAGACACACTATTTCTGGGCCAAATTTGCCCATTTGAGGATCATATAATGGAAATGTGAAGTTTCTGCATAGTCCTGTGCTAAACAAGGGTAGCATTATGTACTTGTTACTCTGACCCAGCTTCTTCCTAGGATCCAGCTTTGGATGGAGTTCCCCATTAAAGTTGATTGCCCAGAAGAAATACAATCATGCCGTAACCCTTACATGGTGCTTAGTCCCAGGACAATTCAGTAATTTAACTGAAGTCCTCCAACAGCCATGGTGTGTAGTACAGCAGGAATGATTGTTATTTCCTGTGGAGAGAGAGTGAGGCTGTGGGTGATGCCCCTGCAGCAGCAGAAGGGGTAGAGTTTGGAAGATGGTGGGGTCCATGACAGCTGGGAGAGACAGCTGGACTGAGAAACTGGAAGGACTAAAAAGAATGGAAAACCAGCAGAAAAATAGCAGGCAATAAACAGGAAGTGAGGAGGAATTACAATAAAGCAGTTGAAAGCATGTGAGACCAGCAAGCCTGACGCTGACACTGGCAGACAAAACTGCTAGGAATGCCGCGATCCACAACACATGCTCGCAGCAGTGCACTGTGGTGAATGGATTCTGGCCCGCCAGACAGGACTGCTGTAGTGCAGCAGAAGCAGGTGCCAAAGAAAAGCAAACTACTCGTTTCCAGTAGTTTAGGAGCTACTCAGGCTTGCAGTTGTATGTAGGCTCTGCTGCACCCCTGGTGGATGCTGCTTAGCTGTCACTCTGTCTTGAAGTTCTTCTATGAGAGCAGTTTAGCCCTCAGAAACAGACATGTACACCCACAGTCTATGGGCACACAATGGGCAGTGAGGCTCCCTCATGAGAAACCAAGGCACAGGAACCTACCAGCAGTAGCTGAGACCTGGAATATCAATCTAGGAATGGGCTAGGCAGGTCTTTTCTGATTTTTTTTCCAAATCAAAGCATTTCAAACATGTCCTGCTTGAAAACAAAGAAACAAAACACTGTAGGTCCAGTAACGCTGCATTAGACAAGAGTTAAGAATCAGAATATTGAAGTAAATATGTAATTGTGATGGTCCTACATGGGTACAGAAAGCCTCAGCAATCATACACCTTAGAACAGATTAGGAAGGAACAAGGAAAGGGAGGGACCAAGAGATAGATAGCAGGTGAAATGCAAAGATGGAAATGATGGAGTTAGACATGTCAAACAAACCCATAGAGGGGAAGAGATTGAAGAAATTAGACTAATGAAAAAGGACATTACAGAGATCTAGAATGGGTATGAGCAGAAGCAAGGGAGAAAATTTGAAAGTCTTAACCCCATCTGAGAAGTGTATATCAGAACATAAATCCATGTTTTTAATCAGGTTTTTCCCTGTCAGCTGAAAACTAATGAAACCTAGGCAAGCAATTAGCTTTAGGTAGATCACAGGGCAACTGTAATATTCCTTTATGCCATCACTCTGCCACAGTGATGAAACATGATTTATGTGAAACATTTGCTGGAGAAATTCCATCAACATTAATAACATTATATAAACAGGAGAAGATAGCAGCTCCTGTGGTCTCCTTTCCTCTCCTGTGCTAAGCAGCTCTGTTGATGCACAGAACTTTTTGAGCAATGTTGACTGTAATTCACAAATTGAATTTCTTTTCACCTTGAGTTCACAGTTGGCATTTAGTTCCTTTTCACTGTATTTGCATTCCAATAAACAGTCATTAATACTTGTTTCCTTATCAGGAGCTGTTCCAGTGAGGCTGTTCTAAAAGCTGAGTTAATCAATGGAGTTAATTCTTCGCATTTATACACAACAGGAAGTTTCCCATTGTAAAACCAGGAGTTTTTTTTATGGTCTGAGTGGCTTATCACTCCTTAAACATCAGTTAAAACTCAGTGCCATTGGTATGTCGTGATAACCACCATTTAAACAAGCAACCCCACTGAAGTTGGGGTGGCTACTCATTTCACTATACAATATGAGTTACCATTTGCAGAAATGAAAAACGTAAGTTTCTCCATTTGTAAAAAAAAATACTGAAGAGGACTACAGGGAAATAAATGTTCCTGTTTTCTTTTAAATAGATACTGAACAAAGTTGAATCATATTTTCATTTCTATTCTACTGCATAATCCCCTCCCATCCCCTGCTGTACAGCACTACAATGAACAGTTTCTGAAGCAGGTCTCTATTTTTATAAAAGCCCCTCACATTCCAGTAAACCATAAAACATAGACTGAAGACAGCAGCCAGCCCCATTAGTACTTTGTCATTCTGTTGGCATACCCGAGTTTCATTTTGCCTTTTCACAAATATAGACAGGGCACATGCCATTGCTAATGGGAATGACTGAGACACAGCCCCAGGAGCTGTATTTCTTAGGTTGCTTGGTCTGGACACAACCCACAGAAACCAGAGGAAAACACCTATGCAGAGTAGCCCCCAATGAGAATTTTGCTCGTTATTCCCAAGCTTGCAAAGATGAGAATGTGGCAAACACAGGCTTGTAAACTGGAGTATAGTATAAGTCACAAGGTCCCAATGTCTGTGTTGTCTTGGAATTTTGGTCATGAAGTAAATGCTAAAGGACTGTATTTCAGTTGTGGTTCTAACAGTGGTATCTTTGTGTACAATATACTTGTCCTAAACTTCTGCTTCATGAAATCTACTCCCAAACATGTCTATGACATTTTTTTTTTTTTTAGAAAGCATTAAAACCATGACTTAGCATAAAAGAAAGTGACCCCATCAATTCAGATCTCCCCTAAATTCACCTAACTTTTCTCCTAATGAATATAGGATGTCACTAATTTGCTGTGCTTTTGCATGGGCTAAGCTCTCTTGCTGCATCAAACCCTTTCACTTCAATAAAAGTGCAAGCATTTATCTTCTCAGAAATGGTCAATATTGTCTTCTACATACCATAATGGGGCCAAGCAATTTCTCACACAAGACTTCAAAAATACTGTCATTCCTACACCATTGTGTCAGAAGTCATACACCAAAGTCATCTGTTTAAGCAATCATATACAGATTATTTCAAATGAGCTTAATGACCATATAAAATCTGTTCATTTATATATATGAAACTAGTTGATATTTCTGGTTTGGCAGTACAGACTACATGGCTGATGATGGAGAGAGCAGGGAAAGTGACCACTTTGGCACAGCACTTTTTTCGCAAAGTTGAGAAGTTATTATTATACCTTTTTCCCTCCATCTTTAATGACAGAGGAATTAAAAAAAATGTTTAGCTATACAGTATGTATTCAACACGTTGCTACCATCAGTCTACATACAGACTACACACAAAATTTATGCTTCCATTTCTAAAATTCAGAATCTTTAGCTAACTACTCACAACGTATGAACTTAACACATGAGAAAAGAATGTCATTTCCCCTTGGTCTTGATCCTCAAAAACATCCCATGAAAGTTTTTTACTCAGACATGACTGAAATATCCACTCTCCCTTCTTGCTTGGATGTATATGGTGAAGATGAGAACATGAAGAGAAGACAAAAAGTGTGGTGAAAAACAAGTCTGATCTGCTACAACAGTTCTTATGCTCCTTTACCTACACCTAACATCATGCAAGCCCCAAAAATTCCTCTCCTCAGTCAAAAACCCAATCTGGATAAATACATCAGTCCATGATTAGAGCAATAAATATCAGCAATAACAGAGTGATGAAATAAACTCTTTGGGGAATTGAAAGTGCATGAAAAACCTTAGATCCAAACACTTAAATACTGCAAGAAGTGTTTTAACTGGATTGCAATAAATGCTACCAGCTCACTGTTTTTTCGCTCTCTGAACAGCAGCGCTAAAGCCCACGTTAAGTTTCCACTCTCGTAAGGTGGCCACTACCTGTGACCTGTGCTGAACTGAGCAACTCTGTTACCTAGGGCCACTCGTTGGAAGACACAGCAGCATTCTCATCAGTTTTGACATTTCTTATGCCTTTTATGCACTTTTGATGCTTTTTACTGCCGGCTGCCAGCATTTAAAACAACTTACAAACAAACAAAAGCCCCAAGTCTGGTCAAGAAGCTGCAAGTTTTCCCCTTCCGTTCTCCTAACTTGCAGCGTTGCGCTCGCTCCGGGGACGCTCCGGAGGGCCGATAGCTGCCCCCGGCGAAGGATCCCGCGGCCCCGGCAGGGCCAGAACGCCCGTAGGGACCCCGGGAACGCCCGCAGGGCCCGCGGGAACGCCCCCAGGACGGCGGACGGGCCGAGAGGACACGGCATGGCGGGACGCGCCGCCTCCCCTCAAACAGACTACACTTCCCGTGAGGCCGCGCGCCGGCCGCGCCGTGCGTCAGCGGGGGGGGCAGCCAATCGCGGCGCGGCCGCGGCGAGCGCCGTCCCCCGCCAATGTTGTTTTCGCTGAGTCGAGGCGCGGGTGTTGTTGGCGGCGGCGCCATATTGGAAGGGACGAGCCCCCGCTCTCGATCAGCCCCTGGGCGCGGGCCCGGCCGCCGCCATGCTGTACCTGGAGGACTATCTGGAGAGTGAGTGTGTGCGCGGCGGGGGCGCCGGGCGGCCGGGCACGGCAGGTGCGGGGAAGCCGGGGGGAGCCGCGGCGAGGAGGCGGCGCCCCCCCTCCCCCATGGCGGCGAGTGACTGACTGGCTCCCCCCCCCTCTCTCCCGCTCCCCCGTGTCCCCGCAGTGATCGAGCAGCTTCCCATGGATCTGCGCGACAGGTTCACCGAGATGCGCGAGATGGACCTGCAGGTGCAGAGTACGTGAGTCCCGCCCCCGCCGCCTCCGCCCGCCCCTCCGCGCCCGCCCCGCTCCGCCCCGCGTGCTCCGGCCCCACCGCCGCGCCCCCGCCGCAGGGCGGGAGGGACAGGAGGCCCGAACGGGGAAGGAAGGAAGGAAGGAAGGAGGCGAAGCGGCGCTGCTCCGGCCAGTGCCGGCAGCTCCGCTCGCTCCTCGCCGCCGCCGCCGCGCTGCCCCGGGGCGGTGTCGCCCCCTGCCCGTCCCCCGCCCCGGCTCTCCGGCAGCGCCGCTGCGGCACGGCTGGTGCCGCGGCTGTGCCGGGCGCTCCCGTTGTGTCCCGCGGGCGCTGCGGGGCCGCCGGGGCGCCGCGAGGGGCGGGGCGCGCGCCTCTGCGCTGTCGCGACAGACCCGCTATCGCGACAGACCCGCGCCCGCCGCCAGGCCTCGGCACGGGGAGGGTCGTACTGGAGCGGAGCTCCTGGGTTTGTGCTGCTCGCTAAGGCATTTTCGGTGGCGCGTCCCAAACTCTTTAGATTTTTGATCCCTAAGAGCAGTGATGGTGGTTTGGAACATGAGTTGTGTCCCGCTCCTTCAGCAGGCAGCGGTGTGCTGTCCCTGAAACTTTCCAGCCAGCTTTCTCAAAGTAGCACATGTAAAGGTGCTCTTTGTTCTGCCTCTGGTGACCTAGCTGACACAAAACCAAATGTTATTTATAAGTATACTTTAGGTTTTATACAAGTTATATTTTAGATGAATATAATTACATGTTTTGTATAAATATATATTATATAATAACGTAGTGTATATAAACATATATGCATATACAAAGTATATTATTTTACTTTGGAGTTTGTACAAATATACTTTGTTTCTTTTAGATCACTTTGTATCTCTGCTTGTATCCTGATGTAATACAGTGCCTTATGCTGTTTCAGGATGCACTTTTTCATCCTTTCTAATGCAATCTGATCTGGGACTTAGATGTCCTTTAATATCTAGTTAGCTCTTGTGGTCACTAACACACAGTTAATACAGTTATTATCTATAACTGTGATCTGAAGGTCTTCATTAATGAAACTGTTATTGCACAAGAGATGAGAGGAATCATCAATACAGAAGCATTGGGCTATTGTAAAGAGGAATGACAGAAAGAGCAAAGGTTGAAATAACAAGGGAGTGCTGTATAGGAATACAGAATGCAGCAATAACAAGGGAGTGCTGTATAGGAATACAGAATGCAGCACTGAAGGCGAAGAGTTCTTGAAAACTGTAGTGTAACTGTTGCCCGAAAGACGAAGAAACACAAACCAACAGTGTGTCAGTTTATGCCGGTGCTTTATTGAGGCCTCGAGAACC
>JAWWES010000041.1:21904802-21942457 GCA_035583135.1 Lophotriccus pileatus | reverse complement strand
TTTTGATTATTGTTTCATTGGATCAGTACATCTTATTTCTTTAAACACAGTTGCTAATACAGCAGTTAACCCATACTATGCATTATCAGACCTTAGCTATACTATTACAGAATTATAAAATTAAAACCACATGCAACATAACCTATAATACTTTAAAGTGTAGTGTTAGGCTTTCCCTTGGATATTTACTTTGGTAGTCCTAGCAGGTCTGTTTAAGAGACCCTATTGACACACGTAGAAGTGGTTGTAGGATTTTTTTGGTATACTGTGACCCAAGTGTTGTTTTAGGTTCAGTGCTTAAAGCTGTGGGAAGGGAGTCATGGTTCCTTATGGGAACCTCTGGAGTCACTTATCACCAGGGAGCATCTGGAGAGGGTGTGAGCAGCTCACTCATTTAGGTAGTTTGGAATAAGTTCACAAATTTTACTTTTGTTCCATAGGGAGGCAAAGAAGCTAGTAGGGTTTTATGTGTATTTCAGAATTGAGCCAGCTAGCATTGCCAAGGTTGCAGGAGTGTCATTTCCTCTTCTTTAGCTGGAAATTACAAATAACACTCCATATTGTATTACTGGAAATAGCTAATGACACTGGGTATTGTATACTAGGATCAACTTTGGGCACAGAGAAAAATTCTCTCAGACCTTGGTACTTCTGTTATTTTTGCACAGTGAGTGACAGAGCATCCAAAGACATTTACAAAATTTCTAGAGGCTTTAACACCAGTTGCCAAACTGCCCAGTAAATACTACATGCAAACCTGGAGGTTGTTCTCTCACTGTGATATAGTGACTTGCTGTGAAGATTCAGTGTCTTCAAGGTACTTGAAAACAGTAGTTTGATGAGTGATGCTGTCCCAGAAATGTACGTGAGTTGTAATTTGGAGATATCTGTGTTGCTCTGTTTTAGAGTCAGTGTTGACTTTATGTTCTGTCCTATTTAGACTACTTGGACTCCTAATGGAGCAGGTGCTGCTGTTTGTTGTTGGAAGAAAAAAAATAAACCAGATGTACCTTCTGTATGTTCTGATAAGACTGCTGTGGGAAAAGCAAAGATCATCGGAGCTGTGACTTGACTCTTGAGCTTTAACCGAGCTCTATATGAAGGATAAAATATGTTTCTCTGTTTAAGTTCAAGTCATGGATTATCAGGCCTTTATGGTAAAACATAAAACTCTGGAAAAAAGCCTCTCTTCTAATAGATTTTCTGGTAACTCCCTTGAGAAATCTGTTGTAAGAAATTAGTATCTCAGAATATAGTATCACAGTTGGATTAAAAAGGTTGGGAGGAAGAAAAGGTGGATGAACTTGAGTGTACCAGAGAGAACTTTTCATATAATTTGATAGATCTGATCTTCACTTCCCTTTGCCTTTTCTGCCCTTTTATGAGAGACCAAATGTTGCAATATGCTTGTAGTGTATATGGGAAACAGAGGTTTTTAATGTTAAAGTGAACATGTTTCCAAGATGGCTTTTGTAACTCTTTTTGCTAATGTACCTTCTTCTTCCCAGATTCCTCAGTCTTATCTCTACTTTAGGAATGTTCTAAGAGATAAGTTGAAGTTCTCTCATTGGCTTTGTTAACCCTTGCTTGTCATTGGTGGGTTTGTTAAGACCCCCTGAGCTTCTCATTGGTTACTCTGTGAATCCTCCTGAAACCTATATATGTAACCACCCCAACAGTAAAACCCTCTCCTGCCTCCTCCTCACGGCTGGTTTCCGTGTGCGGTCTCTGCAGCGGCCATGAGACCGCGTGGTGGGGGGAGGGGGGGTGTGCACCGATTCCTTCCAGGTAATGGGCTGAAAACCCAAGGCCTGGGGTTCCCCTCCCTATCCACCTTCACCGCCGCAACCAAGTTTCTGTGGAGGTTTTCCCTTACGCAGTTTCACACAGACTGTCCTCAGTATATGGATATATGGATAATATGTCCTCAATAAAAAGTGAAGAGGAAAGATTTTTTTTTTTTGTCATTTCTTGTTTATGGAGCTCTTAGAATAACTATCATCTGAGGTGTTAGGGCTCTGGGATAGGAGATAGAGCATTTAGTTTGTTGGCTTTATGGACTGTTGTTTGGTCAAAGAGCAAAGATTTGAGAAGCCTCCACGTAAAGTGTGTGCTTCTTGATTGCCTTTCAGGCTTCTTAACTTTCTCCCTGGATAACACGGTTCAAGTGGAAAATGCTCATTGTACAGATTCTCCCATCTTTAGCCTGTTTTACACCAAAACTGTGACTGCTTTGTTTTTCTGGATCTAAACAAAGTTGATGTGAGCCTGTTTCACATCATGGCTTGGGATTAATGCTGTGAGTTGTTAGGTTTCTGTTGGGTTTGATGCTGGATGTTCCCAGCATATGGAAAAATGGTGAATGTTTTTGATCATTTAGTATGAATGATTTTTGGTTATTTACATAGATCATTAGTTTTAGCGATGAATTCTCAGAGAGTGAAAAGACCTTTGGCCTCTGTTGGACTTTGAGAGTTAGTCATACTTGGGGATTCATGAGCTTCTTGAACTATCACTTTCCTTTTTTTTTTTTTTTGGCAAGAGATGATGCCCATCATGTAATTCAGTTTTGATGGTGGTTTCTGGAAAGTTTTTTTAGCTGTTTTACACCCAGAACCTGAAGTCTAGGTAGTTGAAACTGCTATCTGAGCAGTATTGCTGAGAGTGCTGTGAAAAAAATTCAGTATTTTCATCTACCCTGATATTAGCAAGGCTGTCAAAACAGGTTGGACTGAGGCAGCTGTATGTTTTTGGAAATATGCAAGCTGTTGTGTGCACAGCTGTTGAAGTAGCAAACTCAGTGGGAGAAGGGTGAAGGGAAGGGAATCCCTGTTACTGTCTTGATAAAAAATGAGAAAAATAACTTGTAGCTGACATTTTCCTTTCTAGAGATAGCTAATATTAGAAAATTGGCAGTTTTATTTTTTTCCCCTTATGATATTTCTAAATTTCATGTAAGTGAGAATACTGTCCAAATAGTATTTCATCAGTGATTTACCCCTATATGGGGGTGGGGGAATAACTTGTGAGTGCTTTGCCCTGACTCTTCCTAGCATACAATGGAAAGGGCCTTGATTTAAAGGCAGTGACTTTGCTCTTCAGTTGCTCTACCTTTCTGAGGCACTAATTTTTTTCAATTATTTGGTTTTGTATTTGACTGTTTCTCTTAGGAGAATATTTTGTTTCCTGCTCAGTTTGTAACTGGCTAGAACGTTCCAAAGTCAGCAATCTAGAGCCCTGGGTGAGGAGTTGGGGTCATGCTTTAAGTCACTACCACTGCTCTTAGGGACAAAAAACCTTTAGAACTTGGAGTCCTGCCTGTCCTATGCTGGAGAGCACAAGAACCTTGATGAGAATCCTCACAGAATGCAATTCTGCTTCTTGGAAATGAAGGTAAATATTTCCC
Source organism: Lophotriccus pileatus (assembly GCA_035583135.1). Classification (NCBI taxonomy): domain Eukaryota; kingdom Metazoa; phylum Chordata; class Aves; order Passeriformes; family Tyrannidae; genus Lophotriccus; species Lophotriccus pileatus. The sequence continues at coordinate 21,939,051 of JAWWES010000041.1, read as the reverse complement.
TCCACTGTCCACTGTTGCTTGGTTGTTTTGGTTTTTTCTTTTTTTCCTCTCTAATAGTTTGCACCTCAGTCCTGTCAACTTTGAGAAAAAAACCTCCCATTATTTCCTAATGTTTTTGTACATGAGAAGATAATATTTGTCTTAATCTTTTCCTATGCTACAGATGCAATGGATCAGCTTGAACAGAGGGTAAATGAATTTTTTATGAATGCAAAGAAAAACAAACCTGAATGGAGAGAAGAACAAATGACATCAATCAAAAAAGTAAGGATATTACAGGAGTGGGTCACATTTTTCTTTTGCAAATTAAGATAACCTTAGGAAAAAATAGCTTACGATTGATGGAGACTTAACTGTTCAGAACTATGCCTTCCCTTGGGCTTTCATAGAGATAGATGAAACTACCTCGGAGGAGAAAAGTAACTGAAAGGTTCCTTTGATCAACCATTTCTCTCAAGTTTTACCCAGTATTTGCTAACATTTTAAAAAATATGATCCTGAAATGGTGAGAAAACCAGGTCCTAAATTTGCAGCTCAGATTTTTTGTTTCTCCTTATGTGACATGAAGTTTTGTAAGTTAATTGGTTTTCATTTAGAAAATAATTTTCAAGGTAGATTTAGCATTTCCTGTGATTTTGCCTCTGTCCTTTTACATGTTGTATATATGGTATATATAGCTTGAGGGAGGGAGGAGTAAGAAGATGAATGTGTTCTGTCTTTTAGTACTTGGGCATTGGTGGTGGTATTTTTTGCGGTGTAGTCCATCATTTTGTTGGGAGAAAATCCTCTGCAGTTTCTTACACTGCCTACTTCAGCCTCTTATTTGGTTGTTTACTTATTTAATTAATGCAAATAGATTTCTGTATTTTAAAAAAGAAAAAGTCAAAGCTGTGACTTAACTAGAGTAAATGAAAATTTGCTTTTGACTTCAGTTGAACCAAAATTTCAAGTAGTTTTCACCTAAGCAAGACACTATTCATTGGAAATTGAGAATTAAAAGGCAGTAAAATCTGTTCAAATCTCAAGTAAAAACATGTGAAAACATATTTTTTTAAAAAGTATTTTGTCCGTGAATTTTCATTGGTTAGAGCAGATTTTTAAATTGGATTACTTTAGTCAAGTTACACTTATGAGTTATATAAATTTATTTTAAAATAATTTAAACTATATACAACATTATCTCTAACTGCAGTGTTGGAAGGGCCTCCATGCACAGTACTGTTCAGCGTCTTTTTGAAGAGCAGTAGGATCTGCTCCTGGTGGTCCTAAAAATCTGTAGGAAGTAAAAGACATAATCTCATTTTGAGTCCATAATCTTATGCTCTGTAATATAAAATAAATCCAAGATTGTTTATTTTCTTGTAACATTTCTTGCAGAAATATAAATATCACTGTAGGAGGAAGTGTCCCCATCTTGTAGTTTGCTTTTTCTAAGGCACAGACAATAAATTGATATATATTATATCTCTCATTTAAAATTTAGCTGATTGTTGTTTAGAGTAAAGTGTCACAGGCTTTCTCAAAACTGACCTGAATTTCTCCTTTTAGCTTATTTTGTGTTGGATAACAATAGATTAAGATTAATAGTGGAAATTAATTTAGTTATGTTCATAACTTAAAAAATATTCTCTTTAACAGGATTATTATAAGGCTTTGGAAGATGCAGATGAAAAAGTGCAACTGGCTAATCAAATATATGATCTGGTAAGTGGACACAAGACTTGTGGTGAATTACCTACATTTACGCCATAAGGAGTTTTAAGTATTTTGATGAGCTGTGCTACCTGCACTTCTGTCATCTACATACAGATACTCTGCTGGTGAAAGAAACATTTAATGTTTTATTGATTTTTAAGAATTTTGTTATTTTTGTAGTAAGTGTCACTTAAGTACAAAACAAAGAAAGAAGATTAGAAATCGTAAGTTTTTAATGCATAGCTTTGGCCAGCTGGTTGAAAGAGTCCTTCAGGATGCAGTCTTTAGGGCAAAGGAGTCCAGAAAGTCTGGACAGTGTTCAGTAAGGAAATCTTAAATGTACAGGAGCAGGCTGTCCCCACGTGCCCAGAAAGAAGCAAGCAGGAAAGAAGGCTTGCTGGGCTAAATAGAGAGCAATAGCTTTAACTCAGGGAGAAAGAAAAGTGTGTATCATCTCTGGAAGAAGGGGCAGGCAACTTGGGAGGGCTACAAGAACGTTGTGAGTATATGCAGGGAAAAAATTGGAAGAGTCAAAGCCCAAGTAGAACTTAAAACTGCTACAAAAGAGAAAAATATTTTATAAATATATCAGCAACAAAAGGAGGGCTGAGGAAAATCTCCATCCTTTACTGGACGCAAGGTACTTAATGCCTTCTTTGCCTCAGTCTGTAATAACAAGACCAGTTGTTCTCAGGGTAACCAGCCCCCTGACCTGGGGAGCAAAATGAAGTCCCCGTAATCCAAGGGTCAGTGACCTGCTATTATGCCACATAGACACACAAAAGTCTATAGCCCTGACGTGATCCACATGAGGGCACTGAGGGAACTGGTGGAAGAGCTCAGTAAGCCACTTCAAGTCATTTGCCACATCACTGGAAATTAGAAAATGTAATGCACATGTACAAGAAGAGTTGGAAAAAGGATCCAGGAAAGTACAGGCCTTTCAGCCTGACTTCAGGGCTGGGGAAGGTCATGGAGCAGATCACCTTGAGAGCCATCCTACAGCACAAGCTGGACAGCCAGGATTTAGGAAAGGAAAGTCCTGCTTGCATGAGATGACCTGATCTCCTACTTTGGCAAAGTGACCTGCTTAGCAGACGAGGGAAAGGCTGTGGATGTTGTCTGCCTGGACTTTAATAAACCCTTTGACACTGTTTGCTACAACATTCTTCTGGAGAACCTGGCTGCTCATGGCTTGGACAGGTACACTATTGGCTGGGTAAAAAACTGGCTGGATGACTGGGCCCAGAGAATGGTGGCACATGGGTTTGGAAGTTTAAGTATATTTACTTTATATTTTCTCAGGCCCTGCAAATCCGACTGCACTCAAATGTAGTAGACATAAAACAACTGCTTTAGTTTCACAGCACCTAACCAGAAGTTTGTTCCATAAGTTGGAACTTACACCCTCTCTTTTGATTAGCTGGTAACTGGAAAAACCCGTTCAGTTTTTAATAGAGACAGATATATTTTGCTGGATGACTGCAGACGTAGAAAGCATTTGGAACATAGTGTTTCTTTTCGTGATAGTCAGTTCAGGGGATTTTGGTTTATTTTTAATATCTAAGAGCACATCATGGCTTACTCAAATGTGCAGGAATCTCTACACTTTCACTTAAGACACTGTTTCCCCAAAGCAGCCCAAGCTCTTCTGAAGTCCATGTCATGTACTGTTCTTTCTCGTCTCCTTTGTATTTGCATATCCACAGCACCTTCAAGTCCTTTTCATCTTTTTTCTCAAAAGAAACACTTATCACAGCATTTTGGAGCACTGCCTATGCTATTTTGATGTTAACACCAGTGTCTCTGCTGAGTGAGGGAAATGGAGGTGACCAAGACGATATGCTTCTCTGTGTTACTGTACGTGCTTAGTGCTACATGGGATAAAATTGCTAGAAGGGAAATACTTAGCAAGCCTGAGATTAAGGATGTAGATGTTCATGTTCCAGAACTGGATGCTATTTATTGTTGCTTTGTCTAAAAAACAGGTGGACCGTCATTTGAGAAAATTGGACCAGGAACTTGCTAAATTTAAAATGGAACTTGAAGCAGATAATGCTGGAATCACAGAAATATTAGAGAGACGTAAGTATGCATGATTTTCTTTAAGGACTTGACACACTTTCTGTCAATTTGCAAAATTAAAATATCATACGCTTGTTAGTGGCTGGCAGTATTCCCACTTGTTTTAAAACTGTGTTTTAACCCACTTATCATCAGTGATTCTCAAATTTTAGTTTCAACATCAATTTTTACCAGTGAAGTCAAAATACAACTGAGTAATTAGAATATTTTTCACACAACTGTTGCAGTTGTGAATTGGTGACTGTATCTGACAGATACAGAATTCTTTAAACCTGTTTTTAATGACTGGAGGTATTTAGACAGGTACTTCAGTCTAAGCCTGTCATCTCCCCAGTTGCAAGTGTACTGTTTCTTCCTCGAATTGATTGCGAGCACATTGAGGAAGGTCTTTAGTTTAGTAGTCTTTAGTTTATTTTAGTTCTAGATGTGGAGCATCAGATAAAGTTAGATGCTTGGTGGTTTTATTTTTTTAAAGGGGTGAGAATGGGTTGTTTTGGAATGGTGTAGTGAAGGAAAAGCATTTTAGGTAAGAAACCTGCATGTTGAGCAAATACAGCAATGCTGGTGTTAAGAATGTGAACAAAAATGTAATGTGACAGCTTTTTTGACCAACTTGGTGTAGAAAAACCTGTCCTTTCTGCACACATCAGCATTTAGACATCAAATTTGGATGTGATTATGATAAATTTCTGAGTTGATTTAATTACTGTGATTATGGAGGCAGTGGTTGTCCTTATAGCCAAAGGTAGAGAAAAGTAACTTAAATAACTTGAGGATATTGGGAATAAATAATCTTTCATGGAACTTTTTGTGGCTTTGTCATATAAATTGGGAGTTTTGGGATATTTTATTTATAATTGCTATTATAATAACAGGCACAAAGAGAAAACTGTGAATTAAATGCTTTTAACGAACTAGCACCTACAGAAAATGATTAGTTTATTTTAGTGGAAATCCCAGCTGTTTATTTTCAGTTGAGCTTTGTGTTTGGAGAGGTTGCTAGATAGGATTTCTAGAACTCAGAATAGAAGAGCACCAAACTGCATGTGGCATCTTTCAGGTTTGTTTGGGGTTGGTTTAAATAAAGCTAAAAGTAGAAGCCTCTAAATTTTTTCACTTTCAGAATAAATGTATAAAGCTGAGGTCCCGCCAGAGGGCAGCCTTTGGGCGAGTTCATGATGTGATTGAAGTTTGCTCAGCCAAAATAGCTCCTTATGCTTTGAACTTCTGCTAGAATAATTTTATTTAAGCTTTTGTAATACACTTATGTATTACTCATATACTCATGTGTTTCAGTGCTTTTTGAAAGCACTGAAAAAAGTAAAGAAATATTGAAGCTACAGATTTTGAAAAATTAATGTCACTTGCTTTCTTGAATAGTCCCCTACGTAAATGTGAGTTAGTAGGTATTGCAGCTGCTTCATGTTTTTTTGCCAGAGACTGATGCACAAAGTGTTGTATATTGTGCTAATGGAAATTTATAGTCAAAATCTCTCCTATGCTGCAATTATTTAGCCTCATCTTCCAAGAAATGTTATTCCTAGATGTAGACTTGCATTTGTGCCTCCTCGACTTTGTAGGTATTTTTTTTTTCCTTTGTATTAACTGTTCTTTGTATTTTAAGTGTTAGGTAGTTAGGTAGTGAAGCCCTTCCTGTTGAAGCCCTTCCTGTTGAACGTTAAATCATCTGGAAATACATCGCTTTTGCTTCCATTTTGACAAGATGGACTCAGTGGGACAAAATGTCTTGTTTACATAGTTGACCTGTTACAGTTTTCAGTTCGTATTGGTGTAGATTGTCAGTAGTTCTGGTGCAACCATCCTCCAGTCATCAACAGCTTGTGTGCAACTAATTTGAATAAGTGGCATCTTGAGGGCAATATTGTTTGTTCTCCTTATTGACCTTGATTTTAACTTCTTGATTTCAATAGTTAAACACTAGCACTTACCAATTTTTATTATAAAGCTAATCTCAGTGGCTCCTTGTTGTATTGTAGGAAGGTTTTCAACTCTGGCAAAAATTCTTATGATTAAAATAAATATAACTGCATAGTGATTTGATTAATATTATAAAGATTCACTTAGTATCTAAAAGTCAAAAGCATGGCAGTGACAACTCTGAAATTTTCCTAACCTTTTTACACCCTCTTAGGATCTCTGGAGCTGGATACACCATCACAGCCTGTGAATAACCATCATGCCCATTCTCACACTCCAGTAGAGAGTAAGTATTTGAGACTTTAAAAAAACGGCCACTTACATTTCAAGGAGAAAAAGAAGGCATAATAAATTATAATAATGTCTGTTAAGAAGAAGTGCAAGAATGAAATAGTAAGGTTTTGCTAGTGGAAATCAGTTGAAAGTGCTGGTTTTTTAGTTTGACTTTCAAACTGAATAGGTTTTACATGTAAGTTCCCTCCATTTGTTTCATTTAGAAAGGAAACACAATCCATCTTCCCACCACAGTGCAACAGATCATGTTCCTGAAAAGAAGTTTAAATCTGAAGCTCTTCTATCTACCCTGACTTCAGATGCTTCTAAAGAAAATACACCAGGTAATCCTAATTGTCTTTTCTTTCATTGGTCTTTAATTAAGAGAAGAGAAACTTTTGAGTTGGTGTTTTGAAATCACAGAATTGGACAAGGTTGGAAGGGACCCTAGTGGGTCATGTGGTTCAACCTACCTGCTCCAAACAGCGTCATGCCAGATCACATTGCACAGGATTGTGTCCAGACAGTTCAGAGATATCTCCAGTGAGGAAACTCCACCTCTCTGGCAAGCTGTTCCAGTGCTCAGTCACCCACACAGTAAACAAGTGTGTCCTTATACTCAGGTGGACCTTCTTGGGCATCAGTTTCTGCCTGTTGCTGCTTGTCCAATTGCTTGGCACCACCCAGAAGAGCCTGGCTCCATCTTCTTGATGCTCTTCCTTCAGATACTTATACACATTGATGAGGTCCCCTCTCAGTTATCTCTTCTTGAGGCTGAACAGGCCCAATTCTCTCAGCCTTTCCTCATTAGAGAGATTCTCCAGTCCCTTAATCATCTTCGTAGCTCTCTGCGGAACCTGCTTCAGGAACTCCTTGTCTCTTGTATCGAGGAGCCCAGAACTGGGCACAGCACTCCCAATGTGGCCTCACCAGGGCTGAGCAGAGGGGCAGGATCACCTCCCTTGACCTGCTGGCAATGGTCTTCCTAAGGACCTTCCGGGTTCTTGGCCACACAGGCACACTGCTGGCTCACAGACCGCTTGTTGTCTGCCAGGACCCCCAGGTCCTTCTCCACGGAGCTGCTTTCCAGCAGGTTGGCCCCCAGCCTGTACTGGTGCAGGGGGTTATTCCGTCCCAGGTGCAGGACCCTGCACTTCCCTCTGTTGAATTTCAGAAAGTTCTTCTCTGCCCATCTCCAACCTGTCAAAGTCCTTTTGAAGGGTTGCACAGAACTCTGGGGTGTTGGCCACTCTGCCTGGCTTTGTGTCATCAGCAAACTTGCTGCTGAAGAGGAATCTACCCCTTCATCCAAGTAATGGATATAGTTACATAGTAACTGAGCCCAGTATTGAACCTTGGGGGACACTACTATTGACAGGCCTCCAGCTAGACCCTGTGCCATCGATAACAACCCTCTGGGATCTGCCATTCAAATAGTTTTCAATCAGAGGCTCATACCCTTTCCTCTGGGATTTTCATTCACTTGAAACATGAGATACTGCAGGCATTGTTACTCATTTGTGTTGTCCATGAAGCAGGTTGGTTTTGTTGTTATTTAACAGCTGTATGTTGGCTGTTCCTTTTTATGTATGCTACTTCAAAGAAGATAACAGTACAATTTCATTCAGCCAGTAGTAATAATATAAAAGATCAAAGCCTTATTATTTTGGAAAAAAGAAATGCATGCAACAATTTCCAAAATAATGGAAAAGAATTTTCACATCTCCTTTTTTTTTTAAAGTGTTGGTCTGACTTGGCATTTGACTACAATAAAATAAAATTTTTCATGTGTTGTCTGTGTCAAAAGAGGCAAGAAGCCTGTTTTGTGAATGAAAAAAACCTCACAACTTTCTGCCCATTTTCAAAACTAAGGCGTTTCTTAGTTTCTTTTCTGAAAATAAAAGATTGTGAGAGGTTATAGTGAGTAAACTAACTACCTTATATTTTGGAATTTAGCAGTGTTCATGAGTTTTAAGTAGTCTCCCTCATACCTATTTCACTCTTCTTTTGAAGGAACTTCACATGAAGTTGCAAAAAAATGTAACTATGACCAGCTGTCATTCTGTAGATGGCCGTGGAAATCTGTGTTACATTAAAACTGTGATTTGTAGTTTTCAGAATTAAGATTGTTAAAGTTTGACTTCAGAAACAGTATAGGTGTACAGTCAAATTCTTACTCTCTTGATGGTCAATCAGCATTATTTCAATATTGACAAATACAACAGCTGCATTTGTTCTTTGATAGCTGAGTATGATATGAGAGGTGTCTTTCTAAAAGGAATTCTTGCACTGGAGGACAGAGAGGGAACAAACTTCTTTTTCCCCTTAAATACTGGCTATGTCAAATTACCTTTAAAACCTTTTTTCCAAATTATTAGACTGCTCTGATGCATAAACAGAATTCCTCCTCTTTCACTGGTTGTCATATATAACGCTTCTTAAAATGCAAAGAATTTAGTTTCATTTTGAATTTCATAAATGTGTTCTATTCATCAAGGGTGTCGAAACAGTAATTCATCATCCTCTTCAAACAATGCATACAATACAAACTCTTCTCAACCATTGGCATCATATAACCTGGGCTCATTATCTTCAGGATCCGGGGCCGGTGCAATTACCATGGCAGCAGCTCAAGCAGTGCAAGCCACGGCACAGGTAATGTCAAAATATTCTTGTCACTCTGCCACCCGCTGTTGATTAAGAAGAAAGGCTAGTGACTTCATTTTTTTTAAAATACGAATTTCCGTGATCACTTTCAGCTTTTGTTTATATGCCACAGTTTCATCCTATACAAATTGCCTAAAGGGACAGCTTGTTTTCTGGCTTTTCCTGGGGGATATTATTACACATTTTACTGCTTACTCTACATCACTTTGTTAACAAGGTAACTAACGAACCTGTGCAAATAATTAGCAGTTAGCAGTTGTCTTATGTCAGAGCTTTACTGTGTAATCTGATACAATATCAGTATTCCTTTTAGATGAAGGAGGGAAGACGAACATCCAGCCTAAAAGCCAGCTATGAAGCATTTAAAAACAATGATTTTCAGCTTGGAAGAGAATTTTCATTGTCCAGAGATTCAGCAGGATATTCGTCATCAGCTCTGGCATCTACGTTAACACAGACATTAAGTTCATCAACCACAGATTCACGAAGTGGCAGGAAAAGCAAGTAGGTTTTCTTACTTTTTGACTGCAATTATAGCTTTTAAGGCAGCTAAGCTTTCTCTTAAAGGTCACAGGCCATAACAGAAATATTTTGTATTTAATATCTGTGATGGAGGATCAGCAGAAGGCAGTTATTGCCTACTGGCCGTTTTTTTTTTCAGGGCTGTGTTCTTTAGTCCTCTCACTTCTTTTTATTTAAGCAAACATGCTCCAAGTGTGTAAATAAATGTCTTGATTTGCTTTTTCATCTATGATACAGTCAAAGTTCTTTCCTCATTATTCTCTGTTCTGTAGAGATTTGACCTAACAGCAAATATTGGGAATTATTAATGCAATGGTTTGTAGATGGTTTTGAAATAATCTGCAGATTTGCTTCATGCCATATCACAAATAAACACAACACTTTCTGATGGCTGATCATCTAGGACAGAAAATGGAATGAATTTTATTTCTGATTAAAATGAAGTTTTAAAACATTTTAACTAACAGTGTCACAATACATGGTGGCTGCAGTCACAACTTGTACTTGAAATAATTTGTCAAAAAATGCCCATCCTTTTAAACTGAAATGAGTTTTTTTCTTCATAGAAATTTATGTGTGTTCCCAGCTCAGTTAATACTGTTAATACTGTTTTAGAAGGATTTTTCATCTATGGATAGATTTAGTGTCAGATCTCATCTATAAGCAAAAGCATAAAATTTTTATTCTGGCACCATTCCTATGGAGTGATTGGTGATGCTTGAGTGGAGGTTAACAGAGAATCAGTCATCTTCAAAACAGTTACCTGCTGTACATGACATATGACATTATTTATATGTAAATTCCTGTTTCATTTGTAATATAATTTTTATGGGGACTTGACACCAAGGCTGTTAATGGAAAATTTTGTGAAGAAAAGCATTCATTAAAGCCATTTGACAGTTTAGAGGAGTTAAATTCTATTGATTAGAACAGCATATTTTGCACTTGTAAGCGGGTATGACTTGTTTGCTTTTCCAAAGAGCATTCAGTAGGTCCATTCCAATGCTTGCAGTAGTTAAATGAAATCTGTTAGCAAATGATGCTTTGGGATTTACATAATACAGTATTTCAGAGTTAACAAAATACTTGTGTAGTGAATCTTTCACTTGGCAGGAAATTAATTTAAATAATGTATGCTATTTTTTCCTTTTTTTTTATTCCTTTCCTCAGAAACAACAACAAATCCTCAAGTCAGCAGTCCTCGTCATCATCTTCTTCTTCCTCTCTATCATCATGTTCTTCTTCATCTGCACTAGCACAAGAACTCTCTCAGCAAACAGCAGTAATACCAGAGTCTGATTCTAATAGCCAGGTTGACTGGACCTATGATCCCAATGAGCCACGTTACTGCATTTGTAATCAGGTAAGGATAGCCTCCAGCCTGAAATACAACTAGAACTGCTAGTTTGACGTAATTGAACTTCCTTCTCTGGTTGCTAATTTTAAAACATTGTGTTTTTACCCTTGAAATTCTGACTGTTTTTCTTTACTTACTGGTACTACGAATATTATCAATTCAAGCTAAAAGTGGTCAGTTTTCTAGTGATGTGACGTACCTGGAGTGTTAGTGGAGACTTTGGGAATAATTAAATTAAAAATGGAAAGGGCTCACAGTGAATTTAATTAAAATGTTTGGTTAGTAAGGAATTTGTGTTCTCCTACTTCCCCACAGAAAGCAAAAACCACCAAACAAACGAACCAAAAAAACCCCCACCAAAACCCCAAATATCCCATAAACTTAAAAAAGCCCAAACAACCAAACAAAAACCTAATTTTAGATAAGCTATCCAGAGAATGAATGACAACATGAGAAACTTACTTAAAATGCCTGTTCTTATTTCAAACACTTTTAAGAGAGTTGACTTTTAAATATTTGATTGTTTCAAATAAAGTGCTTGAAATTGTCATGTATGCAAGGGAAATAGCAGACATCAGTATAATCTTGAAAACTAGGCTGATAGCATACTGAGCACTGTTGTTTTCATCAAAATGTACTTCATTCAGGTTTTGAGTGCTGACCTTTTTTATCCTACCTGAAATATGCAGATGCATCTTCTTTTGCACAAAGATTTTTGAAAATCAGTTCACTATGAACAAGATGGTGTTTGGGTTGTGTAACAAAAGCCCCCGCACAGGCCATTTGCTTAAGAGTGAAGAGGATCCTTAAGAGAGATGATTCTTGTGGTCCCTTCCAATATCCTTCCACAATATTTTGTGATATCTGTGATACCTGTGAAAAGGAAAATCAAAATGTTGTTGCTGCTGTTAATGGAAAGACTCCTTAAAGGAAAAAACTTGAATGTTAGCCCTTTGAAAATGTTGATTGCTTTTAATTAATAATACAATTATTAAGAATGGAATCTTTTTTTTCTTACTAGGTGTCCTATGGTGAAATGGTAGGCTGTGATAACCAAGATGTAAGTAACAAAGTTCAAAGGGTTCATGAGAGGCTTGTGCATGTAACTGTTGTTTGCAAAAGTTACTTTTCTTTTAAAGTTGGTTTTTGAGTAGATTTTTTAAGAGTAATGTGCATATGTTTTGAACCACCCTTCAGGAAACTTCTCATTTCTCCCCACAGTTCAGGTTCTTTTAGAAACCTTCAGCCTTTACCGGGTTCAAAAATACCTTACTTCAAAATTCCTTTTATTTCTCTGGATGTTTTATATTAGATATTATTATTAAATATTTTTTTATTATTACATTTATTATTACATATTAGCTATGTTTAGCTAGTAACAGTTGTCCTTTTCAAATAAAAAAGGTTTAAAAGAGCAGTTGAATGTAATCATGTATTTACTGAGACACTACATTTAAACAGAAATGAGTGATAAGATTACTTTTGTGTCACTTAGTATTGTCAAACTAAGTCTTTCAAAGCAAAACATAGTTATTTTTCTCTGTTATGTGAGTCCATGTATGACTCCTAACAATTTTTATCACTCTCCTTAGTTTATAGAGTGTATGATAGAGACTGAGATCTTCATCTCTTGTCATTTTGTCCTGTGATTTGTATGAAAAGCAGAATCTATGCTTTTTACTTGTTGTTCATTTTCATAGAATTGTATTTGTGATAGGGATTGTGGGAAAAAAAAAAAACCAAACCCAAACAAATCCCAAACCATCTAAATCTCTTTTATAGTGTCCTATTGAGTGGTTCCACTATGGATGTGTTGGACTGACAGAAGCACCGAAAGGGAAATGGTACTGTCCACAGTGCACAGCTGCAATGAAGAGAAGAGGCAGTAGACATAAATAAGTTTCTTCATCTGGAAAACAGATTGTGTACTAAAGGTTTTATAGAGGACTTCGGAGGGGAGGGGGAACTCTCACAACATCTCCTTGCAACCACTGAAGAGTTAACATAGCAGTCATAGAATGGTGGGGCTTAATGGAAAGGATCTTAAAGATCATCTGGTTCCAACCCCCAGTCGTAAGATCATGAGCTATTGGTTTTGCTAGTCGTGTTTTAACATTCTGAGTAAATTATTCATGCACCTTGATGTGCTACAGATACTATTCCAGTGAGCCTTGGATTATTCCAAGTGGCGAACATATGCAGACATTTGTACTATCAAACCATTTTCTCTAAGCACTGGGCATTCTACAATTATTTAATCTTCAAAGAATTCCGATAAGTCAAGGTTTTAAATGTATGTTTTATATACAAGAGATATATTCTGCTGCATGTACTGTACTCAAGAGCTGTTACGTAACACTATGTATATAAATGGTGCAAAAAAGTCAGTGCTTCTGAAAAGAAAAAAGAGACAATGTTTTTAAAATGCCTTTATAGCTTTGGTTCTTTATGAAACTTAATTCAGCAGGCTGAAGAAAATGGTTCTTGTATACAGCGGGCTGTTGTCCTTTAGGGTACTTGAGTATGTAAAAACAAAAAAAATGCTGTAGAATAAAACAAACTTGTGCCATTAGTCTTTATATGTTTCTGCTCCAGAGAAGGTGGGGGCCATAAGAGGAAAACAAAGGTGTTAAAGTGACAATAAATTTTTATACCAAATGTGTTTATTTTTTTGTGCAAGTAATCCTTTAAATTTGAATTGTATTAGGTGTAAAATAAAACAACCTCAACTCTTCAAATTAATGTTTTCTGTACATTTGTCAGAAAAAAAGTCTGTCCCTGAAATGGTTTCACTAACAAATTTCCTTTTATTGTGTTTCTGTTGCTCTTTCATGAAGCAGCACTGAACAGAAACAAGGTCTTTACTCCTCTTTTCTAATTCTTCCTTCTTTCCTCTATTAAAAAAAATACACTTTCCCTTTGGATTAAAGATTTTACTTTAGGCTGGAGGAGTGTGGCCTTCATGTGGTAGCTTTCCAGACCTGTGAAGAGGAGAAGAGAGGGAGAGAAGCAATGTTCCCTTGCATGACCATGCAAATACTGTCAAGGGAATAAAAACAGACAGGCCCATTAGTAATAGGAGTACGTGCAAAGAATGAAACCAGGATTCTGTCACAGCATTTTTTTTTAAATGAAAGAAGTAGGCATTTAAAGTCCATGAACTGGTGAAAAGTAGGTGTGTAAGAAGGGAAACACAATTATGGATGATAAATAGACTTTGGTAAAAGAATAGAGTAGAGGTTGGGGAAAATAAACAACAAGGAGCAGTTTAACTAAGGTTCCATTAAAACTGGGAACTGAACCCACTGTATGTATTTCTTTGGAAATCTCAGTCTAAAAAAAAAACACTTGAGGACTAGAATATCTGGTTTTAAGTGAGGCTGTTGAGACGATGGAGATAACGAATTGTTTGTTCTGTGGGAAACTGGTGCCGTGCTATGATTTGAAATTAAATAAGCAACCAGTAATCCAGGCTCCCCAAGACTGAATCTCTTTATGGCTATGAAGTTAGTCCATTGAGAATTAAGACCACGTATAGCAAAATCTCTCACTCTGGTGGTAACCACACCTAACAGAAAACAAATCCAAATAAAAGTTTTGAGTGTGAGCATTGGATCACTGTTTCATTAGAGAATATAAATTATTTTTTTCATTGGGAAATGAGAGAAATCACAAGAGGAAAAACCTTAGTATTTTGTGTCAAAGTTAAAATAGAAATGGACAAATATGAAAACTGGAAAAATTTACAATACCTAAGTCAAAGATATAGAACAATAAAACCTGTACATGCTTACATTTTTTTCTACACAAGAGAAGCTTACAGGCCAGCAGGTGATTAAAGTGTAAAAGCACTCAGTAGTATGAATATATACATATTAAGAGAGTTCATGCCTCATGGTCATAGTTGCTGGACAATTCCATGAGTAGATGAGTGTGGGTGTTCAGGCAAGATGTCTCATTAAAGCTTCTTTGAAAAAAAAGTGATGCACTGGTTGAAGAGTAGTCCCTTAATTGAGACACTGGGCCATCCACATGGCTATTTGCAAAATAGAATAATAAAGAGTAAAGGAGAAAAATCAGTAACACTCCCAACATGCTGCTAAAGGAGAACAGGACTGCTGCTCAACAGATACAGGACAGATCAGTTGAAGAAGTCTTAACAGTAACAGAATGTTTGCAATTAGGTTGTATTCTCGCAAATAATAAAAATGAAAAATGCTAAAAGCAGCAGACCAATCTCATGATACTGAGAGTCTGACAAAGTAGATGTATTTCAACATTTTACTAAAATAACATAAATATAAAACAATATATAAAATAATACTGAGTTCTCACTTTACCTGCAACTTGGTCCTCTGAAGTAGTTATTGCTGTGTAGCAAAGTGATTTTGGAGTTACCCAGGTAATTTTACAGAAACCTCAGCTCACTGCTCAGCAGCAGGTCAGACAAGTGCTGAGTGACTCAGTAGGAGATAAAGAATAAAGCAGAAAACAGTTTTATGCTGTGTAAATTGATGGTGTAGTTAGGTCTTAATGTAGTGCAAAATTCTGGTCTGCTCCATTACAAAAAGGCAGCAGAGCTAGGAAAAGGCTCAAATAGGAGGATCAAAACAGCCAAAGCTGTGTAATGACAACACAGCTGAGAAGCAGATGAATTGTCTGGAACTCTCGTGGATAAGGAAGAGGCAGCTCAGTGAGGATGTAACAGCGATCTGTAAATTCAGAAGTGATGTGGAAAAGGTGTGCCTTTTGATAGAATAAGTAATCTGGAGGTAGCCAGTCCAAAATAAAAAAAATGAGCAGCATTTTTTCACACGCAGCATGCTTACATTACAAACAGGACATACAGCAAAGACATCTGTATCAGAAACTCACTGAAGACTTGTCACTGGAAGTCAAGAGAGTTTGTAACCAGGGACGTGTTCCAGGGTGACTGGCAGTCCTGCAATCCTCATAGCCTCATGGCATAGACCACTGAACGCTCTTTGATACCAGACACTAGGTTAGGCGACCCTCCAGCATTATGTAGTGCAGCTGCTTTCAGTTTCATCTCAGTGCTCCAGCATTTGGGTGAACTTTTAGATGAGGAGCTATTTGTAGTATCACAAACTGAGAGCCAATGTGCTAAGTGCTGTAATGGAACAAAACATGGTCTATGCCTTGTGAACAGTATTGTGTGTTTGCACTGGGGAGCTGTAGGTTTTATTTATTCTAGATCTGAAATGAAAAAGGAAGAAGAAATATGTATATGCATCCTGATCTGAAAATCCCACTGCCTTGTCCCTCTGAATAGCACAGGATAATTTGCATTCTTGTCTTCTTTAATGATTTTTGAAAAATGTTGTTTAACTGTATACAGTGAAGATCAAAAATTCTGAGGTTTGTTCCCCTTTTCTGTTCCCCCTCACCAGGGAGGTACTTTCCACTGCAAGCTGGCTTTTCTTGGCAAGTTTTTTCATCTCCCTTCTCATCCTGCTGGAATGTCTGGACCAAACACTTTTTTTTTTGTTCAACAGAGGTGACCTTTGGGTTGACAACAGAGAGTTTAGTATTGCACTTAGACTAAAAATCTCTGAGAAGCAGAACTGCAAGAGGAATAAGGGTCTGAGTTTTTACACTCTCCTCAGGGTACACATGAATGAAGTTAGGCCCCACTGTACGAACACAGTCTCTGAAGTTTTATTACTCCTCCCAGGATTGACTAAAAAGCTCTGAGAATAATGTAACTAAAACAAGAAAAATGCCACACTTCAGTGTATCTACGCCAATTTGCAGTAAAATTTCTCTTAGCACTTTCAAATCCATATCTTGCTTTTATACTCATAATATTCTATAAAGATGAAAAGCAACTGTTTCCTTGTATTTTATAGCTATTTGAGCATACAAAAGTTGTCAGCAAGTTGTGTGATTACTTACAGGCTTGTGCTTTCATACATCTTATATTTTAGAAAAACCTACATTAGTTCATAATAGATTTAAAGTCTTTGTTATAGAATCATAGGCTGTAAAGGGGTTGAAAGGGACTTCAAAGATGATTTAATGCCAACTCCCCTGCCATGGGCAGGGACACCTCCCTGCAACTTCCCAGGTTGCTAAAAGGCCTTGTCCAGCCTGGTCTTGAACACTTTCAGGATTGGGACATCCACAACATCCCTGGGTAACTTGTTCCAGTGCCCCACCACCCTCACAATAAAGAGTTTCTTCCTAATCTAAATTTCCCCTCTTTCAGTTTGTACCCATAACTCCTGTCATTACAGTTCCTGATGAAGAGTCCCTCTCTGGCTTCCCTGTAGGGACCCTTCAGATACTGGAAGGTCACTATGAGGTCTCCACACAACCTTCTCTCCAGGCTGAACAGTCCCAACTTTCTCAGCCTGTATTCATAGGGAGGTGCTCCAGTCCTCTTAGCAACTCTGTGGCCCTCTGGCTTTGCTCCAACAGTTCCATGTCCTCATGCTGGGGACACCAGAACTGTACGCAGTACTCCAGGTGGGGTCTCAACAGCAGAGTAAAGGGGAAGATGCACTGACACACTGAGTAAATGGCTTTAACTGTTTGATAACTGCATTCCCTTTTTTTTATAGGAATAGGAATAATTCCCTTATTCCTAGCTACTACTCTACAGCTAGAGTGGAGAAATACTTGCCTCATGACTGTACAAGAAAATGATAAACAATGTTAGGATCCACAAGCCCTAATACCTATTTGTACCTTATATTATGAAAATTTCTTAGTATTATGACAGATCTATTCCTTTCTAACTATTTATTCAGCAATTCTATATACATTGAATCAAATGTGTATGCCCACATTTATGAAACTGGCTACTGACAATTAAGAAAATGTTTTTGAAGTCATAGAGTAGTACAAAGACAGGATTCTTTAAATAAATTAGATGCAGTTGTTCAGCTACAATTTATATATTTTGCTTAAGAATATCTAAATTTTGAGGAATCTTAAGTATACTTCTGAAGCTGAGCACAGATTTATTTATTAGGTTGACAGCTAACTTTGTTTTCCAAGTTAAGGTTGTATTAAGCCTTTCTGTCTAGAAGAATAAACAATAGTTATAATGTATTTGCACACATGAGGATTAGTGGAACAGAAATACGGGACTAATGTGAAGATAATTTTATATTGCTTCTGCCTGCAAAGTTGTGGCCTTACAATTTTAAAGCAAGCGCTATGATTTATTCTCAGAAACAGACATGTGGGATATATGTTTAGATAAACTTTTCAAGTGTGAGTGTAGTTAAGCACTGGAAGGGGTCAGTCAGGGAAGTATTATGGAATTAGGGAATCCTTTTTGTCAGATATGCAGGAATATTTTTCCCCTGTGTTGACAAAGGAAATTTTGTTTACAGCTCAATTTTGGTGAGATTAAAAGTACATTTTAACAGGGGGATTGTGGTGATGCAAAAATAAGTGCTTATCATATTTAAAAATTGTTTTAATAAATGTTCAGTTATGTAGCTTGCCTGTAAAGATGACAAGCTGAAGTGTTTTTTCTGTGGCAAATTCATTTGGATATGGTATTCGTGACTTAAATTATTTTAAAAAGTGTTTAATCTCTCTGTCATGTTATTTGGGGCTAAATTAATCTCAGGCTTTTAAAGGAAGCACATTCTATAGATGGATGGATCAGTCAATAGTTGAATGAACTGACAATAAAAACGTGTTCCTTAGTCAGGTCTGGAAAATTAAACAGTTCTACAGTCATTAGTATTGAGCAGCCCCTTATTTTCATTTAGGAAGGTATCCCATACATTTTAAAATTAGCCTAAAAAAATAAAATTATGTGCTAATCACTTTAATCCAGAGCAAAAATTTTCTTAGACACTGAATTTAAACATGCTTTTGCAGAGAGAAGTGCTGATTTCAGAAGTGCTGATTACCTTTGAGAGCTTCACTTACATCAGAACTGTTTTGCCTGTCTCTTATGTAACATTGTTTGTTGCTTTGTAAGACATAAACACAATCTAAAATACAGACTAGGCAAACATCTCAGTGAGGTTTTAGCCCAGGACAGGAAAACTGAAGATGATTCTCAAAAACAGAAAAGAGAAGAAAATCCAATTTAAGGTGTTTTGGTTAGAATCTGAATTAATGTTCAAGATTTACCAATGCTGAAGTACTTTCCACTTTGAAAATGCTTTCCAAACACTCACAGACAACTATTTACTTAAAGACTTCTGTTAAGAGGGTGAAAGGAATGTACTGGGAATGTCTTTCTCTGGAGGCTGACAAGCCTTATAATGGAAAAGGTTCTAAGTTTTCCTCTTCCCTATTGTTTGTTTCTTAAGCAGTCATATTTAAACTCACGAGGAAAGAATTTATCTAAACATATTGTTCATAATTACATCAGCACATTATAAAACTGTAACATGATTTTGTATTTGGCTAATGAAAGTATGATTTCAAATCAATCCCACTAACTCTCTGTAATTCTCTTTCTAAAGACTGTTTTAACCAGCCTTATATACATGTTATTAATTTTCTGTGTTGGCACTATCTGGTTTTACAGGATTTTCCAAAGCAAAGAGTTTCTTTTATGCACTTTAATTTTAAAAAGTGCATCAAAATGCAGTTTACAAAAATAGTGATTGATTAAAAAAAAAAAAATAGGAGCTTATTCAACTACTCAATAATGTATTTCAGAGCTGGTCATATTTCAGTTATATTTTAATTTTTTCAAGATCAAATCCTAAGTACATCTACGTCTGCCCCAGTCATAGAACACACATCCATAATAAAAAAATATACAAAAAAAACCCACAAAAAACCCCAGAATTCAACAACCTAGTGATCGGTCATTGAACAAAAATGCTTCGATTTACTTTTCAGCCCCTCTGGACAATTCAAATGTATGTATAAAGTATAGAAAAATCACAGCAAAACCTTTTAGATCTCTCAGACCTGAAAAATATGTTCTTTAATCCTTGCATTGTCAACAGACCTTTGCCTCAAATGCTAGTTTTACATGATCTGTTTAATCAGCGTGGTCAAGATCATCAACTGTGTGATGTTCAGCTTCCTGCCAGCGGTATCACAGTGTATCAGCATGTCATCCCTCCCCAGTTTCAGCTTTCCAGCCCGGTGCAATAGCCACCAGGTGTGTTTTGAGCAAGCTGTGCAGCCCAGCAGGCCAGAGCTAAGAGGCAGTGTAGTGACTCTGCATGGGGCAGGACATAAAGAACTCATCAGACCTCATGCCAGCTGTGAAGATGTTCTGTGAGGCCTCCTTCACTCTATTTATTCCAACCACGTTGCTTTTGTAAGATATAAAACTGGTTAGATCTAATTTTCAGCTTTACTTGTAGAAATATCATGTGGAGTAGTTTGTCAAAATTCCATGCTTAAAAGATGTAACGTATTTAGAGGTCTTTCTAAAGTAACTTCTGTGCCACAGTGGTTGCTCCTATCTTGCTCTGCAGCAATCATGGTGTGGCAGCTGGGCTTGTGAGAGAAGCTGTACAGTTACAATCAGATCGATAAGTTCAGAAGTATACTGTTATCTTTTTCTGCCTATCCATAAGAACAACAAAATAGCATGTCTTGCATCCTCACATGTTCTTTTCACTTGTAGAGTAATTTCTCATATACGCGCACAGTATGTGAAGCACCCCAAGTGACACATTTCTGTACTGGCTTATTGTATATTCTGGCAGTACCATGAGAATGCAACAAACTGGAATAAACTGTTATATACTCTAATATATATAATGTCTCATCCTGATGGGGCTGGTTAAACCTCTGGGTGCCTTGAGAGGCACAGGTGAGCATTTAGTCAACATTTCCATGTGATGTAGCTGTCTTAAAACTCTCCCTGCTAATAGAAGAGCTCTATTAAACAAATGACCATCAGTACAAAGCCTTTCAATAGGAAGAAATCAAGTTCTTATTCCCTTGTGCCTAAAACATCCACAGGTATGAACTCCTCTTCTGAAGTCAGTGGAAGCTATAATGAGGTTTGTTTATGTTTACATGGATATTTACTATAACAGGGCTAACAAAAATGTAATGACCAAAATGTCTGAAATGACTGGCATGTGGAAAACTTGGTCCAAAACTACAGAGCTTGTTTGCCAAGCCTATTGGTAGGCAGGCAACATCTGCACCAGCACAGACTAAACGATCTAGAGAACAGCACAGACAGCTGTAGGTACCTGAAAGCATTATACCCTTATTTTACATGCACACAATAGAGGTGACAATATTTGCATGCTTGTAGGAGACTCTCATTTGTTTCCTTGCTGCCAAGGAGAATTAGAGGACCACTGAACCTAGAATACTTTGGGATAGTCATTAAAAAGTCTGAGAGTGCTCTCAACAAAGCAACCACTTTATTAAAGAAAGAGAGGATGTTCCTGATCATATAAGTAGTGAAGAGGAAGAAAGGCAGTCAAAGGTAAGGGGATGGAATAAAATACAGTTTAAGGAATTCATGGGGTTGAATTGGAAGATGAATGTTTATGGAATGAGGAGTCTAATTGTATTTTTCTATTGCAGCTTCTGGAACTTGGTTTGTTTGAAACAGATACTGCTTCTGAACTTGATGACAACTGGTGCTTGGGGATGACTGACATGAATTTTCTGGTGACTTTGCTTTTCTTGTTTTTTGGACTGTTTTGGGACTACTTACAGTGTAGAACAGGAGAAATAATAAACACACCACTAGTTTCGACTACCTATATAATTAGGTCAGGCTAGAGGGAACAGAACATGGCAATGAAATAATTTAGTTTACACAGATGAGGAAAGACCTTGTGACAGGACCTAGAGGACTACAACATTTCAACTCTATATTTGGAGTTTATTGGAATAGAAACTAGAACAATTAACTTCAAAACCAACCAATCAAAACGCATTACTTTAAAAACAAACAAACATTAGAATTAAATAGGTTTTTAAATGCTTCTCTTCCCCATGCAAAATGCCCTTACAGACTGATCCTGTCCTTCATATTTGTTGCTCTCGTTCAAACAACTCCATGGCCAGCTTGCAAGCATCAGACATTCCCACTGCCAAGGCAGCTGTTTAGGATACATCCCACTTTCACTCTGGAGACCTGGCTGAGGGATTGATCCTTCTCTTTGCAGTAGCCTCCAAACTGATATGCCTACCACTTGCTGCCCCTTTCCCCCCATCTCCTTCTCATGGGAGCTTTTCTGACCTGTTGCTGAGGGTGGAGGGGGCAGGCCTGGTGTGGGGAGGGTGTCCCAGTACATGGAATAGTTAGTGAGGAATGCAGATACCCTCATTGCAGACATCATTTAAGCAGGCATGGAGTCAGTGACACTGGTATTCTCGATTTCTTCCCACTCCCATTGGTCATTTTGATACACTTTCATCTGAATATATGCAGCTAGGAAGAACTGCAGGGAAAATACTACCATGCAGCACATCAAGTGCATTCAGAGCCCTTCTGCAGGTACAGGGCAGTGAAGAGCTCTGCTTGCAAGAGAAGTGCATGATAAAGTAGAAAAGTATCTGTGCGAATTCTTTTCATATAGTAAACCCAGAAAATAATAACTGAAAGACAATAAGAAGGTTCTAGATCACCTAAACCCAGAGATTATTCACTATAAAAAAAGAAGAGAATGATTTTGAGAGGAGACAGAGATATCATTAGAAAACGTTTGTAGGAAGAGGAAGACCTGAGAGTGGAAGTTCAAAGCTCTCACCTGAGATATGAAGAAGAGGAGAATCAGCAAGATGCCAGAGAAAAGATGTGGAGCATCACAAAATAAAGTAAGTACTTAAAGTAAAAAGGAACACAGCGTCAAGAGATTTTCACTTTGTTCCTGTTCTGCACACCTGAAGACAAATATCCACATTCTTAGAGCCTATCTGGGCATTTCTTGATTGTTGCTGATTCTTATCCATCTCTCAGAAGTAAGCAATGAGTCTGAGCAATCAAACTGGCTACAAAATCCATAAATCTATGTTATCTCTGAATAACTTCTGCAAGGGGATTATGTCAAGAGTCAGCAAATAACTCTAGGCAGGAAGAAGCAGAGAATTTGCTAATCTATTTCTTTCTCATGACATTCAGAGTTGCCTTTTAAGCAGGAACCAGTATATTCATAACACTTATGAACAGTATATTCATAACTGCTTTCCTATGCCTTCCTGTCAAGCAACTTGCCATATTATCAACATACATAAATAAATATACTTCTGTTTCATTGTCACTCTTCTGCCAAAATAAAATAGTGATGATCATGGCTGAGTTTCAAAGAGATATCTCTGGACAAATAACTCAGTTTGCCCAGATTCTGCCTAAAACTTTAGGGAAGCTGGTAGGTTTGCTAGTCTGGTAAGCTGAGTATTGAGCTTTGCCTCTGCCTAAAAGGTCCTGTTCCCTTCTTCTGTTTACATCCTCTCTCACTTGTGTTCTCCTGCTGCTTAACCTGTACCAGTACTAGGGCCCACTGGATCTCTCCAAGAGTCAATTCAACTACCTCACTTGGTAGAAAACAGTCCAGCTGAGCAATTCCTTGTGAAAGGATCTAATGAGCACCACCACAAAGTAGGAACAGAGAAAGGGAAAGAGCAGGAGCAGAGGTAAGGAGGAGGTGCTAAAGGCAGAGGAAAAGGGAGCAATCAAGATCTTTCCTTTTCCGTGGCAAGGCATTACTAGATTGGCTGATCTCGTCATAGAATTCAAGCCTAACAATATCTTTCCTGGGGCAAAATATCCAGCTATCACAGATCTTAAAACACTGATAAAATGTAGAGACTTAAATTGGGACTATTTAAGGACTTAAAAGGGACTATATATTGACTATACATATATGTGGACTGTATATTCTATGATACGAGAAGTAAACATACTGCTTGTTGGCCCAGATCATTTATTGCCACTCACATAAAGAAAAAAAATTAAATAATCTGAAGAATAATGAGGAGCAAAACCTAAGGGGAGTCTCCCCTAAAACTCTTCTCCCATTAACATGAACTGTTTTGCTTTCCAAGGATTTGCAGTACTTTCAGAGAAACTGCAGTAAATTGGAGGACTGGGCAATCACCAACCACATGAAGTTCAACAAGGGGAAGTGCCGGACTCTGCACCTGGGATGGAATAACCCTGGATGTCTGTACAGACTGGGGAATGAGATGCTGGAAAACAGTGCCCTGGAAAGGGAGCTGGGGGTCCTGGTCAATGGCAAGTTGAATATGAGTCAGCAGTGCCCTGACAGCCAGGAGAGCCAACCATGTCCTGGGGGGCATCAGGCAAAGCATTGCCAGGTGGTCAAGGGAGGGGATTGTCCCGCTTTGCTCTGCACTGGTGTGGCCTCACCTTGCATATTGTGTGCAGTTTTGGGCATCACAATGTAAGAAAGACATTAAGCTATTGGAGAGTGTCCAAAGGAGGGCAATGAAGATGGTGAAGGGCCTTGAGTGGAAGCCGTATGAGAAGCAGCTGAGGTAGTTTGATCTGTTCATCCTGGAGAAGAGGAGACTGAGGGGACTCATTGCAGTTACAACTTCCTTGTGAGGGGAGAAGAAGGGACAGGCACTGATCTCTTCTCTGTGGTGACCAGTGACAGGACCCGAGGGAATGTCCTGAAGTTGTGTCAGGGGAGGCTTAGGTTGGATATCAGAAAAAGGTTTTTCCCCCAGAGAGTGGTTGGGCACTGGAACAGGCTCCCCAGGGAAGTGGTCACAGCACCAAGCCTGACAGAGTTCAAGAAGCACTTGGATAATGCTCTCAGACACATGGTGTGACTCTTGGGGATGTTCTTGTGCAGGGCCAGGAATTGGACTCAGTAATCCTTGTGGGTCCCTTCCAACTCAGAATATTCTGTGATTCTGTGCTTCTCTGCTTGCCTGCCTTCACTGTGAGCCAAAATCAGAGAGCTGAGCCAAAGTGGTATTAAGACATGAATCTTTGTTCTCTAGACTGGAGCAAAATCACAATATCACTAAGGTTTACAGGGTTCTATGAATTGGACAAGGAGAAAGAGGATGGGGTTTACTATGCTGGGATTGATTTTAACTTCAGCAATATCAAATCTTCCAATGTGCAGAAAAGTAATGTATTTTTCCTATTTTCTTCACTTTGTGCCAGTCTTTCCCATTCACTGCTTATAATAGGACCACACACAGGATTGAAGACACTGCAAATCTAATTGCAATCTGGATTTAATTTAGGGTGAAGTAAAAAATCATGGAGGGTGCAGCTGAACAAGCTTTTTCCAGCACAGCTTAACAAGTTGCTTTGCTTGAATATTGATGTGCTATTGATGCCTATTCTTCCTGAAACTTTTAAGTAATTTTTAAAGTTAGTGATAATTAATGGCCCTTGGCAAAATTTTTAGTGTGATAGAAAATAAAAAAAAAGAAATAAAAAAGTTGACCATAAACAATGAAAATTGCATATAGGTTTGCACTGTGAAGATGACAGACATGATTACAAGCACTTGACTATCAGTTTACTTAGAAATTATCATTTTGAATTTATTTTTCCTGGGATCTCATCCGTCACTGAAATGGTTGTTATAATGCTATGCTTTGAAATTTGAAACTTTCTCCAGAAAAAGAGCAATTGCAAAGAGGTTTTCTAAACCTATTTTCTTTTTGGCAGCCCCTCCATAGTGAAGTTATTGATGCTAAATGGTTTTCTTACACCAAGACTTGATCTTACAAGCAGCTATACCTAGACTTAGTTTTATTTAGAATTGTGGAATGATTTATGTTAGATCTCTGAGTGAAGTTAAGATGCATAAACTGGACCTATTCAGCTGGCCTTAAATTCCTGTTAACTTTCTGTGCCTAGTATTTTCTCCTTGCTCCTGGCAATTATATGTGCAGGTCACTACTTAGACTATGGAAATAATTTTTCAGTGGTCACTAGCTTTCACTACTGAGCAAACATGGAGACTCATGTAAAATGGAAGCTCTGTGTGTATGAGCCAGGTTGCTTAAAACCCCAGTGAGATGATGAATGATGAGCATTACATGCCTGCATGGCACCTTGGCTAAGTCCTTTCAAATCCCAGCCTCTGGCAATTTTTAGCAAGTCTTGTGACTTTCCTCTCATCTTTTTTGTGTCAGGGTAGCTTTAAACACTTACAGTCAATTCCACATGATGCAGATGGAACTGGGATTCTGGCTGCAAGCACTGGAGATCACTCTTGACAGTCATGGCTTGCTGGTTTTGGCAGAAGCGATCCCTGCACGACCTTGCCTCATGCTAGGCAGGACAGCAGCTGCCTGCTATATGGAGCAGCCAGGCAAGCAGTCCTGAGTGAGTGGGAGGAGTAGGAAGAGGTAAACAGGCTAGAGAGCTCCATGCAATGTGAGCAGCCACCGTAAGGAAAAGGTATGGGAATCCCAAATAGGAAATCAATATAAATTTGTTTTCTATGTCAGAAGGAAGAGATTTATACTTTTCTGCTAAGAATTCTGAAATATGCACATATACCTGTGAGTATAAATACTTAGCTGGATATTTCTGATCTTACCCATAATTATTTGAATATTATGCGCTGAAGAATCTGTATTATGAATTTGAGTCAGAGGACGCCTGTCCCTTTATCCACTTATCTTCTGTACCTAAATGACTAGTCAATGCCAGGGGAATCAGTCCCCATATTATTAATTTCGTGAAGTGTCAAAATGGGACCAGATGACAGTAGACATGTAAGCCCAGAGATGTAGTGGAATCCTGATTCAAAAGATAACAGGAATCAAATTCATTGCACTCTAGCTGTGATTGAGAAAAGTATTTACAGCTTAAGAAATGTGCATTACATGCTGTTGTCATGAAAAGAAACCACAAAACATAGAGAAAAATCCAGCTCATTCCTTGGAACATCTGGGAAAAGCAGATGGACAGAAGGCTGATTCCCAGGAGTATACAGGAGTCAGAGTAATCCACCTACCCTCTGCTGATATCCCTGCTCTCTGCTGATATTCCTTCATCTACTGATCACTTGTCCTGTAGACTTGGGACCCATGAGTGATTTTGGGGTTGCAGGAAGGATGAATTGACTCTCAGACACTGAGGAAAATGTGAGGATAAAGACCCTACCTAAGCACTTGAAAGGGGAAAATTATGTTGGGCTGGAGGAAGAGCAGGATTACTTGCAGAAGCTGAGGACAGAGAGGATTACGTTGTTCTCGTGTAGGATTCTCAAAGGGGGTATGATCTTCACATCATGAAGCAACCATTAATCCAAATCTTTATAAACTGGTTTTAATCAAGTCTTCTAGCAGTAGCACATAAAATGCCCTCACTAAGAATTTGGGAAAAGTTGACAACCATGGAAATGCCACCCACACAGCTGGTGGTTGTGGGCCCAGAAATCAGGGCATGTCAAAAACCACATCTTACAACAATAAAGCAACTCGCTATTCTCCCCTCTTGTGCTGATGGCGTTACAGTGGCTCCCAGGCTGGCTGGCAGTAGTGTCTCTGCTATCCTCCTTTGAGTGTACCAGCTCCCTGAGTACCCCTCTCCACTGGATGGCAGAGAACTCCCCCTCAGAATAGCTGCAGGGAGTACTCATGATTTTCCGATGCCTGCTAGACAGTTCTTTTGGCTTGCTAGAGGCTTTGCAGCACAGTCTGGCTGGAGCAGGGCCTGAGGATGTGAACTGCTGTGCTGGGAAGGATGAAGCATAAGCAGCTTGTCTTCAGAGAGCAGAGATGGGAGTTCCTCTGTGGCTGGCAACCATCTATCATGGGAGGGTACAGGCAACTGGAGTACTCTTTTCCTGCTCAGAATAACCCAGGAGTCTCATTTAGACAACTACAGCCCCAGAAACAAATTGGAGGACTGGGCAATCACCAACCACATGAAGTTCAACAAGGGGAAGTGCCGGACTCTGCACCTGGGGTGGAATAACCCTGGATGTCTGTACAGACTGGGGAATGAGATGCTGGAAAACAGTGCCCTGGAAGGGAGCTGGGGGTCCTGGTCAGTGGCAAGTTGAATATGAGTCAGCAGTGCCCTGACAGCCAGGAGAGCCAACCCTGTCCTGGGGGACATCGGGCAAAGCATCACCAGCTGGTCGAGGGAGGGGATTGTCCCACTTTGCTCTGCACTGGTGTGGCCTCACCTTGCATATTGTGTGCAGTTTTGGGCATCACAATGTAAGAAAGACATTAAGCTATTAGAGGGTGTCCAAAGGAAGGCATGGAAGATGCAGGGCCTTGAGTGGAAGCCGTATGAGGAGCAGCTGAGGTAGTTTGATCTGTTCATCCTGGAGAAGAGGAGACTGAGGGGAGACCTCATGGCAGTCTACAACTTCCTTGTGAAGGGAAAAGGAAAGGCAGACTGTGGTGACCAGTGACAGGACCCGAGGGAATGTCCTGAAGTTGTGTGAGGGGAGGCTTAGGTTGGATATTAGAAAAAGATTCTTCACCCAGAGGGTGGTTGGGTACTGGAATAGGTTCCCAGAGCCGGACAGAGTTCAAGGAGTGTTTGAATGATACTCTAAGACACATGGTGTGACTCTTGGGAATAGTCCAAGGCTGAGGGTTGGACACAATGATCTTTGAGGGTCCCTTCCAACTCAGGATATTCTGTGATTCTATGATTCTGTAAAATGCAGTGCATGTTACAGATGAGGTCCTGAGCTAGGTATACTCTGTGTGCAAATCGATAGGTTTCGTTTGGAAAAAAGAAAAGGATTTAAAAGCTTAATAGAAACCAGTACTTCAGGCAATATATACTCTGCTCTTCCTTGCTGTACATAGGCCTCTAACTTGCTAATGCTGCTGCAGCTGTTAAACTGTGTAGACTGGCTCAAAGCTACTGTAACAACATTCATTTCTTACATATGAGGCAGTGTAGGAAGAACTTCCTTTACAGAAATAGTTAACTAAGAATGGAAGATAAAATACATGACTTGTAAACAGATATTTTTAGATAAATAACTTGATTATACCAGAAGTTTTGGTCTATAAAGATAACAGAGTTTGTCAACTGTTCCCATCTGTCTCGTCCCTGTCCTGTGTCAGCAGGGGGAAGTAGTAACTAAGACCTTCTGTGGCTTAGATACTAAGTGCTTTCATTGGAGTATTTTTGTCCGCCCTCCTTTCTTTCCCTCTTTGACATCAGAAAGTTTTATTTATACACTGCAATGAGATATTATATCTACTACGGAAAATTACTGACAACTGCTTTGTCAGTGACACTTATGTCCAAGTAAATCTGCTTAGTTTACAACATTTTTTGTTAGTCTGGACTAAAATTTTGCAGATGCTGCTCCCTGCAAGATATTACTATTGTTTCAATTAGCCTAATCACTGTAACAGCAGTTTTCTAAAAATTGCAGTGATGGTGGCTTCAAGGCATGCAGCATGAGCGAGGACACCTCTTGTAGCTCATCCAGACTTCAGACTGCGTCTCCAAGCCCTGTGCCTGCTCTTAGCAGAGCCAGTTTAGCCCCGCCCGCTGAGCAGTCCAGCCTTTATTTATATGAAGTCTGTGGTCCAACTGGCTTCAGATGGCGTGTGTATGTGCGTGTGCCTGCCTCCTGAGTGTGTGAGACGAGCTGGGATCATGAGCCAGGGTTGTTACAAGTGGTTTTAATCAGCAGTCCATTAGAGGAGAACAGAAAACTTCAAACAGATTAAGAACCAAGTAAGTAAATCTAACTTTGAACTTGAAATCTGGACAAAACAAATGCAAATGAAACCTTCATAGTCTGTCAGTTTTCAGATAAATTATCACTTTTAGAGAGAAAGCTGTGCATGCTGACAGGAAGGAGGAAATTTAAAAGGAATGGAATGAAGGAAACTGTAAAAACAAAATGGAAATTGAGAATGCAAGAGAGTAAAAACAGCAAATGACTGTTTGCAAAGTTGGTACACTCCCTTACTTTTTTTGAGCTATGGACAGGACATGTTAAGCTTTAACCTCTTGCTTTCTTGGATACTATTGTCTGGCTGTGTAGTTCCTTCTGCAAAAGGGGTGAAGATTTCTGCTCCTCACCTGTCTGCTGGCAGGTCTATTCTCCCAAGAGCACAGTGTGGAAAAGCTTACCATGGCTCCTTGCAGGATGCCCCATGACATGCTGCTGTTTGCTGCTGCTCAGTTGTTGTTTTTTCACAGGTTGTTCCAGTAGCCCCATGGGAAGGTGCTCCCCAAGCCTCTGCTCCTCTGGGACCTGTGACTTCTTGCCCGGCATCAGGAAAACACTCAGCAGCAGAAATGGGAAAACTCATGCTAGTTTTGGGTAAAGT
Source organism: Lophotriccus pileatus (assembly GCA_035583135.1). NCBI lineage: Eukaryota > Metazoa > Chordata > Aves > Passeriformes > Tyrannidae > Lophotriccus > Lophotriccus pileatus. The sequence goes on along the minus strand of JAWWES010000041.1, from coordinate 21,909,314 downwards.
GTGCCTTTAACTTTTTTTTACTGTGGCAAGACGTGGCTACTTGGACTGCATCTGGAATGTGGCAAAGATTGAAGTGAGGACGGCAAAGAGGCCATGGTTTGTGGGCAACTCCCCAGGTGCCGCAGGCTTTGTCGCCCTCGTCCCTTCCTTCTGGCCATAGTGGTGGCCATCTGTCTGTTCTGCCAGACCCTGACTCCTCTCATGACCAGCAGCATCCTTTCGGCAGTTGTTAATGGGATTACATCCAACAAACTGACCAAAACACAGCAAGGAAGGTACAAGGAGGTCTCCCCAAGCACCACTCACTGCTTCCTCCCTGGCAGTAATTCACAGACATTGAAAAAGGTAAGTCAGCTGGAGCAGAGTGCTGAGCAATAATTAGCAAAGCAAGGGATAGCAAGTCTGGCAGGATCATCTGAGTCCAGCTAAAATTAGCCTAAGCTTGAAAGTCTGGGATCTGTATACAAACAAATGGGTGATCTAATGACAGCAGCATATGTGCAAGCACATTCCTATTACCAGCTCCTCAGAGTGCTGTTATTAACACAGGAATCCTAAAATCTTCAACCGAAACATGGCATTGCTCTGTGACTCCAGCGAGATTTCAGTTTGCTGCACAGACCATACTTTATTTTGGCTTTGGGAATTTGTTTAGAGGCTTTACAGTACAGGCACATAAATCAGGAGCCAGGAGAGTTTCATGAAAGTGGCTGAGGTTGTTAATTGGCACCGAAACTGCAGCTGCCCTGTGTTAAAGTTATCTGCTCGTCAGTTTTGAACTTTGCTGGGATTCTGCTGAGAGGCTGAATCTAACTGCATTTGAGAAATAAAAGAAACAGTTTTCATATTTTCAAATCGCACGATATACTTTGGAATCTTTGTCTCACAAATTTTACTTTGTCCTTAGGTTACCTCATGTTTATTTTGTGTAGGTTTCCTACAGATGGGTGTTAAAATCTACCAAATTCAAACACTGTTATTTTTGTTGGAAAATGTAATTTGTTAAATGGTCCAGATTGAGGTAGTTATTTGTCCTCTGGAATCTGTGCACTAGGACAAATGTGCCAGATTTTCTTTAGTTGTATAGGAGTGCTGCTAATAGTACAGCACATATCACACTGTGAAATTATCATTATGCTGTCATTTTATATACAATTGTAGCAGGACTATAAACAATTTTTTTATCTCACAGATTATGGACAGCATCCACATAAAGCAGTTCAAATTTAAAAAAAAAAAAAAGTACAAGGCTGCTTTGATTAAACAGAGGTAACAGTCTAAAAGGTCAGCAATATTGATTTTAGGAGAGAGGTTGTAAAGTGCATCTTCTGCAACAATCAGAAACAGATATGTGAAATAACTGTGGCATGAACTCTTAAATTTTTTAACTTAACTCTTCATTTTTTTCCTTGAGAAGGTCAGAGTTTTATCTTACGAGTTGCAGAAATCTACTCCATGCTGCATTGTCATAATTTTATATTTTAATGACCTTTTAGTACACAAGGTACCCAGGTTCAGATTTGTTCAGCAATAAGACATGAATAATTACAACTTAAAGGACAATAAGCACAGCTGACATATGTGGGTTGCCTTGTGTTGGTTACATCTTTTGACAGTTACAGTCCATTCCTTTTTACTCATTGCTATTGTAATGGCAAAGAACATTTCATACCTTGCCTGTGGCTACTTAAAATCTACAAGAACTGGTGAAATAATGGCAAAGTTTTGCTTGTATGCTGTTTGGCTGAAAATATCCGTAATACCTTCTTTCACAATGTGCCTGAGAAAAATGGAGATTGACATAGAATTTGGCGTTCTGGCTGTTCGAAATGAGAAGGAAGCTTTTGTTTTTGCAACATGCTGTACTTATGTTCTCCAGCGTACGTGGTTGGATGTGACTATCGCATGCACATAGTACCTGTAGTACAGATGTAAGTGCGTATGTTAACTCTTATAGGTATGTTTTCCAGGGCTGTGCTAACCTAACACATTCCTCTTCAAGTTCTAAAGACCACCCATAGCTGGCTCCCTATTTGTCTTGAACGTTTCCTCTAGAGCATGATGAACAAAATGTCTTGCACATGTTGGGATGTTACTCTAAGCTGCTCTCTGTTTCCAGAGAATACTCTGCTGATTGTGTGGGCTGAATAATAATCTCAGAGAACAGAAAAGACAAACATCTCCAAAAATCTCTACCACTTTGCTTTGAAAGTGTGTTCTTGAACTGTGTGTTTTCGCTCACTGCTTATTCAGATAGCTGAACTGTTATCTGTTATCTGGCTTGATTTTATTGGATACTCAGTAACATCTAAGACAGATGTCATGGTTGAAACTTTACTCTCTTTTATTTTACAGTCATGTCCCCACTGATGGTAGCTAGTTTGGAAACAACTTTTCATTAAAGCTCTGGTTAAAATCTTCATGTATGAATCTTGAAAATTACTTTAGAATATAGTTATTCACATTTGTAATTAACTAGTCCCACATGTATTCTTATTCTATAATTAGTCCAGTCAGCAAATTTAAATTCAATAAAAAGAATCTATTGTGCAGTTAAACAGTGACTTAAAGCAAACACTGCAACATGTTATGAAAGCAAAGTTCATGAATAAATTTTAAGGAAAATAAAACCCTGCTGGAGGTAATATTCTTTAGGTAATACATAGCATTTATGGGTTTTGAGCCATTGCATGTGTCACACTGCAGATTGTCCTCTGACTTGGTAGGGGCTGCTTTCATTCTTGCTTCCTTCAGAGAAAAAAATCAGTATTGTGTTGAACTTGCTGTGAGAATTTGGTTCTGATTGTTATTGCATAAGCAAAAGTCTGATAATTTCTTCATTTAGAGTACGCATAACACTAAGTGCCTCTAAAGAAACACCCAACCCAAACAAACAAACAATCCCCACCCCCCCCAAACCCTGGCACCTTTCATGAGCCATTTGTTGAAAGTGAAGGGAGAGATCTGAGGAAAAGTGCAGCTTTGCCAGTGCAGCTCTGATATCAACATTAACCTCATTTTGCAAGGGAGAGTTCCAGACGGGAAGTGGCATGTAGTCTGGAAGAAGCATGGGGACAGACATCACCAGTTTGATCTGTAAATGTTTCGTTAACTACATCCAAGATGCTCTGGGATGGAGCCCTTCCTGTCAGGCACATAGTGCAAGCTGCTTTTTATTTTTTTTTTAAATGCGAAAATGCTGATTTCATTCATAGGCTGAAAAACCAGACAGAGCTCATAGTACTCCTCTCTCGGGTATCACACATTACAGGAGTTTTAAAAGCAGCTGCAGACCATGTCCTGTGGCTTTAAATTCATAGGAACAGAAGTCAACATTTTCTAGCACAGCATTAAATGTTAATATCTCTAGCATGAAAAATACAAGGCTTATTTCTGAATCTTCAGCATCAAGGCATTAGAGAGTGATATCATATTTAGCAGCAGGCTGTCTGCACATTTAGCAGGGCACTCTTACCTCTCCTGCATTATGATATATTTGTGAATCTATATAGTGAGGAGAAGAGCTGGTGCTGCAGCACTGAAGCTGGAATAGGTATCAACAACAACAAAAAAAAGCCCATACAAACCCTATGTGTAGGTTTGCCTGGTACAGTATTGTGCCGGAAATAATTTTGTACCAGCCAGATGTGAAATTGTCACACTCATCACAAGTAATTTAGCTCTGCTTCTCAGCCAGTTCTGAGAAAATTTAATTAGGTGGTTAAACTGTGTTTCCACTCTCTGAATTAATTCAGCCAGAGCCAATTTAGGTGTTTCTACACAGCGGAGCATTTTGCTCAGGTAGTACCTCTGCTGGGAAGAAGGAATATGGACTATATTGCCTTCTAGAAGGGCAGATACCTGAGGTTCAGTTGCTTTCCCACTCAGAGAAGATGCAAAAGCACTTTTCCTGGTTTCTTAAAAGACCCAGTTCCCAAGCCATTAAGTTTTATATCCATGTTAGAATTGGGAGCCTGGTACACCATATTGGCAGTGGGAATTTCTGTTGATCCTGGAAAGCAAAATTCTCTCCTTTCTTTCTTCCATAGCTGGAGAGAAAGGAGGAGGAAAACGTTAATCACCATTTACAGTTATTGCCAATGTATTAAAAATATCAGATTTTTAAACTTTAGGGTGGGTCTTGAAGGAGATTATTTCATGCATGCTCACAAGGCCCTTGCTTCACATGCCCTGGATATTTAAGGCTAACTGAGAAAAAAAAACAAGATATGCAGCTGATTATGTGTGAATTTGCTGAGTGGGTGCGGCTGGCATCCTAATAAATGAAATATAACAGGTATGGTGAAAAAAATGTTTCCTCCTTTCAAGGCCCTTAACCTAAGTTTTATGTAAAAGATATGTCTCAAAGAGGAGCTATAATAAAGTGAGCAAACAGGAATGATGAGAAAAGGCTTTTTATGGCTTCATTCTGAAGGGATAGGATAGGATAGGATAGGATAGGATAGGATAGGATAGGATAGGATAGGATAGGATAGGATATCATTTAATAGG
>JAWWES010000041.1:21803504-21896392 GCA_035583135.1 Lophotriccus pileatus | reverse complement strand
ACAGTTACACTGTGCTTGATAAAGGAGCTTTGAGCACAAGTTACATATATTCTGACCACGTTTACAGGGTCTTGAACACCTTAGACGTATAAGCTGAAACTGTGTTCTCAGCTTGGTCTTCTGCTGCAAGTCAATTGGGAAAATGGAAGACTTTGAAAAAATACATAGGTCACCATTCTGTCAGAGGAAAAATGGTGTGGTTGGATATTTCTCATGCTAAAGGGAGTGCTGTTTGCATCATTCAGGCTTGCAGTACATTTCTGGGGTTGTCAGAGAGCTCAGGTTTTCTTTGAGTTTAACCAAACCGAGTAGTTTCATAGACGAAAACTATAATTTCTTAGCATGCTTGAGGCTGCCCAAAATTCCATCACTAATTTGAAGTTACTTTAAGAAACTTCCTTGAAAATGAGGTTCATTCAGTTTTCTTTGGCAGGCTGTACCAAGAAATAGTAAATGGTCTTCACCTCATTTTTATTTTAGTCTGGTAACACAGGCACATTTTAGCCACTCCTTGCCTTGAGCAGTGTCCATCACAGTGACAAGACACAGCATGTCTGCAGGCTTTGCTAGTCTCAGGTGGGCTACAGAAAAGAAAAAGACGGCATCTCTGGGGACCATGTGCACCATCTCTGTCAAATACTTTTGTTTCAAATGGCCAAGGAAGTGGTTATGCCAAATTCAGCTGTGATCCATAAAAAAAAGACTGTACTAGATTTTCCTACAATGATGAGTTCAGATTGAAGTTCTCCAATACATGTTTTTGCAGTGCAAACATTTCCCCTGCAGAATCAGCTTAACTGTGGGTATTAATATTTTACAGGCTAGAACCTATTTCCTGTAGTATTTTGCCAGTAATAAAAAAAATAAAAACTGAACAGATTTTAGGTATTTTCCAGGAACATCCTACAGCTTCCAGCAGATGTTGGATTATGTAAAAAAAGTCAAATGCTTGCCAATTTAAGGCAAAGAGTAAGACTATTAATTCCATTTCATGGCGACATAACTCTGCCTTTAACTATTCCCTGTTATGTAAGTGCCTAGCTTTAAAGTCACGCTTTAAAAACAAGAAGTAAGTAAAAGTGCATGTCTGCATACCAAACCAATGATATTTTCTTGCAGAAAAGCAAATTGCATTCAAAGGTAATTTTCTTTGCCAGTAGATGATGGGGTTTACTGTTCTGGATGGGATAGTACTTCTTATTTTGGAGAAGGGTATTTTGAGCTATACTTTGGCGTAATATTTTCCTAATAGGAATGTTATAAGTTATTAAAAATATACTCCTTGAAGCCTCAGCTAAAAATATAGAGGTAATGAACTGAGAAACATAGATTCGGAATGTTGTGAAAAATGTATAAAAGAGTAATTCCCTCTTTCTTGGTATTATTTAGCAGCTCTATCTGATGCTTTTATTTTTGTTCGGTCTTACTCGTGTATCTTTCAAAGTACACTTTAAATTTGAAAGGATTTTTTTTGTTTTGAATGGCTGAGGGCCAAGACTCTAGCTGAAGTCATATATGGAAAAAAATTCACCACAAAACATTCCTAACTTTTTTTGTGCTGGCCCACAAAGAATTTTGGGACCAATTCTGCTCCTGTTTGAAACCCAAATGTGACAGCTCTGCACACTGATCTTCCAGAAAGATCCTCCACACCTGGGCTGCAACACTGTGTTGAGTTCATTGCTGCCAGAGAGAAACGGAGGAATAGTTTTCTTCATTGGAAATTTTTCACTTCTTACAGACCAGCCAAAACATTTTGAGTTTTGGTAACTGGAAAACAGTTGGCTAAAAAGGAAAAGTATATTATTTTTTTTTTAAGTCATGGCAGAGTCTGTGGTTTATGGGATTACTATGAAAAATCCATACAGATGTGTTCAGCAGTAAACCAGAAATTATTCAATCCCCTAATTTTTCACTGAAAAATAGCTTTGTCAGTAAATTCTCAAGCAGCTTTGCTTGAACAAAAAGAATTTGTGCTTTCACCATTCCTTAGCAATCAAACCCACATGGAGGGAAAAGTCCGTGGACTGATAGTATCTGTCGCTGCTCTGAGCTTTTTGAGAGCAGCCCTAAATGAGCCAGTTTTGCTGTAAGTTTAACATGTCTCTTAGTCTGCTGCTGGCATGGAGATAGAGAGGTGGTACTGTATTAGTTACAGATGATGGGACAGTCAGATTTTGCAGAGAACTGGGATGGCCACCTTGGGCAATCCATTTTAGCATGGTCAGTATCTGCAGTAAGTATCTGTGGTAAGTCTGTTTTGAAGCAAGCAGTTCAAAAGAAGTTGCATAACAGCAGATGAGAAGCATATCAGGTTGTATTGGCCAGCACATCTACAAATGGTACAGTTGTTTTGTTTGCCAGCTAGGCAGAAAGAGGTGTGATTGGTGTGTGACTACTTCCTTCCTTCCACCTCCTTTTTTAAAATGTGAACCTCTGCTGACAGAGGCATAGCCTCTGGGGCACATTCTGCCTTTGCCACAGCCTTGGAGGGTGTTGAAACCAGTGTCACAATCTCATGGAAAATAATAAAAGGATCAGAATGAGTGAGAAAGCCCCACATCTCCAGGCTTTCTCCTGGGAGCTTTGCCATGCAGAGCTGTGCAAACCACAGGGTTTCCTTCCCTCAGCCCGGGATAGAGCTGTGCTGCTCTATCAGAGTGACATTAGCTACCTGACTTCAGAGCACCCTTAGATTCTCCCAGAGGGGTAAATACTGGAGAAGAACTTGCCAAATATTTTCCAGTGTCTTCTGCCTTCTTCTCTGTCCTTCCAGTCTGAGAAGCTCTCACCTCTGTTACCACAGTAAAGATTAACAGGATCTGTGGGTCCCTTCAGCTCTGTGATGCCCTGACAACATTTTCACAACTAAAAGGAAGATTTTATCTCAGAATTTTTTTTCACTAAAATGCATTTTGGCCCTCCAAAAATAATGTTCCCTAGTTACTGTCTGCTGCCTGAACCTTTTCTGAATTCCACACTTTGCTTAGATGATATCTTCAAAGATAAGTAAACTCCTTATATCTTTCATTCGGGAGCCATTAGTTTTTCTGTCCTTTGCTCAATGTGCCTGCCTCATTAGTCATTGGTAACCCTCCCTTAATAGGCATTTCCTTCATTTCTCAATTCTTCACCATTCCTAATAGTTAAGCAAATCTCAGCACACTGCAGACTCCAAAAAACATGTGCAGTTGTATGTTACAAAGCTAACCAGCCAGTTTTAATTCTTTCAGCAATAGCATGCAAAGTTCTGTTGTTACTGCTGCCTCTTGGAATGGAAAAGATTCTGCATAACCTCAATGATAGCCAGTCTGTTTGGCCATGGAAAAAAACACATGTATTTAAGCTACTGGCAAACTGAGTGCAGTGTAACATTATATGCTCCCTACTGCCTCAGAATGTTAGTAATTTGGTGGAAGTTTTTGCAATTGTATTGAGGGACTTTTAAAAAGGGAATCATAAACCATTTTCATAGTATTAATTTTACACGATAATTTCCTATTTTTAGATAATTTTCTATTTTTAGAATACCAAGTTAAGTATTTAAACCTAACTATGGCTTCTGTTTGCAGTTTGAGTGACGTGCATTGAAGATGAAATTTTAGCCGTGCCACTAGAAAGATAGCTACAGAACATATATTGCTTTGGATTGGGATTTTTTTTTGTGATTTATTGTTCCATAAGATAAGTATGGAACCCAACTTAGCTTTGGTCGGTATTTAGCTCTTCTGTGGATTTCCACTGAAATCAATACCAGCTTCATCTCCTGTTCATTCGCCTGACATAAAGTGGAGATAGTATACTATATATATTCTTAAATTTACATGTATAGCAAATAATATTAGATCTGAAGTTTTTTCCTTTTTTTTTTTTTACGTTATAAATATATTCACTTAATGCTGTTCTGTTTTCTGTCAATTTAAGAGCTTGCTGTGTTTAAGTACTTAGCTGTGTTAACTAAGCCCTCATTCCTAACTATGAGGCTGAGCTGGCTTTTTGCAGATGCGGGAGTGGTGCTTGGGTGGAGCTGCACCAGGAACAGGAAGGGATGAGTGAGATGACACCCATGGGAGCAAATCTGAGTGGATCTTGGCCCTTCTTTTTGCATGCTGGGGTCAAGAGATCTGTCTGGTATGTAAAGGAGCACTATTTCAGTATTACAGCAAGGAGTGAATAACTGTTCACTGATGAAGCAAACTGCATGTAGGCATAACTCATTTTGCTGTAAATTGGTGATTTGAGAGTTACAGTGTTATGAAGATATGGCCTCTGCTGGCTCCTTCCTTGGCTCTCTGTAGAGAGCTCTGTTGGTTCTTTTTACCCAGTGGTCACACCCTGTAAAAGCTGCTGCTTGGGGATGTCAGGGCGTGGGAGGCTGCAGGAGCAGGCACAGGTGTTCATAGATGTGGAGTGATGCTGGCTGCAACATTTTCTGTCTCTCTGTGTGCTACATGACTGAAGAAGAAGTTGGGAACAGATGAAAGAAAACTCTCCTTAGATTCTCGCAAAAAGCAATATTCCAAGTCAGCCTTTCTTAATTTTTCATTTTGGTTTGTTGGGTATCCTTTGGAAAAATTACTTTATAAAGAAAATCTACATTTTCCATGGGAAGAAAATAATTCTGTTCACTTTGATTCACAGTAGGAATTAGGAGGCAGAGAAATGTTGCCACATCAGGGTTAGAGATGGAGCAACTTGGATAAAAACTGTATGAGTCACTGTCAGGACTAGGATGAAATGCATGGTCGTTGCTGTATATCTTGATGTTATTCCTTTAGCATATTGTATCACCTCTAGTACTCTTCACTGTAGATGCTTTTGACCGGAGGCTAAATAGCAAAAGTATCAGCCTAATTGCTGACATCTGGGCCAGCAGCAAGGTAGGAACTTGCAGAAATGCTACTTCATAACTGCAACCAGTAATAGTTTCCTCAGGGCTGCTAATTAGTGTAGAGAATAAACTACAGCCGTGGGTTTTGAAGGCCCCCAGGGCCATGTCTGGTGACTGTCAGACGTTCGCTTTTCATTTTCCAAGATATGCTATATCAGCAAAATAAGTGAGAATGAGAAAAGTTGGTAGATGCAGGAGGAGACAGTGGTGCTCTTTCATCAGTTAGTGTGAAGGCTAGTATGTTTGAGTGAACAGAGGTACTTTTTAACACAAAATATTAACAAAGTCTGGTGCCAAGAAAAAAAAGAACAATCTGTTTGTCATGCCTATAGTAAACAGTACAACAACAACAACAACAACAACAAAGTTGTTATTAGGAAAACTGTTTTGGGGATAAGGCTAGTGAAGTAATCAAACGGATCCCCTGGAGCTGTGGAGCATTCAATCTTAGACATCTTGAAATATTGGATAAAGAGGTTTTATTGGGTGTAGTGAGTCCCCTTGTGGGGTAACAATATGGTCTCAGAGACTTACTGAAGTCTATGACTAGCTTTGAGACAATGAGGCAGATAAGAAACAGATTTTTAGGAAAAAAAGTGATTTTTGAAGCAAAAGGAGCAATTTCGGGTATGAATCAACTGTGGTGACTCAGGGCTTGGAGGACATGTGTCCTCCAAATACACGTATTTTCTTCAATGTACAAATATACAAATACTTCAATATGTAGTTTATAGCATCTTCTTAAAATGCAAAATATTCTCAAAAAATCAAAATCTATGAGAATGCATTCCTGACAGGAGGAGGGAAAATGGAAGGGAGCACAAAATCAGTGGGGTTTAGATAATAGCCAGCTGAAGTTTGAGAAGGTAGAAAGCAAATAACATATATTGAAATAGAGATGGTTTTCATGGGACAGCATGTAAAAATCAGTACTAATAGAACCAAATTTCCTTCCTTAGTGAGTGGTTTTCTATTGAGTTAAAAATACACTAACAGGAATAGGTAACATGAGTTCTAACTTTCTTTTTTTTAATTTTATTTTTAATTGCTCAGAATACAGTTAGGAGGAGCCCCTACTTGCTGTTTGTTACAGTCTCAGACAAGTTTCCATGAAATCCAACTAACTTTAGCAAACAATTATAAAGACTAAAGGCCTCAAGGAAAATTGCTTATGTGTTCTGTAAACATCTGGTTGCCATTTTCAATTACAAGGACCAACCCACTGAAGGAAGCAGTTTAGTTTTTTTGGAACAGAAATGGGACACTGGGGTTTTTGTTCTTTTTCATAGTGGAGAGTAAAGGAAATGTCAGGAATAGAGAGGTCACTAGATGCTCAGCTTTTATAAATACAAAAGTCTCTGAGAAAATTAAAGTAAATTGAAATCAGGTTCTGAAAGTGTAAACAATCCTGTGGAGGTAAGGTTAAATAAGCAGGACTGGAGATCTTAGCATGCCAGCAAAAGCACAAGATCATTCTATCATAAGTAAGTAATTTAAAATATTGTGCAAAATAATAATGCTGAGGCTAGCCACAGAAGTATTTTGTGGGTTACCATACAAATACATGTGTATCTTCAAATCTAGCAGATGTAACTTCTCTTCCCAAAATCATTTTGGTTAACTGTTGGTACAAATATATAACCAACAGTATACAAAACTGGTTGGCTTCGTAATGCAAAATACATGTCACGTGAGTCCTGAGCAAATCTTGACAAGTAAAATAGAAGAATTCTTTTTGTATGTTGTTAAGCAAAGACCTTCCTAAATAACCTAAATGGGTAGAAATGTGGTCCTCAGAACACAGCATGTTACAAGCATGTGACAAACTTAATGTTTGCTAAATTTGTTCTGCTTCTATAAAATTCAAGGTCATTTAGATTTAGGAAGAAAATGCATACCAGAAACATAAACTGTCTTGATATCTTTTTTAATTTTGCTTTTAGCAATTAATTTTATGCCACAGACATCATTTCAGTACAAGATATCTTGGTTTCTGACATACAAAGATGAATGCTGCTCTGTAATAGGATGCTGTGGTTTCTTGTTAGAAAATCTAAATGCATCATATATTTTCTGAACAATATGTATTCTTTTTCCTAATTATTAGCAGAACATAGTCATGCTCTCTAGAAGAAGAACACACAAACAATTTCTTTGTAGCACTAAAATAAACCCTCTTTAATACTGTAGTAAATCCCCTCTTTTAAATGCACTCTTTTCCCTGAGAAATTCTTTATTTGTTCATAACAAAGTATAAAGACACAGAGCTCTGTAAGGTAAAACCAAAATATAGCATTTAGTCTTAAATTTACCCAACATATCATTCTTTGAATGTTCTTTTTAGTCTTATAAAGAGAACATAGAGTCCGGTGGAGTTGTATTTAGGGGGCTGACCTAGAAATTGCAACAATTAAAATACTACATACTGATTGCACAGTGAACTAAAATTAAAACCTTACTGGAATAAATTATGTCATGTTAATAGAATCTGAAAAACACCAGTGTCCAGGCAGATCCACATGCTGACCAAAGGAAAGCAGCAATGTGCGAGTCCACTGAAATTAAATAAATACAAGGGATTTGGGTGTCAGTATGCAAGCTTTATAATATGAAAAGTATAACAAAAGGAACGTGTAAATCCTGTAAAAGAATTTGAGGCAACGTTTCATAACTGTAGCCTGTGGGATAAGAAGGTAACAGAACATAATTGCTTTTTCAAGTATTTTTAAAATGCTTTGCTTTGAAAATGAATCCTGGCTCTGATAGGGTTCAAGCAGAGACTCTGGTTTATAAATACATATGCCTGTTCCTAAATGTCAGATAATTGTCTGCTAATATAGGTGACGGGAGAATGACAGTAAGTCGAGCCAGAAGCCTGTCACAGTCCTGCCAGAGCACTCTCTCTAAGGGATTGTTGGGTAGGATTGCCCAGTGTTTTGGCTGCTGGAAGCTGTGCACTCTTTTTGATGTGCTCACTGGCTCTGAGCCCTGGTCAGCTGTGAGAAGTGTGCTGCTGCCTTTCATCACTGTGCTCCCATTTTAGGTAGAGGCATTATATACCACTGAAACAAAAACATTTTTTTTCTTTACTTTAGCTACCATGACTTTTATTGGTTCAGGCAGCAAAAAGCTTATACACTATGTGGGCCTTCATTGTAATTTGCAGCCAGCCCACGCCATTCCTAGGTTCAGATTCCAACTTTCTCCAGCTGCATCCACTTTCAGCTGACAGCTCTTTTGAATGCTGCATCCCAAAACCACCCCAGACATCAAAAGTGCAGTAGCCACCCACGGGTTAGAACATGTTTCTGAAAATTTCACACAACATATTGCTGTTATGCTGGCTTATCTTACATCAAATGGGAATCTTTTTTTCATGAGGGGACTGATTATTCTACACTTCTAAAGTTCGTTGTACTCCCTCAAAGTTGATCTTTCAATGTAATATTGAATATTCTTTTATTCAGCCCCCAAGGTTGTCCATTTGGAGGTAATCCTAGTTTGCACAGATGTAAAAAAGAATGGAAGCTTCTCTGACATATTTAGAAATTGGAACTGTTTCTCAGTTTCAAGTTAGTCACAAGAGCTTTCAGATTTCTGGAAAAAATTACTTCATACAGAAAAATATTACTGAAAGTGACACCTACTCTTTGATTAAAAAGGAAAAAACCCACATATCATTAATTTTTATCATTTTTGGCAGGCATGTTTCCTTACAAAACACTGTCCATTTTTCACCACAGAAGGTCAAAATATGGAGCGGATTTGGATTAAAAACTGACAAAGGAATAGGATTTGAGCAACCTTAATGGGTAGCAAGATTAAAGAAGTATAGTATTAGCATATTTCCTCAATGGTGCCTCATATAAATAAAATATATTCAGACTCTGATAGAGGGGAGGACAGAAGAGTTTAGTGGTATGTGTTTTGGAAAGTTTGAACCAAATTGTTCAAGTCATAAAGTGTTTGTATAACAAGCTTATTGCTGTAATGACTTTGTTTCTGACATTTGTGGTAGTGCTTTCCAAAATAAATATTTAGCTACAAAAAGGAGCTTCAGTTTTAATTTACAGCAACCACTAAAAGTCTGTATGTATATAGAATACACTGAGTTTTCTACTGTGTTGTTTAAATGCAAGATGAATCTGGCACAACCACAGTTATTTTAGATCTGACAGCTCAGTTGATCAGTTTATTGTAAAGGGATTTTTAGCATAAAGTGGTAAAATTAGGCAAGTCCGTTTTTTCTTTATTTGGAAGAAAACCACTGTTAGCTACAATTCATACAAGAGATAAAATAGAAAGCCTATAAGCATACTAAAGCACTGTTAAACAGGCTGATAAACAAAATAAGAACAAGATCTAGCTATTTTGGACCAAATCAAGAAGTAATTTATTGTGTTTGGAGGTAGGCATTTAAATATTTCTTCCCCATTTGGTTTTAGTAAGTCACTCAAAAAACCTCGCTCGCTCCAGCTTTCACAACCCCACTGAGGCCAGGTGTCACTGGAACCTGTCTAGAAGTCAGTCTTCCACAAAAAATAATTATGGTAATTTTCTGTAAAGAGTAGGCTGAAGACAAGGACTTTGAATACAGTCAGGCACATGTTAACGCTATTTTCACTTGAAATGTAATGCTATGACTAGAAAAAGGGTTGGAGGATTTTTGGAGAAAGCACTAAGAGTAGAGAGAATGAAGTACTCCAAAAAGTGCTAGCACAGAAGGTAATTGTAGACTAGTTAGGTTGCCCTCTGTGTGAAGTAGGAGAAGGCATTAGGTTTTTTACTTCTCTGCCCAGCTCCATGGACATCTGATTTACAGCCCAGACATTACAGTACACATTTTTTGCAAATCTAATAATGTGAGGGTGTCTGTTGACAGTCAAAAGTGAGAGGTCTGATCCTAGGTTTCTTTAAAATGTTTGGAGACATAATTTTAAGGTTTACTTTAGAGTCCATGTTCCATGGATGCTCTACATGGTAGTCATAATGATATCTGTGTCACTGCCTTTCACTACCCCATGGCATGCCAGGTGAGTAGAGCTGAAAGGCAGTGTAGGGTGTTGCATAGAAAACAGTATCTGTGGGGTACAGTAGGAAATCTCCCTTACATTAGCCATGACTTAATTATTGCCTCACTATCTTCTGTGGTTTTGTCTGACTCATAAATAAAATGAATCAATTCCCTAGAGCTGAGGACAAGTGATGCAGTATGGCTCATGTCCACAAATCTATGCTGTTTCCCTGTCACTGAGGGTGGCCTGCTTTTCCCTGAGTTTTAGGAACTGTCACTAGCCTAGGCTGTCTCCTGGGGCATTGCATGGCCACCCAGGAGAAGAAAACAAACGCAGCAGATGATTACAGGCGAGTAGTCAAGCCTTTGTCCTGATACTATTTCATTTAGCCATTGCCTTTATTCCCAAGCTTCTCTTTTTCAGTATTCTGATTGTTTCCTGTCTCTTGGGTATTATGGAATCTGATACAATAATAAGGATTGGCATAGGCTGCCTGCATGTTGTAATTGCAGTGATTGAAGGCTGCCATTCAGGCCTTAAAATATGTGTCTTTTTTTTGCATATGTGATTAAACACCATTCTTTTAACATTGTCATTTTTACCCTAATTCATTGTAATTAGAATGAAACAGGACATTAAGACTCCTTATCCTGACCTCCTCTCTATCCATAGAAGGGTAGAGGCTGTTTTCTCAGCTCTAGGACAGTTTAAAATCAATGATGAATTCTCAGTAGGGCTGTCATTCAGAGCATGGCTCAGCTCAGATTCCTTATGTCCCGTTGCAAAGAGTGGTATGGTAGAAAGGTTGGGATGAAATGCAGAATGGAAAGTATAACAAAGCTGGCAGTTTGGTTCCCTTGGGCAGAACTCCTCCTCCCCAGGAACTATTTTCCAACTGAATCTTCTTTCCAGCCTCCAGCTCTTTTGTTGTATGCCCTTTTCTAAAAGCCCAGACTCTTCCTTGTAAAAGTAGCAGAATCAGCAGGTTTGGCAATAGTCTGGTGGGAAAGTTGCCTCAGAATCTCTTCTTCTTGATGTTAACTCCTATGTACACACTCATCCAAGTTAGATGTGCTTCCAACCGCTCCTCAGATCCACAAGGTGCTTTGGGGCTCCCATTCACTCATCCTGATGGGCTCTAGGACTGAGTGTCCCTTGGGACACCAGGTCAGGGTCTTGTATCTCTCTGACAGTGTTACTGGAGTTGCCCTACCCAGTTTTGTACCTCTGTGTTCCTTCGTGTGTGTGTGTGTGTACATGTGCATAAAAGAGAACAGTATTCTCTGGACAGATCCCCCTCCTGCAATGTCCCTGAAAGCAGCTGGAGCAGGGTGCTCTTTGGATTCCCCCACTTGCTATGTTTTCTCTGGGCTCCCTTGAGCAGGTGTGTAGGTGAGTTTTTATCACGGAACCACTGATCACAGCACTCTTATTTAGCAACTAAGACATGGGTCTGAAAACTGTAACTCATGTTGTTCTCACAGTAAAATAAGAAAGCTTCAGGCATAAATTTCCTTCCCTTCCCCCCCCGAAAAAATAACTGGAGTTCTAGTAAATGTTTCTGTAAAAGAATTTTTGAAAGTTGGTGATTCTGCACTATTGACTCTCGTCATTTTGTATTTTTGTATCCAAACGAGGAGTTTTCCCTGTCCTCAGTATGTTCTTCATTGCTCTGTGTGTTTGTTACCCTTCTTTTCTTACTCTACTCTGTGAGTGACAGGTATCATGTTTTTGAACTGTTACTTTTTTTCATGTTATCTGAAATTTAAATAAAATAACTTTATAAAATCAGTGGGAGATCAGTGAATATTAGACCAGAGCAGGCATATATGCACACAACTAGCACAGAGTTAGGTGTTCAAAAGCTGTGACATCCATTTTTTCCAACTTTGATTTGACTCACTCGCTCATGATACATCCTTCCACTTCATGACTGTGTGCTGCTTTTTCATGTGACTTTGCCTCAGGGTGCACAGGACAAGGATGCAAAGTTCTTTGCTGGATATAGTCCCAAGAGTTGTTAGAGTAACTTGGATCACTTAGCAGTGAGAGCTGTCCAAAGGCAATTGTGTCAAGCAGAGACTTCTTACTTGGCACTGAGCAGGGTGGAGCTACTCTTCCCTCTCTGCTGACGCTTGGAGATCTGAGTTCCGTCTCTCTCATCACACGAAGCAGTGTGATTTTCCTCCCTTAGTGCGATGCACATGCAAAAATTTGGTAATCTTTGATTTATTTTCTTTGATTCATGCATGCTATACTACCATCTCTCATGCTTAGCCTCAAACCGTGCTTCCAGGATAGGGAATCGTTGCAAGTTTTTCAATGCATGACAAATAAAGCATATGGATAATAACTTCCCTAACTATAGAGCTGCCCTACTATGATCTTCATCCCAACCTTATGACCGCATCTCAACAGCATGACTCGTCTCCTTCCCACACGCGCATTCTCTCTTTCCAGTTTTCACCTGGTTCTTCATGCCAGTCCGCTCTCAGTAGCCTGTCTCTTTTCTGTTAGACAGTTTCCTTCGCCATATCCACAGAAGAAAACGAGACACCTTCACAGATGTATTATTTAGCTGAGCTTTGGCAAATCTGTGACATCTGTGCTTTAATGAGGTACCAAGTACTTCCATCCCAGAGAAAATTAGGCCTCAGTCCTACAATGTTTTTTGAGCAAGTGAGAGATATATCTAGCAACTTTGATTATGGTAACTTACCTAGCGTATTAAATACATATAAAGAAAGAATGCTAGCATCTGGGAGCAATTAGAGATGTAAATAATTTTAGATTGCATACAAGAAGAGTAATATTGGATTACTAGGTGCTTTTGTTTTCACTGAGGCTTGCTGTGCAGAAAACACCCATGTGTGGAGAACATACCAGAGTAATCTGAATATTCATCCAAAGCATGGTGTATAAGCACAGAAGTGGAATAACAGGCCTGAGTGTTTGAATTGCCTCAATGTGTTTGCCGTTGGGTCAGGATTGCATATTTTCCTTTTGTTTGCTGGTGAACTCTACTGTAGTTCAGAAAGCATTTTGACAGCATATTTTCATAGCTTGAGTTGACAGGTTATGCCATGATAAAACATATAGGTTGCTAGAGTTAGAATCTCTAATACAACTCGGTGGTGAATTAGTAACTTTTATTTCCAGTATTCTGCTCATTCTTTGGTTGCATAGAAAAATATATGAATATAGTTTAGTAATACTGCAATTTAATTTTTTCTACTACCTTTTGTTTTCTTATAGACAGTTATCTGCAAATTGAACAACACACTTTAAAACATTTGCTGCAGGTCTGAAAATTCTTTGTGGTTTTCTCTTATAGTATGGTAATTTGTTAATTGAAGAAAGGACTGTTAATATATTGCATGACAATGTGATATAAATGGAGAAAGGATTGTCCTGTCAGTTATCCATTCTTGTACTTATGCCTTTTGTTCCTTTTAGAGAAAGTCATCTGCCTTGTATTATCAATTACTCCAGTAATGAAGACAATAACTTTCTGTCTTGGTAGGCAGGTCTAAGGCAGTTTTAAAATTTGAGACCAGGTAAAAAAATAAAAATATCTTTCCATATTTGATAACATTTCTGTGAGAAACAGGTAGCTCTTGGCTTGTTACACTCATTTATTTTTTCATTTTTAAAAATCTCCTTTGAATTAACGAGAAAAGCGTGCTTGCAACCTCCCCCTTCCTGACATAAGGAAACAGTAATAAAATAACTCTCTTTTTTTGAGACAAGAGTGGAAGCATTATGCCTTCCCATTTGTAGTTAGAACTAACGTCTCCACAGCATTTGCAGAAGCAATACAGAATAGTCAAGCATTTCCTATTTTTATGAGCAAGGCACTGTGATAGAACTTTAAATGGCTATTTCATTCCCCAAATACAGAACTCAGATGTGACTGTGCATTAATTCTTGAGCACAGGGCAGGCTGATTCTACTTGGTTCATGCCAGCTTCTCCTCCACAAGGAATGCTTCCCTTGGCACTTCACATCCTCTTAGCTAGGGGGCAGCTGAGCCAAAAGAAATAAAAAATCCTGATCATCCTCAAGGGGGGTGAATAGTGACTGTCCTCAAGATTCCTTCAGCCTTTCCCTGGCAACCATACAGCAACTGTACAAAGTATTTTGTGAATGAATTGACTGCATCCAACAGTCTCAGCCTTATACTTCGTGTGGGGTTTTTTTTACACTTACAAGAGTCCACTGCAATTAATGTGAAATATAATGTGAAAAATAATGTGAAAAATTTCAGCCTAATTTGTCCAGCTAAGCAAGTGGTTACTGGGCTCTGCATTATGGCAGAGTACAGTCAGTCTCAACAAGTGGCATGGAGCACATTGTGTGAAACAGCAAAAGGTTTACATATGGACAGGTGTACAGCTGCTTTCCAGAACAGTTCAGAAAATATCAGAAATCTCTCCATCTTGTCCTGTGCTGTCTTCGCTCAACAGAGTGAATATTCCTTCATTGCTGTTGTAGTGAGTCCATATCAGTGATAGCTCATGACTATCAAGGGCCACGCCAAAAGAGAAATTAAAATGCTTGCATTAACTACTTCTTTAAGGCAAAAATTCCTGAACATGTAGGTGTGGGACAGTCCTTTAGGGAAAACCTTACAAATGAAACAGTGATATCAAAAACTTGTAAAATGACATATCATTAACAAAGAGAAAGTATTCAGTCCAACAAGCGGTATTCTGATCTTTGTACAAGTGAGACAGCCAAGCCACTGTAACCAGAAATAGGCTTCAAAGGATATTTTCCCCTGGAGCGTTATCAGTGAAGCTCAGATCTTCAGAGGTGTAGAATTCCCACATCCCCAGACCCCGTCACACAACCTGCCTGAAGCTGCTGCCCTCTGCGATGCTGAGGGGCATAAAATTAAGCCCAGGATCCAGAGCCTGTCAGTGAGGCAGAATTTCTCTTTCAGACATCTGTTAAGTGCTTCCACTCTGCTACTGACTCCTATTAATTGACTACATATTAGGGATGAATACTGCTTTGTAAAACATATCTCTCTGTGTAGTTTAAAGTTGGATTTGTTCACAAGCAGCTACTTCCATAAAGCTGTTCCTCCTCACCAAACTTGGTGCAATCTGTATTCACTCGTTTTCTTCTTTTCCTTTAGTGCTCATGAAGTGATTAATTTTAGGGTATGGTGTGAGCAAGTGCAACATTGCAAATTGATTAGAAGTTAAAATAAAAATAAAACCAAATGGCTTTTTAATTTCCCAGAAAGAATGACATACAGGAAGATAAGCATAAAAGCTGAAAATCTTATTTGCTTTTCAAAATGTCAAAATTCGGAATAGGAACCTTAGCACTGCAAAATGAAATTTCATTCTATGATATTGAGATGAAACTTCCTCATTTGCTTAAATCATGTAACGTTTTTCTGTCTACACTTAGGAGACTAAAAGGTCCATAGAGGTGCATGCTTCTGACAGTTTTCCTGCAAAATCCAGCCTCCAATGCCGTAGCTCATGGGGAAAATGTCATAACTTCAGAGGTTGGAATAAGATCACTTTATTTTAGAAATCACCTTCAGAAATTCTTGAAATTTATCTGTAAGTTTAATACCCCACTAAATCTTACAGTTCTCATTTGGTTTCTGTTAACTTTGGTCTATGATATCAGAATACAAAAATTCTGCACAGAATATTTTTCTAGAAAAAGTTAATTGTTTTTATTGCTCCCTGCATTGCTATTTCCTCTGCTGCTAAAAACATGTTTGTTTCTCTCCCTATTATCTGACTATTATCTTTTAAATTATTTTTCGACATTAACTATTTTAATTATTTCAAAGTATTCCAACTCAGAGTCAAAGCCAATGAAAACAGTGGTATTTTGCTGAAAAGAATAATTTGGACATTATATCAATTTTCAGTTGAAACATCCATCTCTGAATTGAATAGCATGTACTTTGACTCAGAATAAAAGTAATTAAAGGTGGTCATGTCAGGTTCAAATCAAAATGTTGTACTACTACTAGCTGAATTATCAACTTGGGCTGATATTTTTAGGTGAACAGATACACATCACAGGTACACAAACACATTTTAAGATGGGACTGTAAGACGGGGCTACAATGACTGCAGAAGAGGAGGGGAATGAACTGGCAAAAGATGGTGAATAAAAGCATCATGCTGCCAGCATTTATTCACATTAAGCTCACTTTGCCTGCATAGTTAGATTTCATTCTGCAGAAGAGTATTCCTTCTGTAGGCAAGGCCTTAATTAACAGTCTGAACTAAACAATCTTAGTTTGAAAAGTTGCTCAGAGAGGTCATGAACATGCAATTGCATGCATTCTCCTCTTGTTACCACTCTTCTACTTGTCCAAATGCAAAGCAATATAAAGTAGTAGAGACTATCTCCATGAGGTGATTTTATACTAACTGATTTGCTGAATAAAGCAAAAAGAGTTTCCATAACTACAGACAAAGTCCTTCATATGGAAAAAACTTCATACAAATTGCTAAAAATTAAATTGTTCAGATATGAAGTATTCATTTTAACCTTCCCCTTGAAATGTCCTGTCAAAGCCTCCTTCTGGTTTGAAGTCTGCAGGAAATCAGCAAAACAGTGTGTATGTTGAAGACGGAATATTATGGATTTATTACTGCTTCTTTGTTAAAGTCTCTTAAAACATTTTGAAACAAGTCTTTCCATTCAGATGACTTTTATTAATACTGTGTGTTTTGGTTTTCTTTTTTATTTTAAAATGTTTTAGCTCACATGTCTTGCTTTACTTTAAAAATAATTTCTGTGAAAGGGATCTTCTATGTTAAAACATGGTGCTGGACAGCTTGGGGTTCTTTGCATATGCCACTGGTGTTATTACAATATTAATAATACTAGAAATTTTTTTCTGCTATATAGTTCTATAATTGTTAAATTTGCAGAAGGAAGACGGTCAGTTGGTGTCATGATCATAGATGTTTGTTTTCTGCAAAAAGTTAAGCTGTAGGAGGAGTGACATGGGCAATTTCTAGGTTTTATCTATTCACAGAGGAGTCTGCTCTAGAATAAATAGCTGTTGTAATATATGCCTCTTTCAATTTTGTTCTCCAAGAATGTTTTTCCAGGCATAGTTGATAGGGAATGTACCAATATATTTAAATAGAAGTCATACTGCTCTGTCTGCCTGAATCTGAGAGACAGCACTAGGTGTACACTGTTTTTCTAATAGGAAGTCTCCTGATATCTATAAATAGACATGTTTGAGTTCTGATTGTTCTGTACTAACTGGCTAGATGTTTAATTACTCTAAATAGAAAGCACAAATAATGGCACGCATTCAAGCCCTCCTGAACTGCTCTACTTCCTGGGCACTGGCTCAGAAACACACCAGACCTGAGGCTACTTTTTCCTTTTCTTCTCTTCACTACATTCATATTGATCACTCTGATGTATCCTAAAGGCAATTACACCGTGCAGCATTTCCTTTGGTGTCAGGGATAAAATTCATCCCAGGACAGGATATGCCACAATAAACAAGGGAAGGAAATGAGCTGCTTCTGAGAAATGGAGTTCACTCCAGCTCCCTTTCAATTTGCACACAACTAGGCATTGTGCTTTATATATAATTATAATGATTTATTCAAAGGTGTTTACTAGTCAGAGGCATAACATCTTGCTTATCTGATAATTACATAGCTGGTGAGGTCATGGAGTAGGTTGTTAGCACTGCCAATCTTTTGCACTGAAATGAAGTATTTGCTTCTACATTTCTTTAGTGCTTCATTTGTTTGCTATCTGTGACATTTTTATCTACCTGCAGAGGTTTTTTTGTTGTTTCTTTCACAAAGAAGCGTGTAGTGAATCTATCTTGCCTAAATTTCATATACCTTAATTACTTTTATACCGTAATACTGGTTCTCATAATGTGAAATTGAAGAACTCGTTACTATAATAAGTGTAGTGTAACTGAAAATTGATCTCTTCAGCTTTGTCACACTGGTTATAAACATAAAAAAGCAATAGTTACTTTCATAGTCCTGGATCCATTCTGTACAATCAGTTCATTACTGTACTTAACGTAAATTGAGTGTTAAATCTCCTTAAGTGAAATCTTCACCCTGCTTGACATTTGTAATCATGATTGGGATAGGAAAAAATACATCTGAGAGAAAGAAATAAAGGAAATAAATAAAATAAATGCCTCCGTGGGCCATTGGTGGAACCAAATTTAGGGGATAATCGAATCAAATTAGGAAGGCATCACAGATGGATAGCACAAAATGGAATAAAATGCATGTAATCTTCCCAACCTTGGGAAAAAGAACCAACCAGTCACTGAAATAGCTGTCCTGCAGGGAGTTTTGAGACCTGATGCTGTACTCTGCCTCAGGTGTTGTACAGCTTGTCTGGCTGGCCTTTTTTGTTTGGAAGTTTGTTATTACTAATTGTCATCCTGTCAATGAAATGATTTACCCTTTATTGAACATATTCATTGTGACCTCAACAGATGTAATAATTCTGTTGTGAGATGCCATTATCTATAACTCATCCAGATAAACAAATAACCATGTGAGGAAGCTGAGCAAGCTCTTTTGAAGCAGCATTGGCACTTATACACCACAGCACATGCTGAGATATGGGCAAACTTCAAGACTTATTTGTATCTTCTAATCCATAATGGTGTTATAAATGGTGCAATTTAGTTCTTTCTCTTCTTCAAGCAGCTATGTCTCATTCTGATGTTGCTTGGTTTCTGATAATAGAACCCCCTAGTCTCTCAAGTCAGTTTTGCCCCAGAAAGAAAGCATCAGCACTAGCTCGGAAGCTAGGAACTTAATTCCCACTTGTACATCAGTTCTAGATGTGGCGGTTGGGTGTCTAATATTTAGGAAGCCAATACATGAAAATTCAGGCTAGAAATTCCTGCTGTTTGCAGTAGCATGACCAGTATTAGTTCCTGTGAAATTTGCGTCCCAATAAAGACCTCATAAGACAATACGGCATATATTGCGTGTGTGTTATAAGTGAGCATGCTGAAGAGTTAAAAAAAAAAATAAAAGGAACAACTTAAAGCAGCATCATGTTAGTGAACTTTTTAATTTCTGAATGCTAAACAGCAGGATTTGGACATCAGCAGGCAGGGATAGCGGGAAATGCCAACTGTGAAACACCTAAATATAGTTTCAAAGCTTGAACTTTGGTAGCAAATATGTCTTTTATCCTGCTGCCAGCTGTAGCAATTCATGTACTTAGCACTCCAATGGTTTAGTGTTCTTTAGGATTTGGCTCTTAAGTATTTTTTGCGCAAATAGGAATTGCATGACGTTTTCTTTCTCAATGTGCTTCTTTTCTTTCTGGATAGGTGGTATAAAACCTTGGGATCTTTTGATCTGCTTATCTTCCAGAAAAAATGCTGGTACTGACTGCATTCAAACAGAAGACTTGCACAATCTAGAGTTGTTCCAGAAGGTATGAGACTATTGTGTTATCCTTTGTGGGAATGGATGGATAGGCTAGGCCAAATTTTCAGCCCGCATAAAAAGAAAATTATCTAATGCTTGTTTTATACGCAGCACCATGATTTAGCACCAATGAAAAAAGGTTTTTCATGTTTTCTATTTACTGGGAAATACTTTTCAGATACCAACATTTTAATTCTCTATATTGCACTCAATGATCAAAAGCAATTTCTCATTTCGACATAGTAGGTTAGTTTGGGTGTAAGTGTTTCAGTGTAAATACTGAAAATTGTTACATTTGGGTGTAAAGTTTCCCTCTTCTCTTCTTGAGCTTGAACTTTTGTGTTCTTGGCCATCATCAAGCAGCATGTCTGGCAGCAAAAGTGTCTACAGAAGTCAAAGGAAATTTAACCAATTTACTCTATTGGAAAACAGATTTTAGAAATGGGACTAGAAAGTGCATGCAATATTTTCAGAATAATAGCACAGGCAGAAGATAGAGCTGGACAAATTTAGGCTTCATATCTTAGGTCACTGTTGAATTTCACCTATTGTAATTGCTCTTTTGTAAACATAATTTAGGCACCTCTCCAAACAGTGACAATGCTCCTACAGTTGATAATGTGTTAGCTAGACCAGTGTTCTCCTCCAGGGCCTTCAAGGAAGTTCCTTGCTCTGGCACTGCAAACTGCTTACTCGTGGTCCAAAGCACTGGTAGTGCCAATATCTCTTGGTATTTTCAGGATTGCTTTTTTTTTTTCCCCACTTGAGTGTGTTGTGAGCACAGTTTAGGTTACTTAAATATGTAATGTCTAAATAAATAACTGGCCTGTTAATAAAAATATGTAAGTTTGAAAAGGTTTGATCAAGCTATAGTTCAGTTGACTTTCATTTCAAGTAAAATGGCACAGATAATAATCGTAAGACCCTAATTATAGACTGCAACTTGAGGGTCTGGGAGAAATGGAACTGCTTTTAGAAAGTGCCTCAGGTATGAAGTTCGTGAAGATATAGAAAACAATTTGTGTCCACAGAAGTCAGAGCTAGGGTTCCCTGGGACAGAATGCCTTATCTAATTGTATTCAAACTGAAATTTTTGTAGCAATTCCAGTTTGCTAGAAATACACATAGTTTGAATTATAGGCTCAGATCATAAAACACCCAAGGCTTCTGCAAAGTGCTTTTTGCTCATTCTACCTATATTATCATATCTGAGCCTCTAATGCTGTGCTATATAATAATGCTTACAGCATGCTGCAATGTCCAGAAGCTTCACACATGAATAACTGAGACACAAGGTGATCAAAGGAATTGTCCAAGTTCTCTCAGGAAGTCTGCAGCAGAGCGGGGACTTAAACCAGATGGCCCAGACCTTCGGGTAGCTTTAAATATTGAGTAACGGTACTCGCTGCTGATGTGTCCGCACCACAGTGAAACACAGTTCCTTGTTGCAGAACCTGGATGTGGTTCAGCTACATTAGCTTTCCACTGATCCCAAGCACAGCCATTCAAGAGGTATAGGGTATTTCCATGCAGGGAGAGACAGTGATTGGTAACTGGCAGATAATAGAGAACCTGCAGAGACTGAAAAAGGGACAGGGAACAGGTGAAAACTCAGCAGCCAGGAGGAGAGAGGTAGGTCTAAAATTTTATTTTGTGATTGCCATGGAGGAAGAGTCCACACCTTAACTTCATTATTCCACATTGCAGGGATAGCAAAGTTAAATTTCCTTTTGACAGTGGCAGGAGTTTTTCATGAGGCGTCTCTGATAAATTGAGCACAGACCCATTGAAGGCTTTTTCCGCTGAAGGAAAAAGAACACTTTTCTGAATAAAATCATTAAAGTTTCTCTTCTTATGTACAGGTAAACCTACTTCCAGAAATCCAGCATTTCCTTTGCAGAAAAGAGGGATTATGCCAAATAACAAAAGCCTTTTCAGGTAATCTAATTTCTTCAAATTCAGTATGTGATGATTGTCTTTTAATAGTTGTCACAGGAAGTTTCTGACATAGGACTGTCAGGCTTAAAATTCTGTTTTGTTTTTAGTCATGAATGTATAGAGAGAAAAAAATGAAACAAGAATGGTAATCCATTTCAGACACCACTTAAATATAGAGTACAGTTATGCAGTGTCTTTTCAGGTAAAGATATTGCATTGTTTGGCCATTGCATATTGCAGAAATAATTTGGCTATAAGTGTCTTATTTTTGGACTGTTTTGTGTTAATGTAGTGTATTGGTGTTTACTCTTCAAAGCCTGGGGTTCAGTGTAATATGTTTGTTCAGCTTTACAGAAATGTTGTGGCAAGGAGAAGGAGTAGGAGTCAGAATTTGGTTCCCATCCAGACATAATTTACTGATATAAAGTCTTTGTGTATTAAGATCATCAACCAGAAAAGTTTAAAGGTTATGGGTGAGTTGCCAGAGAATTCTAATTTACCATGGGTAAAATTCAGCTTTGAATAGAAACTGGAAAAAAACACATTGTGCACTCTATTAGGGTTATTTACACTACAGAGGGACACGTTATGATCTCAGTTACACTACTCAATATCCATCATCGATGCTATTTTGAATTTATGATCTACCTTCACAATATAAACTTTGCTAATAAGAAATGTTGTCTTTCTCTTGGTTTGTTCTGTAATCCAATAACAACCAGCTCCATATTTATTCCATTAGTATTTAGCCTTATTTGCAATTCTATGTTTGATTTTTAAACTTTTTCCCCTCCCCTCCTTCCTCTCCCCTCCTCTCCCCTCTCCTCTCTCTCACCTTTTTTATATATATGCTAAAATCTAACACACAGGAAAGGATTCTTTACATCTCATTTAACCATTTAGAAGTTAGGTATCTTCTGCAGCAGTATTCTAGTCTTTCATTTAAGTCAATGGAAAGAGACACACACCTACAAACATTACTTCTTTTTATCCTTTTTATTGGGTACTTACCACCCAATTAACTCTCATCACTGACTGTAAATGGGGCCTAGACAAGTAGCTTAGATTAAATACCTCACATTTGGATGCTTGACTAAATTTGAGTTAGGTGGTTCCTAACCAAAGTATACCATATTGTCCCTTCTAATTTTTGTACTGTTTCATTTAAAGATTGATCAATATTGAAGTGTTTCCCTTAAAGAACTGTACATTGAAGGTCAGTTTAAATTGGACCTTTCGATTTCCCTGGTGCAGTACATTGTCAAAACTGATCATAAAGAACAGGCAGTGTAATAAACATCTATCCAGGTCCCATGAGAGTCCTTTTTTGTGAAGTCATATTACACCAGGTAAGTGACATTCTGTTTTGGCTGAGTTTCGGCATGTCTTCAGTGATGCCGAGTGCCTTGGTTCCCTGGAAGAGAATTAGAAAGTATTCTGATATAGTACCAGTTTCAGAAAAAATTAAGCAGATTTCTAAAAAAAGTCAAGGACTTCAGAAATTGGTATGTCCTGCTCATGTTGTAAGAGATTGTCTTGAAAAAACATTAGTTTGCCCTACTACTTGGAGAAAAGCCAATTGCAGTGGTTTTATTCTTGTGCTACCATAAACACCAGAGGCACTAACCACACACAGAACTTTCCCCTTCAAATATGCACATTTCCAATGCTGTCCATAAACTGTGGTAAAACCACATTGTGTATACCACTTCTGATAAGCTGTTAGGTGTTTTCTTCTGTATTGGGTTTTTGTTGCAAGCTTTTGGTAGTGGGGAGTCACAGGGATGGCTTCTGTGAGAAGCTGCCAGAAGCTTCCTTCACGTCCAGCAGAGCCCATTCTAGCCAGCTCCAAGCTGGAGCTGCTGCTGGCTAAGGCTGAGCACGTCAAGAATGGTGGTAGCACCTGTGGGATGATGAATATAAGAAGGGGAAAGAAACAACTGCGCAACAGCAACTGGAGTGAGGAGTGAAAATATGTGAGACGAACAACTCTGCAAACACCCAGGTCAGTGGAGAAAGAGGGGGAGGAGGTGCTATACTTGCCAGAGCAGAGATTCCCCTGCAGCCTGCGGTGAGTCAGCTGTGCCACTGCAGCCCATGAGGGTCCGTGGTGGAACAGAGACCCATCTGCGGCCCATTGGGGACCCCACACCAGGGGAGGTGAATGCTGGAAGAAATCTGTGACCCTGTGGGAAGTACATGCTGGAGCAGGCTCCTGGCAGGACCTGTTGAGAGAAGAGTCCATGCTCGAGCAGTGAGTTCCTGAGTTACTGCACCCTGTGGGAGGAGCCCATGTTGGAGCAGTTCATGAAGAACTGCAGTACAGGGGAAGGACTCACCTTGGAGAAGTTCTTGGAGGACTGTCTCCTGTGGGAAGGGACTCCATGTTGGAGCAGAGGAAGAGGGGTCCTCCTCATGAGGAGGAAGGATCAGCAGAGGCAATGTGTGATGAACTGACCACAGACTCCATTCCCCTCTCTCTGAAGGGGGGAGGTAGAGTATCGGGAGTGAAATTGAGTCTGGGAAGAAGGGAGGGATGGCAGAAAGGTGTTTTACGAGATGGTTTTGTTTCTCATAATCCTACTCTGATATGTCTGGTAATAAATTTTAGTTGAGTCTGGTTTGCCCATGTCAGTAATTAGTGAGTGATCTCTCCCTGTCTTTATCCCGATCCATGAGCATCTCATTATAATTTTTCTCACCTTTCCAGCTGAGTGATAGAGAGGCTTTGGTAGGCACCTGGCATCTAGCCAGGGTCAACCCACCAGATTTTCTCTTCAGGGAACAGCCATTTGTAAGCATCTTATTACTTACTTATATTTTTAGTACTTTCCTGGCAAAGAGAAAAGGCCTTGTGACTGATGCAGAAATCCCATTGAAATCAGGGGTTTGAATCTTCCCCACCCAGCAACGGAGGATTATTCTAGCAGTCTGGTGAAGGACTATCATATAGAAAAAGACCACCTATCACCTTTTTTTACCTCATTTTACCATTACCAATAAAAATAGTTTTGAACCTAAATTAGCCAATGTGTTTTAAAGTAAAAATAAAAAAAAATCCATCTCTTAAATCTAAGTATCTCCACATCAGCATTTGGCCTAGGGGCTGAGGTAGCTGTTTCAACACAAGATTCTTGTGCCACTTGAGATGCCACAGAGAATCCAGCACACCCAGTAGGGTGAGCAGATTTGGCACAGGACCTTTTCGTTCTTTTTGTCCAGCAGCTGGAGGTTGAGAGGGATATCCTGTGGTGTCCTAGAAAGTAATAAATATATGGTTTTAGATACCTGAATTTAACACTGGGTATTTAGAGCCAACAAGCTGAAAAGAGCATTTACTTTCAGCATAATTTAGGGCTAGCTGAATTGCTCCACACTGACTGTATAGACTACACTGATGTCCACTGACAGGAATGGGAACTTAGACTGTGATAAGTGGGGTCATTTTTGTGTAGACCAGACCTCAAAGTATTTCAACACAGAAATTAGTCCCATTTAGTATCACTGGATATGTGAAATGTAATTTTATATGAAATTCATCCATAGAAGGTGGAATTAGAAGGATAAATAACTTGATTTCAGGTTAAATGGACAAAAAGGCATTAGTAAAAGAAAACTTCTAGAGGCAAGACTTCAGATACTCCCCTTCCATTCACCTGATAAAGCCAGCTCTTTCAACTTTTTTTTGCTTGTGTTCTCAAACAGATCTTTCTTTCCAACAACTGTTAAGTTGCCAATTAGTAGGATTTGTTTGATCCTCAATTTTAAAGTTTTCCACAGAAATAACAGTTTTCATCAGTATTTCCTCCACAGAACAGTTTGTTTCCTTTCAAATCAGTCATGTACTTTCACTTTTGTGTGTTTGAGTCAACAGGGCTTCTCTGCAATTCCTGTTGAAGAGGATCAGTGGGTTTGTTATTATTGTGTTTGTCATTTAGTTAGCCTCCAAGGAACCAAGCAATTTCCTGTAAAAGTGAAAACACAAAGAATTATGCCATCTTATTAAAAACATAGTAAGCTGTAAAAAGAAATATCAGGCAGCAAGGCTGAGAGGATGGGATTACTGGATTTACTGTTTGCTATGACTGTTGATACTGATAAACAGTGGTAAAGGTTTTTTTTTTTTTTTTTTTTTAATTATTCTAGTTGCACAACTCTTAAACTGATAGGTTTTGTATTTAAGAGAGCATGCCCATTCTCATACCCTTGTTTTATAGGAAAGAAAATGGTTTGTAGAAAGTACTGTGCCAGTGCTTGTTTCTTTGCTTTGTCTCTTTAATAGAAAATATTTTTGTCAGCCTGACACTTCATATTCCTTTTATCTTTATGGGGGGAAAAATTATGCACATACCAGTGATGACTGCTTTTTAGGAGAGAAGCAAGGAGGTTAAGGAGGGATAAGAATAGTAACAGATCCTAAGTTTTAACACTGACAAGTGCTTGCTGCTCAGTATGAGAAGATTGGTTTCACTTCTGCTTTTGCAGGGCATTTGGCCTAATGTTTAATCAAGTGCCTGATGTCTGCTCACTATATGGGACTTGGGCCATGAGGAGGTTCGGGTGTGGCTAATGGATGACAAAGGAAGGCTCCTAGCATTTATTGTTCAGGTTAGCAAAAGCTGCAGCAGTTGCAATGATCTAGAAATTAAATCTTCCTGCAAAGAACCCAAACCTAGAAGCTCTCTGAGGTTGGAAAATGACTGTCAGAGAGATTTCAGGTGTTCATATTTGGTATCACACCACAGATGCATTAAAAACTGCTCTTGGCTGCCTCCTGGAACTACGCTCAGGTGAGAGATGAAGAGGACTAAGGTCCAGAGTGTGAGCAGAGTTGCTCAGATTCAGTTTAAGGCACAGAAAACACGTACAACAAATAGTCTCTTTGACAAGTTTTGCCTGGCAAAATTGTAGAATTGCTTATAGCATTGCCTCCCTGATTTTCCTGTTCCCTAAGGATTCCTAACTAATCTGTCTTCCCATATAAGCATTTGTCTTGCTGCATCACTTCCAGGGCCCAGCCTGTGCCACGCATAGTTGTTTTATCTATTCACACAGATCAGTGATCCTTTTTTTAAGAAATACGTTTTCTGCATGGCTTCTGTGTTTCTTTTTATTAGTGACCCTAGTGCAGAGACTTTACAAGTGTTTACCCAGACTTATGTGCTCTTCTGATCACCTGCTGGACCAGCCAACAGCGTTAATCACACAGAAGGTCTTGGGATGGGCATAGTCCTGATGACACTGTGTAGGAGGGAGAGCCAAGATGGTCCAGCTGTGTGACTGTGCTCTCACTATGTGATATGTTTACGGTCTGGTGCTAGCTCCATGCCAGCTTTCCTCTCCTCCTGCCTAGCAAATCTCTCTTGCCTGTCCCCGGTGTCCCTGGGTTACTGTGGATTCTGCAGCAAGGGTTACAAGCTGAAAGTAGGAAGCAAGGCCCAGTGGAGCCACCTATGGATAAGAGAAACTATAGATTACACTTATTTTCTGTTGTAATAATTCAACATCTCTGTGACAGGAACATGATTTTTTTTATTTTAGTTATCATTTCTTTTGCCAGCTGGTCCCTGTCAATGTTTGCACAGTGGCTCTGATCAGGTTTGTGCCTATTACCTTTCTGCTACTGAAGTTGCTAAGGGTCTCAAGAATGGCCAATAAAACCAATATCTAATTCCTTTCAGTTAATTTCATTATAAACTATGTGGGTTTCTTTGGTTTTACAACAGTGGCAGATTTCAGCTAGGACAATAATGTTGTGAGAACAACAAATATGAGTAGTCTAAAAAGAAGGAAAGCAGCCAAATTAATTTAATTACTTGGCCTACACTATTCTATATTTTACCCTGTTACTAGTACAGAATTGTGGCTCTAATCATGTAATCAGCCAGCATTTTCACTGACTTGCTTTTTCCAGAGTTTTATATCTTATCTGTATAATGAAGTTCTAGTATGAAAGATGCACACGGAAGAAGCAGCCCTTCTGGAAAATATTGGAAAAAAAAACCCCAAACCTCTAATGCTTACCTGTTAGGAATGAAAAAGCAAAACACTGTATTGTAAATACTGTTTTTCATTCACCTGCCAGAACAGAGAGAAAATAAACATGGTAAATGATTAATCTAAGCTGAAGCTGTATTTGGTGATGTTTTTAAACAGGAAAATAAACAACATCATACAAATGATCCTCATTTTATCTTTTTAACTCTGAAACTTCAAAGGTGCTTTTGGCATGAATTTCAGTGCCTTTCAACCCACAGTTTAAATTAATTTCCCTCTATATCTGCTTTACTATAAAATTGTTTGGCTTTTAATATTAGACATATTTAGGATAGTTTAAATTTCCAGAAATCACAAGTAGTTTAACATTTTTTCGTTCTAAATATTCAGGGTGGGTTGCTTTCAGATTAACTGTATTACAGAGGGCAAGATTACTGTGTTTTTTGAATATGAAAACCTTTTAAGGATAGCTGGATCAATAGTCAGTAGTGGGTGGGATATTGAACCTGCAGCAATGTGCACATCACAAATGAAGCTTGAAACACATGTCAAGACCATGCCAGGAGTTTTAAGTAACAAACAAGAAATGACATTCCAGTGAAATCCGTGGAAATTTTTCCAGGACTTCACTGGGGGCTATGATTGCCCTAGTCTTCCTAATTCCCTTAAAATACTCATTATCTACTTTCAGTTTCACAGCCACCCTTTTCTAAATGCATAGGTTATAAAACTGAGGGGTAAAGGTTCTCTCTCTTTCTTTAGCATCCTCATAATGTATAATCCATAGAAGAGTCTTTTGTTTCAGAGTCTTTTCATCCAATAGATCAAATGGGTAACAGGAAGCAATTAAGTAGGATAAGTTTGCTTTCTGTGACAAGTCTCAAGGCACGTAGTGGTGGTAGTTCAACTGAAGTCATCCATCCTCCAAAATCAACATTGAAAAATGGAAAAAAATATACTTTCAATGCTCATAACTTTCATATTTATGCAGCTTAGA
The DNA here is from genome assembly GCA_035583135.1 of Lophotriccus pileatus. Classification (NCBI taxonomy): domain Eukaryota; kingdom Metazoa; phylum Chordata; class Aves; order Passeriformes; family Tyrannidae; genus Lophotriccus; species Lophotriccus pileatus. Next base: position 21,868,114 of record JAWWES010000041.1, on the reverse strand, counting down.
GAAAGTTGCTATACCTGACTGAGCCAGAGGTACTGGATACTAGGCTTTATTTGGATCAAAATCTCCTAGTCCTGGAGGTGCTCAGATGTCTGCTTAAGAATCTATGAAAGCTTTTAAAGCATCTCCTGATGTGGAGAAATCTTTGCAGCTGTTAAACACACAACCTACAAGGTCTGGAAAATTGCCCAGATGAAAATACCAGGAGAAGACCAGGTTGTAGCAATGCAGTTTGCCTGGTCTTTATCACAAATAAACTCTTTGTTTTCCAGCAGCCCACATCAGTCAGGAAGTTGGATGATCCTAGAACACAATGCAATGTGAAGTTCTTCTAATTCACTGAGGTGCCCTGTCAGAAAGCAAACCTGCAAGGCTGACAAAGAGGACCTGCTATCAGTACTTCCTGAATTTTGTGCAGTAGAAACTGATGATAAAGGGCATGAGGTGACTATCATTCTCTTTTTTTTTCATTTGTGAGAGGATTCAGGCTCCAGATAGAAACAGACTACCACTATGAAAATCTAGGAAGAAGTTCACAAGGTGTCTATGCAGATGGAAAGGCTCCTGTATACTTTCAGGATCAATGTACTTCCACGTTTTAAAGTAATGTCTTTCCAGCTAATAAGAAAAGTGTTTGGATGAACACCCTACAAGTACAAATGTGCTGAGCTTACAATATCCCCTTATGAAAGAACCTGTTCTGGGCTCAGAAAAAAGCACAGCACTTCAGTTCCATTGTATCCCGTCTCTAACTTCGTGCTTCATTAAACAACCAGGAGCTCCCAAGGGGACTGAATCGCGCTTGAAATGTTTGTAAAAGATCTGACAGTTGACGGGCACTTTAGAAATGAAATTACCTTTTTCTCACAGACAATAGTCTTAATTTTTACTTGTTTCATGTCTGAAGTGTATAAAATATGGTCTATTTGATCTTGAACAAAGTAAAAAACCAAATTAACAAAACCATATCATAACCCTCCTTGTAAACCCCAAAGGGTACTATAAAAGGAAGGATAAAGAAGAGGACACATTCTCATTCATCTTCTGTTTCCTTTCCTTTAACTGAGTGTTACACACTTAGTTCAACCAGTAGGGTATTCTTCTGCTGAATTCCTCACCTTTGCAGATCACCAGACATTCACATTAACCTAAATGTTCCATATACCACCAGTTCAGGTGGCTGCAGCTTGGCACTGCTCCAGGAAGTATTAATTTGTCCAAATGTGCTTCTAGCTATTGGTAAATCTTTTGCTCAGCCACATGTACTCATAAATCAGCTATTCTTTATTGTGTATGTGTTAAAGCTTCACTTCAGAACTCTGAGCCAAAGATAAGAAAATACCTTAGGAGCCAGAGATTGGAACAGAGAGAACAAGAAGTCATAGCTGTGTAAAACACTAGAAAGGCCTCATTAGATGTCATTGAGGCTGCTGCATTAGGTATCATTGTCGCCGTTATTACTGATATGTTTGACGGTTGTACTTAGAGATTGCAGTTGACAGGACAGTATCTACCACCAGTTTATGTGACAAAGTGGTGCTTAATTTTTTTGATCTGGATGTGTTGACCTGCTTTGGTGTGTCTTATGCCTCCTTTTCAGGTGTGCCCTGCAGCCGTTCTTGTGTCTTAGCTCTGTATTTTACCTGTTGCTGTGGTTAGAGGGCTAATATGTGTATTCAGTTGAGAACATGTAGTGGCTTCCTTACCCATCAATATGGCCTCATGGTGAACACCCTAGGCAGAGGTAAAGTGGTGCTGTTTGTTGGTGTTTTCAATGGTGCTATTCCAGAGATGTCAGCATCAGAAACCTTTTTCAAGCCAGAATTTCAAGGAAGGAAAGCTTTCTGGGTTTTTTTTAAAGTGAAAGCACATATCCAGCCTTAGGTCCTTTGCTTTATACTGCATCATCACAAATGGCAGCAGTAAAAAGTACTTATGGCAATGCCTGCAGCTTCTCCTCAGGAAAAACAGCAGTTTGTGCAGCATTTCAATTACTGCATAGCCACTTTAAAAGGAAACATGTTCTTTCCTAGTTTCCTTTTCCTTTTCTTTTGATCTTTAGAGTCTGCTAGAGAAAATACTGGTGCTAAGATTTGGATTTTTGAAAGCAGGGATATAATCTGGACATGGATATAATCTGGATGCTGGAGCTCTTTCTAACTTGTCTTCCCAAACTGCCTGACAAATATCAGCTGCTGAGCCTGCCTCACCTCTTCCATTATAAAATGTTGATGTTGTTTACATACTTCAAAAGGACTGGTTAATTAACAACAGCTTGTAGAGTGATTTCAAGATGGAAAAACATGGCAATTACTGCAAACAGTAAAGGCACTGCAGGCTAATTTTCATTGATGATAATGTTGATTAAAAAATACACAGCTCTAATAAACACTGTTACTGCTTTTGAGTGCAGGAGCAGGTGAAGAGTTGCCATGAGAACTGATGTAGCTGAGTGTTCAGTTCAACCTTACTGATGTCTCTTTATTATTATGAAAATAGTGTTCATTGATTACTAGGAGTAGATTTACCAAAGGAGGGGGCTGTCACTCCCTCTTAACTCTGCTTGATGATGTACAAGCTCTGTGTCATCTCAAAGATGCAAGCACCTAGCGACAGTCTCACTTCTTTTTACAACCGCCTTGCAGTGGACTCTCTCCCAGGTGGATGCCAACACAAAACTCATAGAGGAGTGTGAGGCACCATACAAACAGAATGCTGTAGAGCATGAGGAATAGTTTATGACAATTGTCCCTTTCTTAATTCTCAATGCTAATCACCAGCACCCTGAATTTTTTTAACTTTCTCTTCTTTAACAGATGGCAGGTTTCCTTTTTTTTTTTTTTTTTTTAATGTTGAGACATTTTGCAGTGACTTAGGGCAATATTAAGGATCTTCTACCCAGTAGTGTGAGAATTCAAGGACACTTCTGTTTTTCATCTGTCCCTACCCATTTGTTTTACTTTGTTTTGTTATATCAAATCAATTAATGTTACATCAAATGAATTAGTCCTTTCTATTTCCCTGAAACAGCTAAAACTCTCATTTGGGGGAGGGTAAATATAGGTACAAATCTCATCTCATTATTTTCAAACTCTCTTGTGAGTTAATATGATATTGCTTACTTGTTACCTTAGCAACACAATTAAAAACATATTTTTAAAAGGAAAAGACACTTTGCTTTCTCTTGAGTAATGAGCTGAACAACCCTTTTTTGCTGTGTTCTTATTTTCAGTGAAATGTTTACTTTCTTTTAAATAAGAAAATCATATTTTGTGCATTTCCCTCTCTCAACATTATGGTTGTTTCACCTAAAGTAATTGCGAAAAATGTGCACCATTGACATAATTTGGCTTTCAGATGATCAGATGAGAAGAGCTGTAATTGTGGTCCTTTGCATGGTTTCTGTTAATGTAGACATGGAGCTATGGCCTGATGTAAAAAGTGTATGTGTTATAGGGGGCTTGGTCTGGAAGCACAGTTCTGCCTCCTTTCAGCCATGTGCCAAATCAGTATTTTGCTGTTTGAAGATTGAGGCTACTTGAGTTGAACTCCAGAGTCTGACAGTGCTGCTCTGTTCCTGGTGGATGTGCTACAGAACCAAGATACAGGGGTACAGGGCTTGGCTTCATAACTCCATAAACAGTTGCAACAGCAGAAGGCCGTGTCTTGCCTTTTTACCCATGTAAGGATAAATCAGAAAAAGATCTCTGAAGTAATTTGTGCACTGTGGAGGGCCTTTATGTGTTTTAATAATTCTGGTTTTACCCAAACACCAAAGCTGTGTGATCAAACTTTACACTCTGGGAATTATTTGCAGCTGCAAGTAAGCAGCTTAGCTTTCCTGCATGGTGAGTGAAAAGGCCACTCTCTTTCAGAGAGCAGCTCAGAGACCAATATTTCTCTTAGTGCTCCAAGGACTGGTCTCTGTCTCACTCTTTTTCTCACTCTCTCCCCATTGCTTAAATACAAAGCCTAAGAACACTACCTTGCTAATACATATCTAAAGTGATAAATAGGAGTAGTTGCATCGGGCTATTGCAAACTGCCATGGTGAAATGCCATTGTCTATCTACAGGGTGGAAATTGTCCTTGTGTCTTTACAAGGCAAACATGGAAAAAACAGCACTTGATTTCACAGATCTGGTCCCTGTGCATATTCAGAAGCAAGCCCGCTAAATAAATGACTTAATGGGAATTTACTGGCTTACTCCTATTATCACTGCACAGCCAAGTAGGCAGACTACTCTCTTTTTGTCACTGTGCCATCAAAAACCAGGTAGTCACTCACAAAGTCCAAATCAGTTATAATACATAACAGAACAGAGAGATGCCAGTGTGAATGTCATTTGAGTATGACGTGCTTTATTAAGAAACTGCGTGGTTTTGATTATTAATGCCTTTTATCCTGCTAAATGGTGCATGTAAGGCAGAGGACCAGATTAATTTTAGATCCCAGTTGAGATTGGAAGGCTGAACTGAGCTGATCTGATGAACTGCCAATAAACGTAGACAATCACAATGTCATTTTAACAGCATCTCTGTAAAAATTAATAGTTTTTTTCCTTAAATGGCTGCTCACAGGTCATCACTAGAAACACAGCTCAGTTTTGCTTTTTATTTCATGTACCAAAGTTGAGAGTGCATGCTTAAAAGAGAAGATCTACAAATAAATTCATAACATTAGTACAATGCAGTATGTCATTAAAAAGAACTGTATTAAGGTTTGGGAATAATGTGAACAGTTTGATTTTCCTTGACTATTACTTAAGAACTTGAAATGTGAGGTGTATTAGAGTTAATGAATACCACCCTACATGAAATAATGATAGAACACACGGACTTTGTGACTTTTTATCAAGCACAGTAAAAGCAGAAAATACATGCCACCCATTGAGTGATCTCACATCTCAATATTTTGATTGCTGTTAATGGTCACATGCCTCAGTAATCTGGCGGACTGTGGTACATCAGTCCTGTACCCTCTGTGTTTGGTGGCAGAACTAAGCCTCCCATGGGTTTCAATACCTACAAATTGTAGCCTTAAACCGTGAACACAGAAACAAGGATATGTGGTTATTTACTGAGCTGTCTATGTTATTACAGTGGCAAAGTCCCTTGATTCTTAGTCAAATAAATTTTTTATCCTCATTAATTGTAATTGTGCTCTGTGAGAAATGAAATTTTGGAATTCTATATTTAGAAATAAAGGATTTCTATACTGAAGAAGGGAGAAGGGGTTGCTTTTTGTATGCAGCATTACTGCACTCACCTGTAAAGTGGGAGTTGCAGCTAAGCCTCTGAGCCTGCAGCTTGCAGCTGGAAGGGGGGCTTGGTGGGTGCAAAACTCCCTGCTAGCAGATTGAAAAGGGTTTGTCATCTCAGCATTTGTTATTTTACATTGTTGGCTGATGCTGGTAGCTCCTCTCTATCTATTATGTTTTATACATTTTAACCTTACCACTGCTGCTTTCAATGCTCTGCTGACTTCCTTTCTCATCCCAATTTCAGACCTGCAGCTCCCAGTTGTCACCCCAGAGTGTTCTGGCCAGCCTGGACCATCAAGGGCCAGCACCACAAGCAACATGTCCCGGGGCAGCAAAGGCACTGACAAGACACGTACCTCTCATCTGCGGCGCCAGTGGAAGCAGCACACGAGTGCAGAGCTGTAAGCTTGTGATACCCCATCCTCAGGAAATGCCAGTGCTTCATAATGCAGTTAGTTGGGAGTCAGGGATGCAGACTGTAGCAAAAGAGGAGACCACAGCAGATGGAGCACTTGGATGTATTGCATTTCATACTTGCATAATGTTTGTTTCTGTACGAGCCAAGTTTGCACATGTTTTGAGTGTAAACATCTAAGTCTTTATGTTGAGGGCATTGAAGAACCTAGAAAGATAAATACAGGTCCAGAGGCACCCCTGAATGTTTAGGTCTCATGGTGGCTGAGCTGTTTCCTGCTTCCATCCCCACCTTACCCCTACCAGGGACACACATATGTTCTTCTTTGCACAGAGATCCTCCCTTAGGTGAAGAACCAAGAAGTACTTGATAACTTGTCTGTTATCAAGTGCTGTTTCCTATATTACAGTTTTTCACAGATTTTATGCTCTGAGGACCTACTATTCTGCAGAGGGAAGAAGTTCTCCTTCAGATAGATGTGGTTAGACTTCCTTAACAGATATCAAAACTGAGGTCTGGAAAGGCCACATATTGCCAGAAGTTGCACAGAAATGAGAGGAGAGCCCCTTGTCTTTTACCAGTAATCAGTCTTAGAGACCCATAAGTTGGATAGTCATCTTCCGATTGCATTTTCTACAAGGTAAATTGATACTCAGAGATTTTAACAGACAGATTAATAACGACATTTGTGAATATGCCTAAATACAGCTCATATTTCCCCAAGTAATGAGCTTTTAAATAGCAGATTTTTTTCCTTGAGTTTGATTTTTTTTCTGTCCTGTTTCTATAACTCATTCTTTTTGTGTACTGTGGCCAGCTTTTAGAAAGCCGTGTCACTTCCCAGACAAAGTTAGCTTGCATAATTCTTCGGTTAACTGAGATATTATGGGTTATTTATAGATATCCTAGTCTTTTCCTAATATTTGGAATTATTGTATATGGCTTTCATTAGGGCAAGTATGCAGCACCACATGTTTCTGTCCTCTTATTACATTGAGGAAAGTGCTAACAATATTGCAGTCTTTTCACCAGGTTTGGTGGTGTTTCTATATTCACTACTAATCAGTGTTAAATCTGGGTACCTTGACTATGCACTTCTGTTATTTAAAATGTTTGGGTTTCTTTAATGTTTAAATTAATCTTAATATATCACTCTGAATGTCTTGGGTTTGCAACAATTATAATATTCCAAAAATGCATTTACCCATACGTACTCTCAAAATTTACTCCCTCCTAATATAGTTGTTTTATATGTTTAGAAATTAAGATTTAAAAATGCTGAAAGCAATGAAATGACTTCATGTAAGCTTTGTTCCAGGCTGCTTGATTTAATCTACTGTGTTTCAGGGAAAAAAGATTAATTTCCTATTTCCAACAATTTCACTATTTCACTATTTTCTTAGAACTCATTTTCAAAAGCACTGCATTAATGCTACAAATTTTTATTACTTCCCAGGAATCAAGTATCAGCTTCATCAGAGCACAAGGACATCCTTAAAGCTCAAGACTTTTCTGTCATCATCAAAGCATATGTGCTTGTGACATCCTTAACACCTCTGCGGGCATTCATTCATTCAACCACCAGAGTCTGCCATCCACCCAAGAAGAAGCATTTTACCATAAAGGTCAAACATTTTATTTCTAAATTTTTCCATCTTTCAGGCAAAGTACACAGACAGAAAACCGGAGACTATCTTTCTTCTCTTTGACCTCTTCTTTGTTAGCAGTCCACAGCCTACAGTGAATGTTCTCATAACGTACTGTTTTCATTTCTCAGAACAAACTGGGTTTGCTTCATGAAGCAGGGCAGCATTGCCCTATGCACTGGAGGCATTTGTATGCCTTAGAGCCTGTTTTTATTGGTGACATTTGACAGCAGTTGCAAGGTTGTTTTCTCTAAAGCACAGCAGCGTGGGTGCTGCCACGCAGTGACAGCTTTTTTTTTTCTGGGATATTGACAGTGTTGTAAAACAGGAAAGTAAATATTTAAAACAGTTTGTTTAGATTCCTTTTTTAGGTGCAGTAAAACAGATCAGAGGAAGGTCAGGGCACTTCTAAATAAGGAGAAGGAAGTATACCATGGAGAGGGTGGGATTCCAAAGGTGCTGATCCCCTTGCCATGCCTTTTCCAGTCCCAGTGTCCATGGGCTTCTAGGCTCTTTCACTTTCTCAACCCTAACCCTAACCCTAAACCCCACCATGGTCTCGATTTTATGAAGAAGGGTATGCCTTACCTGGATTAATTCTCTCCAAGTGCCTGGAGAGACCCCTCTCTGTACACATTTCATTTGCTCAACAGACTTATGAATTTGCAAATATGCCTTCGCATTCCTTTCTTCTTCCAGCAAGGAACTGTGCTTCCAACACATCAGCTCTTTGTGAAGAATCTACAGTTGTGCAGCTTCTTCTTTCCTTTTAATGGTTTAAGAGCACAAAGGAACAATTATTTCTTAAGGTCACATAGATCAGCTCCTGCAGCAACCATCAGAGAATGGGTGCACTTTGCCCATTTAGTGTTCTTGGAGTAGGAGCAGGTCTTGACTTTGGATCAGTCTGAGTGTTGTGGTGTCACTGTCTGGGCTCTTAATGATGTCAACCATTTGGTATGTTCTACAATTTTAGCTCTCTGAAAGTGAAGTGCCTAGTTCTAAGCTCTTTAATCTAATTCTAGTTATTGGAGAAACAGACACCTCTAGAGAAAAAATCATGCCCCCCAGATTAGATACTAGTTTTTGAGTGAGATGAGTTTCCTGGTAAAAGTGTCTGCTTTCTTCTGTGGGCTGTGACATTCTTAGAGAACATGCCAAATTCTGGATTACCAAAATTAGGTGAGTTGAACCTACTTCTCTCTTTCCCCTCTCAGAAGCTATGGAAACCAATGGAGATATATTACTTTGTCATCTGTTTTCCTCTATTTACATTTATGAAAAGTAATGGTCACTCACTTTCAAGCTTTGGGTTTCAGTTTTGGTTTATGTTTACTAAAATCCAGCAGCATCACTATTGCAGCTGAAGCAGTCATTAGTAATTGTGATATAGCTCTGTAGAACAATTCCCACTGAGGGAATTCTGCTGAACAGGGTGCCAACCACCATTTACAGAGCACTTTGGCAGCTGAAGAAGCAATAAAAATCATAGCAGTGCATCTGCAGTAGTTCAAATCTGTTTACTGCTGCTGTGGTGTTACACCTTTAGGCAAACTTGTCAAAATGGTGAGAAATAAACAAAAACTAGGCACCACAGAAAGCACATGTGCAGTGATGTAGAGATTGAAATGCAAATTAATGAAATGATAGAAGATGGAGTGTGTAAGACGGTCTCTCAGCACAGTGTGCCCTATAAAGAACATGAAAAGGGGCAGGGATTTTCCAGGAGAAGTGAGATGCTGGGAACTCAGAGTGGCAAGAAAGCACTACTGGGAAAATCATAAAGAGGGTCTGTGCTTGATGCAGAGGCAACAAGCAGATCACCAATCAGAAAATAATGCTTGGGGAAGGTATGAATTTAACTATTGGTATTCTTTGGGGTGATATTACATGAAGTTTCTCATAAACTTCATGGAGCTACCATTTGCCAGTGGGACATACAATGCCAGGCAGAGTGATCTCCTGTCCCAAAGGAACTAGTGGAGCTATGCATGTTTGTACCAGCTAAGGAACCTGGTCCAGAATGCTCCTAAGCTTTAAGTTTCCGCCGGCTCTATCATGTAGGATGGAAATGGTTTGTCATGGTTTGAAGCACCAACCTGTCAATAGTCGATAAGAACAGAAAGGGTCTCTAAGACCTGTTCTTTCACTGGTTGACAGAATACCCATCGCTGTTTCTGGGCACTCAACATGCCTATAGAGGGGACTTTGATCTGGAAAAATTTCCTAGTGTTTGATGTGTTTTTCCCCAGGAGCAGCTGACTCAGTTCCGGGTTTTATTTTTTTTAATGAAGAGATGAGAGTAATTTTGATCTGCTGCTTCCAATAATGCTACACAATAATTTAGAGAACTCAGTGTACAGACCTCTGTTCAAGAATTTTTGCCTCATACCAGGAAAATTAAATATTATCCATGAGAAATTCATCCATGTTTGTGGTTTACTTGGTTGCTATCACAAACTCAGTATGTTAAGTATGTTTAAAGTTTGATCTCCCATGTACAACAACACTTTAAGGTTGCTAGTAGTCACCAGAATATGGTATGTATGGAGAGATTTAAGAAAACTGGAGATGGGTTGGCAGATTATATCAAATGATTAAGAGAAAGTGTGTAAAGAGAAAACAGAAGTTTAATGAATTAAATACTACTGCATTCCCCACTGCTTTTTTTTTTTTTAGTAAACTATTGTAAATGATTTTTACAATGCATATTTTCTTATTCTAGTCATAGTAGCATGGCTTCAGAATGATTACTTGAGTAAGCCTTGGTCAAATGGAAGTTCAGGAAGAGTTCAAGTATGTTTTGCTCGCAGACTGCCAGGTTTTCTCTGGATTATACATATTTTAGTATCTCAGTTCAGAAAGCAAAAGAAGGTAAATCCTGAGCTGGCATGATGATTTTGTGTGTAGTCAATGGGTAAAAAAAATGCAACTCTAGATTTGGGCCCAGCATGGGAACATGCAAGGGATGCAGGGGAGAGAATGGCTTTCTGCCACACAGATGTTTTCATATAAGGCTTGTGTAATAGCCCTATTTCCGTGAGGGAATTTGGAAACCCCTTATTTAGACCATCTGTATGTTGAAAAATTAGTAATAAAATAGAAGCTTTCTATTTTGCATATGGGACCAATTAAGGGAAGGGTCTCTGTCAATGTATGCAATAATTTCCTTTGTGTTAATCGACATTATGCATGTGCATTGAGCAGAATGCTGACCCCTGAATAATTTTCTGTTTTATAGAAGTTGGTGTGCAGAACAGTAATTTATGATTAATTATCTCAAGGCTTAACACACTGTGAAGTGCTTCCTTTGCCCTGCCATTAACCTTTCCCAACCTGATCCCAGTTCTTAATGAAGGGATGCACTTTTGTAGACTGTAATAGCACATCCTGCGTCATCAGGGAAGGCTCTTCTGTGCTGTTGGCAACATCCTGTGGCCCCCTGGCTCACCATTCCTTTGCTCGTCCAAAATAGACAGGTGCCTCCTAGACTTCAATTGCTTGACTTATGTTTTTGCATAACCCTTAATACGCTCAGATGAAACAGCTCTGAAGTGATTTTCCAGTTGTGAAGGGACGTAAACAAACTTTATTAAAGCAGTTTGCTGTTAAGCTTGCTGTGGTGTAAGTCATTGTAACTGTCGTTGAAACTCTCTCTCTGTGTATTAAGCATTTGGAAACGTGAATAAAGAAAAATACCTTTTTTTTCCTACTTAACATACATGCAAATACAACTGGACCCTCACTTATACAGGAAATCCAATTTTTGATATGACGTGGAGGTCTGGCTTAGAGCCGAGCACAGTGGAAATTAGGTTGCAGTATTGCCCTCAAGTGGCCGTTTTTGATACTACCTCAAGTATTAGCCACACATTTTAAGTGAGGTAAAATGCAAACATACATGCAGATAATGAGCAAAATGTTTACAAACAGCAGAAAGGCTCGGGGTTTTTTCACTTTATTTTTATTTTTTCTTTTTTTTTTTTTTTTTTAAATTTAATAGTCTTGCCCTGTCACTTCCAGGAGCAAACATGAAAGGAAAATAACCATCAAGTCTTAATCAATTAGATTGCAGGGCTATTTGGGACTAAAATTAAATTTATTCATTAAGTTCTGTAAGAATGCTGTAATTCTTGTCTCTCTGTGAGACTGAATATAATATAAATCCCATCTCTGTTTTTTGTCCTCATGGTATCTAGAGCCCTATCATTTCTCTTTTCACTGATCTAAGAATGAAAGTCTACTTGGACTGAGGGAGATCAAAGACATGCTTGGTCTGACATGCTATTTCTGGCAACAACCAGGGCAGTGAGCATCATAAAACTGTGTAACAGGACCAGCATAAATTGGTGCTAGGTGCTAGCATAAATTGTCCCCTAGGCAGACTACAGCTATTTCTGGTAACCTGCAAACACAAAACTGGAAGTGGAATGTATAACTTGGTGTTTAATAAGTTCCAGTGAACTTTTATGCCATGCAATTCTCTTGATCTTCCCAGTGTCTTCCAGGACTGAGACTATACAGATTGTTTATGTGTTGCTTGAGAAAAAATATTTGTTTGCTTTAAAACTTCTGCTTGGTTACTTGATTTCATACCCCTAATTCTCATCTTGAAAGAATAAGTAATTCTTCCTTCTTTGTCTTCTTCATCTCTGTGTCAACCTGTCATGCAGTGCACAAATACAGTTAAAATTCCTTCTGGAGTTCTTTTCTGCTCTTCTCATTATGAATATCCCAGTTTAGATAAGAGAGAGCTCTGGACTGATTGTTCTCTACAACATGTGGATATGTCATAAGGCCCTGTTACACTGGCCCTGTATCTCTGCTTTTTTTTCCTGGTTCACAGAACCTCTTGCTCTGGCTGTTCTTTAAGCTCTGTAAGCATGCCTCACTGTGGCTCCCAACTTTCCTAGACCTGCCTTCTCATTATCCTGATTCTTCTTCTCAACTTTCCTTTTTTTTGATATACATCTTCTCTTAGTCAAGCTGATCCACTCTTGTTTCTCGCAGCAAGCTGGGAAATATTGTTAGTAAATCACCTTTACTTTCCCAATAAGAAGTTAATGCTGAGTTGGAAAATCATTCTTTGTTCAGTCTCGGTCAAAAAGCCTAATTTAATGGTTGCTGAAGCTGGTAAGTGGCTGTTTTTAGACTTAATTGTAAGACCAAGGAGCTTTAGAGGAAACCTTTCTCAGATGGCCTTTTCTCCTCCATGTAGAAAAGCTGTGAAAGTGTTAAGGGACAAAAAGTTGGGGGTTCTTTGTTAACAACTTTTTTGATGAATAATTAAATATCATGTCTTTAAAAATGTTATGTAAAGAAAAATACATACATAAGTGGGAAAATGACTGTAGAAAACAGCTGAATACTACCATGATTTCCCCCTTCATCAAGTCCAGTGATAAAGCTGCAGAGAAATGGCACATCATAGCAATAAATCAGGAGTGGAATAAACAGACCTACTTTAAGCTAGTGCTATAAACTTCTGATAAATTACTGCAGTGTTTTCTCTGTGACTTATTCTGGAACCATTGGTACATGGTTCATGGGTATATTTTTATCCCATTACACATCCTATGACTTTTCCCTGTATACTGTGATCAGTGGAGAGGTCCACCTGTTCTAGCAGACAAAATAAGAAATAGCTTTATTGCTAAATATGTTTTATCCTGGCCTTCTAAGTGAATCAGTTTGTATTCTTGCAGACATGTTAGATATCTGGATAGTTCCATACACATGGAAGAGATTCTCGTTTGTGTGTAAAAGAGTATTTTTTTACATATGAACAACTATTTACACACAAAAGTATTCAGACCTGGTGAAGAAATTTCACCAAAGATAGAGCCAGTAAGAAGAATGAATGTACAAAAGTGAACTGTGAGTACAGAGCTTGTACTATGCTGAAAGTTTTCAGAGATTGATTGAATTTATTCAAGCTGTTTTCAAGAAGAGGCAATTACTGTCATTGAGACCTTCCAGATCCAGCTGATCAGGAGCACAAAAGCTGTGGTGCATAGCAGAACAATCTGGAGAGGATGCCTTTTGTTACTTCAAAAAGGGTAATTTCTTGAAACCAAAGGTCATGCTTTGGCACATCAGATGTAAATCTTACTTTCAACTCTATGCTGATAACTCTGTCTGCCATATAGTTTTGAAGGCTACAACTAGGAACCAGCAAATACTGTAAATTATGATGCACCAAATCCCAAAATGTAAACCTCAAAATTGTATTAGTAGCCACAGTGGTCACTTTTCTTATGTCTCCTTGCCTCTTGGGTAGGTTCAGAAGTGTCTAATTGATGATATACAATTAACTGGCAACCAGTAATAATAATATACCTTCTATTAATTTCAGTAACAGAATAGGTAAACCATTATAACCAACACTTCAAAAATTTTAATAAACATTGCACATTTCTAAACGTCCTTCTATAAATACTCTCTGAAGCTCTAGTCAACATCTACCCACTCAGCCATGTTTATACAGCCTGAACACACAGGCAACACAGGTTGTTGCCTGTCCAACTCTCCTGGGGTGCAGCTTCCCTTCTTTCACGCACCTCTGCTTGGAGAGGTGGGGGCCCCAGCTCTGTGTGTGCCCATTTCACATGTACTTACACAGGACTCGTGCCCATCCTTAAACCCCACTATTTCTTGCAGTCTGGGCAGAAGCTGTGATGCCAGAAAGTTGATTTCTGGCAGTTCCTGATGAGGTTTTTAGTGCTGCTGTGTCCACCAGGTAGTCTCTCCCCCACAAATTTTCATGCTGCTTTCCTGTTATTTCCCAAGCTGACTCCTTCTTTGTTTCAAAAGTCACTTTGTAATTTCCTGTTTAACCTTGCTGATTGTCACCTTCCTCTTTATCGTGGTAAGTTTGTTCAAAGATAATCTCAGACAGTTCTACATATTCCAGGCACACAGGTGGTGGTGTCTGTGGGCGGGCTGTGTGAGCACTCCGGTGGTGTATCTCCTACCTGTCTTCAGTGTCTCATTTAGATTCCCTAGAGAAATTGAGCAGTTTTAGATTGCAATTAATGTCACTATTCTGAGGCATCCACCTTAGGATGGCACAAATTATGCTCTTCAAATATCTGTGTTCCACAGTGAGGTATAAAAGGAACCTAGACATTTAACTCATACATAGACATAAGCCATGTAGTCTTGTAGGGTCGGATTCCTCTATCCGAGTATCTGAGTGAACTAAGTTCATGTGAGCTGTGTCTCTGAACACGTGTTACAATCAACAGAAAGATAATGAGAGCAGTCAGTGAAGGGAAGTGTTCTAAGTTTGCATTTATTGCCATTCCTAATGTTAGTTAAGGAAAATTTTTCTTGTTTGTTTCATCAGGAGACAAGGTTGTGCTAGGACTGAGATAGAAGGCACTTTCAGAAAGATCACTACAGGTTGGTTTTAAACCCTTTTTCAGGGCAATCCTTCAGCTCACTATTTAGCTAGCTGCTGCAGGCTGCTCCAGCATCTCTCCTGAGAAATTCATTTGCAGAAAAATTGCCAGAGGAAAATCCTCTTGAGGGAATTACAGTCATCATAACATCCAGCCCTGTGAGCACCACACTCTTCCACTCTTCTTCAGGCTCCATGACTCTGTGCATGAGGTCTGAAAATCAGAATTCTTTTGTCAATTAAATGGCATTTTTTTAATGTGTCAGACCATTAAGTAATGGTTAAGTGTATTTTTGAGCAGCCAGAGGAATCTGTGTCACTGAGAGTATAAACCTGATTTTAATGACTGCAGATCTTAAAATCTGTCAAAACAGTTAAAGAAAAAGCATCATAAAAGTAATATTGAGCTAGCCATTGTTTTTTCCCAGTGGCTATTCCTAAAGCAAAAGCAGTTATCAGCCAGTGGAAGGTCAATGAGTTTAAATTAAATTAAAGAGTATTTCTAGTTCATTGTGGCTTTACAGAAAATGTGTGCTTGATCCATGTAATTTGACTGCATTTACACACTTCTGTAAGGCATTATATAAATATTTGGAACATACCTCCAGCTGTATGTGTCCAACATATGGATGAACATCTTCAAGCTCCTGAGAATTCTCGCAATTCTGTCTATAGTGGTGTCATTGTATAAAATATATGTGCATGTCTGATTAAGTTTTACAGCCTCCTAAAATTTAGTTTCTCTTCCTCTGCTTAAAAATTTGCCAGCCAGAGGTCAGCTTTCTCCCGGAGTAGATTCCTGTGATTGCCAGCAGTTTTTCTTACTCTGTCCTCTTTACACTATTCAGTGCTTGTTTTAACTACACTCCGGTAATGGTGAGGTTGAATTTTGCTGGACAGGCAGTCTGTTTCCTCTGTAGGTGAGATGACCAGCGTCAGTGGTGATCACCTGAAGGAACCTTCAACTCAGTGACTTTAGGATTTTGCAGCTGAACACAGATATTTATATACTTTTGTTCACTCAGAAGAACTTGAGGTTACTGCAGATATTCACACTTTATCACTTTAAATTTTTCCAGCAGTTGCTGAAAATCCTGTGGAATCCATCAGAGTCAAACCTAACCTGAGCTTGTTTAAATAGGATTTTTTTTAATGAACTGGAATTTAACTTGAAGTATTTGTCTCTTGTCTCCACTGGTCCTGAACCAGCCTGACTAAATATTTATTTTCAGTCATTGGCTTAGAAAAACATTGGCATAAAATCTGATATCCTTCAATGAGAACCTGTTGAGCAATGTTTCTTTTCTAGGCTGGCTAAGGAGAGCAGTTTCCTGGAGAAGCCAGTTTTATTTTAATGCCTGTTCTGTTGGCAACAGTTGACTATTATAGCCAACAGCATGCTCTGAGTGCCAATAGGGGAAGTAAGCCGGTCTTTCATCAATTGTTACTAGAAATGTATGCATTATGTATCCTTTGTGTTGAAGTGCTTGGGAATTGATTGATGACAAGGGGTGAAATGAGCTAATGGTGCTCTTGCCCATCCTTCTGATAATCCCCCATCTCTCTTTATAAAACTCTGCAACTTCTAATGTTCCCTGTGCAGCAAAATAACACAGCTTCTCACGTAGTCCTTCAAAACCCACTGGAGATTTAGGAAATTAGAAGAAAATGTGCAAGCCTGTGTAGTAGGAGTGCGAGCAATGTGCCAGATCCAGCAGAGGTGCTGGAAATAATTGTCAAAGTTAGGTGAAGGACCACCTTGGTGAAATGAACCTTCATTTTTTTTCTTTTTTTTAATTTCAGAATAGATGTTTAATTAATTGGTTTTGCCCTGAACAGTGAACTGAAGTGGGGCAATTTCACTCAGAAATTAATCTGAATCAGAACTGATTTGAAAAATGTAGAGCTTTTTGTTCTTAATCTTTATATTGCTGTGTGGGAGAAACAGAGCCTTGGTGGTCTTAGACTTTGGGAAACAAGGACTCCTTCTCAGCCTGTTGTGGTAATGAAATGGAGACTTCTGTGAGGAGTTGCATAATCTCTAAATAGTACTTCCAGGGCTCTTTTGCCCCAGAGACCCATGGAACTGCAGTACACAAGGAAAAATTTCTACAGCATAAAAATATAGTGTGATGTAATTTCAACCTCATGCGAATATCCAAAGGATAGAGCTGATGCTATATGTGAGACCTTTACTTCACAATTTCCTGGCAGACAGAGGTTTAATTTTATAACTTCAGTCATATATACTGTTGTAATTTTTTTCCTACTGGCATTTCAAATAGCTTTATTAAAAAGGGAGGAAAAGGTCTCAGGCACTGCAAACCTTCAGTCCAGATCTGTGCATGGGGGACATGTCTTTTAAGCAGTAAAATTTGGAAAGACAAGCACTTGTTGAAATAAAATCAGAGGTGATAAGAACAGGAAGGCAGACAGACCAAATGCCTACCCACCGGTTATTTACCAACACAATTGGATGAAGTTATTGGAGCTGAAGAGAGCAAAAAGCAAAGGAGGATCAGTGTTAGCTGCATACTCAAGTATCTCCCATGGCTGCCTGTAGGCAATAATACAGTATTTTTTAAAAAGGAAAGTGAAAAGTGCTTATTACATTTAACTGCTGTATGCTGCCTGAAGAAACTGAAAGCCATTCATCCATGCCAGAGCAGTCCAGTGTGCCTGACAGTATTCATGCTCACAAGGGGAGACTCCAACCCTGTCTAGAAAATGCTGTGGACTAGAGTGCATGGAAGTATGCTTAGCATCTGGTGTGAGCACAGTGAACGCATCATAACACATCACCAGGAACCAGCAGTGTATCCCAGGGTTCCTTACTGGATCCATTCCTGTTCAACATCTTTGTTAAATGTCTGGATGATGGGGCAGAGTGTACCCTCACCACGTCTGCTGATGACACAAAATTGGGAGAAGTGGTTGATACACTAGAGAGTCACACTGCCACCCAGAGGGACCTCCACAGGCTGGAGGAATGAGCTGACAGGGACCTCATGCAGTTCAGCAAGGGGAAGGGCAAAGTCCTGCACTTGGAAAGGAACAGTTTCAGGCACCTGTACATGTTGGAGGTCAGCAGCTGGAAACAAGCTTTGCAGAAAAGGGTCTAGGACACCTAGCTGACCATTAGCCAGCAGTGTGCCCTTGTGGCACATCTGGACTAATGTGTCCAGTTCTGGACTCTCCAGTACAAGAGGGCTGTGGAGGGCCACTAGGATGATTAATGGACTGTGGCATTCCTTATATGAGGAAACCCTCATAGAGAGACCATATAGAGAGAGAGCTGGGATTGTTTAGCCTGGAAGAGCTTTTCAAGGTCAGGGAGATCTCCTCAGTGTGTATGAATACCTGAAGGGAGGCTGTAGAGAAGATGAAACTGGGCCACTTTCAGTGGTACTCAGTGACAGAACAAGAGGCCATGCACACAAACTGAAATACTGCAGGTTCCTTCTGAACATCAGGAAACACTTTTACTGTGAGGGTGACCAAGCACTTGCACAGATTGCCCAGAGAAATTGTGGAATATTTATCCTTGTAGGTATTCAAAAGCTGTCTGGACACAGTTCTGGGCAACCAGCTGCGGATAACCCTGCTTGAGCAGGGGAGTTGGACCAGATGGCCTCCAGAGGTCACTTCCAACCTCAACCATTCTGTGGTTCTGTGATTCTGTGATCATGCTTTGAAGCCAAAATATCACGTTAAACTTTTGCTGAAGTCCAGGCTTGGTTAACCCATCTGCTGTGTATACTTGTTCATGGCTGTAGCAGTCAAAGAGAGGCAGTTTGAGATGAGAGGTGCCAAGCACATCTACAGAAGTCTGTATACGTCCATCATGTTACCCCAGAGGGACATGTGTAAGTGGGTGATAATAAAAAATATATACTGGCATTTCTAGGTAAATTTAGTAGGGAAATCCTTGTAACTAATCAAAAATGTTTCCTTTATTATCTAATAGTTTTACAGAGTTCAGACATTAGTTGGGTTCTTTGCCATGTGATAACTCTAATGGAAACGTGGTTTAAAGGCAGCCCTTTCTTAGCACAGATGACTCATGCAAAAAAACCTGCCTGTGCCCCATTCTTCACTGGGTCTCTGTTGCTCCAGTTGCTTCCCTGAATATTTGTCTGAAGTGATAAGATGGGTTAATTTGCATGAGTGATGAAAGCAGCTGAGGACAGTGTTCTGCAGGCCAGTAAATATGGCATTGCGAGGATTCGTGAGTCTGAAAATCACAGGATATGCAGAGTTCAGTCAGAACACAGGCTGGGGTGGTTGGTCTTTCTTTCAACATCTTTCTTGTATATTTTCTTTAAAGTTTGTTGACTGGGGTAAGGATTTGTAGTCAAAGTCAAGTGGGATGGCCCTTGGCGCAGTGTGTTAAAAAGAGAGAAGGCTTTTACTTTAAGTGTGCTGTTACCCACTGCTAAAGAAATAAGCATTTGTAGCTTCCTTTGCCTAAAACCAGTGCCAGCGAAAGGTTATACTGAAGTAAGCTTAGCCTGTGACCAATATTTTTAAAAACCTTTAATATAGATTTTATTTTTGATATACTTGTTTGTAAACAAGTTTGTAAACTGAATTTGATATTGCAAGGCAGTATTTATTTCTACCAGCTTTTTAATTTATGATCGCAAGCACTGCTTTACTGTAAATGTTCAAAAGTATATGAATTCTCTTTCACAGCTGCAAAGATTTTTTGAGATATTCTTCAAAAACAGTTCTCCCCAACAAGCCTTCAGCAACATGAAGGAGGCTATAAGCAAACTTCTGCTTATAACTGAGGTCTTCAGTGAATCATCTGCCTCAGGACCAAATTCTTTCAACCAGTAAGTGACTTGCAGTAGTCATTGTAATTCTAGTGTAATTCAAGATAACTCCTTAGAACAAAATAAAAATTGTAGAGGATGCACAACTCCTAAAATAAAAAATTCCCCTCTATTTCATACTTCCTTGTAAAGTAAGGACATGCATTTAAGGACTAAACCTTTTCAATATCCACAGTGTTTCCAGTTTGTGAAAAGGTTATGAATACCTAGGACCAGATGCTTTGTCCTGATGAAGTGTTTCAAGCAGCACAAATAAACAGAAATCACTCACAATTTGCCTAGTCCTGACATATATAAAGCTGTATTTCCTTTCAGTGAGCCCTCTGTCGTATGTCAAATATTTAATACTTGAATATCCCAGATGGTTTAGAGCTGGCAACCTGAACAAGAGGCACTGTAGAATACCTTATGGAATGTACCTTATGAAATACACCTAGACACCAGCAGTAATATTTCTGTGTGTAATCACTTCCATTACAGTATTACAGTTCTTACACATAAATCAATCTCTATTATGTAATATTTTTACTAATTAAAATTAATATTTGTTCTATATATGTTATGTCCCATCCCTGACATTTTTATGATAAATACTAAATAAGTCACTACTTACTACATTTATGTGTTTTATAAAGCTATTTTGAGAAGCCAGGTGTTTTAGTGGCAGTAATGTAAAGCTCATTATTTGCCTTACACAGTTGGAAATAAAGCTTACATTGTGAGTGGAGAGGGTAGCAAGGAGGGGAGGAGTGTAATGGGAATTAAGTTGTTTGACAGTGGTCCAAGCTCTCTTTTTTTACACTTGGGATGGATTCTTTTGTTTGTGTAACACAAGACTTGCTTAGAGCTTCTGGTCCATGCCTTCA
This sequence comes from Lophotriccus pileatus, assembly GCA_035583135.1. NCBI lineage: Eukaryota > Metazoa > Chordata > Aves > Passeriformes > Tyrannidae > Lophotriccus > Lophotriccus pileatus. The sequence goes on along the minus strand of JAWWES010000041.1, from coordinate 21,847,686 downwards.
AACATCCCCATAGCTGCAGCAGAGCTCTTCAGCTTCAATGAGCCTGCAGAGTTTCACCATCAATTACCCTTCAAATGTCTTGAAACTTTTGGAGCACCTCATTTTCTTCAAAAGACATTTCCTCCTTTAGCATAATTCACGTCCTTCACTGGTTTAACTGTCAACCATATAATAATACACTTTTATATAGCACTTTTATATCAGCTCATAATCTGACTCCATATATGATTAATGCTGCTGGCTCTTGGAAATCTTATTTAGTCTGCATTACATGCTGTCTTTTGACCTCTGTGTGCATGTTCTTGTGTGTGTTCTCTGGACCTGTGTGTGTATGACATTTTAGCATATGTATTGGACATGGTTCAGCAGTGAAATTGTCAGTGTTAGGTTTATGATTGGATTCAGTGATCTTAAAGGTCTTTTGCAACATAAATGACTCGGTGATTCTGTATTTCATAGCAGTACCTAACCTCACTGAATCTGATTCCTGTTATATTGTATTTCAGATGCAGCCAGTGTTTTCAAATGCTAACCTTTGACATTGGATTCGGCATGTCCACATACCCAGTAGTTCTTGAGGTGAGAAACTTACACCAATTATTGCTTGACTCCCAAAAAGTACACCAAGAAGGACACAGCAGGAAACCTTTTTTCATAGGTACTCTCAAACCTCTGAGAAATGTACAAATACTTTAACACTATTTTTGCCTAAATGTGGAGAGTTGCTATGGCAGAAACCAGTTTTTAAGAGTTGGAGTTTCTGTGATAAAGTTCACCACACCATGAGGTGTGCAAATCTTTCAGTTTAGCATCAAAGGATTATCTATCACCCAACTGAATATCAGTGAAACAAAATCCACAGGAAGCCTTGTATGAAAGTAGAGATAGGTTTTAAACATGAGAGAACAAAAATGTAGGAAGGAAGTTAAAATACCACAATTGGCCTTTAATACAAATTAAAGTTCTACCTAAATTGTATTGTACTCCTGCAGTTCATGACCTTCTTTGACCTCCACTGTGCTGTCTTCTTTCTGGATGATCCTCAAGGCCCTCAAAACCAGGGAAATGTGACCTGTGCCAGTTTTTGTACCACTCTTGCCTCAGAACAGCCTGTCCTGAAACATATACTATACTACTTTCCAGCTGCTTCTCATTACCCCTGTAATACACACATGAATATGTATATACCTAGGTATATAAAATGTTTGTCCATATTTTTGATATGCAAATATTAAAATAAAATTGTAAACATATCCTTACTTAAAATCTGTTCAAATTTCTAGCAACAACAGTGCAGTCATCCTCTCCATCCTTCAGAAAAAAAAGAATATTTTAAACACATAGGAAAAATGGACACATGAAAGCAATTTTGCACAATTTGAAACATCGATGAAGGCAATATCTTTAAATAGTCTGAAAAGACTTTTTTAGTATAAAAATGTGTCATGTCATAAGAATTGAATAATTGTATATCAGGCTGTAAAAAATTCTGCCAGAAGTGCTTAAAAAACTATACATAAAACATAACGTTTACCTCTCTGTATAGGAATTTCAACCATTATCCACAATCCATAAATATACAATAAAACAGTAACATTTAATAATTTCCTATGAAAATAAAAATTGCTCTAAAAAACAAGAGTTGACAATTAATGAGACATTTGACTTTGAATAGTACCTTTTGGAAACTGTAGCATGCACACACCCTATGCATCTTGAGGTTATATTTGTGTTTATGCTAAAATAATGATTTAGCCATATTTTATAAATATTATTTTAAAAAATTTTATTCATATTGCTTAAATTATCATTTTATCTGTAGTAACCCTAAATACCTGAGTTTTGCAAGAGTTATGTTAACATAAAATCTTTTTTTTTAAATAAACTTTTAAGTCATATGAAAAAACTCACATAGCACAGCAATACTGCACTCTGTCCACTGGAGGGCAGAAAACATTGCGGTATGAAGTTGTGACAAAATGTGGCACACGTTTATTATTTTATAATCTCATCAGTTGTATTATTATTACATTTTTTAAATAAATAGTTCTAGTGTAGTATATATCGTTATGAGGAGACTGGACTTGTTATTCAAACTATAAATTCTTATATTGTTTTCCAACAGGTGCATGAAAACTTTGACTTTCAAGATGAGGATGAATCAACTCTTCAGGACCAAACTTTCAAAGAACTTATTTTTGAAGATACTTTTAAATTTCTCTTATCTAATGAATCCTCAACATCCAATTTCATCGAGGCTTTGCAAAAAATATATGGATCAACTGTGAGCAAGGTAGTTCATTCCAGGTTTTTCTTATTATTAACTATTTGAAAACATTTAATTTTAAATTGTATGCTTCTCTGAAATTGCTGATGCCTTATAGAAATTATAGAAAGAAGGGTTTATTTTATCAAAAACTATCTATTCTTGGAAATAAATCTGCAATTATGTTAAACAGTGGATGTTTCTTTTGTTAAAATTTTACTCTCAAAGTATGTCATTCCCCAAAATACTGTGTTTTAAACATATATTTAAAACTTTAATGAAGTAATTTTCCCACCATTTTTTCAAATGGTCTTCTTGTTAATATACAGATTTGTGTATTTTCACAATTTCATTCAGAATTGATTAACACACAAGTAAGTTCATGAGCATCAGAATAAAATTTTGTGTCCTACAACTTTGTCTCTTATTCTGAATTCAATATCCAATTTCTTTTTTTGCATTTATAGGATCTGTATGAAGTTTACATGACTAGTGAAAACTATTTCTGGCAAGCTGGGATCTCTTCTAGCTGTATTTCTCTCAGTCTGGGCACTTTTAAGGATGCATTTCTGAGGAGCATCCTGCTTGCAAGACTTACAGGGACTAATTTATCCATTGCTTTCCATGTGATTTCACCAGAACATGCCGCCCTTTCCTTCACAGGATGAAAAGTATCACAGAGAAGATGAGCAGTGTTTCTCTTTAGAAGAGATAAATTCAATGATTACTTTCATAAAGGAGCTGAAGAGTCTTGGACAGTTTGAGCTGGTAAAATAAATAGAGTTTGGTTGTACTTGATGTGTATTTTATGTAGATGTACCAGCATTTCTCCTTCGTTATCCTTTATTACCATTCTTTGCTGTCTCTGGCACATGTATTAGGCTGGATGGGCAGGGAAGCAAGGAGATAGAGTTTACACTGATTTTATTTTGGAGGATCATTTGCATTTAATTTAAAAGACAGAAAAAAAATACAACAGAGAATTTGAGCTAAGGATTCATTGAAAAGGACAGCTAAAGCAGAAACAGACACTAGAAAATGGAAGGGAAGGGGAGGGAAGGAAAGGGGAAGGGAGGGGAGGGGAGGGAGGAGAGGGGAGGACAGGAATTTTCTACACACGTGGGAAAGAGCATTAATATATAATCATATCTGTGCTATATATACTGTCTTCTGATAATTTCTCACATCTTGGCACTTTAGAAATATACTGTGGGGTTTCTAATCAGTGTCTCTTTTCTCAGCTTTTCCCTTCTGCTGCACCCAAGATTCAAACGCTACTGAGCGACCTTTATCGCATGGTAGACCCAATGAGGCGGCTTGGTTCAGTCCTGACTATGCATTGGCTGCTTTCCAGTTTACTTGAACAATTCCAGTTCATGACTAAAGAGGCACATACAAATATTTCAGAATGGTAAGATAGCTGTTATATGTATGAGGGTAGTTTCTCAAATTATATTAACTGCAGTATCTCCAGTGAGCATTATAAAACTCAATCCTTCAATAGATGCAGGTGGACTTGCAAGTCTTGAGAGGAGGGTCCATCATGCCTTCATGGAGCAGTGTCAGCCATTCTGCCATTAGAAATGTAGCTAAGTTTTTACATAGGACAGTGTTTTCTTCTCTTTCTAATATGAAGGCCTCTGGATTAAAATTAATTGGAACTGCATTAAATTTTTTTTTGGAGAAAGACAAAGTAAATTAGGTAGGTTGTTTCTGAAAAACTGTAAAATCAGTATTAGGAACGTTTATCAGGGTTAAGATTATCTTAATTTATGCACCAATTAAAACCCAAACTGTAAAGAAAATATAACATTTCTGGTGAATATTTTTCAAAAGGACAGATAATTTTGAGTGGCTCTCTATTTTCTGTCCAATAAGAGGACAGAAGAGGCAAGTCAAAGACCATAATACTTTGAGAACCTCATTTTAACTGTTTTTGAAGAGTTGGAAAAAAAAAAAAGCAATGACAAGGTTAGATCCACTGAACTTCTGGCAAGAAATTTTAACTTTCATAAAGAGGGAAGAGGGAAAGGAAGGAGGGAAGGAGAGAGGGAGAGAACAAAAGAAAAGAGGGAGTAAAGAATGAATAGAGGGAAGGGGAAAACTTGTTGTATACTGCATCTTTAGTAAAAAATAGTCAAGATGTGTTTTCTGTTTTCGTTATATCTTGGCTAATGATGTTTTATATACATATATGTCACACTTTGCTGTCTAAAGACATTTATGATTTTACAAACAAGGGCTTGGAAACAGAGGCACATTAGACAATGTGTGTGCTCCATTCCAGTGAGTCTCAACTTGAATGTTTGAATGACACTATTTTATACATTTTGCTTGGAGAATGCTGTCATGACTGTATAGGGCATCTGTAAGATTTCTTTAGTTTTGCTCCTCATTGAATTGGGTGGGGCTTTCAGCAAGTCGATAGTTATCTGTATCTTTGTTTACTTAACTATAAAGTTGTTTATCCTTTCACACTCTGCTAGGTGTTTATTAATGTTTTGAAAATACACAGTTTCATAAATGTGCTAAGTTATTGTTGTTACTGCAACCACTCCATGAGAAGTAACTCAAAGATGCAGCTGCTCACATTCATGTGTAAGCCCTTGCCCTTTGGCAGAAATATTTAGGTTTGCATATCAAAGCATACCAGCCTTTAGCAGCTTTCTGTTCTAATCTAAGCTGTGCCACTCACTCACTTTGAGTAAGCCCCTTGGCCTCATTTTTTCCTTCAAGCTGAAATTTATTGAGTGCATATAAATATGTAGAAGTACCATGATATTTCTCCAGGACAAAGGCCAATCTGCTTCTTTGCACTGCATTTTCCTGTAGTGGTTAAGCTAGTAACACTGTTCTGTTCATTCACTGTATAAAAACCCATGTTCTTTGACATTGCTAAATCATAATCTTCCCCTCCTATAGCTACATGCACGTGATGGTGGTGCTTGTGTCAGATAGGCATGCAGTTATATTTAATTGCAAGGAAGAATAAGCATTGTTGTACTTACTAACTCAGGTATGCATTCTCTTTGAGCTTTGATTAATCTTTCTTTTGCAATTCCCAGCTTTGATGAGTTTGTATATCAGAACACTTTTCCTAAATTTCTTCAGTTAAGGCCAGGTTGTTCAGTTGATTTATTTAACACTTGATGAGGTATCACAGAATATTCTGAGTTGGAAGGGACCCAAAAGGATCACTGAGTCCAGTTCTTAAGTGAATGGCCCATTCAGGGATCGAACCTTCAATCCTGTCATTATTGGCACCATGCTCTAACCAACTGAGATAATCCTGTGGCACACAGTTCTTATTTCTCTACCTATGAAAAACTTGTATTTCCATTTATGAAATCCAGTGATTGCAAACTGTCCAACCAGACAAGGTACTTAGCGAAAAATAGTGACTTCTGACTCAGGTCTTGTACAGTCACTCTGTTCATTGATCACAAATCCGTAGGATGGAGACAGAATTTAAAGGTGTTTCCTGGTCTACATTTTTTCACCCATTTCATCTACATGAGTAGTTCTGAATGGTATTAATGAAGAAGAACTCCAGAAACTCATCTCAGACTATAATGAAGTTATTACAGCCTAGGTGAAATGACCACCTCTAATGTATTGGTATAAGATATTATAAAGTTATTTGGAAGTGATGGAGTAGTACTACCTAACGTGCACTGAAATCAATTTTCTGCATTGTTTGTGCACTGTTTTTCAACTCTGCAGTTTCAACTTGTGATATGACTAGGATGTGCATAGCTGATGTCTTTTAAAATAAATGCTGTGAAGTATTGTGGCAAGTGTGTTTGGTTATGTCACACAGCAGTGTCATGGAAGAAGCAAATTAGTGACTGGAGCTAGCTCTTCTGTATTTGCAAAAGACAAAAGCCTAAGTAGGTCAATAAAGTTGCAAATGGTTTTATGAAATCAACTGATATACTTGGAAAAGTGGTTCTAGCTTCCCATATACAAGTCCTTTTTTAGATCAAAATAGAAGCAGCAGCCTTTGGACTGAATTTGGGTTGAAAATAATTTCTTAGAGTTTAACTTGGTCATGTCAATTACCCAAGCAGTTTGAGAAAGTAACATGGTTTGGTCTATGGGACAGAAAAAGGCAACAATGAGGAAGTGTGGATAAGATCACTGACCTGCAATAGGAGGAATGAGAGACAGAGGGAAGGAGGAAAGGAGAGAGACAGTTGGTATTTAGTGCCAGGAAACCATTCCCACTCTTAAGTCTACACCTTTATATTTCTCTTCTGAAGATCAGCACAAGGTGTTTCATTCAGGGAACCAAATGCCCTCATGGAAACTCTGTGACTGAAGCCAAGCAACCACTCTACAAAACAGAGAGTTCGCACTGCCAGTTAATCAAACAGAAAAAAACTGTTAGTGATACAGTCTCACAAAATTACCTCCAGTGGTTCTTCATTTTGAAGAGATACCTACATAACATCAGCTAAAGAAGTAAATATCATAACTCTGTTAAATACTGAAATATGCTCTCAGCCTTGAGTTTATGACCCATTACAAATTGTACCATCCACAACTAACATATCCATCAGAGGCACCGAAAGCAACTAGATTTTTTCCTTTTTTTATATTTTAATCTAATAAAAGATTCTATTTCTACACATCCTTCATTGCTTGTCTCTGATTCCTTAGGCCATCAGAGCTATATTATTATTGCTGCTGTCAATCCTTTGGCTTTCTCATTTGCTGAATCAAAGAAATTCCTAAAGGACAGGTTCACAGTCAATAGTTTGTGATATACACATCTGGGATCTTTCAAAAGGTACAATCGTAAGCATGCAGTCACCAAGGGTACTGACATACAGTCATTAGTTTCATCAGAGTTAATTGCAAAGTGTGTGGGCAAAGCACACATCTTTACTTGATAGCACCTTCGAGATACTTAAGTAAATAAGGGGCCACTCATGCAGATAAAGGTCTCTTCTTGAATAACAGCATGTGAAGGAAAGGACTCTGTACAGTCCAGGGTCTCAGCTGGTGCCTGTATTTTGAAGAGCTTCATAACTGCATCTTACCTCAGTCTGCTGACTGCAAGGGGCTTGCACAAAGGAGAACTTAATAGTACTGATGATTTAAAAGCACAGGCTTCAGCAGAAATAAATCATGGAAACACAGACTCATTTAGGTTGGAAAGATTCCTCTCGTCCTGTCACTTATTAACTGGGAGAAGAGAATGACCCCCACGTGGCTACAGCCTCCTTTCAGGTAGTTGTAGAGATCGATAAGATCTCCCCTGAGCATCCTTTTCCCCAGACTAAACAACTCCAGCTTCCTCAGCCGCTCCTCAGCAGACTTGTGTTCCAGACCCTTCACTAACTTCCTTGCCCTTCGCTGAATCCCGCACCTCAATGTCTTTCTTGTAGTGAGGGGCCCAAAAGTGGACACAGGATCTGAGGTGCAGCCTCACCAGTGCTGAGTACAGTGGAATGATCACTTCCCCTGGCATTTTATAGAGTTAAGACATCTTGTTTTCATCTTACAGTAGGGTTTGGGACTGGGCAAGCAAAAAGAAACAGTGAAGAGGAAAAATGTATTTGACAGGTGTTAACTCTTACCTCTGGCAAGGAGGAGGAGGGGTAAAAAATTACTTACAACTTGGAAAACAAACTCTCTAATAGTTTGTTAAGTGCCTCCTTTGAAGTAGGTCAAGAATGTGCATGAAATTAGGGTGGTGTCTAGACACTGCAAGCTCAGAACTATATTTTCATGCACACACAGAGACACATTGATCTGCCAGCAACTTCTTTCGTAGCTCATTGACAATGCAGAAATCTCTGTTTTATCATTGGAAAGTTTACCTTTTACCATGATTGACCTCAATATTGCTTTCAGAAGCTCCTGTTAAAATATTAGTGATGGATGATTGCACAGAACAATATTGCTACCTCCCTTCCTTTGACATAGACAGTGACTTCATGTCTTTCAAAATACAAACTGCGGTGTCTGTGAAGAAGCTTGAACAGATTGAACACAGATTGAAAAGAAGCCTACTCCTTTTCTTCTGTTGTGCTACTCCCTTTCTTCTGCTATGGTCCTAAAATTCTATTTGAAAGAAGAAGCCTGCAGAGCTTTTAATATGGGTACCACTAACGTGTTGATGAATTGTTGCAAATCATTTGTCTTTTTTTTCATGGAGGATTTATTTATATATATAATCTGGATTTGTTTTGAATTTGCAAACAAAGCAAAACACATAGGAGTTCCATTTTAGAAATGGAACTATCTCTAATGTAGTAGAGATATTGCCCTTGACACAGGCCTTCATTTATATTTAATTCTTTTTGAAACCTCAAGTATGTACAGAAAACCATCATACAAACAGTTAAGAGGTATAGTTTGGGTTATTTTATTCTTGGCTATATCCACTCTTCCTTTTCCCAGCAATGCAACTTTGCTTTGGAATTTATTTCTTGTTTTCTATTTTGATATGCTGACATTTATTATGGAATATGTTCACTCAGGAAATATTGCTAATGCTGGGAACATTAATCCAGAGGGTTCATCTTTCCATGGAGAATATTAAAATACCATGTGCCCTAGGATATAGAAATATAGAAATTGTTGAAAAAATATTTCATGATTTCTGTTCCTTCCATTTGTGTAAAAATATATCTGCTATTGAATTGACAGGCTATCTTCTCAAGAAAATAGGAGTCCTAAGCAGAATGTTCCTTCTGACTCCAGGAAGAGTCATAAAGGTAAGGGATCAGGTCTTTTACATAAATTATATTTTTCCTATTTGTATTATTTCTGATAACATGCATGATTTATATTACATTGTTTTGCATTCCAGCTGAAAAGTCTTGACTTGCTACATGTAAAAGACCAATTTCTTCCTTATCTATGTAAGTTGTTATGCTGAGCCCATGAACTGTGTTCATGAGCCTAAAACAAAGATCTGTAAAGAAAAGAGTACAATGTATCTTTTGTAATTAAAAGATGTTTTCTTCTCCAATAGGATTGTAATTGGGCTTAGAGTAGAAAACTGTTAGGTATTTCTGTTTATCTTTCAGCATTGCATTATTCAAGCAAGATTAAAGAAAGACAATGCAGTCATGGTAAGTCAAGGTCTTTCTAGACCACTAAGGGGTAAGAAGAGAGATTTCTTGAACAAATTTCTTGTGGTTTTCTGCATAACCTCTGAGCGAATAAAGTAGCTGTAAAAAAAAAAAAAAAGAAGAATTTTTAAGTAGCAAGAATGTTTATAAACAACTCTCAGTAACTGGGCTATTATATTAAATTAGCCTCAAGCACAAAATTAAACACTGCTGTGTGTGCGCATATTAATACAAGTATTCCAGCACTCATTGATCCCTTGTCACAGTTCAATAGACTTTTACCCCCTATTTCCATTAACTTCAGCACGTTTGTTTTTGTGGAAAAACCTTTAAATTTGTCTAGGGTTCAATAGTGGGATATTAAATAGCTGCTCAAGAGGTGAGTTCTTCTAAAATACATATGCTTGTTGGAATATTTAACGTATATTTAAAGAACTGTAAAGATCCTTTCATAAGAGCAATGCTTTCTGCTGCCTTCCTCATTGACATGTTATCTGAGGGGTCACTTTGTAAATGTGAAGCCACTGCTCTGCGGTGGAAAGGCTTTGATACCCACTGAACCTTCTCTCTTCTCTGATACTGACATGGTGCCTCCAGGAACTATCAGCTCTATCAATCAAAGCCCCGAAATGCTCCAGGGCTAGCTGACTGGCATCACTATTCTGATTTTATGACATTTTAGTTTGAAAGTACCTCAATTAATTTTATTTTTAAATTCCTCCTCATTTTTAAGCTAGTAGTGAGACAACATTTCTAAGTAAGGCATACAGAATGTGGGAAAATGTTTGTACTCATCTGTAGGGGTTTTTTTTAATACCTTCCATGTATCAATGTATAGGACTCTATTCCCCTACAAATCTAGCCCAAATTCTACTCTTCCACTGGAATAACTTCCTTTGTATTTTAATCCATGCAAGAAGGTGCTGAAATTGCCGTTTTCTTTCTCAAGGCAGGTATTTCAAGATAGAAAAGGTCCACATAGAACTGCTTACATCCTTTATAATCCTTTTAGAACAGGTTTTAAGCTACAAGGTTTTTCAGATATTATAGTAAAAGAGTTTTCTATCTGGAATATTTTCTGAAGTACCCAGTTTTAAACATGTACCAGTGAATGTATGTGGAAAGCAGTTTTGAATGTGTAATTATACTGTAAATCTGAATCCAATAGGTTGGATTAAAATATTTGGCATAAGTGGGTTGCCAACAGATAATTATTCTCATGAGTAATTGGGCAAACACTACAAAATAAAGGATACACTTGAACAAATAGGATTTGATTGTGGAGATTTCAAACAGAGGCAAGGAGCTGGAATTTGATTTAGGAATTTTAATAAAACATTCTTCCAGCTGTACTGCAAGTGACCCCAAGGGTCTAGACATCTCCATGTGACTTGTTCTTATGAAGAGTAAGAATATGTCTAACTTATTTTGATTTTTATTGGAAATTACATTTGTACATAAACCCTGTACACAGACTGGTACCTAAGTAGGTTATGAATTTTGGCCTACCTCTTCTTTATGTTTCACTGAACCAACTGGAGACAGATCTCCCAGACTTAATCCTTGCATTTTCAAAGGCTTACTCAGGCTTTGAGTTTCGTGACTAGGACTAAAGTGATTGGGCACTGAATAATTAAAAACCCTCCAAAGTCTAAAAAATTTCTCTCAAGTGTCATTAAAAACTCCATTAAGATTTTGTAGCAGGATTATCAGTCTTAGAGTGACTAGGCATTAAATATCTTGCCACTGTACATGTTATTGATCTGGCAGAAGTTGCATGTTACTCAAAAATGTTCACACATTTCACTGTTTTTTCTTTGATGCCTTCTTGGAACAGATAAAGATACCCTATCTCATATCAGGCAGATCTTCACCAGTCCACAGCTGGACTTGAATCCTCAGTTTAACCCAAAGATCAAAGAATACTATGCAGAAGTCCCATTCGACATGGTGACAGTGAAGATAGGAGCAGAACCCTCTAACTGTCAATGCCAAGTACACCTTGACGACAACAATGGGCCAAGGTATGAGCAGCAAAATATGAGTGTGAAAACTTAATTTTGGAGGTATGTTAGAATATTCCAGAATAGTTTTGTGTTTCCAAATACCCAGGACACAGATAGATTAGTCACAGAAAAGTGTCAGTATTTCAACACTGAGAAACTTGTATTTATTTTCAGTGTACTGAAGTCAGTGGTAATATGTTCTCAAGCCGTAATTAACCCTAGCTTTATGGAGGGTACAGTTGCTAGCATCCCACCCAGCTTCTGCAATCTCTGACAGCATCAAAGCTGGGTAGGAACTACGCTGCACACAGTGGGCAACAAAGAATTTGAGCTTTTGTATCCAGTTGTTAATTTTGCACTGTGCCCTAAGCTGCTGGGATTTGTCTGCTTATGTGGGTCAGAGTAGGATGGCTGGGGTCAAAAGAAGAAATAAGTTCAAGATTCCTAATTTAGAACGATCCATTTTCATCAGAGTTGTATTACAAGGGATTGTCATATAAGCATAGAATAATTTACATTGAAAAAGACCCTTGAGATCATCAAGTCCGAACGTTAGCCCAGCACTGCCAAGTTCACCATTAAACCAAATCCTAAAGTGATCTATCTACATGTCTTTTAAATACCTCCCGGGATGGTGACTCACCCTGGGCTTCCTGTTCCAATGTTTGACAACCCCCTGAGTGAAGAAATTCTTCCTAATATCCAATCTAACACTTCCCTGGTGTAACTTAAGGCCATTTCCTCTTGTCCTGTTGCTTATTACTTGGGAGAAGAGGCCAACCTCCACCGGGCTGCAACCTCCATTCAGGCAACCTCCTTCTCTCCAGGCTAAACAACCCCAGCTCCCTCAGCTGCTCTTCAGCAGACTTGTCTTCCAGACCCTTCACCATCTTCATTTCCCTTCTCTGGACACGCTCAAGCACCTTGATGTCTTTCTTGTCGTGAGGGACCAGAGCTGAACACAGGATTCAAGGTGTCATCAGTGCCAAATACAGGGGGACAATCATTGCCCTGGTCCTGCTGGCCACACTAGTCTTAATACAGGCCAGGATGCCTTTGGCCTTCTTGGCCACCTGGGCATGCTGCTGGCTCATGTTCAGCTGACTGTAGACAGCACTCCCAGGTCCTTTTCCACAAGGCATCTTTCCAGCCTCTCTGCCCCAACCCTGTATCTCTGCATAGGGTCGTTATGACCCAAGTGGTGGGCATGGCACTTCGCCTTCTTGGACCTCGTATACTTGGCCTTGGCCCATCCATCCAGCCTGTCCAGATCCCTTTGCAGAGACTCCAGCAGATCAGCAGTCACACCCAATTTAATGTTACCTGCAAACTGACTGAGGTTGCCGTCATTCTCCTTGTCTTGATCATTGGCCTGGCCATCCAGCCAGTTTTTGACCCAGCAAAGTGTGTGCCCATCCAAGCCGTGAGCAGCCAGTTTCTCCAGAAGAATGCTGTGGGAGACAGTGCCAAGAGTTGCAGCTTATCTGATATCTATCTGATCTTTTAGAGAAGTATAAAGCTGGATGACAGAGGAGAGAGCAGAGTCATCTGCTCTAAACAGTAGGTTTGATCACTGACACATAGTTATCCATGGTATTTTATTGCTGCTAGGATCCCTGGCACAGTTTTGTCTTTCCCAACCAGTTCTCTCGGAGACAACAGCCTCTGCCAGGGACAATATCAGTTTATTTATTTGGGTCAGGTTCCTCAGAACCAGAGAACTCACCTATTTACATACTAGCTGTTAGTGAGTGGTTAAAAAATGAGACCATGAACAATTAATTACTTGGGAAGAAGAGTTCTTAACCATTACAGAGCTATCTTTGCTTCATGACATGAAGTGCTTATGCAACACACCATCTTTTGACTATGAAGCGGATGCTTTGACTTAGAATGTCTCGTAATAACTAGACAGTCTCTACAGTTCTTACTGATCTAATGCTCAGTATGTTTCCTGTATTTTCAATAAGAAGTCAGTTTTGATATATCTTTTCAAAAGAAACTGCCACAAAATTCTTCCACTCAAAATTTTGGTGCCTTAATGTTAACTCCCCTGGAAGTCAACAGGTGAAAAGCTTAGAGATTTCTTCCTTGTAAAAGGAAAACAGAATAGCAATATGTCCTTTACATTGAAAAGTAAAAGCTTTTCATATGCAGGTTCTGTCTTTCAGCACTTTTTGTTTCCCTTCTAAGGGAAGAAGAACACAGCTCAGCTTTGGTCTTGTCTGTCACTGGGCAGTTTGTCTAGTCATCACATTTGGCTAGTGGACAATTTCAGTGTCAAGCTGACACCTCTGATCATGTTTGTCTCTCTGCTGACTTCATCACAAACTTGGACCTGCCAGAAATTATTGTCCCTAATAGTTTCGTTCACAGTTTTCATGTCAGAATATTTGCCATTACCACTGAAGATGTTTTCGCTAAGTTTTGCTCTCAGTATTTTGTCTTTCTGAAAGAACTATAAATTGTTAAAAATGTTATTTTACACTGGTTTTATTTAAAATCACATGTATTTTTTTAAGAGAAAATGTTAGAAATAGCAGCCTCAAGGAGCAAGTAAAGTTTAGCAGCCATAGATAAAGCAGCATAAATCTTTGTTTGTTTAGGGTTTATTCCATTTCTTTCCTCTTTTGTTGTGCAGCAGTGCTAACTACCCCCTTGGCCTTGGATTGAACAAAGTCATCATTCTCATAACAGATGATTCGCAGCCCAGTCCTCAGGTTGTGAGCAGCTACAAAATCACAATTTATCGAGAGGACCGCCCCAGTCTGCCTTTGTTTGATGACTACGTGATGTGTGGCTTTGTGCAGGTACTGCCTCTGCATTCTTTTACTGTTCAAATTAATAGTGATATTAGCTGGGTTCTGTTCATCCAGTGATATAAATTAGGGCATGTGGGTCAAAGCTGGTGTAGAGTCAGTTTTTGTTGAGATTAGAATCTGAGTTCTAAACACTATAATTATATGAAATTCAACATTTACATAAAGTTTTGCCTATAAAAGGTAAGTCCAGCATAAATGCCTATTACCATGCATTTGAGAGCTCTGGGTGAATTATTCTTTACCTTGGTCAGGCAAAACCTTCTGCATCAGAGAGGTGTTCTTTGCTTGTGATAAAACAGTCCCTCTGCAACATGCAGTGGGCAGTTTTCATAACTATCTCTCTGTGACATTGGAGCCATGGAAATCCTTTTACTGGGGAAGATATTTATGATGGCAGTCTGTTTATCAGTGTTCAAGAAAAATGCTGCCAGATAATTTATGAATGAAAACTGTTTATTCTAGACCAAGAAACACAATGAAAAAAATCCACTGATAATTTTGAAGGAAGGGATGATTGTTGCTTACATCACATTTATCCAAATAAAAATTTGAGAATGAACAAAAATTACTGCTAACAAATAACAATCCTTAGGAAGCAGTGGGTCTGTTGAGGGAAAAAAGGATGAGAGTCTGTCCAATAGGGTTAAATTGGGACTGGGAAAGACGATGTCAGGCTGAATTATACACAGAATTGGAAGAAAGGTAGTGAAAGCAGGTAACAGTGAAGATTTCAGTTAGTGAAACTCTGGTGATAAAGATATTCTGCATGAGAGAGAAAACCTGGGACACAGGCTGGATCAGAGCTGTTTGTATTTCAGAATTTGAGGACTAAATGTCCTTGATATGGTGGGCAAAGTTAAACCAGCCAGTTAAAAGAGGGAAATAACATTGTAAATGGTAATCTAGGGCAGTGTTTTTGTCTGTGGAATTTTAGGCAGATTAAAAAGATTGGTGCTTTAATTCTAATTATTAGAGCATCCAGGAGTAGTATATTTTGTCACAATTAATTCTGCCACCAGGAAGAAGGATTTTCAAAACTACTGTGTTGAAACTGTCATCCGTGTTCATGTCAAATGTCTAATCCTATTTTAATTTATCTATTTTCTTTATTAAGATCTTTATCTATCAATATATCCATTAGTAAAATTTCCTTTCCATCTCTGGTTCCTTTCTATATACTGCAGAAGAAGTTAGCAGATCAGGATGGTAGAAGGCAGAACATTTTGTGTGATGGGGCAGATCAAGAGGGATTTTTTTTTCTCATGGAGAAATAAACATTGGGACTTAAAACAGGAACCAAAGAGATTATAAATATTGATAGCAAATTGTATGTTGACAATACTTATTTCAATCTGCAAATTAGAACTGCCAGAGAAAATGTATGTAATAGTCATAGCCTACTGACTGCTGAATACCTGATGACAGTGTTGTCTGGCCCTCTACCTATTCTTTGTCTCTTCTCTTAGACTTCTTGTACAAACTCAAAAGCTCAAGAACCATCTTCTTGCTCTTTTTACTGGCTCAGCACTAGATCTAGTAATTGCTAAGTAAAATAAGAATAAACACATATAATACTTAAGATTTCAGTTCAGGTGCACAGCAACTTGCCTAACACCTTAAGTGTGAATTAATATGGAAAGCAGAGCAGCAATAAGTTGAACTGGGGCTATATTACAAAGACAACACACTGGCTGGAAAGATGTGGGGAAGCTCTTCTTTTTTCCTTATTTGGGGCACATATCTGGGTATAGGAACAGGAATTCAGCCTCATACACATCCTCCCACACTTAGAGTTTACACTGTTGTTAATGTTTTATGATAGCATTCATGAGACTGAGTATGAATCTTTGAAGTACTGCAAAGGCAAAGAGATCTTGAATGATAAAAATTAGGAGTGTTTTAGAAGTTTATTTTGATTAAGCTCGTTTTTCTACTCCTCTGTGAATAACTACTCTCTAATTAATAAAATTGTTCAGAGCTAGGGACAGCTTCAGGAGTTTAGAGTAAAAATAAGATGAAAAGCATTCTTGTGGTATCTAAGGACTGCTGTGAAGATATAGTATGAGATTCTAAAACAACTTTTAGCTATATTAGAGGCAAACTTATCAGAGAGTGAATTTAAAAAAACAAACAAAGGCTGGAGCTGGAGATAGAAATGGCATTCAAAACCACTTAAAAGCCTGCATTTTTTACTCTTTTTTTTCTATTTGCTAGAAGACAATTTATTGCTTTTTGTTTAGAATAATGTTGTTTTATCAATACAGAAGTCTTAAATAATATCATTACATTCTGCTTTTCATACTAGAGAACATTATGAGCTCTGGCAGAGTGGGTTAATACACCATCATCAGTGGCATGAATGCTTGTTCTCTTAGTAACAAAGACACCTGTTTTAGAAGCAAAAGGATAAATAAGCGTGAACTGATGGCGTGTCCTTTGGACACTTGACTAGGCACAACTGGGATCACACATGAGGAGAAGAAGGTCATTGACAGTGGTGTGGTCTTTCTCACAGAAGGCCACTTAAAATTCTAATCCGGCAACTTTTTTCCTGACTTTCTTTTATGTTTAATCCCATTAGGATATTCAGGTTTCACTGTAAGATGATACTATAAGGAAGGTTACAATAAAAAGATAGAGTGCAGGATGTTATTTGCAGTCTTCTAACAATTCTCATGCAGTTGAATAATACTGGATTAATTTCAAGGCTATTGAATTCAGAGGTGTGTGGTTCCAAGCCTTGCAGCTCCTAAAAAGGGAAAAGGTATTGTCCTCTTTACATTTTGTTAGCAGCTATAATATCCTCATTAAAACTAAATTAGTAGAAAATAAACTGTTGCATCGTCATAGCACCTTCAGCACATTTGGTTGCCTTCCATTGTGTGTTCTGCATTTTGACAGTATTGTTCAGACTGCAAATTGAGAGGTTGCTGATTTCTGCTTGAACTTAATTTCGTGCAATTAGTGACAATATTCAAATTAAATACCCTGAAAGAAGTGGTGTCATTGCATTATTGTCTCTGAAGCTGTGATACCAACTCAGGATTCAAAGCAGGCAGCAGGAAAGCCAGTGAGCTCTTAAGACAGGGTTATCAGCGTCTGTCTCAAGTGAAAGACCCCAGATTACATACAAACTGTTGCAAAATCAAAAATATTCTATTCATTCTTGCAGTGCCCATTATCTTCAAAACGCAAACAGATTTATCTATGCTTCACTTGAAATGTGTGGATGCTATTTCTTTGATTTTTAATCTTTGCCTAGTTGCAGTCATGGCGAGTAACTGGTGACGTGCTTAGGGAACCTTGCTTGACACTGTGAACTTCATATCTAGAGTGTTTTGGAGGGGGTAATTTGTGGTTTGTTTGTTTTTGTTGTTGTGTTTTGTAGGTTTTTTGGGGTTTGGGTTTTTTAGTAATACAGTTCTTTATTTGATTTTGCATGTATATTGTGAGCAAGGGATAACTAATATTATATTTTATAGCCTAGTGTGTTTTGTTCTCTTCATCATTCTCTTTGGGCATTTGCACAAAATGTAAAAGAGTACATTCCAGAATCAATGCAATGCAGAGGGCTAATGTGGCTGTCTTACAGCTTTCTCAGGTCTGCGAGAATGGACTTACAGAACATCTTCTAAAAGTTTCCTGATTTTTATAAAAAACTTTATTCTTAAGTACTATTATCTCTTGTATTTTTATAAATCCTTTAATCATATTTTTTCCCTAGAGTCCAGATAGCATAAGAAGTCCAGCAGAACTGATAACGAGATACTGGCATAACATTGCAAACTGTATAATACCAAATGGCTGCAGTGCAGCTGGCAATAAGATGCCAGCAACAACATGTTGATTTCTCTGTCTACTAGACTTCCATTGATGACAAAGCAATTAAGACCTAGGTCTAGTATAGTAAGTATATTTAATTGTACTATAGACTTTCAGGGGTAGAAAAGAAAAACTCTCATTTTTGTGTTAAGGAAGATGTGAGAATACCTATACTTTTTCCAGCTCTATTTATACATTTCCAAAGGAAAATAAAACAGTTTTTCTTCATTTCAAACTGTGGGAAAATAAAATGGTTTTATTTAATTTTAAATTGTGTGCTATTACAGTTACACAACTTTTCATACCAGACAGTACAAGTAAAAACTGTCAGTTTTAGAAACATGTATTAACTCTTTGCATAGTACTTCCATACAGTGATTTCAAAGAACCTTGCAAGTATCACATGATGTTCAGAAAAGAAAAACAAAAAGAAAACTTAGAAGAGGAACAAAGAATTTATCTTGTAGTAGGACAGACTGGAAGCACATTATTCTCTTCTGTATTTCCCAATAGCTGCATTGGATTCAGCATGATCACCATTACAAACCGCCCATCTCTTCTGTCCTCAGGACATTGCAGATGCAGGAGCTAACCCTCGTGGCACTTCTGGGTTTGAGTGTCTTGTCTAAAAAGACATGGAGAGTGCATCTCCAGAACTGAATACACAGACTAATTGTATCAATAACCAGACTGTATCCTATTTACAAAGTAAGCTTATTTCCCTTTCAGAGACAAAAGAATGTCCATTATAAGAGCAGTCATGTGTTGTTTTTTAATGCCTTCTCAGGTATAGAGCTAGTGAGAATTTTTTCAGTGGTTTTGAATTGTTCAGAACAACAACAAAAAATGCCTCAAACTTCAAAAAATAGTTGATGCCCTTTTTTTTTTTTTCTGCTGTTGCTGAAAAGAGCATGTTTGATTCGTTGAGGATTATTTGATTAAATGAGTATAAAATCTGAAACATTTGTTGGTGTATATTGTGCAGTCCAGAATGCTAACTCTCTTTTCAAGGAGGGAGTGTCTGGGACAAGCAAAAAATCCCACTTATTATTAGGTCTGAAACACTCAAGCTTATACTCTAAATTTTCTTCAGAAACACTAGTGAGAGCACAGTATAATACTCATTCTTTCCAGAAGCAATGCCAACTGAAGCGTCCCTGCCTGCAGCTACTCATGAACTAGATGGAAAAGCTTTTTTTTTTTTTTTGGATGAACTAGTTTCTAAAATCAATTACCCAATCTCTCTATGTGAACACAAGGGAAGGGGTACATGCAGGGGCAGAAATGAGCAGCTGGGCACAGAAGGGTGGTTAGTGGGTGCTGGTTAAGGCAGATTTTTCTTTCTTCATTAAAGAAATTCACATCAAGACTGGGTTTAAAGCTCTGGCTGGTTTTAAATGAGCAGGCTCTTCATGTTCAGAAATTGTAGAAGTGATTTGAGGGTGAAAACATAAAAAAACCCAAGAAGTACATTTGCATTGCTATTAATTAAATAAAGTATAAATTATTTTTGTACTGTGTGATTGCAACCCACTCCCCAGGAAAAACAGAGCACGATTCACAAAGAGTTAAGGAACAAATATGTACCAAATTGAATACATGTTAAATTGTCAGTACTTTAAGTGAAAAAGCCACAAAATAGAGAGCTAGCACAGAGAGACTGCCATAGAAAGAAGTCTGAGGGCTTTTATCTTCAACTGCTCTATGTCAACATGGTTCAGTTAATTTTAGGGGAGCAATTCCAAATTACACTGGATGGAGTACTTGTCCTGACAAAAACATATGGCTGAATTCTCTTCCATTATGTATGCCATGCAATGCGTGTGAGCAAATTCACTTGAATAAAACTGATGAATTTGTTAGATTTCTTAATTAGATAGAATCCTATTAGATATCCTCAACAGAATTTTTTAGATTTCCTAAATATTTATGGTCAAACAACAGCTTAGGGTAATCTAAAAAAACTACTTGAAGAAGTTTTAAAGTATTTAAAGATCAAGGAATGTAAATCATCATTCACTGTAAGTATAAAGGGAAAAAGCACCTAAATTAAATAACACAACTTTGTGCTTTTAAAAACTATGTTTATGATGATAGATGGTGGAGATGTAAATAATAAATACACTTAGCTAATTTGCAAGTAGAGGGTTAATTTGTGTGTGTATCTCAGAACAAAATGTTTTGTAGAGTCAGCATGTTCTGTCTTTGTCAGCATGTATACCACTGGGGAGAGAAGGCTTGCCACATTTCCTTAATTATACCAAAGACTTTTGTGATTATTTAAATCATTGTAGATAAGTCAGAGGAACAATTAACCATTGTGATGGTTATTCTTAACATTTATGCTGTTCTGTACTGAACTCATTTTGGATCCCAGAATCAGAATGTGGCTGTTAAGCTGGCATCTTGATCAGTGGCCATTATCTGGTGCTTCAAGGAAAGGTCTCCAAAACTCAGCAGAGCATAATCCATTATTTGAAGGAATTAATGTAATACTCTGGGTTTTCTGTAGAAGGCAAACATTCACTTCTTCCACCTACACAGTTAACTTCATACAGAGCCTGTACTATCATTTTAGTAGTCACAGGTTGCCAGGATCACTGTTCCCTGTCAGACATCTGCTGGGCTCTGAAGAGACCATAAAGAGAAAATGGGCATATCTGGGGCATAAGATGGGAAAAACAGCAGAAGACTGAGCACAGTGTCTATGCTTCTATTTAGGCATCCCTTTCTCTAAGCATGGAAAGAAAATTTTTAGTTTTGTCCTGTATTTCCAGTAGGCTGTGCCTGAGTAGGACCATCATCATACTCTCCAGCACATTGGGGATGCCACATTAGGGAGCCAAACTTTGAGGCTTAAGTCCACGTTGGGTCCAGCTGTCTTCCAGTTTACAGTATTTTGTGTACACTCCTGGTTCTATATTAGTTGTGCTTAGCCTTCTCTATGTAGCTAAGTTTCCTGTTTAACATATGATCCAAGATGAATATCAGATACCCTTCAGGAAATGTTTCCAGAAGTTTCAGGCAAAGACTGAAGAAAGCGGATGTGTCTATGCAGCAGCTACATTTGTCATTATTATGAGGCATTGAGCATGGGAAATGGTGTGTTACACAGACCACTGATGGAGACATTGGCCACCAGTGCTTTGAGAATATCCATAGGAATACTAATTCAATGATTCAACAATTTTAAGCCAATAATGACTGAGGTGAGACCAATGAACTAATTTGGTTTATGATCATTAGTGAGAGGATGTATTAGGTTGCTATAATAATTAGACCCTGAAGAGAGACAATTTTATAGGGAGCTTTCAGCTTTAGTTTTTTCAATGCTCCCTTTCCTTGGTTGGCAGTCTTGTAGTTAAGAACTTCTTAAGTCAGGAATGATACCACTCTTCAGCGCCACTGAATTTATGGACACCAGCTATAGCTGTTTGTAGAACCTCCTACCTCAACAATGGAAAATTTAGTATTTCCTACCATTCTTTCTGTTTTCTATGTGTTTGCAGTTTAGCACAGTTTTACTAGGATCATTTTGCCATCCTAGGGACTCTGGCAGACTCCTGACTTGAATGGTTATTTTGCTGTTATGCTGCCACAGAAAAATGTCGTAAGTGATGAACAAAATTGTAAAAGATGAACTTCAATGACCTGACAGAGTAATTTCGTTCTTTTGTGTGTTCAGGCTGTTCTCGCCTTTCATACAATTGCTGATATGATCTCATGGGTGTGCATGACACATTAAACATACAGAAGATGAAGATCTGCCTGGAAACTAGCCAAGCAGAAACTCCTAATTGCATGACTAAAAATGTTAGGGAGTTAAATTATGACACATATGACTACAACTGGTGAACAAGATCCCACTGGTGCTGGTGGGGAGTGTGATTGGACATTTCAGCCTGACAGTTGCCTTGCAATACCTGCTCCCTAGGGTGTTTCAGGATGGGGGGAGATGCTGAGGCAGATACAGTGCTGTGGATGCAGATTCTGTGGATACAGTGCTATCTCTGAGCCCATGAAGGACTGCTAGTACAGACTGGAATAGATCCAGGTTTTTTCTGACTCCTTGCCTTTAACCAAAGGATTGAAACGTCTTTTTAAATAATAACAGCAAACCATTGTGGGTGGCTGTGAAAGGAGACAGATGGAAGTAAATGCTGGGTAGGCAATTCTGCTCCTGGCAGAACACTGTTCTCTGGAAAAGTTTATCAGAAAACCTGTTTTAATATAATTCTTGTCAGCTATGGATTTTTTTGTTTGTGCTAGGTTATCAGGCAATTATCCCACATATTTAGAAATAGATTTTCACTTATAGTCCTTCTTTGCTCTTATTTTGGATGTTTTCAATATAACCCAGGCCCAGTAACACAACTGGAATCAATTACATTTTGGTAGAAAACTGGTAGCAGTAACTTCTGCAGAAGACTCCTTGTAATACAGACTTTTTTTGTGCTTACTCTTGCTTCTTCTTCCTGCCCAGCACTGATCTCTCCATCCATTGCTGCACTGGCTCCAGCTTGGGCAGAGGTGCAGCTTGATGGACTGACGGCCCTTTAGGGAAAAGAGGGGGGACATATGCTCAAAGCACCTCAGCCAAGAGGCATAGTCTGGGGGATCCTGACCCAGACTGACTAGTTGGATTGCTTCCTTCTGGCTGCCCCTATTTTTGGAAGGGCACTGCTGGAGCCAGACCCTGGGCAGGTAGAGGCAGCTCCTACCATGCAGCCCTGAACCAGGCACTCTTGAGTCGTGCTCTGTGTACTGTACTGGTGATAAAGCCTTGTGATGGCACCTGAGATCCCTGTGGATGAATAGATAATGTACTTGGGGACTCTCAGTCACCCTCTAATAGCTGTTGTTTTTCCTTGATTCCACAGGGAACCTAGCTTAGCCCTCTCAATCACCATGGTGGATCAGGCTTTGCATTGCCTACATTAACTGTGCTAAATTAGGAAGGTAGAATGAAGCCCATAATTTTTCAATACTTCCATTTCTAACTGTGCAATATCAGGATATAAGAATTAACTCCCGAGTAAAGTGTAAAGTCGTACAAGTCTTTGAATGAGCCACATAAGTAGGAGAATTGCAAAGTTTGAGCTTAGCAGTTTTTTACAAGCTCCTGGAAGTGCAGTGACACATTTAAAAGTACAATAATTGAAGAGGGTGGGAAGGAAGAAAAGGTCATGCAGAGTTTCTGAAGCCTCACTGAAACATTTAGCTTATGTTTTGGGTAAATATTTGTGTCAGTGTTTACATTCTGTCAGTGTACCTGATTCATGGAAAATTCATTAGTGAGGAATAATTTGCACTGTATGACAGCACACAAAGTGTTACAGCTATGATCAGACTGCCAGTTCATAAGTCACAGACAAATCAGTGCATGCATATGGGTGAAGTATTTGCAAAATATATGTTGCACATACATCTGTGGGTTTCTAGTACTCAAGCTTACTCCGTCTGCAAGACTTTCTGTCATACTCATACACATATCAGGAGGGGTGTATGGTAAAACTGTCTAGAGACAAGTTTTGAGCACACAAAAGTTGCACATTCCTTAGTATGCAGTTGTACAACTCAGCTCTTTCAGTTCCGAGACTCTCAAAGCAGACTGTAATTTGGATTTAGTAACAGCGTCTCTGCCCATTTTTGCAGTGTGTATAACAGTAAAAGAAGAGAGAAATATCCTTAATGCAAGCTCTTTGAAGAGGGAAACAGACTCCCATTGACTTCCATGTAAATTGGATCTGACCTAACTACACTTATTTTCTTACCATGTGGGGTCAAAAAATGAGTCTGCAGGAAAGAGTATGCTTACTATTGCCTCTCCAGAAATAATAGCTAGGTTTTAATCACCTCAGCTTTTGATGCTAGTGGAAATTACGGATGGCATTTTGGCATTGAAATGCTGTAATGTCAAGTAGAGGGTATAGGTTGTTATTGAGATGATATAAGGGAAAGACTAATGAGTCATAGTAATGATATCATAACTCATTATAATAATTTGTCTAGTCTTTTAATTACAATTTTTATCATTTTGACTTGGTAAAGTAAAAGAGAAAAGAATAATTCTGTAAATCAGCCAAATGGTACAATAGAACAATGAAGAGTGAAGTGAATTAATGATGTACTGCGTAAAGACTGTCACCTCTTCCAGCTATATGCTCACAGTGCATATATGAAATTCAGATTGTTTTCTCTGTGCACTGTTTTGGTAAAGAGGATGTGACATATCTGAAATCCTGCTGTGGGTTTCAGGATCTGGCATAGAGGTTTGGATATTTTTGTTCTCCTTGAAAGAGGCATGGACGCTGTGGCTCCAGGAGTGGGTAAGTTACTCAGGCTGCCATGCAAAAGCTAGGAAATAGAATAATCCCATGTCTCAGTGAATACCTGAAAAAAACATGAGACCTGAAGGTTTTATCACTATATGGGACAGCCCGTAAGTTCTGGGCCTGTCCCAGATAATAGTGGAAAAATTTATCTTTGTTTAGAAGCTTGAGAAATGACATGCTTCCTGGACTGGAAAATTGTAGAAGTATTTAGCCTAATTTGTGTCTGCCTCTAACATCAGTCAGAAGTAGTTGCACCTAGGTCACAGAAACACAGATATTTCATAGTTTTGTCTATAAAAACTTGAGGGAAGTCAGAATCCAACTTCCTTTCTCAAAGTTCAAGAGACAGATAAGGCAGTCAGTGTTCTAGATTATTTTATTTTGTTCCGCACTGGTTTCTTCTTGTAGAATGTGCTTAATAGAGATCCAAAATAGAAACTTATTTGGCTTGTCAGATTCTTTTCTGTACAGAGCTATAAATGTATGAAAAGGTTTTACTGTTTTAAAGAGTGCTGAAATTAACTTATGTTGCTCCTGAGTAAGCTTCTTGTGTGGATAATCATATTTTAATTGGTCTGGTTTTGTGTTTATTTAAGAACTTGATAAAGAAATTAGAAAGTATTTACTATGCAAGATGAGCCAAACACCTGAAGGACAAACTTCTTCCAGAGTCAGGAAGCCAATCCTCCACTGCTCTTGTTCCTTTTGTAATAAAGGTACATATAAAACACAACCACCAATATAAGACAAAGAAGAGACTCAGATTTGATACACTTTGCTTTGCTGAGAAAATCAGGTTCACACTACAGATCCATCCATTACTATTTCTGTAGCTGTAAAATTGTCTGTATCCTACAGAGAACTGTTATTCTCTTTACCTAGCCATCTACAGTTTGTGTTTCAAAGCTAATATCCAGGGCATTCATTATTGACAGTTCAATTGTTGTATTCTTTTCAATTCACCTCATACACTGCTCTCAAATTAATCAGAAAATGTGAAATAGCCTGTTGAATTTTTCCCTTGATGATAGCACAATAGATGTGAAATAAGAGCCTTCAGCATAAGGCTTCCTAAGTGTTAACAGATCATGAAAATTGGCAACAACTGTTGTGTGAGTATCATAATCTGCAAAAGGAGGGCCAGCAATTCCACAGTGATGAGAAGAGAGTGCTTGGTGTCTGAGCTGTGGTCCCATTTGCCTTTCAAGTCATTTGGGCCTCCATGCCACACTTTTTGGGAGAAGAAAGCTAATGCAGCTGCCTTTGTTAATCAGTCAGTATGACCCAGGCCCTCGGGGAGGCAGGCAAGGCAGATAAGTACTGAGACACACAATCCTTGCTGATTAACAGTGAAAGCTGGTAAAGTTACTCTCTAAGCCTGTCTGGCCCATCAGCTCCAGAAATGTAATTTAGATGATTATCTACATGCCCATTAAACCTTATGACCAATCACTAGTCTGTTTGAAGTTTGCCTGCTTAAACTTGCTAATAGGAAGAATAGAAGGATTAACTCAGAGGTCATGAAATAAGAGAGCAGCAAAGAAGATGACAAAAGAACAGAGGAAAACTTCCTACTGCATGTGTTTGGTAAGGAAAAAGAACTACAGTACCACAGTCATCTCAGCAGATACTGTTACTTTATGAACAAGCAAGCCATCTGGAATTTAGGCTATTTAATACTTGTGTGTGTGCTTTCCACCTATTTTGTTTAGCTGCATAAATAAAATGTGCTATAAGTGAGGTGTTTACTGTACATAATGCAACATAAAAGAGTGTGGAATTCTGATGCATAATAAGTGTTCTGAGTTTGCTCAAGGCTAGAATGTGTAGATATAAACAAGGAAACAATTTAGATCAGTCACAACAGAGTAGATGCAGTCAGGTCAGCGTCAAGTCCAGCCTTGTTCCCTTTAGGGTAAGAACTTCAAGCCATTACAGATGCTTGTGAACTTAAGGATTATCAATGAAAATCTCACCCAGTGAATCTATGTTTATTTGGCCAAATCAAAATAAATATAAACATTTATAATTATCTGCATAAATTATTCACAGCATGTTGCAATGAAAATGGTTAAAACTAAATTTTTAGGGAAAAGGTGGGATTCATTGCAGAAAATGGAATGCATAAGTACCTCAGTAAGGGTGTCCTGGGGGTCTGACTAGCTACTGGAAGAAAATGAGCTTAAATTTTAAGTGGAGTCTAAAGGTCATTTACCTACTTTTTTATATACCACCACTCTTGGAATGAATCCTTGCCCTTTTGCTAAAGACAGTCAACCTACTTGCTGAAAAACATTGTTTGGGGGCATATTTCATTGCATTTCAAAGACGACGTAACCATGACATCTCTTGATGGAGAATTATTGTGGTCTATTTTGCAATATTTTTGGTACATTTATTTATTTAGATTTTTTAAAAATATAGTTATGATTAAATATAGTTCTGCTTCTCATTTTGTTGTGTTGGATTAAGCATGTTTTCCAGCTGGGGTTTGTATATATCAGACTCCTTTCATTTACATGCACAGCTCTGTATGAAAGACAGCAATATGCTACTTGGTGGAAAAAAAGAACAGTATTCAATGCTGTGGCAATTCATTTTATAATCTGATACTCTTTTTTTTTAGTGTTTTTCAGTATTTTTCTTTCTTGTGGCTGATACTGGAAACTCAAATACTTGTTGCTCTGAAGCTGATGCCTGTACTTTGTACTAAAATGCATACACTTTAAAATTCCACTTTAAGAATCACCTGAAGATGCTTTGCACCTTAATCTGGTTAAAAAATATTCCAAATTAGTGTCAAACAAAGTTGGTATTTTCTGTGTAAAACTGTTGGCCTATGCGTGTTGGCCACACTGGCAATGGTTCTCACCTTGAAAAATATAAAAGTTTTAGGAAGGAAACAAACTTCTGTTGCTGATCCTGAGTCTTTCATTGAGTGGCATGTGCTCAGCTGTTTGCTCCCAGACTGCCTCAGAGGACAGAAGTTATTCATAAATCTCATTCCATTGATGTTGTCTGAAAAATAAAGTAGATGCCAGTATCTGCTGGGAAGCCTTGTAGAAAACAGATCAAAGGCTTCTGGAGTTTATTTAAGAAGGAGCAGTTGTGAGTGGCTTAATGTCTGAGCATGGCATGAAAAGTGAAACAGCCATGACAATGAGCCACCATACACAGAAGTCTTCTGGGTTCCAGTAAAGAATTTGAGTAATATGTGGTACAGGTGGACTACTGTCTCACCCTGTCATTCTGTTATCCCTCTGTCTCTAAATAAGTGTTGCCTCCTCTGCCTAACCCCATAAAAAAGGGGAAAATTTCTACTGAAAGGCATTGCAGAATAAAGCCACCTTCACTCACACAGAGTGATGTGCCTGCTGAAGAGATGCTGTCTTCTCCAGGTTTGTGAATATGTGTAATTCACTTAACCTGTGGCCAGTGTTCTGGCCGACATTTTTGCTTTAATGGCATGAAGCTGTGTCAGAGGAGATTTAAGCCAGATATTAGGAAAAAGTTCTTCACCCACAGCAGGGTTGGGCACTGGAACAGGCTCCCCAGGGAAGTGGTCATGTCACCAAGCCTGACAGCATTCAAGTGTTTGGACAACACTCTCAGACACATGATGTGACTCTTGAAATGGTCCTGTGCAGGGCCAGGAGTTGGATTTGATGATCCTTCTGGGTCTCTTCCAACCCAGGGTATCCTATGATTCTATGATAAGAGAGTTTCTGAATGAAACCTGTGTCTCTGTTCCAGGCTTATTTTTTCATCAGAATGGTCTGTTTTATTTATGCCTACTCTTCCTATCTCCTTGTGGTCAGCTGACCCAGGTTGATTCCAGGTGCTGACTAAAGTCTGCTCTATCACTCCCCTTCTCAACTTGACAGGGGAGAGAAAATATAATAAAAGGCTTGTGGGTTGAGATGATGACAGGGAGAGGTCACTAACTGATTACTGTCATGGGCCCAACAGACTTGACTTAGGGAAATTAGTTGAATTTATTACCAATCAAACTCAGAGTAAGTAAAATGGGAAGTAAAACAAACCTTAAAAATGCCTCTCTCCCTACCCCTCCCTCGTTCCCTGGGCTTAACTTTGTTCTCTAGCTCCTCCCTGCCTGTGGTGCCGGGAGATGAGACATGGGGGTTACAATCTGTTCATCACATGTTTCTGCAACTGGTTTCTCCTCAGGGAGAGGAGCCCTTCTGCTGCTCCAGCATGGTGTCCCTCCCAGGAGAGAAAGTCCTCCTCAAACTTCTCTGTGAGTCTTTCCCACAGGCTGCAGTTCTTCATGAACTGCTCTGACATGGATCCCTTTCCACGGGGTGGAGTACTTCAGGCAGACTGCTCCAGTGTGGGTCCCCAGTGGGATCACAACTCCTGCCAACAAACCTGCTCCAGCATGGACTCCTCTCTCCACAGGCCACAGGGCCTGCCAGGAGACTGCTCCAGCATGGGCTTCCAATGGGGTCACAGCCTTCCTTCACACATCCACTCACTCTGGTGTGGGGCTACTCCATGGGCTGCGGATGGATCTCTGCATCCCTGTGGACCTCCGTGGGCAGCAGGGGCACAGCTGCTTCACCATGATCTGCACCACGGCTGCACAGGCTGCAGGAGAATCTTCCTTCTGGAGCCTGAAGCACCTCCTCCCTCTCCTTCTCCACTGACCTGGTGTCTGCAGGGTTGTTCCTCCCACATATTTTCCTCTCTTCCCTGCCTGCAACTACTTCTGCACAATGGCTAATCTTTTTCTTAACTCTGTTATCCCAGAGGCACTACCACCATCCCTAATTGGTTCAGTCTTGGCCAGGGGCAGGTCCATTTTTGGAGATGGCTGGCATTGGCTCTGTTGGACATGGGGAAAGCTTCTGGCACCTTCTCACAGAAGCCACCCCTGTAGTCTCTCCCCGCTACTAAAACCTTGCTGCACAAATTCACTACAGTCCTGTAAGAAGCCTTGATCTACAAAATACCTTGGAACAGCTGCAACATCATCAGTTCTTACCACTAATAGGTTGGAACAGAAATAGTGCATGTGCTTCCCTATGGATTCATTTGTCTTGTGTTTTAGGGATTTCTTTTCTATTCTTTTTTGTCCCAGTATTTTCTTCTTCCTTCAGACATCTCCCATGTTTTCATCATGGATTGCACATACAACAGCAAAAAAAAAACCAACAACCCAAAACCTTAGAAGAACCTCGAAAGGGGTTACAAATTTAAATAAGCGGCTATCTTGGTATCTCAAGATGGTCCCTGCCCCATAGTCAGCTTTCAGTTTATTGACGTCAATTGAATACAAAGGCACAAGCCTTTTCCCAGCTGTATCATGCTGTGCTGGGACCCCTTAGTCAGAGTTGTTCTAAGGAAAGGAAAAGCTTCAGCAGGGAAGTTCCCAATTTGAGTTTTTAACAATGAAATCACTTAAGGAAAGGATCAAGGAACCTACTAGGAACTGCCATGTGAAAAGGATCCAAAGAGAAAGGGAACAGGTATCAATTGCCTTGATATTCCCTTCTTATCACATCAGAAGCTCAGTGTCACATCTTCCACCAAGCTGATGATCCCAGGCTGGTGTAAGTTCCAGTTCTGTGTAAGTGCTTAGTATGCTGAAAATAATTTTTACACCTTACTGCATCCAAGTGGCACTGGATACCCATGTTCAGTAGCTATGCCAAACCCTGAATGTTTCTGGCTGGTCACCTGATGGGTTAAGGTAATTTCCACAACTTCTTGTTCCTATATGAATTTGTTCTATGAAGTGTATTGACACAACTCAAAAACCCTGCTGATACTCCTGATACCTGTCCCCATTGTGCTATACCTTTCCTGCTCCAACACCCTAGTGTTCTTCATAGTATCGAACTACAGGCAAAAATTTAAAAGAAGGTATTGGAAAATAACTGCTTGAGGAATTGTCTTCTTTCAATCAAAATTAAAACATTCCTCAGCAAATTATTGTGTAATTTGCCATAATATCTTTATTAAGAGATGCAATGCTTGACAGAAATGTTGCACAATTTTTGTTTATTAGTACTTTTTTTTTTTTTTGAGACAGACATTTGACAGTTAAGCATTTTATTTTGAGAGAGCATGGGTATGCTGGAAATTGGTTATGATATTACCAAAAATCTCTAAGAGCTGCCAAGTAAATTCTAGACAAAAGGGAATACTAATAGAATGCAGGAACTGAAAAACAATATGGTGACAGCAAAAAGACACAGAAAATACTTGAGGGGAGCTCTAATCCCCATGGCTTGGTGAGGTTTCAGAGGGAAAACGTGGAGGTTTTAGTGCATTTTTCTGCGAAGGGATATGCACACTTTACACACTGGACATTTCCACCAAAGTTGGTGGGTTAACTTGTTCTGAATATTACCATATGTCTCCATCTTTGCAGGCCCAAAGGCTTAAGCAATATTATTAGGTCTGGGGTGTGTATAATTCTATCCATGTTCACATTTGTCCTGTGCTAAAACAGGACAGTCAGTATTTATTTCTGAAACAGAAAAATATTTGTAGTGTCTATCAACACTCCTGGCTTTTGTGTTCTAATTACTTTTGCTCTTTTTCGTGATGACATACTTTGATATTTAAGAAAAATAACCCTGTTCTTTAGATAGGAAAAGATAAATACCCTATGTAAATTTTTCTGTGAATTATTAGATTACTAAGAGAAACAGATTTATTGATTACACAGAATAATTGATAAATATCAAGGAGTTGCTTATATATATGGGGCCTGGATACTCCCTTCTGAGCTTATTTTTGCAGTGGGATTACCTGAAGTCTTTACAAAGTGCTGGAACTAATCTGCTGGAGTAATCAGAATGAACAATGAGAGAATATATCCTCTTATTCTTTCTTTTTGTCTTTCTGTCTTTCTTCCTGCTTATATGTCCATCAATAACATTTGTTTGCTTTGTCTTGGCATGTTTGTGGAAAATATTCGTTAAGTCCGCCATCGATGTCCATTTCAAAATGAAAAAACATGGTAGTCCTCATTGGCCTGTGAAGTAATAGAGCTTGATGAAATGTTTTAGGGGAAAATAGGTCAAAGACATGCAATTTTGGAAATCCACTAGTGGATTTACAGTGTGTTTGTCCTTGATTCCTACTGTGACAGAGTCTTGGTAAGTAGGACAAATAATCAAAGGAGAGAGAAAATTTGATGTTATGTTTGGTGCTGGAATGGCTGCTCTTCTATCTTATAAGCATACTTGGGTAACTCTTCACTCCTCAGGTTGTGAACATCTTTTCCACTCATTTATGAACAGAGTAACAAAGGACTCAACTGGCTATAGGTACCCTGCTTGTACCTTTAAAATTTGTCCCTAAAAATATTTTATCAGCAGTATTAAATCAAATTTTTTCAAGTATTCTGTAGCTGGTTTACTAGAGACAAAAAAAAACCCCAAACCACACAATAGAAGCTTTACCAAATCAAGTGGTATTTGAAGCACATTTTATTTTTAAGAATAAAATGCCTTGAAGTATTACACAGTGCACATTATGTATTTTGGCAAATATGATTTTATGTTCTTCCTTTCCTAGATTTATTGGCACTAATTTTTATTATCAAATCACCCAGTTCTCTGTTTCTTTATGTTTGCAATTAAATACAACAAGTTTTCCCTTTGTAAAATCTTTGCATTCTTTGTACTGCATGAGCTGACAAGCCAATCTAGGAGTAAACACACCACCCAGAATCCTCTAGCTGATTGTACAATGACAGCAGAGTCTAAACTGACATCTTCTTGAAAATCTGGAAATCCCACAGTACAACTTTGGAAGAAAAAATGCAACAAGGATTCTGTATTTATTGTTGGTCTTGGGAAAACATCAAAAAAGTGCAGATAGATGATGCAGGACTGTCTTTTAATCTTCTTATTAAAATCTTGAGGCAGGACTTTTCCGTTCTTAAAAGTGTGGAACAATTTGGAGCAGTTGTTTTGAAATTGTTTTGTTTTTTTTTTTTAAAGCTAAAATTCAAATCTTGGGGCTGAGAACTTGAAATCTAAATGAAAGCTACAGGCAGGGCCAGTCATGAGCAAAGTCCCTGACTGTGGCTGCAGTAGGCACGGCTCTGCAGTATTCATACTGTATACCACCAAACAAATGGCAGGAACACATGACTAAAGAATTTTATTTGTGTTTTAGTAGCCCTAAGATCAAAATAATATAGATGGGTTACAGTGACCCAAATCACTGTAGAAAAAGCGGAAAGGAAAATACTACAGTTATCTCTACAAGCAGTAAATCCACTGAATCAAACAGCCATGAGAGAACAGCATCTACAATAGTAGCTCTCAGTCCCTGGCAGGTGCACTTACACTGGTATTTCAGTATTTCATTTCTGGTATGCAAAGTTTCTCGTCTGTAATAACCTCTGCCCCTGCTGCTCCCTACTCAGCTGTGTATTCCATTTTCCTCTACTATTTTGACTGATAGAAAGGGTTAGAGAAACTAAAGCTCACGTTTAGAGCAAAAGTAACAAAATAAAACGAATAACAGTACAAGGTTATGGTACTTTGTTTCTCCTGTCTGAAGGTTTATAGGTCTTAAATTTTCTTCTCTCTTTCCCCCTCCTGTTTCCTATCAACTTTTTCACTTTTCTTGTTTCCTTTGAGAATTCTGCTGAGGATGTACATAGGTTGAGAAGAATGAGGTTACAATTTGCTCTGAATGAGCTGATATTCTCAGTTATCCACCTCCCCTTAGGGACCAAGTACAACATTTGTCAGCTCAGTCTGTGAAAGTTCACATACAGGTTCCACTCTCACAAACCTTCCAGTTCCCCAGTTGCAAGAGGAAAGTAGATGTCAGTAAAATGTTCAAGCTTGAAAATAAATTGGGTATTTGTTTGCAGTATTCCAAGCAGATTGGATTGCAATCCAAGCAGAACTGCGAGATGAGTATAAAAGACTGTAAGGTCACCTAGGTCGGGTGGTGAAGCCCAGAACAGACTGCAGCCTTGCTCTTCCCCCCTGCTTGTAAACAGGGTTAAGCACTCTTAAATATTGCAGCAAATCACTGAGCTCTTTCGGGGCTGTTGGTGAACCATGCACCAAAGACTTTGAGATCCAGGATATGAGTACATGGTTTATGAATCCTTGGCAGGGCAGATACATTAGCTGTCTGGTTTGCTGGATGGTGTAGGAAATACTTACACAGAGGGAGCCACTCTGGTTCCATTCACCTAAGCCCAGAGGAGGCTTTTCCACAGTTTAGCAGGATGCTAAGACTCAGCAGTTTGTCCCAGGCCCACCATCTCCTGATAGAGAAATTGCACTGGAAGCTTTTATAAATAGGCACTTCCCAATATTGCTTCTTCATACATACAGATAGAGAGCAGCTGGTGTGATAAGCAATGCTATCCAACAAAAAAAACTTTAAGAGGAAAATGTAAAAGACATCTCTATTGAAGGTATCAGATAAACAGCAAGAAAAACACTGTAGATCACAGTGGGAGAAACTTTCATTATGTCTTACTACAAGAAGTTCTTGCAATAGGAAGGATAATATGGCACCCTTTTATTTTTTTTTTTTTTTTTTTGAAAGAGTATGTGCTGAGGGATAAGAAGATGCCTGACTCACAGAACCCAAACCCTTCTCACCGGTTTTGAAAAACACACTTTTGCATGTACTGATTTCAATTGCGCACTCAGCTTTGGCCACACTTTTCAAGGAGATTTGGGCATATGACTAGGATGCATTTCCGAAACCAGCATGTCTTTTGGAAATATGTGTAATGGTTAGCACATATTCCAAACGTCACAAAAGCAAATTCAGGCTGTGAGACATAGGGCCTTGAAACGTCCAGCAGAGAAGCTGACATTAAACTGTATCAAATTCTTGTACGTCGAAGACGGGAAATTATTCTCTTTATATTATTTATGCATTTCTTTTCAGATAGATTGAATACTTTACGTGACAGTATGAAACAGTTTAGTGTAATCCATAATAAACTTGATTTTTTTTTCTTAAGCTGTTTAATAGTTTTTATAGTTTTATTGTTGCAAATGAGGACTCATCTTACATTCAGCTGTTGCTGTGCCAGCCTGGCATAACACCACTGAAGTAACTGAAGCTGTTGTAACTGAGTACAGACTGTAGGTTTGTGCATTTTGCAAAGCATCTGGAAACTACAGTGGATCAGAGCCAAACCCATAACTCATTGCTATTGCTTTGATTATGTGATGATTTTATGACATATAATATCCCATTTTTTTAACAGCAGTCTTTTAAATGTAAACCCCTGGGAACTGATGTATTTCTGTCCCAAACTTTTGTGTACTGCTGGCTTGGGTAAGGGTGCTATATTGGAGACCAGCTTGACTTTGAATGTGGTGCTTGAGTATGACAGACGTTTAACACCTTACATAAGCAGTTTACACATCCAAATCAGCTTCCAAGGCAGGACTAAGAGCATCATAACACACTGATGTTAAAGCAGAATATATCATGAAGGACTGAACTACCTGAAAGACTGAGATAGCCCGCTTAATAATATAATTTGCCTGGCAACCTCAAAATTCCTGTTTGAAATGAGCACACCAGAAAAATGGAATTAAACAAGTTGAGTGACTTTTTTTATACCTGTCTTTAGGAGTATGAAGAAATTTAACAGATATTTGCTGCTATGAATATTCACTAGCCTGAGGTCTGAGACAGGATCATTTATTTTCATTTGACAAGTAGGTTTTTTGCTCTTGGATTTTTAGAAATCATAAAATTTCATGTTTGAATATTGTATATAACTAAATATTCTATTTTTAAAAATAAAGCAAAACAGAGGTACAATGGAAGGCACAAAATAGTTTTATTATCACCTTGGCAAGTTCTACAATAAAGCATGAATAATTCCTTAGCAAGTTAGTTGATGTATGTGATAATTAGGTTCAGAAATAACGATTTCTTGTCTTCTCAGGTTTTCAGTTTTTCTACCCCACTTTGGTTTTTGGATATTCAAAGAAACTTCTTTGGGAGGCTGATTCTGCATATTGGAAATGAAGTGACTTGGTGGTTTTTTAACTAAAATGAACTTTCAACCCAAAACTTCTTTCTGCTTCCCCCAATCTTACCCCCATATAAAAAAGAATACCAGCTCCTAATTTCTTTGTCTTGTGCCTCTGACTCAGTTGTTTCCTATCTTTCTCATTCCTAATGACCTTCTCCAGTTGCTCCCAGTCTTCTCCAGGTTCTTCTGTTTATGTATCAAAATAGGTAGATTGTTCCTTTAAAAGCTCTTTTCTCTGATAGGAGAGAATTGGCTTCATGGCTGATGGTTTCATTGGTGAGGTGAGATTCAGATGGTGTGAATGCATGATGACACTGCTGTGTCCTCCTCCTGACTGGCTTTGCTCTGCATGAGAAAGAGGTGTGACACCACCTTAAATAATTGTAGTAACTCCTGCTGATGGCCTTAATGGTTCCTTCTGAGTCATATTCCGGTGATTATCCTGGATCCAAATATGTGACTAGTCAGTTATCAGAGAAGCTTTCTGTTATTAGTTTATGGAATTATCCCCAGTCCCAAATAAGTATAGTTGTCCGAAGGCAACTGCCTTTGTGATTTCATCTCTCACATAACTGGATAATGGATTGATGTACAGAAAGATGGTTCTCTGTCACCTTAAATGTCATGCAAACCTAATTTTCAAGTCCAGAAAAATTCCACTCATTTGGGACTTTATACAAGAGAAAATATTTGAACCTGGAATGTTGTGGTTTGGTCCCTGCTATACACAAAATAATAATTAAAAAAAAAAAGACATCCATCCTGCCAGGTGAGGAACAGCTGAGAGACCTGGCTTTGTTCAGCCTTGGAAAAAGAAGACTTAGGGGAGACTTTAGCACCATGTTCCAGTATTCAAAGGGTAGCTACAACGAAAACTGAGACTCCCTTTTTACAAGGCATCGCATAGAAAAGATAAGGTGTAATGGTACAAGTTACTCTGGGGGAGATTCTGACTGGACACAGAAGGAAAATTTTTCACATTAAGAACAATCAGCCATTGGAATAAACTCTCAAGGAAAGTGGTGGATTCCCCGGTATTGGACACTTGAGATTCAGCTGGGCAGGATGCTGGGCCATCTTGTCTAGACCATACTTTTGACAGAAAGCTTAGACTATGATTCTTGATGTCCCTGCCAACCTGGTTTTCTACAATTCATGGTTCTGTGGCAACACAGATAGAGACTCCAAGAAGGAAAACTGGGCAAAACTGGATTGAGAAGGTTCATTCCAGAATAGGTTCAAACCTTTCATTGGGACATCTTTGACTAGAGGTGTGTTAACCAAAGGGTGGGATGCACCAGCTCTCTGCTGTATCGCTTCCAGTTGCTGCTGGTCAGTTCTTTGGTACTGCCTCCTCAGCAAACAAGCAGTCACTTCTTGTGCAAATTCTCATACACTATTTCAAAATAAAATTAACCAGGTTTGCTAGACTGCAATATCTGAAACTTAAAATACTAGGAACCCTCAAAAAGTGAGTTATCACATTTCTGCCTGCTTTGAGCTTCCTAAATTCCTGATTTTAACCTAAATCCTTCTGTGAGTCCACAAGTGTTGAGTCCATGAAACTTAGTTGAGTGTGAAGGCTATTGAGAATACCTCAGCTATGTGGATCACTTCGCAATTCAGTTTTCAAGACAAAATCCATCCTGTAATACGGTATTTTCCTGTTATTCCTCAGGAGTGAGGAAAGAGCTCAGGTGAGCTTTTCTCACCTCCTTTGTATATGTGTCCCACGGAGCAGGGCAGGAAGTATTTCCACTGCATTTAGCAAAATTTCACCTGACTTTGAAGGTTTGAGTTGACTGTAGCCCTTCCAGTTTGCTAAATCCCACAAATATAACTGTGTGCCTGCCAGCTGGCAATCACATTCAAGAGGATAGAACCAATTAGCAGGGACCTAGTCCTAGTTGGAGATTGGACTCACTGTGTATGTATCCCACACATAGCTGCAACTAGATTTTAACCTCTGGACCTTTGGCACTGCAAGGCAGGAGTGTCATCTGCCAAGTCAGAATACAACTCCCCACTCAGCAAGCTACAAACTGTGCCAAGTTTGCCTTAGTGTGAAGCTAAGTACGAGTGGGACAAATTATGTCCTAGTACTCTCACGCAGGTTAGTTCATCTGAGAAAAGGGAACACATTCACTAATACTGTTTTTATATGCTTATACATGTTATTT
Source organism: Lophotriccus pileatus (assembly GCA_035583135.1). Taxonomy (NCBI): domain Eukaryota; kingdom Metazoa; phylum Chordata; class Aves; order Passeriformes; family Tyrannidae; genus Lophotriccus; species Lophotriccus pileatus. Next base: position 21,810,150 of record JAWWES010000041.1, on the reverse strand, counting down.
CTTTTACAGTCTTATTTACTGTTTTGCAAACCACTGCTTATTTCCATCACATTCAAATAAAAAACTAATCTTGTTTCTTTACCATTACTTTGACATTTTGAAGGAGTGAGTCATTAAAGTCCAAAGGATACTATGTACTTCTTCCTATCACATTTAATGAAAAATTCAGAAGAATTTGATCTTGGTCATATTAATGTAAAAGTAAATGGGATTAGTAATCAATATTTTAGATGAATTCATATTTTTAATATTTTTAATTGAAATGAGTATAAATAACCTGGAGTTTTCCGATCTTTTGGTTAGATAACCTTTTTTTGTTCAAAATTCTGGAAACATCATTCATGCCAGTGTCTCTTCTCTATTGCACTGTTTTTAATTAACATTATAGTTACAAATCTCTAGAGAGATGCTTTTTCCCCCTGTGAATTAATTCCTTTTTACTAATGCTTAGTTATAGATTTATCTATGAAACAAAGTAAGGTCCTATAAAGAAGAAACAATAGATGTGAAACAGATATTTGGCAAAGAACATTATTGCTCTTTCCTTTCACCCATTGCTGTTTCTTAGCATTTCAGGAGTGATAGATTATGTGGCTTCTCCCAGACTGTTTTAGCTATGTTGTGGAATGCCCTTTACTGGAAGACTTTAAGTGAGATTAGTAAAACTGCTGGTACACTTGATCTTGCCTCAATATGGAGGATGAACTACATGACCCCATGGGTTTCTTTGCTGTGGGTTTCTATCCTGCTTTGTGTGCCCATGATTCTCACAACTCAGATTCTTTTTGTAAAGAGCTGTGCCATGCTACATTTAGTTAGCCTAAACTGAAAATAAAATAGATCTGCTAATGATTTGCTCACATATCAGAGCTTAAGAACTTCTCTTTCTGTTCAGTTTTAAAGCAGTGAAATGAGAGAAGTATAATTTAGAGACTTTTATTGCCAGAAATCTTGCTCACAAATGCTTTGCTCTGTAAATTAAAGGTCAAGAGGATTTTAAACCAGGATGTTCCTTGCCAACAGAGCAATTTAGGAAGGAATTATTTGTAGCTAATATGGTTTGGGATGGATGCCATCATTAGAACAATGAGACTTTTCCCTTGTTTTTGATCCAGTAAACATTCTGTTATGGAGCGATGTCAGTGTACATATGGACATTAGGGAAATGAAGACAGAGTTTGAAAAAAGAAGTTGCTGAATTGAAGACAAACTCATGATACAGATTTTAACTCAAAATGAAGCTGGGTTTTAGAATAAAGACTTCATTTATGAGTGCTGAAGAATTATGAGGTTCTTGGAGGTCAACAGAACTGTGGTGTTATGATTTACATAAAAATATAAAAAGAAAGAAAGCAATTACTTAAATCCATTGTTCAAAGCAAGCTATTATGTCTACCTGCTTTAAATTAATGAACTGTGATGCAGTAGAAAACAAAGACATTTTCAGACAACATATTTTATTTGCTAGAAAAGTAATCTCCAATTATATACTGCTGCTCTACTGCTTGTCCAGAAATTCAGCCTAATCAGTAATCATTAAAATTTACAGAAAACTTTTTGTAAGTAACTGCTTCATAACACCAAACTGAGAATATAAAGTGTTTTGTTTACAATACTCTTTTTTATCTGAATATAGCTGCATTGCATAAGTTTGAGAAATGATGTATGTTTACAAGAGGTAACATTCTAATATAACATCATTTTTGAAGCACAGTCTTAGGAAACATCTTACACTTTTTCTGCATTTCTGGTCAACTGTGCACAATGAAAGAAAATTACTATTTTTTGTGTTCTTTCCTATCATATTGGTGGTAAATCCAACTGAAAAGAAGATAAGTTTGCAGAACAAACCGTATTTTAGCCACACAGCTCCTATTGTATCTCAGTTAGAGTCTTGTGGAATGGCCAGTGTCCAAGGACACAAAAAGAGGTAAAACATCTGCTCCAACGTAAATATGGAAAACTACTTTAGGGGACATTTATGTCTATTAACATCAGCTGTGTTACATGTGTTAAAGTTATACTAAGTTCTAGTGTTCTGAACAAAGCCAGAGTATCTAAAGCTCTGTTCTTCTGCACAAGCAGAACAGAAATAGGACAGAAATGAAAGAGGGGAAAAAAAAAAAGCAACCACCAAAAGAATACCTGTGATCCATGCAAATATTGAAATAATGATTTTTTTATTTTATTTTATTGATGCTACACATAGAACAGACCAGAAGAGCTAACCATATCTTTTCAAAATCCTTGTTGATTTATTAGAAGCAGAATCTATCTGTTTCTGAAAATAAAATTTGAACTATGATTGCATACACATCAAGCAGGAGTATGTTAGGCTGCCTTTCTTCCTCTTGCAACACTGTGTTAAAGATTTTACCTAAGCACGCTCCACTCTACCGACGCTGTAATCCAATGAAGGAATGCTCAAGGCTTCTACATTTGCAGTAAGTAAAAGAACAAACAGTTTCAACCATCAAGATTGTGCTTGGTCTAGCCAGCAAAAATGTTGACTTAAATTACAAAAATTAATGTGTGTATTTAAGCCTACATAAGACTTCAAAAATAATCATAGAAATTTAAAATTGTCCACTTGGTCCTTCTGTAGGGTGAGATCCTGCTGGCAAAAGCTATGGAAGGACAAAACAGCAGTAGGCTTTATTGTGCAACTTTGGTGTTTGGTCCAGGTAGGTGAAATCATGATGTCCTTATCCAAGGGACATATTCAGGGATCTCTTCCAGGCACAAATCCAGAAAAGCAGAGTCAATACATCACCCACACCTTCTTTATTAATTCTTTCCAACGGGGCTTAGGTTAGGACAGAAACTATTCCCTATTCTGTAAGTTCAACAGAGTTTGAATGCCTGATTGGCCAAATTAGGGTGAGGCATTGTAGACCAGGCTCTTTCTGAAAGGTTCATTAATAAATATGGAGGCCTCTACTAGAAAAAACAGTGTTTCAGAAAAAGCACAACATCGTAGTTGTTTTGTTCTACTTCAATAATTCTGTATTTTGTGGCTGGTTTCAGCAAAGAGCAGATGGAAAACTTAGTTATAAATCAAAGGTATATCAAACTCTATAGGAATTCGATTTTTCTGTTTTACAATAAATTAAACTAATAATCAACTTTACACAGAAGCACAGAAAAATATATAAATCCACCAAAAATGAAATATGAAAGTGTATCATCATTTCAACAATGTGAGCTAGTTCCTTGGGGTGCCTATATAATCAACTGGGGAAAATCAGCATTTTAAGGCACAGTTCAGCTGATCTCTTTTGAGTATCTATTTTAGTTGTCTGAGTGGCTTAGCTATAAGGGAGTAGTGTCTATGTTACAGCTCTTAATATTTGATCAGATGAAACCTATTCTCTGTAACTTACATCCTGAGCAATCTGGATAAAATATGATTGACAAAAACAAGTCATGCATGCAAAATTATACGAGTCTCATATTTTCACAGGAGGTAGAAAATGTAGTGCAAACTCCTTTAGCAAGATGTTAGTTTCATTTGCTAGCATGTGAGATATGTGTAGTTCAAACCTGATGTCATAACTGTTGGTGTGATTCTGTGAATTCTGAACATCTGGTGATGTATATAATGTTCAGAGGTTGAGGACTTGTGGGGTGCTGAATTCATATACTTCAGTGGAAAGAAAGCATATTATTCTAAAGGATTGGACCTGTGTTGGAGCTGATTCTTTAGCCACTGAAAATTCCTAAAACTCTTACAAACACGGGGTGAAGTCATCATAGAGGTAATATGATGTTTGCATAAAGGTTTGTTTTGGAAAAGGAAGTGAAAGAAGAGAAAATGGAGCAGGAGTCAGGGGAAGAAGAGTGGTGATGAAGGAAATTGAGCAGCAAACCCACTTTTCCCATAATAATTTTATTTGGAAGTATATATTTGTGAGGGGTTTTTTACTTTTACTTTATATGGCTTGAGGTTTTACCCTTCATCCAGGGTTTTATCATCTGTTAGGAATGCAACGTATAATTTTAATAAATGATAGAGAAATAAACCCACTAGTGATAAGAGTGAAGGCTCTGTCTCTAGTCTCTATGAAATAAAAATTCAAAGTGTTCACTCCTCACCTTATAAAGTTATGAAGCTTTGCTCCAGTCACATACTTTTGTGACTGTTCCCTACCTTTAGGTGTGAACGTCATTATTAGTTGTTCAAAAGCAGTTGAAATACAAAAGCCAATCTATTAATATTATTATTTTATTTTATTATTTTGTCCTAGAATAATATGAATAGCACAGCAAGTTAATATACAATATAGAAGTTCAAAAACGCACTTTTTATTCTTTTGAGTTTTTATGTTCCAGCCTGCCAAAAAGGCTTTTTCAAAAGTGTCCTTTAATCTATAAATACCAGGCTTGAAAGGAAGTAAGGACCATCTGGAAAAGTCTCTTTCCTGTGAAGAAGAAAGAACTGTATGGTGCCTGAGTCTTACTTGTAGATATCTGTCAAAATGGAAAGAGCACATCATACACTTAATTTTGGATGTGGTTTTGATCCTCTCACTTGATGAGCAAATGCTGGACTTTAAGAAGCTTGGAAACTTAATTTATAGTGAGAAGGACCTAGATTAATTTAATTCCTCTTGATAAGAGCATTCTCTTTGCATCAGCCCCTCCTGGGAACATCTGTGTTAAGGGAATACTTATAGTAAATTTCCTCTGTGCCAAATGGGCACTCTCCTGGTTCCTCTAGAAGAATATTTATTTTGGCACAATCCAAACCAACTTCTGGAGCTGCTTCCATCAGTTCTCTGACTAAAGGTGCCCTCAGCTGTTGTCACGTAACTTAAGCAGGAATATGGGACATAGCATCAATTCACATGCCAAGATATGAATGATAAAATATTCTTGTGTCAATAGATTATCTGTGTCATAAAATCTTATAGTTAAAAAATTAAGACAACTTTGGATTTCACAGTCATCCTAAATATGTCTCAATATATTTGTCTCAATTCCCTATATCTGCTGTGTGTTTGAAGATCCCCTGAACAAAATGGAGAGAGGTATTCATCCCTTTCAAATCTGAGCATCTCTCTCAGATGCCTCACTAAAGCATTAGTCCTTCAGAGTCCTCAGTGAAGTGAATGGAGTAACATAACCCTCCAGGAAGTGAGAATCTAACACATGCCACCATGACATTACAGAAAACAGCTTTTCTTGAAGTCAATAGCAAGCCTATTCTTCTCCTTTTCAAAGATCAGAGATAAAGATCACTTAAATTATAGTTGAGGTGATGACGGGAAAAAAGACATTCACTGAGCTTGTACTTTGCCTTTCTATATTTTTGCATGTTGTCTTGAAGCTTCGGAAAAGACCAAGTTTTGTGGATACTCTGAAAAGGGGCTCTTACGATAAAAACACTACAAAAAGAAGGCTCTGTGCCTGTAATACCAGCAATTGCAGGAACTGAAGTGGTTGATCTCAATCCAGCAAAGTACCAATACAAGTGCTTAGCCTTAATCTTGTGATCCTAAAGAAGGAAGATATGAATGGAAAGTATGTATGTGCTCAGTAAGAGTCGGATGTTACCCTACCTGCTTGCTCCATCTCCTGACACTGAACAGGGAATTTTTGTCACATCTCATCTCTCCATCATGCTGAGGAATCACATCTACTAAAACATAAACATACTGTTAGTTACTCCTTGTAAGAAAGGATTGTCTGGAGGAAGCAGTTCTGGGGAGTAAATAGACAGCCAAGGAGCCTACCCGTCTGTTATCTGCACAGCTGCCACACGTGGCTTTCTATGAACAGGCTGTTGATTAATTTACTGGGTCAAGTTTTTAGATGAAGAGATACATTTTTCTTTGATACTCTTACTATTTAGGACACTTTGGTTGTAGTGACTTCTTGCTAAGCCCTTCCCTGAAGCTGCAGATATGTTTGCAGTAGGTTTTCTTAATGTGTGTTTTTGTAAAACTTCATGTTATTGCTACTCTCTAACTAATAGCATTTGATGTCATACTACACAACTCAGAAATATTTGTAAAGCATGGAGCTACCATGTCCATTCCCATAATGAAGCAAACAGAAGCTGAGATAATTGAATATGTATTTTGAGTTCTGTATTGCTAAAAATATATTGTCTTTATAGACCAGAACTGTGACTGATAGCTAGTTCATTGTGAACTCCAAGTAAGTGCTAAATTACATATCCTTGTTTAGTTGAAGCTGCATATTAATCTAAAGGGTTTAAAATAGTATTAATATCAAATAGAGGATTTGCCAGTCTTGCAGTCATTGCATATTTTTATTGTTTTGTTGTTTCATTTCTTTTTAAATCTATGAAATAGTTACCTAAAGTGGAGCAGAATCCCCATGACAGATGAACCCCTACTTTATAGTCACTACTTATCCCACTGTAGATGTTTTACTTAAACCACTAACTGAACTTGCATCAATCAGTAAATAAAAGATTTGAACTTGCATCTCCTTCATCTCAGCATTTCTCATGAAAGTCATAGAATCATCAGTGTTTTATGCTGGGCTTACTCTGGCGTATCAGGGAGCCCCCGGTGGTCTAGTGGTTAAGACGCAGGGCTGGTATCCTTGAGACCGCGGGTTCGATTCCCGGTCAGGGAGCTCCCCGGGCAGATGGTGCTCGTTAGCCCTTAAGGCA
>JAWWES010000041.1:21711685-21803404 GCA_035583135.1 Lophotriccus pileatus | reverse complement strand
GCGCAGGCTCGAAGGCCTTATCTGCATATGCGGGTAAGGACCTTCCCCGGCTCTTCGTTCGCGAAGACGGGCCATACTCTGGCGTATCAATTCCCAGAATATTTACTAATCACCCTTAGCTGACAAAACTAGAGGAATACCTACTCTTAACTTGAATCTCAGCACCATCAGGTCTCTGGTGGGTGTGTGCATGCCAAGCTGCAGTACAGGAAGCCCTTAGAGCACATTTGGCCTGCAGCAGTTGCCTTCAGAGGAGAGGCTGAGTGAGATGGTCCTTTTAAAACCCAACACACAGTTGCGTTAAATGATAGTTAATAGCAGTCTTCCTGTGTAAGAGGAGATGGACAAGAGGAGGGACCCTGGCTCTTTATGAAAGAGATGCACAGAAGAACAAAACCTGACTAATTGAAACAGAGCAATTTCTGCCTGGGAACATGTAAGGGAACATTTCTCTCTTTGAGTCAAGAGATGCAGTCTGCACAGGGGGGTTGTCCAGGCTCCGTTCTTGAAGGTTTTCAAGAATAGCAAAATAATCTGAACAACCTGGTCTGATCTCATAGTTGAGTCTGCAGGAAACAAGAGATTAGATTAGTGACCTCCTGAGGTTCTTCTGCAGAGGAATGATTTTGTGACTCTGTGATTCTCTGAACTGCATGGAAGAAGATGCACATTTTTAAGAGTTATAAATCAAATCAGATGTGCTCTTTGACTGTGGCAAATTGTTATGATGTGAAAGATTCAAACCTATATATGTTTGTTTATACTAATGATTAGAAGTGCATTTTCATTTTTAACTTCTGTGATTTGACATATGGAGTGACTAATATAATTTATAAAATATGAAGAGTGTTACAACTGTAACGTATAAAACACAGATGAACATACCACAGCCTCACGGTAACCCATTTCATGCTTTATAAGCCAGAAATACTTGTGGGAGTATTGTAATGTTCCAGAGTGCAACACTGGGCTAACAGATCTCTGGTCTTAGTTGACAGATGTGGAGCAAAAGCATGTGGTTGACAACCCTTAAACTCTGCACATGTGGATGTTGCAAGAGCAAGTTATTCCGGTTAAAATCACGATAAAGTTATGATCAGCATGCTTTCACTTAACTTGTCCTTTTTCTAACAGTGTATCATAATTTGACATTGCATATTTTTTTAATACTATTACTGTCTGTGTGAAGAAAGCTTCAGATAAGGAGCTTGTACTTCAGAAAAGATGGACAAGTAGATCTGAAGAGTTGCTCTGCTGGGAAAAAAACTCCTTATATATGTGAGTTGTATCTGGTAGGGTACAAACATGAGTATTTGGGGAACTTAGACTTTGCATTAGCTCCTGGCATCTGAGGTGCTCACTATTTAGCACTGGGAAAGGATAGAAATTGCTTTTGGAACTTGCTGTGTCTGCTGTGGAGAGGTACTCATTAGTTTTGCAGACCTTTGAGATAATTGCACTCAACAGCTGCTTCCAAGGTCAATCAGAAGACAGGAAAAAATATCTTGGGAAATGTCCAACTTCTTGTAAAAACTGGTTATGAGTGGCACACTGCCAAGGGACCACTGGCACTCATAAATAATGATAGCACAGCTTTCGTTTGGCTTTAACTCAGAACTTCAATCAGTTACTGGAGGCTGAGAACAGGCAAAATAGGACTGAGAGAGATTTCTTTGCTTTACATGAAATGCCTTACAGCACATCCAAGTCTCATTTAATCATAGAGTTATTAAGGTTGGAAAAGACCATAAGATCATCAAGTCCAATGTTCATTTACATGAAGCTTTGCTCTTGCATTCTGGTACAGTGAAGGGGTTTATGCTATTTTACCAGGAGAAAGCGAGATCATCCCTAAGCCATTGAACTTGGCAATGTGAAGGTCATTTGGAGCCTCTGCATGTCTGGGATTTCATAGCTGCATTGAGGTCGTTTGTTGGAAATTAGTACCTTTCCATTCCCCAGTATGTTAGATGCTGAAGTTCATCAGCCCAGAAGGAGATTATTTAATTGCCATAATCTCTATGTGGAGTTCTATTAATATCAGTCTTTGTATGGACATTTTTCAGTGCAAAACGGTAAGCTAGATTTCATCTACTACGTGTTTTCTTTTTAGTTCACTCTTTAGTATGAAAATAGTAATGAAGAACTTTCAGACTAGCAGCCAATCTTGAGCTGTTTCCTCCTGTGTTATTCTTTCAACACAATAGAAGGTAGTTTAATATTGCAAAATAGAAGCATTTCAAAACATTCCCAAATACTTTTTAGCAAATGTAAGCAATTATTTAAGCAATTCTATTCAATTGCTGTAACATGGCACATCTAGACAGCTGTGTGTCCAAAGAAAACAATTTGCTGTTCATTTAACCCATATCTTTGTCTTTTGCCTTTCCCCATTCTGACCTTCCCTAAAGCATTCTTTCTCATGCTGATAATATGAAAAAATAATTGAAAAGAACCAAGAAGTTCTCAAGCACGAATACTTTTCTGTAAGTATCCTCCCCTGATTCAGTCATGCAGAAGTGCAATTTTTGTGAGAGAAAGGGTTATTAACAGCTGAGGGGTAGAATCAGCACAGTAAGAGATTACTCCACATCTGTGTATTTCTATTTAAAAAAAAAGACCCTAAAGTTTATACAACCTCTGCTGTTGTTAAATGATGAAAAGGCTGTAAAAAGGATGTGGAAAAAGGGTATTAAAATGAAGTAAAAGCAAAATGACAACATCCTTGCATTATAATTAATTTTAGCTTTGTTAAATTACTATCATGTATCTAATATACATTACAGTATACAGTACATAATGGTATCTAATATATGCTATATCATAATACACTGTAATCTAATATTTGCTGGAATAGAGCCCTTCCATTATCTCAGTTCTTTTGTCTGTAGTACATCCTCTAAGTCTGATTCAAACTGGAAATATTTTAGTTTTCTTCAACAGCCCAGTCTGCTGAAAGGCCAGGGTCTTAATGTCCACAATAAGTTCTGGCAGCTCTTTGTCACATGGAAAAGAGCTGGCACTGGAGGGAAGCTGGTCTGTGTCATTGGTTCAAGATTTGTATGCCTTTTGCCGAGTTACTACTGGGCAGACACTCAGAGAAAAATTTCTGTTCAAGATATCCAGCGTCTTACTGAGGAAGAGTAGGATAACTAAAAATAGCTGGTTAATGACTAGGAGTATGGGTGGGTCAAAGGCAATCCATCAGCTAGACTGTTCATCTGTGTAAGGTGAAAATATTGAAATAATAAGATAATATTGAGTCCATGATTTTAGAGCTGCTCAGGGAGCATTGCCTGTAATCAAATACTCCTTTCAGTCAGAAAAACAATGTAGTGATAATGTGGGAGGGTTTGCTATCCATGCCTACTTTGCTGAAGGAAAACTTATTCCATGTCTCCAGAAGCCTAAATTTACAGTAATTAATTTTATTAGTGGACACAAGAAAGTTAAACACAAAACACCTCACAGGCTGGTTCAAAATACATGTGAAAGGTGGAGGAGTCTCTAGCTCTATACAGAGTTATTTGTTTGAAGTGCTGAATCTTGGTGAGTGAGTTCCACCTGGGCCTGGAACATTGCCCAGATCCAAGTGTAGCCTCTGTCCTTTCAAGAAAAACAGTTGTTAACATGTTTCTGACATTTCAGTGAAAACAACCTGAGTCACTTTGATTCAATTATGTTTGTGGTGCTGCATTGGCTGCATTATCTGCCTCCTCATTGCTCTCCAGACCCGAAGTGAATCACAGAAATCTTCCAGACATCTGTCTATTAGGGAGAATGAATTAATGTATAAAAATATTTGTGTAGGTCAGGGGAACTTCAGTGATTAATAAGCTATAATTCTCTGCCTTAATACATTGTTGAGGGAGCCTAAATTTCAATTTTTAAGTTATTTTTCTATTTTCATTGGGCTCCATCTCTGGGATAGTGTGATCTCACTGTTGATCAAAGTAAGGCTTCGGCTCAGCATCACTTATCATGCCTTGTGCAGTAGAATAAATATTGTCACTAAGCCCATTATTCAGGTTTCAGAAGTAATTAGATTTTTTTTTTGAGGGCAACCTTGTTCAACTAGTGGCTGCTTGATTACTTTAGGTGAATGAAAAGGATGTGTAGTAGTAAATTACTGGAAGCAGGCTGTTGGAGAAAGAGGGGTGAATTCTAACTTCAGTCTGCTCATTTGGCACTAACTGCATGCAATCTGTTTCTATCCATGTGTGAAAGCTACCTGCATACAGTCTGCTGCTCAATAAGCCATCAAGCTGTAAGGAGACTGTGTTTTCAGTCTGCTATGCACCAGAAGGCAAACCTTTAATCAGTATCTTTTGAAAAAGATCATGCTTAATAAAAATCTGTGAAATTGACTTCTGCGATTATAGCAGCCAGTGTGCTACACATTCATTAGAGTCAATTTTGACACCATTATAGTTTATAAAATAAATTATTACATGGCTAGATTTCTAGGTGTTCTAGGAAAACAAATTTGCCTGTCTCACTCCTGTCTCCCAGCTTTGTATGTTAAACAAGTATCTGGGGACATGTGAAATTTACTGCTGGACATAGCTATTAGACAGCAAGGAAAATATTCTAACTCAAAGGCTCTTTTCAATTAAATACATGTTGATTTTCAAAGTCACATCAGTCCTCCAATTACTTCATTCTTTTTATGGTAAGCCACAGTGTGGTATAAGGGAAATATAAATGATAACCAGATTCTGCCTGTAAATACATTTATCTTTTCTGTTTTGATATAGTCTTCATTATGTGCATTGTCCAAGAAACTTCAAGCTCAAATGACGTTGACTGATTTCCTTTCAAATATTTTTATTTTTACTGAAGCTTTAAACTGAAAAGGAAAAAAGGAGAAAAAAAATCCCCATCACTTCTTAAATCTTCCCATTGTCTCACTCTCTTTCATACCTATAGAAAAAGGGCGTAGTCATCCTTTCTGCGGTACCATAGGCTTATATATCACCTTCTGAATATGTGGCTTCAGTGGGAGTAACAGTGTGGAATGCAGACCTATCCATGCACTGCCCATGTGTTCTGGGCATTTGCACAAATGCTTTCTCTAATGTCATTTACACATTCTTAGTTTTAGCCCTCATGTTTTGTTGTGTATGTAAAAAGGCTCTAAACCTTATACCAGTAATCGGATTTTTGTAAACTATTTGCTGGTTGCAGTTAGAAAGATTTCCCTAAGCGCTCTCTTTTTAAAAATATCATTTCTCAAGGTCTCTTAACTCATGTAAACAAACAGCCTAATGTCTTAATAAGAGAAGGGTCTGATATTTGGCCAGAAAAGTCTCAGAGGTTGATTCTTCAGAAATGGGACCTTTGTCAAAGGTCCCATTAAAAACAGAACCAAAACAGAAGGGTCAGGCAGCTGCTTGCAAAACTGCCAGCCACTATGACTTGCTTCCCACTGAGCTGCTGGGAAAGCACAAGGTCTAGGGATCATCCTTGCCCAGAGTGTGGGCATTGCAACAAGCACACACGTATTTCAGATGTTTTCCCTCTTAGCACCATTCAGATGAGAACCAGTAGTTGCTGAGATGGCCTTCTGCAGAAAAGACCTCTCCAGGCTCAGCTCAAGTCTAACCCAGTGGCACTGCCCTGTGTCCCTCTGACCCTGCATAGGTGGATGATATTTTTCAGTGCACACTTGAGCAGAGAAACCATTTGGAACGCTTTCACCTGAGAGTGAGTGTAGGTCCTTTCACCAGGGATATTGTTTTCTGACATGGAGGGTGTTTGGCTTTGGGGAGTTGACTCGAATGACTTGAGTGTTCAACACGACTCCTCTCAGGATCTGACACCACGTGTTCCCTGAGACACAGGGAGATTAAAGACAGACAGCATCAAAGCCCAGGGCTGCACGAAGCTGGCTGTGTGCTCTGACTCTTCAAACGTGCATCAGTGCAATCTGTACGAATGCAAAGGGAAATACCTCCTGCTGTCCACCAGATACAAGTGTGCTTTCCATTAAAGTGAAGCCTCCATGCATATGTAGGCACTTACTTTTACATGAAAGACAGGAACTCGCTGGATTTTTTGCCATTGTCTAGGAAAACAGTTTCAGAAATCTCCTACTTGGTGTTTCCGAGCCTGTATTAGTGGCTTCCTCAATGTTCCCCAGACCATGCACGGCTCTGATGTGTATTCCAAACCCTAGTATGCCACAGAGAACGGAATTTCTGTATAAAACACTGTGTGCAGTAGTTCCTTGAACAAAAACCATTTTAATTTCCCTGAAGTCAACATGACATAAATAAATCAAGTAACAAACTGTTCTGTTTGTTGGGGGGTTTTTTTATGAATATATTTAGTCTATGTAGTTATTATTTCTTTAGCTTTGTTTTTGTCTATGTCCCCAGGGTAACAAACCACTTGAAATCTTGCCCTCAGTCCATCCATGGCTCACTTATACCTTTTCAGTCCTTTGGGGCAATTTAGAATAAGCAAGGAAATCCCAATGTTTCTTCTTCTGCTGCTTCTTTTTTTTTTTTTTTCCATCCTGTTTGGCAGTCACCAGCTTGCTATTCATCATTAATATTTTGTTGAAAAAAGGTAGTGTTACATTCCTTTTCTGATGTTCAGGGAATGTCCAGGAAAATGCAGAACAATCAGCTGGGGAGAGATATATTTTAGCATCATGAGGCCTAGGGAAACAGGCTATGTTCAGGCTGTCTAACAAGGTTCCTTATGCGCCATGTAGGGAGTGTTAGTAAGGTAAAAGCTTGCAGAGAAAGGTTTAATATATTTTTCAGTAGAACATCTGATTTAACTGAGGGGAAGAAAGCACACACCAAAAGAAGTGTTTGAGTACAACCCTTTTTAAAAATTGAAATAAAAGAGTTCAGCTTGTAAAAACAAGATTCTCCACGTGCCAGCACGGTGATTAGGGAGTCAGATGTATTGCTCTGCAGAAAATAAAACAGAAAGAAATATATGTTAGATTTACGTTTCTATGGGAGTTATATATCCTGTTTTGGGTTACAGGAGAATCTGTCCTTCAGTGTGAATTGCCACATGCTCTCTCAGGGATCTAAGTACCTACTTCAGTCAGCCCTTTCTCATGTAGCAGTTAAGAGGGAGCCTGGTGGCACTCTCTCCATGCAGTTTCACCCTCTGTTCCTTACATCTAGTCTATGGGTGGAGCAGGTTCAAGGCTATTTACAAGTCAGTATTTAATTGTATGTACAAAGCAAATGCAAACAGCGTCCTTGGGAGAGACTGAGACAACTTGCCCAGAATAGCCGGTAGCACTCTGACTGGAAGGAAAACACTGGGAGAGTGAACTGAAATCTCTGCTTCAAATCAATTCAAAGAGGGACTTTAAACTGTGTTTGCTGTATCATAGGGGAATGTTCTCCCAGGGAAATACCAGTTAATGCTTTATGTACTGCCCACTCCCAGTAACGTCCTGAGAACATCTATAAGATCAAGTACTGTTGGCAAAGGGATTTTGAAACTCTGTTAGTGCTAAAGGGGCTGACTCAAATAGCTCTGTGAGCTATGGGTGGCTTTGCCTCTGCCCACTGGAGGAAAGTAGGCACTTAGGAGGACTGTGGCAACTCAGAGTTTTGAGATGATACATTGCAAGGGTGAGTAGTGTTGGCAGATGCATAGCTCACTGGACTGAGCCCTTGGCTCACGTATGTTTTTTCAATGCATTGCATTCATTGTCAGAGTATTTCAATTTCAGAATTCATGAAGGAACAATAATGCTTTTCAACTCGTTCTTTCTTTCATCCCCTTTCATACTTTCTGAATGTAATGATAACTATTCAGTCTGAGAAGTTTTGCTGTGTTTTTCGTGGCTGTGATATAAAGGTCTTAGTCTAAAATCAAAGGGACAAGTTTAGAGCTCAAGCACCTCTTGCACAAAGGAAGGGGTATAGATCTCTCTGCAATGTGAACTGTGAGTGCCATATAACAAATAACTGTGAATACTCCTTAAAAATAGTCAAAAGGCTGTGGGATTTCCCAGCTAGGATAGTACATTTTTTACTTAATTAGCAGGGAAAACCATCACGGTTACATCAGCACTTTATTGAGAAAATCGTAAATACCTAACAATTCCTTCGGTTATCACATAAAATATTTACTTCTTGCACTGTCAAAACACATGGTTTTCTCAAGCTATTCCCTGCTTTCAGATAATGGACTTGGCAAACTTCAAGTCAATTCACATTCACTGAGAGAAGAGAGGGATAAAGAGGACTAAGTGAAAATCCAAAACTAATGCAGCTCTTAAAGTCTTCAGGTCAGCAGTACCATATCACTTTTTAAACTAAAAACCACCAGTATGTAAACAGCAAAATGCCTCTCTTTATCTGCTATTACTCGTCTGTCCCTATTTTATCTTCATTTTTAGGGAGGAAAAAATACTAAATTCTTTTAATTCCTTTTTTTTTTCCTTGCTTTGTGTACTTTGTTTATGAAGCATACAAGCTGGAAATCATCACTTTTCTTGCTTGGGAAAAATAGCATTAACTGCATGAGGAAAACATGTATGCTAAGAAAGCACTTGAAAAATCCATGCAGACGTTAGCAACCAATACTGGAAAAAAGTCTCTAATTATATATTTAGATACAGTTTGAAACATTTTCAAATATTTAAGTTTATATTATTCTATTCTTAATGGAGTTGGATTTTACATTCAGTTGTCTTACTTCAACTAATTCTGATGGATCTCGGAGCAGTTCAGAATCATAATTCACAAGACTCTGCTAGATTAAGAGCTGTGGTTTTTAGCTCACCAACGCAGAACTTGGAACTATTGACTGGAAGCAGGAAGGCAGATAGGGTGTAACTGATATCATGTGCATGTAAAATGAAATTGAATCAAAATCCTCCATAGATGAAAAGGATCCTATTATATTCCCCAATACACATAAAAGATATTTAAAAAGTGCTATGAAACTTGTAATATTTTTTCTTAATAGGTAGTGCTTATTTCTCAAAACAGTTTCTTAGCTTTCGTGAGGTTGGCATTCTCAGTGCAGAGGAAGCCACTGTATCTGCTTTAGTATCAAGATAAAATTTATTTGTCCATATAAACTGTAAGTGCTTTGAGTCAGTTGTCTTTGTAGAGAGGCACCTACTGGGATTTTCGAAAGTTCTTTAGCAATCAGTAAAGATACTGTGTAGTTATGACATTCTTCTGTCACTGGTTAAAGCATGTGACTTTATTCGCAAAGAAATTTTGTATGCAGGAGTCTGTGAGAGAAAAATCATACAATTTAGAGTATTCTTATGTTCTTAAGACACAGTAATATTAATTATAGAAACAACACGAATTAAGAACTTGAAAGCAATTTAGACTGATGGCTGTGCTTTTTCCACATTTCAAACTGTTCTCTGATGTCTCCACCATGCCTGACAGTATGGTCAGTATCTCAGCTTTTCATATCCTCCTGCTGATGTCTGTGCACTGTGTGTTCCAAATCTGTGAGTGCCCAGATTTCTTCTCTAAACGGTTTTTATGGTCCCTACCAGATTTGTGTGGAACTGAGCATCTTGTAGTCTTTTAATATGCTATTTGTGACAGTGTCTTTGGGGTCACTGGGGACCTATTATCCCATTTTTGCAGATGGAACACATTAGGTTCCTTAAAAAGTACAATAATGACAGTTTCTTTCCTTTAAAACATAGTTGCAGCACATGGACACATTACTCAGTCAGTTCATCCCATTAATCCTATATTCTCTCTTTTATGACTTTGTGTGTCTTTTGATGTAGGCAATGTCTTCATCTATATCTTAGACGGTGCTTGATGGCTAACAATAGTCATTATTTCCCAGTTAAAAGAAATAGTGAACTGAAATTGCTTGTAAGAATGCCTCTCCTTATGAGAGATCTCTAAACCTATTTTGTACACCCATGAGTTTCAGTTCAGTCTGTGAGTTTGGGTGTTGAACTGAACCAGCCTGAAGCTCTGAATCTTTGCAGGTTCATCTATCACTGAATAATGCAGCCAGCCAGAGGGAGACAGTTGAATAGAAGTCAATATGCCAACTGTTCCTTCATTTATTACTGCCATATTAAGAAAGTTGATAGAGTGGAACTAATCCATCTGCTCACAATTTATTCCCTAGCAATAAGATACAGTTTCACTATTTCATGAGCTCACTCTTTGACTAACTTTATTAGAATTCCTTCTATAGTATCATTTTTAATCACTTTTCATCCAGTTTTAGTTATGTGTAAAATAGTAGAAAAAGATGGACTAAAGAGACATGAAAGGATTTAATGTGAAACTCAGGTCAACTTAAATAGAAACAGATCAAATAAAGTTAAGTCAGTGAGCCTACAAAGGCCAACAGGAAAGCGTTCTAAATTACCTCTTTCACATGAAGTTTTGTCCTGTCATGTCTAAAATGCAAACAGTCTAAAGGAGTAAGGCAGCCCTGGCAGCACCGTGAGATGAGGCAGGGCTGTGGTGCCCAAGGGGAGGTAGCTGGGTGACCTGCCGGGCTGATGGGCAACACTGGCTGAGGCACTGCAGGGGTAAAACTGACAGGTGGAGAGGTCTCCTCCCTTCTTTATCAAGAATACTCAATGAGGTTTATCTCATCCATTAGTTCCCAGACACACATGGGCTCTGGATGTTTAAAAAAAAAAGGCAGGATTTTGGCTTTGTGTTTGTTGCATGCAATGCTAAAACAAATTCCTGTGAGTTTAGTTATATTCTCTTGTTGTTTAGTTTAAAACATTCTGATACTCTGATCCTTTATTAGACTGGTAGGGGTGATTTGGGCTGGGTACAGTTTCAGAAATTCAGAAATTGCCTGATTTTCAAAATGTTGAGCTCACCACTCCTTTTGACTGCTAGGGGGTTTCATACAAATGCACCAAGAACTATTACTGACCAAACTGTAGACTTTACTCACTCTACTGTACAGCAAAGATAGAGTCATCCTGTGTGGGAGTTTCCAAAGCATTCAATTCATTAACATAAGTCTACTTCCACCAAAAATTATAGACTTAACAACAGCTTTGAATGGACAGAGTTGGGTTATTCCAGAAAAAGACTGAAAATACCTTCCTATTTAAAATGCCTTTTTGAGATGACAGGTAGCAGCAGCTATAGATGCTAAAAGTAACTTTATCTTTTTTGTGATGCTCTGTCACTGCTAGAGCACCGACTGTTCAGACTAACACAGACAGACAATTTGTCCTTTATTTGGTAAGACTTTTCCCAGGGAAGTTGCAGGCTGCTTACCTTCTCTCCTTTTAACTGCTTCCAGTTTGGTGAAAGTTTGTGGGGTTAGTCTGTAGGCAATTGCTGCAATTTCAGAGTAATCACTCTTTCATTAGGATGGAGATGGTAAAAAGATACAACAGTAATTAAAAATCCATTAATAGTTAATTTAGATTCCTTAATCTAAAGCATGACTGCATCTACAATGGTATTAGCTATATGACATTCATGCCATATTAGCTGCGTGAGTGTGGGTCACCTTTATAATGCTTTGTTTACCTCTCTCTCTCTCTCCTCCATATGATTTTAAAACTGAATCTGGGTTTTGTTTTTTTTTTAATGTTTATGTGCACCTGAGTGAAACTACATCTATATTATGTTAATGTATATACATAAGTGTATAATTGAGAGGAAATATAGTGTGTGGTTATTGAAAGATGAGCTAAACAAACAAAATTCTTATTAAATCAGGCACAGAGACTATAAATAAATGAAATAACATGAATTAATAACTCCAAATATTTTCGGAGCTGGTAATTTGAGAAAACTGTAAAGTAGCAGGCTCAGAAATCTGTGTGATCTCTCAAAGGCTAAAACTTTATGAAGAATCAGGTTCACTGTAGTGTGGTCTGAAACAGAAACAATTGTCATTTCACACAGCAGAAATATTCACTCTCTAAGTATTAACTAATGATGACTAAAAACTACCTAGATATAGAGAAGAAAGCTTTATTCCTCGTTTATTTTCTAGTGACCAGAAGATCTTCCATAAAGATAAAGGGAAGTTTACTAGTGAAATGCCAAATCAATTGCCAAATCAATCTTATAAAGTGTCATTCTAAATATGCACTAAAGTACGTAATGCAGGGAATTTTTCCTTTGATTCTAGTCCAGACATTGCAAGGGCCTTTTTATGTGTCCTATCTAAATATGAAGGTTTGCAGGGAGAACAGACAAAGATCAGAACTATCATTTATGTTTACATGTCTTGTTTTCGTCTTTGCCATGAGTGATCTTTTGTAAACATACTTAAGATCACAAGATGTTTCATCTTTGGGCAAGGCAAGAAGAATTTCATGTCACTGCAGCACCTGCAAAAAAACAATAAAAAATCTGCAGGCAGTTTGAAAAGCCCTTAATGTGCCATACATTGATGGAGCTGTGGTAAAATCTGTAGCTGTGCATTATATTAAATATGTCAGTGATGGTAAAGGATTGGTCTCCTACAAAGGTAAGGATGAAACAAATAAGCTTTGTTCAGGGATTCACAATCTCTCATGACCTGATAGTTTAGATGTGAATTACATATTAAACACAAACAGTGTCCTTTAAAATTCACTGTTCACATACTTTGAAAACACAACACAGTCAAAAGTGACATAGTTCCCTGAATATTTATTGTAATTAGTAGCTAACTAGCCACATGAAACTGCTGTTAATGGTAAAGAAATGTGATATGAACAAGAAAATCCCTGTTATTTTATGGCACTATGTTGAGAGCAATGGCAGGACATTCAGGAATTTTGGACTTTCTTGTGAAGTCCTGTGCAAATTGTTTTACTGCAAGGTAGGAACTTTCTGATGTTAATCTTATTTGCAGTAATACTGTCAAATAGCTGTACAGTGTGTCCAGACCCAGAGGCTCCAAGACAGCATCACATTTAACAGTAGAAGATACTATGCCATTCATTTTGTCATAACAGCTGCTGCTAGTTATAGAAGTTAAGCAGAGATCAGGACAACCCACAAATACTCACTATTTCTCTGCCTATGTATGCACAAAAATTACCTTAACCCCTTGAAGTCAGTGAGAAGACTTTTGTTTCTTCCACTATGGAATTTAATGAGATCAGAATAATTTTGAGACAACTATTTCACTTTGGGTTTTTTGATTGCATAATCAAGAACTACTGGTATTTAATAAATTTCAGGATGTGTTCATGTTGTCAGCTGTTTCAGTGGCACATTTTCTACTGTCACCTAGACCCTACTAGGAATTAATTGTCATTTTCTCATTGGTGCAATTTAGGCATAACATCTTAGATGTACCATAATTTCATGGCAACAGTGAATGATATTATATGAGAATTGTGAAATTAATTTTAATATCATTTTAGAAAATAGAAATTGGCATGCTTCAGTGAAGAAAATACTAATGAAATATTTTTGTTCTTTTTGGAGAAAATGCATTTCAGTACTCTTTATGTTTCAAGAATTGTGTCCATTCTTGCAATGGACACAGTCCAGTGAAAGTGTCTTTCTATTTGTGTAGTTTATAAATAACTAGTAGTACTAAGCATAGGCAATTCTTTAAAAAGGCAAATTTTGAATTACTGAATATTATCAATGCATTTAGCCAGAAAGGTGCACTCCATTTTTCATGCAGTTTGTACTATATATACTTATATACTAAAAGTAGAGACAACATAATATTACGTGAAAGTTACATATGTTTGCCTTAATAAATTTTCTTGTGTCTTTAGCAAATGTAGTATCTTGTATGTTTACTGTGGATTGGGATAATTTATTATAAAACTCTTTTCTGAATGGAAAAATAATTCTAAATTTCATATTAAGCTATATATTGAAGAGCAAAGGATGAATGAGCTACAGAACCAACCCCAAATACGGTTTTTTTACTCTTTAAATGTTCTTGAAGAGGATATCAAAGTCATGTGGATGGTCACACTGCTGTAATTTCACATATTTTATTTTAATTCAGGACTGTGGTTCCAAAATTCACCCAGAGGAGTCCTGTGGCTTGCAGCCTCTGTCTCACGAATACCTCTCAGCAATTTCACAGACAGTGCTTAAGGCCTGTGAAGCTGGAGATGCAAAAGGTTTGTACTTTATCTCCTTTCTTCTGAAAATTAAGTCATGCACCTCATCAAAGAAAAACTAGAAACAGTATTTACTTTTTTGCTATAGACATGCACTAACCTATGCACAATAAATCGAACTAATCACTTGTAACAGTTACTGATTTTTAAAATCAGATTAAGTAGCTTATGTGAAAATGTTTTGTTTAGTAAGTTTCTAATTGATGATCCACCATTGCCTGTGTTATTGTCATGTTGCCTTTAAAATGTATTGAAATATTTCTATTGAAACCAATTCAAATAAAATCACAGAATCACAGAATATTCTGAGTTGGAAAGGACCCACAAGGATCATTGAGTCTAGCTCTTAAGTGAATGGCCCATACAGGTATCTTGACATACCTTGGCATTATTAGAACCCTGCTCTGACCAACTGACCCAATCTCAGATGTTTTATTCTAACTAAAAGGGATTGTCTACTCAAAAATTAACTTTAGAAAAAGAATACAACATTTTGATCCATTTGAATTTTATACTTCCATTTGTATATCGGAGACACAAAACCAGTTTTTAGTTTTGCATATATTGATACCTTAAAAAACAAGATGGACAAATCAAACATTCTACAATAAGCAATACAATCAAGATATGTCTTTGGTTTAGTGTGAACTCAGATTACAACAGACTGTCAGGCACGTCCTCATGTTAAGGTCACAGTTGCATGAAGATTTATTCAGGTGTACTGTAACTACTCAGGTGTGTAGTCTTATTCATAGCTTAAGTTGTTGTTGTATTAGACAGTAAGTAATTTTGTTCAATCCTTTATTAGAGAAATGAAAAATAACCCAACACTCCTCCATGGTCTACTGTATTCTTTATCTTGCCATAGACAGAAGCAGCTTCCCACAGCGGTAAATTTGCACAAACTCCTGGAATAATCAATAAAAAGTTACAGGAATGTGGGAACTGCCTGAATGCATCATTTCATATGAAACAGAGGCATATATTAAATTTGTGTTATACAGAGGGAAGACACAAAAGAGACACTGTTGTACCTAGCAGCGTATTTTAATCACACAAGTTGTGAATCTTCCTATGCCAATATATCAGGACATAATATTTGTGACTAGAAAGCCCAGACCAAATCCACTGAATCCTTCTGAGGCAGACAGTCTCTTTCTCCTGATGTATAGCATACTCCTTTTGAATACTGCATCCAGCTAAATGAGGTTGAATATAAAATCTCTTTTACAGCCTTACTGTGAATACTATACACAATTACATTTCAAACAAACTTCAGGAGATGCAGTCTCAAAGGAAAAGTATATTAAACAGGGAAAGATAATTTGTGCTTACAAAGTGAAGACTGTCAAGTGTCTAATGAGCCTAGAACTGGGGTTTGCAGTATCTGGAAACAAGTGGCCATGTAGTTTTACTGTGCGTCACAACTTCCAGCTGCTACTGGAAAGCATGTCTTTATGTGGGAAACCATTCCAATTTGTAACAACCAAATGGTATACCAATCCTGGCAGTGAATATTTTCCTAACATATAGGAAGCAATGGCAAATTCCCTGCTGAAGCAGAAACAGCTCTTTCACTTAAATAAGTTAAATTTTCAGAGAAGCCAGGCAATGTCATTTCCCCTCAGAAGACAACTCAAAACTTCTGCAGAAGTAAGGCAGCACCATATCCTGTTCTTATGCTAGGGAAGTGCTTAGTTTTATAGGGATACTGAGGTACTACCACAGCAAAATCTATCTATGCTGAGAAAAGCCTGTGTTTGGGCATACATGGACAAAGGCTGAGGTGGAGCAGCAGAGACAGAGATGAAACCTTACCTCCTCTGACACTAATGGTAAAAATTAGAAGTCTGCTTTGCAATTCCATACAACTCAGATTTCATGCCTCATTTCTAGTCCTTTGATGTAGAGCAGGGACAGTAGATCAAGGTCTAACCAAACACAGAAGTGGCTTCCTCCTCTCCTAGTTATCATGGCACTATTCCTTGGAGGAAGCTCAGCACCTTACAAAATATGCACTTACTTACACCATTTCTTTCTCTCTCTTTTTCTCTCTCTAATCACTAAATGCAAATTGTAATATTTGACAGTGGAAGTTTCTTTCCTTCTTGTTTACATCATAGAATGAAATTATAATTTTTAAAGCAAAAAAAATCTTTTTTCTTTCAGAAAATCTCCCTTGATTCACATGGGGTTTGAACCAGGCTATCATAGGAAAATTAGCTCTTTCTTCAGTATTGCTGTATTATCAATAATACAGAAATCAGCAACCAGTAAGGGTGTGTTTGGCTCCTCAGAGAGAGAGAGAGCTGAGAGAGACCATGAGAACCCCAAATTGTGCTAAATTCCTGCTACTGCTGGCTGTGGAAATGTGGTTTGCAGACAATTACAAAAACCTGGTGGGTAAGAGATGACAGATTCACTTCTAATGTTCTGCCCTGCTTCTGTGACATGTATGTTTTAGTTATATCCCACTTCCCACATTTCCTACAACTGTACCCAGTTTAACATAATTCTGTGTGAGCTCTCTCTGCATTCAACAGCTATCTGGCTTTGGGTCCAACAGAGACATTAACTGATGTACAATAAAATTAATGTCTCCTTTGGTTACAAGGAATAAATCTCAGTTTGGACATAAGTCCACAAGCCTAAGCAAAAAATGCCCTTTAAAAGTAATTTTTACTTTTGTTTTTCATAAATGGAGCTAAAACCAAAAGAAAAAAATATTTCCATAGCATAGTCACAGAGAAAAAGCTTTTTAAAAGTCTTAGAGTGCCAAATAAACACCAAAAGCAAAAGTAAGCCAGTCATAAATCAGCAAACTATCTTTAGCATCAGTGTAGGTTAAATATTTTGATTTTGAGTAATCAGGAGAGAATACTTTTTTTCTCTTTATATGGGTGATTGTTCTACACTAGAGAAAAAAATTTGATTTTAAGTATGAAAACATAATATATGTATATGTGGCTATGAAAATGGAAAAGGATGAATAAAAATAAAAGAGGCTAAAAGAAGAAACAAAAATATCAGATTAAATGTACAGCCTGTATTAGTTGGAACTTTTAACTTTAGAGTAATATTTTTAAAATAGAAAATAAACAATCCTGATTAATTATTTTTAAACTATCTTTTCATGTTATGAGAACAGTTTTAGGGAGTATTGGCAATGTTTAATCTCATATCTTAAGCAGATTTATGTCTGCAATTTATATCTGCTCTAATGAGCCAAAAATCCAGTTTACTTTCACTCTCTTCCTGCAGAAACCTCCTACTTACAGTCTTGTATAAAACTTTGATTATTCCAGTTTTTACTTTGTGAAGAAACTAATAATGCCTCTCTCTTTCCTGCTCTCTTTCACTGAATTGTAGGTAAACTTGCCCTTGCCTGGTAGATCTAATGCTAACTCTTTTGGCTGAAGCACCACAAAATGCAGCCTGGTTGAAATGGTGCTGAAAGATGCCCTGTGTGCTACTAACCTGTATAAATGGGGGAAAAGCAACTTACAATTTCCCTAGCAAAAAAGTTTAATTTCCAAACTAAAATTGTTTGCAACTTTTTACTGCTACTGGTCTTCATCTTTTTATGTGAGATTCATTTTCTCTTTGAACACAATCCTATTTTTGAAGGTTGAGAATGCATTGATTAACTGTTGTGAAGTTGAAACAGGAAAAGCTCATAATAATTTGTTCAAAAATGCATAAATTTAGATGCATCCTTTGAAAAAAGCTATGTAAATATAAAACCTGCAACTATTCTGTTACTATTAAATGTTACTGCCTCCTTTACACATCAGTTTGTCTCCATATAGCCTTGTTCTCAAATCTTTCTCTATTTACTACTAATCTTTAGTATATGCCAAAAAATGATCTCTTTTTTCTTCGTATACCTAGAGAGCTATTGCATATAAATCAAGCTATTTAAAAGAAACTTTTCAAGAGGTACTTATCACTTACAATTGCCAAAGTTTAAACTTTTATTGTTCAGATATTTTGGCTCCTCAATATTTGTTTTATATAGTTCTACTTTTCTGGTTTATTACCTAAAACCAGATCAGCTCATAAATGTATGTAATGTTAAAAAGAAAATTCCATAAAATGAGGGATCTCATGTGTTGTAGACATTGCCAGAACTTTCTTGTATTTGGCGTGAAAGGAAAATTACAACATCAGGAAAAAGTACCCAGTGTTCATATAATTCTAAAATATAAAACATTGCCCAAAACAACTCTCAGATCATTTGTGAAGAGTTCCACAGTAGCAATCGCAGAGTCCAGACTTCAAAACAACCAACCATTCTGTCTCTTGCTCTATTACTCAGAAAAGCACAAAGCAGTAAAAGGTGTTTGCACAGCAACCGTTGCTGGGTTATCCGAGACCTAGCACTTTTCAGTCTCTTCATACAACTGCTATGAAGTTGAGAATGATTCTAGTCATGGATTGCAAAGTGAGTGCAGAGGGAGCTAAGGGCAAGATCCACAAGTAGCAATAGAGGGCAACTGGTGGGTCAAAGCATTCCTCACTCCAATGGTGGCCAGTAGATGACAACCTGGAACAAAGGACCTCAAAGCCAAGGGATAGTCAGCACAAGTAAGGGAGTCACAACAGCCAGCACTGGGAGGCTACAAGCAATAGGAATTGTCTAAATTCAGCCTTTGGTTTCCAGGCTGAGCAGGACATTCATTTGGAAGAGCGCTCCATGCCCCAGAACCTGGTTATCCTCTTTGTACCTTGAGATAAAGATTCAATTTAACCCCTCGATAAAAACTCTACATAGGATCTTGCCCAGGGGCCAAAGTTCAGATCTCTGTTTTTCCACAAAGTTTCCAGGTTACAGGCATGTTATTTTCCTGTGCCAATGAATTTTGAACTTTAAAGTGGTCCTCAGCTGATAAGAGTGGAAAATGTTTTTCCTAACAGCTAGGTGATTAGGATGCAGAAAATGCACATTTGAAACTCCTCTGAGCAAGAAGCACAGAGCATCTCTATCTTCCTGCTTGCACTCTGTCACCATGGTCCTTAGTTTTCTTCCTTCCCTCCTTCCTCCGTGCTGTGAGCTGGGCTCCTTGCCCAGCACGGCCTTCAAGAGGCACCCATGCCCATGGGAACCGAGGGAGCCAGGTTATCCCCACTGACCCACAACATGGTAAAAGCCAGTGTCCAGGCTTTTCTTTAGGTTCAGTCTGCCATAATTTGCTCCACATCATCTGCAAGTGCATCTGAGGCTGGGATGAGCATGTTCTGCACAGGGCAGGGTATGCAGTAACTATTGTTATGTGGTCGTGGCACTGTGGGGTGTATTCTGCCTTTAGATGTATTTGTGTGGGCTCTCATACAAACAATTCTTGATGCTTTTATCTGGAAGGACTTCTTTATCTGCTAAGACAACTCCCTCTGCTACTTTCAAAAACACATTCACTAGGATTTTTGGCTAAGTGCAAGCACAGGCTGCCTCCCTGGAAATTCTCTTGCTCCTGAGGTAGCAGCTGACTCTCTCAAGGCCACTGGCATCCTGCAGGGTTGCTTTGCTCAGCAGCCCCCTCAGTCCCTGGCCTGATAAAAAAATATCAATATTCATCCTTGAAGTTTTTGCTGGGGCTTCTTGTATGGCAGCAATCCATCCCACCCAGCTGGCTGCTGACCTACTGCCTGGTAGCAGTGGTGGCAACAAACTCTAAGGCCAGGTCTACTCTGCAAACATTGGCTTTTGGAGCTATTTTCTAGGCTCTGATGAGAAACCAGTCTGTGCTAGCAAGGCCTGATAGCATTAACACAAGGATTTGGGGGCTCTGCACTCTGCCTCGTCTAATGCCTTTAATCAGAACAAAAGTAGGTTTTGCTGGCAGAGCTACATAGACCTTGGGAGGTGTCAGTACTGTGTACTTATATGGGCTAGAAAAAGTGTTTCTTTTGTTGATCTGAATATAAAGTCTACTCAAAAGTTTTCCGTCTTTCTTGAGAGATTAAATCCATCAGGCTTCCAGTAGGATTTGGAAAGGCATAACTTTAGAAAACAAAATAATGAAACCATTCAACCTTAGGTAAGGGATTGTTAAAACCCACTGACTTTTTAGTAATCCCACTTTATGCTCCTAATGTGCAAAATAAGTTTTGAAAATAAGGGTGAGGCTCTAATAAATCACATACATTATTCATCTCACCTTACTGTCAACTTCTGAAATGTATATGTGCAGTCTGGGACAGTCCTATGAACTCTCACAAGCTAAAGAAGTTAGGTTTTTTGAGAGAAAGTCTTCATTCTGCTTCATTTTTCTATTGGGTACTCTCAACCAGCCACCCTGCCTTTATATGTTTAGTTGTAGATGAGAATGAACCTTGTATTTAGACACTTCTAATGTGAATATTTTCTGTTTGCATTTAGCCTCCTCACAACTTTTCTCTTTCTTATATCCCTTCTCTTGTAAAAGGACAAGATGCTACAAGAAGGCAACATGAACTGAGAAATGAACCCATGAACAGCTGTCAGATTTGAGCATTCACAGCTCTTTCAGGGAAAGGAAAAACTCCCACCCTAGCTAAATTAAAAGGGCATAACACAATGGAAGAAAATAGTCTCCTCAAAGGGTTAGAGGGCATTTAATTTTGGAAAACCTCCCACGACAAAATACTCAAAAATATCTTGCTTCCTGCGTAATAAAACCACTCACAAAAATACAGAGGAGGTGCTGACTTCCCATTGCTGTTTTCCAGGGCAGTGGATTGTCCCTTGCCTCAGCTGCTCTGACAACAGGACCTGTGACTGGAGAGAAATAACGTGGCAGCCCCATGGATGCCGGTACTCCGTGCTAGCCAAGCCCGAGCTCCAGCGCTGTGTGGAGGGCAGAAAGGTATGTAACAGGTTTTACATTTTAATTCATTTTGTTTGCCTGGATATTAGTCCTGAAGCTTTCAAAATATTTTTATGATTGATGTGTGAGAAAAATCCTTTTTAATCATAACTGGAAAAACATTCGGATGAAAAATCCACAGGAACAAAAGCCAACCATTATCCATAATTTAGCCTCGTATGCAGAGGCAGTTGTCTGCTGCCATTTCACACAGGATCTTAGGTCACATCAGTGGAGTTTCAAGACCTGGGGTGTATGTGGTTACCAGTCAGACCTGCAGTGAGTACACAAGGATGGCAAATGGAGGATGGATTTGCATTGTTGTCACAGTTTGTCTCACATTTGACATGCAAGTTGGTTTTCTTCTTCTGCATACCTAATGCATGGCATTGCTTGTGCACACTAATCTTACCAAGTCTTCTTGCACATTCTTTTCTTTTAGTGAAGCTTCTAAGGTGATTGCTTGGAAATACAAGGTCTCCTTAATAAGCATGCTATGACTGTAAAACTGTTGAGAGAGAGCTCTGATCTGAGGCTCAGGTACCTTACTGAGGATACAAGTATCCAGAAAGTAAGTAATTAATTGTTATAAAGATGTTAAAGTTTATTGCCTAGGTAAGAAAACAGTAACTAAAAGTGGCATTTTGATAAAACTGAAGAGCATTTCTATATAGACAAATACAAAAATAATAGTCTTTCAATTAACATTTTCTCCTTCTTTTCTGGTAATTTCTTGCCCTGCAAAAAGTACTTTATTGCCATTTGGCTTTATTTCTGCCTGTGGTTTTCCCAGTTACTACAGAGCTGTGCGTTTCTCTTAACATATTTTTAAAAAATAATATTGGTTTATATGACAGAGTAGAGGCTTGATTTGCACCTCAGGTACAAAACAAGCACTTCTGGGTTGACCACAGAAAAAATAGACAAGAAATTGATAGCTTTGCTTTGGTCTTTCATTTCCATGGACATCAGGCTGCTTCAATGAGCAAGCACCCTTTGGTCTGGCAGCTGAAGGACAGTAGAGGAACAACACGCTACTATGGAAGTGGATTGCCAGGGTATTGCTGGGAGGATTTGCTGATGGTCCCACCTCCTGAGTCTGACCACTCACATTCACCAGTGTCAAAAACATTTGCTAAGAGTCTATTAAAACCAAGTATATAAAATGACTGTGAGCTCAATTTCTTAATTCAACTTTTGTGATGTTCTGACTCTCTGAGGTCACTGATCTATTCTAGTGTCAAATGAGACCCAGATCCTACATGATTTACATTAACACCTTGCAAGCAAAATCTCTGTAAAACTAATTGCACTTGTTTCCCATTCTGTATCTTTTACATAAGTCACCTGGCTTTGTCTGATAACCTTTTCTGCTCTGTAGAAATCTGCTGAATCACTCCTGTTACCTTTGCAGAGATGTCCATTTAACTAGTTTATTCTTTTAAAGTCATTACTCTAAAGTATGTTCCCCTTTTGGTACATTTCCCCTATATCTTTCCCTCTCCTATTTTTTCCCTTTTTGTCATCACTTCGTAGTGGTTTTAACTTTGTGTGATGTTTTGCAATAGCATTTTTTGCTTCTTTCACCAAATGAATAAAGGTGGAATATGAGTTAACTCCCTCGTTTCAGTAGAACTTAAGAACTAAGAGAGAATTTCTTCATACTAAACGTAGATAAATAAAAATGGTTCCCTGCTTGACTGATAAGATCCTGATACTGCCTGTTGTAAGTCAAACTTTATACAGTCTAAGCAATGTAGTGGAAAAAAAAAAATTTCTGGGGCTCACTGCAAAAGACTTTTGCCTGTCTCATATGTTTAAGAAACCTGGATCTTTTATGGAGGAGCTGCTGAGTAGCCAGCAAGACATAATTCTTGTAAATATATTTGTCTTCGTTGTATCTTGTAAATTCTTGTAAATTTTTACACAAGGGATTTTTATAAACATTCATAAATATTTATATTTCCTCCTTTGTGATTTTAGTTTCAACTCATTACATACCTTGTCTTTAAGTATTACAGACATCTTAGTTTCCAGAAACAGGTTTCAGTGCTAGAAATGTAAGCAGATAGCATTTTGCCTGTGCAAAACATAAGGGCAAAAGTTTCAGTCCAAGTGAGGACACTGAGATAATCTAGAATGCTCTTTGATTTACACTCTCATTTGCTGAAGTCGCCTGAGAACAATATAACTCATTTGTATGTCCACTTCTCAAAAAGGGCTCAACTAACCTGTGTGCCTCTGTATTCAGTGTTTTTGAATATTCAGCTTGTGTAACTGTGGTCTCGGGAGTTCAGAATTCTTTAGGAAGGACTAGTGTATCTACATCTGAATTCTTCCTGAAAGTTTATTCTGAACTAAGGCAATAAAACCTCTATAAACCCCAGATAATTACCAATCCTTTTTCAGGAAAGCAGAGACATGTATTTCTGTAGCCTCTTTGGGTCTGATGACATTGTACCTACTGTCAAAACTCTAACAGCCCTCTGTGACTGAATTTCACACCTGAATACCTTAAAAAAAAATTCAGACATGCAAAATTGCACTAGGAGTCACAAATAAAGTAAGTAGTGACATTTGTGATTCAGTAAAGTTTCTGATTTTTGTCCTGGAAAAAAATATAATTTGTTTTCAGGATTCTGATCTGCTGGCTATACTTCTTACAATTTAAAACATCATTTGTGTAAAGCATTTGACACTGTCCTGAATGAAATCCTTGCCTTTAAACTGGAGAGACAAGGATTTGATAGATGGAACATTCAGAGCATAAAAAATTAACTGGGTGTTCGCACTCAAAGAATTGTGTTCAGTGGCTCAATGTCTGAGTGGAGAGCAGTGCCAAATGACATGCCTCAGGGCTGGTACTGGGACCAGTGCTGTTTAACATGGAAAGTGGGTTCAAGTGCATCCTCAGTAAGTTTGCCACCCAGCTGTGTGGTGCAATCAGCTTGTAGGAGGGAAGGAATGCCATCCAGGGGAACCTTGACAGGCTTGAGAGGTGGGCTTCTGTGCCTCATGAAGTTCAACAAGACTATGTGCAAGGTCCTGCACCTGTGTCAGGGCAATCCTAAGCACAAGTGCAGGCTGGGGTGATGAAATAAGATGTAAAGTGAATGTTCTTTTTGTTTGAAATGCAGCACATTGAAGATCAACTGTATCTTTAAGTGCAATCCTTCTGTTTTTCTCATGTTTCCTAGAACATTGATAAAATGCAGCACACAGATGTCTCTTGCTCATTAGTTTCTTTTATTCATTTGCCAATATTTCTGAAATATATTTATGATCACCCAAGCGGACCACTTCTTTCCTATTTGCATCATAATTAAGCCTTCAAAAATGCTTTCTAAGTTGTTTTCCAACTCCAGGCTGCTTTCATGTCTTATGTTAGAATTTATTTGTTTTCCAAAGCTCATCTGTAAAATTGTAATCTCCTTTCTCTATAAGAGAAATTAATTTTCCTTGGCTGTGACTTCCTGTTGATTTCACATCATCACTAACTGCTATTTTAGTTTGTATGCTTATAAAACTGTGCTTGAGCTAAGTTGTTTCTGTGTGTTGTGGTTTAACCTGGCAGGCAGCTAAACACCACACAGCCATTCACTCACTGCCCCACAGTGGGATGAGGTACAGAATCAGAAAAAAAGTTAAAACTCGTGGGTTGAAAAAAGAAGACAGTTTAGCAGGATGGGACAAGAAGGGAAAATAATAATGATAAAAAATATACAAAGGAAGCGATACGCAATGCGATTTCGCACCACCCACTGACCAACGGCCAGCCAGTCCCTGAGCAGAGGTTGTCACCCCCCAGCCAGTTCTCCTCAGTTTTAGTATTCAGCATGATGCCATATGTTTGGAACCCTTTGGCCAGCTGGAGTCAGTTATCCAGGCTGTGTCCCCTCCCAGCTTCTTGTGCCGCCCAGCCTCCTCGCTGGCAGGGCAGAACAAGAATCTGAAAAGTCCTTGACTTAGTGTAAGCAATGCTCAGCAACAACTAAAACATCAGTGTATTATCAACATTATTCTCATTCTAAATCCAAACCACAGGACCGTAACAGCTACTAGGAAGAAAATTAGCTCTACCCCAGCCAAAACCAGGACACTTGGTTTCATAAAAATATAAGACCACCTGTAGTGAAACAATAACACTCAGGCTAATGGAGACATAAGAAGGGATGTATGTGCACAAAAACAGTTTTATCCGGTCTTATTTTGCTTTCTGATGTGTTAGCAAGAAGAGTAAGTGATATGTTTGCATTTCAAACATAGTAAACATGAAAATTTTGAAGTGCTGTGGTTAAGGTTGTTCTGGCTGAATAGATTTTCCTTCAGTCCACTTTGCTTATCTGCAGTCTTTTCTCCTCCATTTTAAACTCTAAGGGTAATGAGATGCAGACTGTGTCATTCGTAGGGAACTCCATATGTATGTTCTAATTGAATCAAACAAATTGGTGTAGTCATAATAAAATATTATATCTGTATCATATTGGCTCAACAAAATTCTCTCTAACTGTGGTCAATAACTTCTTACTGTAAGACATATACAACTGTATTAAGACATGATGCTTTGAATTTTGTACAATAAATTTTAAAAATGGGTGGAGGAAAATGGGTTCTAACAGGTTATTATTTACCCAATTAGCAGCATATAGAAAGTTGGCCTCAACAGCAGGAGGGATATATATTTTGCTTATCGTTGAGAAATACTACCCAGAGTTTAGTCTTATAATTAAGTACCATTGAGCCATGTATAATTAAGAACAGGAAATATGAAAAGACAATATTTGCTGAAGTACTTAAAATTCAGCTGTTAAAACAGGAATTTTAGCTTATAATTTCTTAACAATATTTTAGAGTTAAGTGGTGTTTTGAACTTACAGGTGTTTAAATTTCCTAAGTGTGGTTAATTTATAATGATAGGTCTGGTTAAAAATTGAATTCCACTATGCTTATACAATCTTTCAAAGCCTTTAAGCTGTAATGGAATTTTTCACACAAATTGTTTGCAAGAGAAGACACTGAAAACATCTGTCCGTGTGAAAGTGTTGTTCTTTGTCTGGTGAAATTATAACCCTATATATGTCTGATCCTTTAGTCATCCTGCAAACAAATCTTCACTGACTTGAACAGTACATGACTAAGCCTTGTGCCAGACGTGTAAAAAAAAAAGAGACATGATGTATTCTACACACCTGAGCCATCATCTTCCCCATTATTGTCATAGTCATCTCCAGAGCCTTTGGTAGAAATCATATTAAATACCACATGGCACACGCAGCTACAGTGAGTTCATGCAACTGTATAGAAATAAATGGGGCTATAATTACCACACATTCAATTACATTGAATGATTACTCTCATTCACCAAAGCTCTTGGGTTAGCTGAAGGACATAGGTTTTTTTCCTCGAGCTAAATACCACATATTTTAACCTTTGAGACTTCCAAGCATTTGATGAAAATGAAGCCGACTTGCAGAACATCAATTTTGAAAGATGCTTTCTGATGGTTTGCATACCACAACAAAATGTGCTTGGCCAGCTCTGCACAAGGGCAGTTTGAAAAGCAGGTAGGATTACCTAAGGGTGCCCTCTTCTTCCACCTAATTTCTTCTTTTTAGGGAGAAATTTTTTTTTATTTTTCCAGGATTGACACGTCTCACAGCATGGTTGAACCAATAGTTAGAAGCAGATTGTTGGATGCAGACAGGGTCTTAATGAATGGATGCAGTATGTATGCATATTTGCTAGTGATTTGCTATTCATCCACCAGCCTGGGGTGCAATGGATTACAGGGAATGCACACCTATCTTTCTGTCTGACATCTTCTCTAGACTTATGGCAGAACATTCCCTTCAATATCCCAGCACACATGGTCTCCAGAGGATGACTGCTGATACCCTCCTGTGATGACTGCAAAAAGACTTTAGAGCTAGAGAGCACGGACCACAGGTTTCAGATACTGCAGTCCTAGTGTTAATGACATATCTTTCAACAGTGCTGCAATTTCACTGTGAAAGATGTAGCTGGAGTTAAACAAATTGGCTTGATTCCAGTGATACAGTCCTGATGTAGCTCTTATGTACTTGAACAGCCAGACTTCTTCACTGAAAGCTCATATGGTTCTGTAATTGACTGACATCTTTAAGGGTGACCTATGCTTTTGATCTGCCTTTCTGTACATCCACAAGTCCACTTTGGCTCATTTCTTTCTTCCCCACTTACATCAAGTCTCAAGTATTCTCTTAGTCGACCTGTTTCTGAGAGTCTGTGTTAGTTTACAAGAGAAACAACCTGTATTCCTCCCCGGCATGATGTTGCCATGTCTCAATCCTGACTCATCCTGTTCAGCCACACCTTCTCCTGGAAACAAGTATACATTCCCAGATGGACACTCACTCACTCAACAGCATTAGCTGTCTGATCTAATTTCCTGCCCTCATGCATTACCGTCTCATAATAAGCTCACTTCAGAGTGAAAATGGAGATGTTCTGAGACTCACAATGTCCTTTGGAGATAGGCTGTGTGCAGTTTCATCAATCTTGTGATGATATTTGAAGTATGTCAGGACTGTAACAGTTACCTGTTTCATCCAATTATACTGACTATTTAAAGGAATCTGCTCTGGCTCCTGTCAGCTCCATCACATTCTCAGGACAATAACTATGGTAAAGCCTACCCGATATTTTCATATGCTGCCCAGCATCATGGCATTTATGGACTAGAACTGCCACTTCAAGACATAGTTGTACCTAACTTGGTACTGATTCACTAAATGACTGCACATGATGCCCTTTCATCTGCAAACCTGGCCAGCTAGGTACCCCCGGGAAGGCTTGAAAATTCATTCGTGGATCCATGGTTTATATGTGTGTGCTTGTTTAGGTATAGAAATTGTAAAGCCCTACAAGGCTAAATTATTTAGTAGTGTAAATTGGTAAGTGTGTGTGTATTTTGCTCTAATTTCGACACATCAAAAGAATAGGAAAGAGACCAATGAGTCGATCTTAGTCTTTGAGGCTCTGCAATGTTTGAGACTTTGGAAATATTTAGTATGACACTTCACACTAAGTTGATAGTGAATGCACAGTGTTGGCAAAAAAAAAGATAGCCGCATCATTTTCATTGGCCTTAGCCATAGTTCCTCTCTCTTTTGTCATGAAGGTTTTTTGCCTGCTATTTGAAAGGAGTGGTAGATGAGATTAGACCAAATACAGTTAGAAGGAGAAAGTATCTATGAGAATCCTTATCACAGTAGAATGAAGAATGAGATCAAAATGCCACATCTGCCAATTTAGTGTAGTAGCTGAATATGCTCCTTTGCAATTCCCATGTGCTGTGATAAGAAAATAGTATTATGTGTTACTAGCAGTAGAAGCAAAACAATCTTGTATGTTCTACCGATTGCTGTATGTGTGTAACTTGGTAGTGCCTGTTTGTTACTCTGCTAATGATGTGTTGTGTTTTCACAGAAATATTCTCACCCACATTACAAGCTAATGATATCCTTGCCTGCTATTATCTGAGAACTACTTTTTAAATAGCTATGCATCTAGATACTACAGTGATGGACTCATGGAGATTAAAAAGATATAGGCAGACTGAAGATAGGAGATTTTGCAAGCTAAAAGAATTGTTGTTTAAAACCTCAAGTTAATGTACTATAGAATTAGGACATATTCTGAGAATGAACTGTCTTCCTAATTGTAAATAATTTTGTGCATGTTTGTGTCTGTCAGAGAGGGAAAGAGAGAATATCCAACCAGTCCTTTCAGAGATCCAAGGATCCTTGACTTCTGTGTGCCATGTTATGCTTGGTTTAAAGGATTTTCTTCTGACACATTGTGAAAGGCTGGAAACTCCCTTGCATGTGAGAGAAGTGCTTGTGTAGTACAAGCATGAACAGCAGCTGTTTAAGAATTTTCTCTATGGAGCAGCTTTGAGAGGTCCAGGATAGGACGTAGAAGAGCCTCTGTGCACTCGGTGCTAGTTTTAATTTGTTTACTACCATACATAATCTATTGAGGGCCACAATGGGCAGGGCATGGGAAGTTGAAGGCATTGCTATGCCCATTCTTGGCCCTGCCACCAGATCAGGGTACATTCATCTGAAACTGCTTCTGTTCTGTGGGAAGTGTCATTGGTACACTGTTGTGACTTATTTTTAATCACAACAGGTTAATATTGGGAAGTGGAATCAGTTTCCGAAACTGTAACATTCCTCAAGGGAATAGATAAATATATACGTATTAGACATGAGAAGTCCAAGATGCTTCCATAGACTCTCTAAAAAAAACCACTTTGGAAATGTATTCTTAAACATGTAATCTTGTGCAGTCTGAATTTTATTTGCATAATCAAATATTCAATCTGGAAATGGTAAAACATCAAACCCCAAACCAAACTAAGAAATGAAACAGCAAAACACCAGCTTACAGGGTGCCAACTACCCTGAGTGCCAGAGGAGGTAGGAGAAGCTGTATACTGTTGTGCAGAGAACAGGGCTGTTACTGTGTTATGGTTCTATGGGGTTTCTGACTCCCAGTTTTACGTTTTTGCTCCTCAGTGTGGAATTCTGGCTGAGGTGACTGTGGTGATTGATTAAGCACACAGTTTCATTGGCAAACCACAGTGAAGCTGAGTTCTCATACTATTTTGTCATTGCTTACCTACTTCAGCAGGAAGAACAGCTAGTCCTATCCACTAAAAATAGAGCAGTTGCATTAGAAAAACCCCACACTCTAAGTTCTGTGGTCTCCAAATACAGAGATGTTTGATTTGTCAGAGGAGTGTAAGAATGAATAGGAACAAGCCCAAATTTCACTTCATTCATCTGCAACTTCAGTGTAGCCCAGCAAAGACTGCTATACTTAAAGTACTTCTGCCATTCTGACAGCTTTTCTAACTCCCTTTACAGAAGACAGACATTAATCAAGACATGTTGTGTAGGAACAAATGACATGAAAAACTGAAGGAAAAAAAGCAGGAAGCTGCGAGCAATTATGAGAGCAGTCGTGCAGTAGCAATTGGAAGGAAGTATACAAATAAGCAAAAGAAATTATCACCAAGAATGAAAAATGTGGGCCTAATTGTGCAGTTATAGCCATATATAACCTGCACTTTTTGTCTTTGAAACATAATATAGCTTTTTATTGATCAAATCACACAGATTTTGATAAAGGAGAACTTTAGTATTGAGATGTTAGGTCTGGAGAACAGGCAGCTCATAGAGGTATTACTTGAACATTATGAGAGGGGTTTAAAGACCTCCTGAGTAGCTGTATTCTTTTCTAAGCTTTTGGTTTCTGGATTGTACAACTTCTAAATCATACCTTTTTTTCCATCTAAAGATTCTTTTTATAGGTGACTCAACTAACAGAGGGATGATGTACTATCTAATAGAAAGAGTGAATAAGACTCTTCAGGAATGGCAAAAGACTCATGATGTTAAATGTTATCATAATATCAATGAGGGGAAAACATTTATCAGTTACTCCTACTACCCTCAGTTCTGGATGAATGCAAACCGGAGACCGACTTTTGAAAAAGCACTGGAACAGCTGCTGCAGAGGTACTGAACAAACTCCATTGTACCCTTGTTTGTGTTGTTCTATTCACAAATGTGTTTTACACATTTCACAATTAAAGACACTAAACAATTAAGCGTAACACGTGCAGACCGTGTTGTGTGATTAAAAAATAGTAGAAAATTACATCAGGCCTCTGATCAGGGTGCCAGATACAGTCCAGTGAAATGCAATGCAACACAGTTAAAATGTTTGCCATGTGTTTTAAAGCAAGATGTGTTGTTTTTCTTTTCTGGGTTTCAGATCACATCCCCTGGAGAACACAGACCAGACTGTATTAATTGTAGGTGGTGTTCAGTGGCTTAACTCCAATCACCTGCAAATTATCCAAAAGGTGTTGAGCAGGTAATGCTATGTACTTGGTGTTATTCCAAGTTTTGATATGATAAATTATGAGAAACAACACAATTTTTTAAACAAAACATTTCATTTGTTTAGTCATGGGTGTGCACTTAAATGGCTTTGAAAAAAAATAAATATACATTGTCTTTTGATGTTTTTATTAAGTAAATATTCAAGGTGAGGCCACATTAGTGTCCTGCTCTGCTCTGCAATGGTGCAGCCTCACCTTGAATATTTTGTGCAATGTTGGTCATCACAATATAGGAAAGACATTAAGCTACTAGAGAGTGTCCAAAAAAGGGCAATGGAGATGGTGAAGGGCCTTAAGGGGAAGCCATATGAGGAGCAGCTGAGGGCACTTGGTTTGTTCAGCCTGGAGGAGACTGAGGAGAGAGCTCATTGCAGTTACAGCTTCCTCATGAGGGGAAGAGGAGGGACAGGCACTGATCTCTCTTCTATGTGGTGACCAGTGACGGGACCTGAGGGAATGGCCTGAAGTTGTGTCAGAGGAGGCTTAGGTTGGATATTAGAAAAAGTTTCTTCACCCAGAGGGTAGTTGGGTGCTGGAATAGGCTTCCCAGGGAAGTAGTCACAATAGAAACCCTGCCAGAGTTCAAGAAGTGTTTGGATGATACTCTCAGTCACAAGTGTGACTCTTGGGGATGGTCCTTAGCAAGGCTAAGAGTTGAACTTGATGATCCTTGTGGGTCCCTTTCAACTCTGCATATTCTGTGATTCTGTGATTAACATGTTTGTCCTTTTTTTTTTTTTTTAATTTGCCAAGCAGGGAAAATCTATCAAATATCCTGGTAATTATCAAATCCATAGGGATGGGCTTTCACCTCCCAGTGGATGGAATACATTCTCTATCACAGGTAAGCTATAGTACCTTTTGAATGTATTTTCATGGAAAACTTGTCATTTCAGCATTAATATTGCTATCTGATCAAAATATGTTACGACCTCTGCTGAGCAAGCTTTAAATGGATCAAAGGAAGATTCATGTTTGTATTTGCTCATACTGGTTACTGATGTGGATTCAAACCAATTTGCCTTATTTTAAGGATTCCCCTGCAATCAGAGAGCCATTGGAGATGCTGTGCTTGGTCAGCCATCCCAAGAACCAGAAGTTGTTCCAAGATTAATCCTGTTGTCCAAACTGGGAAATCATGCTAGGGATAAGCAGATTGCTCCTTGTACCACGCTGAGCGTAGGCCCTTCCCAGGCTTCCTCCATGTTTGCTGCTGGATCAGATTTACTGGTCTGACTGCATTGCATAACTCTCATAAATCTCTCTTAACTCACCTGTGAAACCAGAACATTACAGAGCAGCTGGAATGTACCAGTGAATCCAGCCTGTTATTTGTATGTTAATTATATGTTACAGTTAGTTTAAATCATGTCCAAGACCCTCAGAGTAACAAATGGGCTGATTTCAATGAGCTTTTGTAACTCATTCAATTCAGTATTTTTATTTACAATTTGGGCATTGATTCTCTATTCTCTACACATAAAATGCATGGATGAGAAACACTGGAGGGCAGAACAGAGTGAATGATGCCTGCCAGCACTGTGTGTCATGCTCCAGCTATTCACAGGTGTTGAAAAGAGAAAATTATTAGCTTTCATGGATTATGTACAGCACTCCTTTCACACTGGGGACTGGTGCCCACATCTTTTTGCAACCATAACACGCTGCTGTATTCAGTGTGTGACTTACTGCTACTCTCACCCTTCTTTTTGCTGCAGAGAGTATCCTGTCTGATTTTGCCCATTCTTTCTGTCTAACCATTTATCTACCTTTTCTCTACTGAACGGCTTCTTATCGATTCAAACCATTTTTCTTAATTTATCTGGATGACCACAATAGAATACATTAGGGAAATTGTTCTCATCAACATGAAGAAACATTTTCATAGCTCCTGCCATAGGTTTCAGCAGAGTTCAGTCCTAGGAAGAAGAAGAATTTTAATGCAGGGTAGGTGAGGCAAAGATAGAAAGAGTATTAAAGGCTTCTGAGGAGTACCTTTTTCTTTTTTTTATCCAGTAAATTGGTAAAACTCCAGAAATCAACTATGGTGAATAACTGACATTCTTTTCTCTTTCAATTGGAATCATATGCCAAATCACCCATGTGGTTTGGGTGCTCTAGGCTTCAGGACTACCCTAGCTACTCTCAAAGCTCTTCTATCTGCAGTGTCAAATCCACAGCCTTGCCACCTTTATGGCTAAATTTTTTTCTGTTCTTGACCTTCCTGCAGTATGTTCAGAAATAATAGTCTGTTCTTCAGTATAACCATTTTGAAGACACCTATGTCCTCTACTCCCTTTTAAGCAACAGCCTCAATGAATTTTATTTGAAGCTGAACTTTATTTTACAGGAACAATTTCACCATTTGTTAAACAGACAATTTTATAATTGGTTTTTTTTCTGAATTATACCTCACATTGTCTAAGTACATGTTAAAAAAACATTACCCAGTAATTATACTTTAAACAACCTTGAAATCATCCTATAAAGGAAGCTGCACAACTACTGAGAAGTAATTGTAATTTCTGCAAAAATCTCCAACAGCCTTGGAGTAGTATCTATTTACAAGGGTGAATTTATAGTAATTCATGCCTGGAGTATAACATCATTGCTTATTCAAAAGGCAGTTTTGCTATTCCTTTCCATGACACAATACCTCTTAAACAGCCTTTCTGACAAGACATTGCAATATTTTATCTGGAATGCAGGCACAAATACAAAACCTATGGAATGAAAACTTGATTATTCTGGATACAGCAAAGAATTTGGGCTATGAAGTGGTCGACACCTTTGTCATCACCATGGGACGTTACAAGGAATTCCTGCAAGGGAAGTGTGGTTGCCATTTCCATGAGGTAATTTACATTTATATAATTTCCAGGTATTTAAGATATTTTAACTGTCAGGTGCTTAGAAACAAAAAGGTAAGCAATGAGATTAGCATCTGTGACTCAAAGTTAGCCCTGAATACAGATTGTGGGTGTAGCAGTTTGTTCAGGGTACTTGTCCCTCGCTGCTCAGAGACTAAGGCGACCCAAGGACAGGCTGAACTGCTGTAGTGATAATTCCTCAACATAAAAATAAATATGTTCTTCTGCAAAGGTAACTCATATAAAAGGATGCTGCACAGTTTCCAGGTTCTTATATTATTTGTTATGTGTTATATATCCTGCTGCTTCTTCGTGGACTGAGTTTGTCTTTTTACCAAAGCTTAGTCTCACAGGTTTTTGTCTGATGGCTTCCCAATCAAGCAGCTCAGCACACTCACATCAAACCATAAATACAATTAAAATGGAGCTTAAAACTGAAGGACTGCTATGTATCTGTTTTCCTTTGTCTGAGAAAAAATGATCTGGGATAGTTACAGTAACCAACTATACAAACAGAAGTGTAAGTGAGAAATTGCCTGTGATGCTACAGGGTTCTTCATTCTTATGAACTGAATCTGGATTGTTTAACAAAACAGATTGTTTAACAAAAAAAGATTAGGAAACTACCTGAAGTTATTTAGCTAAAATCTGTTTAGAACCATAAGACTGGGATTGTCATATCTTTCAGACGGATTGTATTTTCTCTGAGTGATCAAAAGAGAGGTGGAAGTTTTGATAGAATGAGATACAGAATGAGAACAAATTATTACCCAAAACTTAAAACTGGAGGGGGAAAAAGGATGTGAAGAAAGATGGCTCTCTGAAATCAAGAGTTAAAAAGTTTATAATGTTTCATAGTCAGCTGGGGGCTTTAAGCCAGTAAGAAGCTACCAGCTGGAAGAAATTTGATTACTGACTAGAATAATGACACAAGTAATTTGATATACCATTTAGAATACAAAAACTTAATTCTCATGGAGAAAATCCTAGGATTTATTTTTTTATTAGAGTTATCAAAAGTGCATAAATGTTAAAACAGACTAGCACCACACAAGTTAAATGCTACTATTTTTTCAGCGTGATTTTAATAATTTGTTTTCTGTCAAAACAAAGTACTTTAAGTAAGAGAGACCAACAAATGTTTTCCGAACCTCTCAAGGACAAATCCCCTTTGCTTATTTTGCCATCATGCTGGTTTTTCTCTAAGCTTCACTCCTGGCCAGACCTGTTCCCACCCTTAATGTGTTCAGGGTTAGCAGAGAAGATCTGTAGAGTTTTGCAGGTACAAACGTGGGCCATGACACCAGGATGGTGTGGAGGAATGAAGTGGAGGTACTAATTTTTGCTGTGAAAAATATCAGGACAGTTATATTTTCCTTAAAGATCCTAAAAAAAGCAACAATCTAAAAATAAAGTTGCCTTCCTCAGACACCCACAGTATACAGTGGAAACCAAAATATCCTGGGGCTAATTAAACCTATGAGTAGTTTAAACTGAACAAACTGAAATTCAGTGGTGATGATTGTAAAATTCAAGCATAGGCTCTGGAGTGTCCTTGTGGTGTCTGCATATGTGTAGTAAGTCCATTTTCTTGTAGCCTGTGGATTATATTTAACTCTCTCAGCCACAGCAAAATGAAACAGAAGAGTCTGGGGAGTTAATTGGCTGGAACTGGTTGGGACTCTGCTCCAGTATGAGGCTCCCTGGGACAAAGCACAAGTTTAGGAGTGTTATCAGACCCATCTGATCTCTAGTGCCATGTGTTAGCCTCACAGCTGGTTTCCACCTTAGCGCCCCAGCAGCTCACGTGTTTTCAGACCATTGCCATGGCCTCTGTAGTGCTTTGGGACCAAATTCAGCAGGTGTGGCTAGTTAACCAGTCCTTTAATCTGTTCTGCTCAGAACTTGAGAGGCACAAACACAGCTCAGTACAAACGGAGCTGGAAAAGCGGGAGTAAGTCACAGAGCAGATATTTATGTGATGGATAAATCATCCCATGGAGTAAATGCCTCCCTCTATTTTACTCAGAAAGCTGTTTTGACCCCTTTTTGTCTACAGCACAGATGTTGGTGTCTTCGTGGGTCACTGCTGATGCTTGCCATTTCCACAGATCTTACAAGTGAAAAGGAGAGCTTCAAAGTGAAATATTTCAGATGCTTTGTATGGAACTGGGTGGAAAACAGCAGGGTGTGATCAGCCATCAGCATTTTTTGTGCACTCCTCCATCATTTTGTATGAGCTCATGTTCAGATTTGGTCTTGTTTCTCTGCTGGAAGAATCTCAACAGAAAGTATATGCTTCTGGGGAGGATCAGTGGAGAATTTGGCCCACAAAACTTTTGTTAATGAGGCTTAAGAGGTCATTGTGCCTGAAAGAGGCACAGATATGCCGATGAGAATCCATCAGCCACTAAAAGGCAGACTTGATCCTTGAGGAAAGCAAAAAGGAAGTCCTTGAGCACTTTTGATACCTTGTTAGTTTTAACAGTTTTGTCATAAGTTTATTTCTGCATCCTGGTATCCTGGCAAATGGAGTTTCATCATGTGCTGAGCAGGTTGCACTAGGAAAATGGCATTTTGCCTCTGATGACAGAGCCAAGAACACTGTGTAAAACCCCAGGACTTTTCATGTTTTCTGAAACCAGACGAAATAGATTAAATCTATTGCTTTGTACTTTCACTTTCTCTCAAAAAAATGACATTCCTAAATGCCCAAAAGACGACACTCCCCCCATAATTGCCATCTGAGCTAAAGCACGGCTGTGCAGGAAGGGGGACTGGCCATTCTGCGAAGTCAAAAAACAAGAATTGAAATGCCCTCAGCAGTTCTCATTTAGTTCCCATTATCTGGCTGAAGAGAAAGCTGTTTCCCCTGATTGTCCTCAGAAATTATTGGAGTTCCCACCAACCCACTTCAGTGGGTCTTCAGGGTGAGCCTGATAACATAGAAATCTGCACCTTTGTAGACCCTACAATCTTTGCTCAGATTGCCAAGAGATCTGGGCTTTCAAAGGGATTATGCTGAGCTGAGACAAACTATCTTGCATAACCCTGGTACTTGCTGCCCAAACATACTTCTAGTTCTGTGCACACATGCA
The DNA here is from genome assembly GCA_035583135.1 of Lophotriccus pileatus. Lineage (NCBI taxonomy): Eukaryota > Metazoa > Chordata > Aves > Passeriformes > Tyrannidae > Lophotriccus > Lophotriccus pileatus. The sequence goes on along the minus strand of JAWWES010000041.1, from coordinate 21,766,583 downwards.
AACTTGATTTTTTATTTACCTCATTCTTTTAAAATGCTTATGGAGAAGTAGATTGGACAACATTTATAAAGACCATTATAGAAGCTATTTTTAAATTCAGATTTATTTCCTATTTTAATGGCAATGAAATCATGGTCACAACATAGAAACTAGCAATCTTGGGATTTTGGTATCTTGTTCAGTGGCTGGCTGACTGCTGGATGAACATTAGATTGCATTCCTGGGAGATTATGCCTAACAGGAATGCAGTTTGGGTGATTGGTTCAAGGTGGCATAATTTTGAAATAGTTGTAAGATCTAAGGCACTAATTTCGAAAAATGAACCTGCAGTAATTGAATAAAAACAAATAATAGCCCTTCGCTTAGCTGTATCAAATTGATCAGAGGATATATTAATTTTCTGCATGGGTAGTTCCTGGTCCTTCTTCAGTTCAGCTAACATCCTCATAGCCTCTCTGCTCAATCTTTCAAGCCTTTGCACATGTTACTCCTTCACTCACACTTAATTTTGTATGATTTGTTTCATTTATTATTAGATTCACTGCATATGAACATTTATTCTGATTGTTCAGTGGCAATAAATATACCTTATATTTTTTAAAAGCTAACATGCTTCCGAATAAATATGTGCATTAATAAATGAATTCTGCATTTTCAAGTGGCTGCTGTGATTGATATAGCAGGAAAACTGATGGGCATCAGAGCTATCAAGTCAGCATATGTTTACTTTTTTAAAAATAATTTAACCACTTGTCTCCTTTTCTCCTTTCTCTGGATTTGACACCGCCAGGGCTGAGGTCTTCTGTCCTGCATATGCGCAAGGTTCTGAAGTTTTGCCTATCTTGAAGTTGCTTCTTTATTCATCAGTAATTGAGTGTTCACTGAGACAAGACCTTCAGCATTTCACAGGAGACCACCCTCCCCAGTCATTAGGCTCCTGACAACCACACCTTTCACTTTCTCTCTTATTAGTCCCATGGGCATTTGTTTATTCCATGCAAGTTGAACCTGATAATCCCAGAGCTTTATACATATTAGAGGGGCCAAGGTGGAGCATTCTTTGGCACTAGTTACTGAATCATGTTATGGTTATGTCAGTGTGAGGCCCTGGGCACAGGGATGTTAAATTGCACCATACCTTCCTTCTTGGAGAAACATGACACATAAGTTTTTTCATCTCAACATGGGGGTGGGCCAGGTTTGCATCAAGACCTTAGAGTGGGAATTCTCATAGTTGAGAGAAGGCTTTTAGCTGAGTCACAATATTTGTTACTCAAGTGCTTAATATCAGAGCAGGATTTAAACCTTTCTGCAATTTGGAGCTGCCCTTTGTTTTTTTCACATGCTGAATATACAGACAAGCTGTTGAATACGAATTTTATTGTTTTCTGTAAACTGTCCCTAGTGAAGAGAACAGACTCTAAGATATTAGAATTAGCATTACAGAATCAACTGAGTATAATAGGCCTATGCATTTAGCTTTCAAGACTTAAGATCTTGCACTTTAGTTCATATGTAACATAAGTTGGCCATTAAAATAGTTTGCAAGCAACTTGCAGCTCAAAGTAAGAGTATCAGGACCTGCTTTGTGCACAGCTGCCTCAGCATTTCTGTGCACACAGCTGTGTATCTGTCTTTCTAGGTGCAGGCAGAAAGCACTCACATATGTCACTTCTTTTGCAGGTGGTGAAATCCAATCCCTCTGAAGAACGGTCACACATAACAATGACGTTATCAAGGCACTATACACTGGGGAAATATTTCGGCAGTCAAAGCAAACCATCACAACTGCAGGACTATGCAACAAATTCGCAGTCCCCATATCATGTCCGAGGTCCAATAAATCAAGTATATTCTGAAATCCTTCTCAGCAGGCTCTGTGCAAGTAAGAGGGAGCTTGTCAGCACATAGCCTCTCTTGGATATAGTGCTGGTATTAGAGAAGTACCACTACATGAGTGACAATTGAGGGATCATGGAGAATTTTGACATGCTTCCTTGATTGACTGAACACACACACAGAGTTTGGGACATGTGGTATTTTTTCAAAAACATTATGAAATTGAGATATGCCCTGGTGACTCTGTTGTGTCAAAATGGAAAGTGGAGAAAAGAGAGGAAGTTACTTGAACTGTTGCCAAAGACTAGAACAGCTGTAGCTCAAGCAACTGTGTATTAATGATAGTAAAGAGAGAGAAATATATTTACTTGAACATTTGGAAAGGACTGCTTCAGTTCTTCAGCACTATATAGATTTCTATTTATAGAGACACTGTAATATTTGAATGTATTTAGAAACTGACGACATTCCATTTTAAAGAGTTTTATTTTATGTGGATAGGTTCCCCTTGAATATCAAACCTTTTCTATTTAGACATTTGGTTTATACAATTGAAAATGTCTATTAGCATTTTACTGATGATGCCAAGTTTGAACTCTAGTGATTTTAGTGAAAACACACCTCTTCTTTATATCTTAGATGAAAGAGATATCTACTTTATTTTTTTGCATGTCCTAAAGCTAACAGAGACATAGATTACTTACACTTGAGAATGATTGTATCTGTTTCAATGTAACATGTAAGTATAGTGAATTTGTTAACATAACTTTATTTATGGTTCCAGTTTAGGAGAGTGCCCATATGCAAGAAGAACACCTAGATAAGTAATTCAGTGTCTACCTTGGCCTGTGAGCCAAGCAAGTATTCTTCCCACATGGAAGTGCCGTTTCTTTCATGATTTTCATAAAATACTTGCCAGTGTGTGAAGCCAATACCACAGACATAAGAAAATTCCCCTTTGCAAGCACATATAAAAACTTCAGGATCTGGTTATTAATCTGTCATGAGGAGCGTGTGACGCAATGGCAGCGGGAGATTTACTGCCAGCATCCCATGCTTGGCAGGGACAAGACCTTTTCTGAATGCTAGTTTCAGTTCAGACCTTCTCTAAACTGTAGCTTCATGCTGGAGCACAACTACATCAGCAATGTTTGCAGACCTTCTGCGAGTGAAGCCCCAGGGAGAGGCTCTCTGCTGATTCCCTGCCACAGTGTTGGCAACCCACTCATTCACAGTTGTGGTGCTGTGATGGGAAACCAAGCACAGTCCAGGTTTGACAGCTGGGTGACAGGTTAATGGCAACCTATAAGACTGTTGTTCCTACAAGTTATCCAGTTATAGATTTATATTAATCCAGTCGTGTAGCAGGCAATCAAGGCACTGCTCTCTCCCACTATCACTAGAGAAGGGAGTCTGAACCAGGTACGTGCAGGTCTAGCAAAAGACCTGCTGAGCTCTGTCGTGTTTTCCCTCCATTAGCTTCTAATTTGGGAAAGGAAGCCTCAAAGCATGTCACAGAATGAACAAATTATAGAAAGGAATCATCATCTTATTTACCGTAGTAGTGCTAGTAGAAGTAGGGCTAACAGTTCATGACAACCTTTGGGATTTGCCAAAGATCCTTGAATTCAACAGTCGTATGCCCAGCTATAGTTTTGTGAATTCATACTCCTTTAGGTGAGATATGTAGGGATACAATGAGAAATTGTTATGCAGTATGGAGTTTGGCTTCCTAGGTGATAGGAGTATCCTCAGAAAGAGGATCTAGCACATCTAGTTTAGGAAACCTTCCAGTATGCTGAAAAAGCTCCTAATTTAAACAATTACTCATATGTAGTGAGATGGTATGATTATCTCTGTTTCTGTATAATATGCTGCTGATTGCTTACAGTAAATGTCCCCAAATTTCTATGTAAGGTTTTCCCTGGTGTGGAGCTTTGCTTGAAAGATGGGTCAGGAGCTGTACGTAAATACAGAAAAAACAGCATTTGTTTTTGAGCAATATGATTATCTAAAGAATATAATTGTATGCAAATGATATAACATATTCTCTTGGGTCTGGAATTCCAGGGCTGCATAGCCTTAAAGCTGAGAGATATAATATCATGTCATTATTAGTAGTAGCTGCAAAATACAGCCAGATGTCTTCAGTAAGATGATCAGTAATAGGTGTATTACAATTCTGCTTCTGTTAAGATGTTTTTTTTTACGGTAGCTCATTTAAATCCACATGCTGTTACTGCTATTGTTCTGTACAGAAATGTTCTTAAGGCATGAAATGGGTTTTTATGTTTGGGTTTTTTTAACCAAATCCTGTTGATGAAAAGGAAAGAGCTGACTTTGTTATAGTGTAGCTGATATCACTGAAAGTGCAATTCATCAGTTCTAGTTTTACCACAAAATGGTTTACATGCGCTGTACACCCAGATGTCTTAATGTTTTCCAAATTCTAATATTTTTCAAATGTTTTAAGTGGATATTTTCCCGTGTTTTCTATTTTTTATGTGTCTATGTACATATATATGTGTCTGTACAGAGTCATTGGTACAATTTGCAAATTGGTCTTTATTTAAATGAGTTCTTTGAATAAGCTTTTTTGAATACTATATATGATCCATGTAGTCTTAGGAATAAACAAAGGAAATGCAAGCTAAACAGGTACCAAGCTACATTTTCATTATTTAACTTGAAAGTATATCTAGCGTCTCTAGGTATGTGAAAGATGAGAGCTGAGACTGACATGCAGGGATCACTTGCTCATACACATTAAAATTTATGCTTTAAGACAGTAAAAGAATCACTGTGTTTATATTCCAGTGAGAGCATGTGTTGCTATCAGTGGTTTCCTCCAGAATTATCATATCTGCTGTGATGTTTTGCCTAAATAAACATTAAAGTGTTCCTATGTTCCATATATTTACCTCAGTCCTATTATTTACCATTAAAACAGCGAAGCACCTAATTGTCAAGGTGAGTTCCACCTCCTAACACAGACATATGTGGCATTGAAATTGATGCTAGGATTGGAATATTCAGGCTGGGGGACAAGTACACTGAAAAGTAATGTTTCCTGCTCAAACACTCCCAGCAGCACATGGAGTTTAGAATAGAGCCAGGGTATACTTTAAACTACAGGTAGAGAGAGACAGGAACTATGGTGCAAAATAAATACTCTGAGATACAGAGGAGTAATCTCAGCTCTTATTGCATCCCTTTAAACTCTAGCTGAAGCTGGAGCATGATTTACCAGTGTCCGATGACACTGCATTGCAGCTCCTGATCTCTCATTAAATATTACATAGGTGTTGAACTGTAATTTGGGTTTGAGCCTTGCAGGGTAGATGGCCACCATGATCAAGTCCATCCTAGTGAGTATCTTTGGAATAACTGGCTATAATAAAAAAAGATTTCTCTATTTGTAGGGAAATGCCTTGAGAAGACACCTCTGTTGTTGGAGATGCTAGACTTCAAATACAGCAAAGAGCTGAAAGAATGAACTACAAATACGATATTTAATCCTTGAATCTTTAAAATTTGAAAATTATGATCTTACACGGTGTTAAATACAAGGTCTTTATTTTTCTCTTCTGTGACATCTTAAAGGGACATCAAAGTCAGTTTAGTTGCTTAGTGGGTGGGGTAGCGGGGCATCAAATTACCTCAAGGTTGAAATAACCACTAATAGTTACGCTTCTGTTGCTATGTTGAGCCGAAGAGAATGCTTTGAAGATGCAAATATGTGTGATATTAAGTTGACTGCAGTCCAGGGATCTTTCAGATTACTCTTTTAGAGTAAAGCAATTTTTAGAGGTGCAGTGAACTATTTGGCATGGAGTCAAACTGTTAAACAAGTCTCTGTAGGCTTACATGAAAAATATGGTCTTACCTTCTTGTTTGCTTGCTAGCCTTGCATCTGGCTTGTTTTACCTCACTGTTATGACTATCTGTACTGGCTGTACTCCACATTAGTCTTTTTTTCAGATGACCTTAGAAGTTTGTGCTTCATCAGACTAGCAACTTCTGGAAATCTAAAATATGATTGTTGCAAATTAATGCATTTTTCACAATTCTTCAGAGTAGCAATGTTATTGATTTAATGTTTTTATCAATTCCAACAGTGAAAGATCTAATGAATGCTACAGAGGTAGAACAAACCTCTTATCTGGGGCAATGATTTTCTTTGATGAATTTAAAACAGCTGTGTTGTGTTAAGTAGTTCGTTTACATTAGCACTGAGCTCTTCATGGAGCTTGCCCTTACCAAGAAAAAAATCCATCTTTCAAACTCCACTGCCATCTTTACACATGTAAATCTTCAAAGCACCTGAACAGTCAGTGTATAATGCAGGCATACCTGTGTATTAGTGCTGCAGTATTTACTGGTACTTCACACTATCTGCTAGCAGAAAAGCTCTGACTACACTGTAAAAATATGCATTTTAGCCTTACTTGCCTGTGGTTTGATTGTACTAAAACAGTGCTACATGACAGTCCAGGGTAGTACCTACTCAAGTCATTAACTTGGATGGTCCAGATGAGCCTGTAGAGTCACAATAGCAGAAGTTTCCTGCAGCACAAGTTTCTATTGCAGTGGACTTCTCCCTTTTCTAGATTCTTTGATCTGGCTGGTTGGCCAGCTCCTCAGCACCTGTAAGCAGCCCTTCCTGCAATCCTTCAAGCACGTTCAATGGCCTTCGCAAGGGACAACATGTTAAGGAGCCCTGAACTGAAGATCAAGCATATATTCAAATGAAATCTGAAGCGAGGTCTTTATGAAACACAGCATCTATTCAGCATCACCTTGATTTCCTCTAGAACTGAACTTCCCTAATGAGGAGTAGAATAGATTCTGGGTGAAGACAAGACTGCAGAATTAAAATCCTTGAGTGAGGAATCAAAATGACTCAGACACCTTTTGACAAAGTCAGGGCAGTTAAGAATATCTCACTGCAGATTGAGTGGGTGAAGTTAAAGTTGTCAGGAGCCCTTTAAAGTCAGTAAATTCTGTGGATTATTGTCAGGGTTTGAAGACCAGATCTGTATTTGGCAGCGTTTCTCACTTGTCATGTTCCAAAAACAGCTTTTATATTTTCTTCTATTCTTGTCATTATCAACTTTTCTGTTACAATTTGTTGGGACTAAGGAGTTTGAAGCAATATTTCTACTCTGCCTGGTAATGGTTGTGTAGCCTCCCCAGATGGTAGTCCAGTCATCTCACAGATCAGAGAAGTTTTATTATTTCTGAAGGGTTTTGTACCTTTAAGTCCATATGCCAGCTCCAAAGTTTCTTTATATTTACAGAAATTTTTAGTTATGACAGCTTTAATACCTCCAATGTATTCAAAGAAACCTGCCAATCCCTATTTATCCTAATAAGGTGGACTTTAAGCCTTGACAACCTCACCTTGCAAGCCATTAGGTAATGAAGCACGCATCATGATTTGGCCCACAACTGGCTTCCTTTAAAACAGAGAATCACAGTCACATCTTCATCTACAGTAAAGTGATGTTGTCTTCTACTAAAGTTTTTACTGGAGTGATTACAGTTTGTGGACTGATAGATGTGGTTTTTTTCAGCTCAGAGCCTTTGTCAAGCTCTCTTTATAGCAAATGGTATCTATTAGCTACTGTAAAATACTGTTTCAACATCCTTTGAGCACTGTATCCTGCCCAATTGTTATAAAACACAGACATACAAGGTGGTAAAAGGTTAAATCATAACAGTTCCACCCATTACCATTCCCTAAATTCTACATTGCATCATTTCTGTGCAGTAACAAGGAGTCAGGCTGTAGTAACCTCTTAATGCTGGTTGTCTGCACAGCTCTTCAGTCTCTAGAACAGTTCAGCTCTGAAGCCCTGATGGGGTTGTCAAAATAGCACACTTTCAGCTGTGAAATGCATACAACAGAGCTCCCAGACATATTCAAAACTCGCCTGTTGGATCAAGGTCAGACTGGAAATCAAGGACAACAGCTTCTAGAGACTGTTTTCAGGCACCAAAACCTGGTTTCCTCCTTAACTCCAGACATTTAACTGAGGCATTGTAATTATGATTGTGGTCACACTAGGCTTCTTTGTAATCATCACAGGAAGACTGAAATCTGAATTATTCTCTAGAGGCGTCTATTGTTTCTACAGTATTGTTTACTGTAAAAAGACCATAAAGTAACTCTTGGATTTTTCTGATTGGTGCCTAAAGTTTTGAGAGAATAATATCAGTTCAACCGACGAGTGGCTGTGGGATTCCTTGTGTAGGTAGAAGATGTTTTTACATCCCCTCTCTGCTCCTTGAGGCCAGGATCACAAGCCACTACCACCATCACCACCAGGACATGGTCTCCAGCATGGAGAACATGGAACATTCCCAAAATCTGCTCTTGGAGCTGCTTGATTAACAGTGTGCTGGGTCAGAGGGAAGCCAGCCCTGCAGGTAGTTTGGTGAGCTCAACATTTGATGGTAGCATGGGATATACAGGTTCAAGACCTTTCATTTGGGTAACTGAAGAACAAATCTCCACCTACTGCCTTACAGGAAGGCTAGATGAATGTCTCTAAGTGAGAAAAGCAGAACTGACAGGCACTTAACTCCTGAAAATAGCAGAGATTCTTTTTCAGGTTTGAGGCCATATCAGAGATACATACCTGATTAGTATGTGATAGCTCCAGCTTCCAGCACTTATGCCTGTACCAGAAGTGCATGGTGAGCCCAAGTAACTTAGGGACTGCTGACCACTGTGCAGTAAAAATGTCTAATAGGTGTTAAAAAATGAGCCTGACACATTGGTCACATCCCCCATTTTGGCTCTGTGAAGAATTTATTGCCCTGAGCATCAATCCACACCTCAGACACACAAATAAACCCAAACATAACTGCCCTGTGTGTGGCTTATAGCTATTTATGTAATTGCTCTCTAACTCAATTAAAAACAATACAGTATATAAGAGACCTCTGTGAATTAAAGTGTGTAAACTAACCTGGGCAATTTCAGATGGTTTGAGTTGGGCAGCTGTTAGATAGGAGCTATGACAGTGGGTGAATGGTAGCATCCCTGAAGACAGAGGGGAAAAGCAAATGCTGAGCTGGAGGCAGGAGGGAGCTGACAATCTCTTCACAAGTTTGACGCAGACAAACTGCATCCTTCCCCACCGAACTCCTGTTGGTGGACTTTTCTTGCACCTCCTGGAGTTTAAATGCCTGGCTTTAAAGCAATATCCTTAAATTAACGTGAATAAATACCTGCTACAAGTACAAGTTTGCAAATGAGACAAAAAGGGCCAAAATCAGGAACTTTTAAATGTTTGGTAACTATATCTAACTGTGTCTAGGAAGCCCAGGAACTATAATGAATCTATAAAACAAGTTAACACCTGCTCCTCACAGTTCTGTTAATTAACATTCAGTAGAGATGCAAGTCATTTTAATGAGTGTTCTGTCGCTCCACAAGAGCCAGTCTGGAGTGAAGTGTCTGTCTAGACAAGGCTGCAATTACCACATTTTGTATCTGGCAAACTGTCTTCCGTTCTCCTCCAGCCAGGGCAGTTGGGTTATTTCCTAGGGTCTGAAGGACCAAATATCAACCATTTAGTCATTATCTGTCCCTCAAGTTCATGGTAGTTTCTAATTTTGACTAGACAAACTCCAGACAATCTGTGTTTTGATGGTGGGAAGGTCAATACAGGTGCACTGACCTGCCTGTAAGCTATCAAACACCAAATAACAGCACCATGGTCTCAACACTACAGAACATGATCCTGCTGGAAAAGAACCAGTGCAGTGGCACAATCCAGTCTTTCTCAAGTCAAGTCACTACCATACGCCAGCCAAGGGCAGCACTTGCACATCTAACAAGACTTCTCTTGACCTAAAGAGATGCTCCCTGACATGGATTTGCTTCAGTTTATTCCATTTGGGAACATTAAGACCTGGACTTGCTCTGTCCACCATAACCCGCTCTCTGCCTCCTTCTCAGGCTCGGGGAAGTTGGGATGGTGCTGCCACTTCCCATCATCATGGGCACACATTTTCTGGGATGTTTGTAAGTGAAAACACCACGCTGACTATTTGTGACCTGGTTCAAGGTTGTCATTGCCTCTGCTGAGCACAGGCTTCCTACACGGAGTGTAGAAGATCTGAGGAGAAAAGTCTTTTGGCACATTTAACAATTTGACAGTAATTCAGCCACAGACAAGCTGCTGCAGTGAAAAGTATGGCTAATGTCCAAGTGTCAGCAAACTGCAATATAAAATGAAAGAAAAATCACGGCTTGATTTACAAGGGTTCTGGTAAAAATGCTATGACACAACACTGGTAGATTTTAAATCGGGATTTGTGTCTTCAAATCTTTCACCAAGTAATATTGAGGGACCTAGCCTTGGTTTTTTGTTTCAGATGGAATACTCGTGAGTTTTTTTCTCACCACACAACAATATTGATGGCAGTGCAAGCTGACATCCAATCCTGCCTTGTTCATGCACGATATCATTACTTTTGAAGAAAATTTACATAGCCAACAGAATTTTTCAGTATCTTTCCAGGTTATTATTGGCAGATTTAGAGAAAACTACTATGAAAGCACCTAAGAAAATGCCTTGTTACAGTCACATATTCAACTGCTATCAGTAGATGTGCTTCCTGGATCTGTAAATATTTTGTGACCATCTAGTCAAGAATGCAGATAATTCTGTTTTGTATGAATGTCTTGCACATAGTTGTAACATGTGGACCAGCTACCTGTTCATGTCTAGACTGCTTTCTCCAGCCGTTTACATTTTTATTTGAAAAGATCCCCAAAAAGGGCTTCCAGATGGCCATAAAATTACAAACTTCTGAAGACCAAAGTTATTCAGATTTGCTCATGCTTTACTTAGATGCATGCACTTTAGAACATGACTGCATGCAAGGAATTCATGGGTTCTCCTGGCATATCTAGACTAATCCTGCAAACACGTAATTCTGATCATCTTGCAAAAGCATTCCCAGTCTTTTCCCTTTCCTGCCTTTCATTGTACAGCCAGGTACAATGACCTTCATATCCTGGCAAGCCTGTGGACTCAACATGCCTAGCCAAATTGGGACTCCTTGTGTTTACAGCTGGGACCTTGTGTTTACAACTGGGACCCACTGCGTGACTAAAAGCTGTTAGAAGCAAAAGTTGTAAGAAGTCAAAAATTAAAATTAGATAGGAATGCATTTTCATTTTTTATCTTCTCTTACAAGAGCAATCTCTTCCTTCATCTCCCTCCTTTTTGTTCTCCAGCAAATGAATTGCATCAAATCCCTATTTTCACAGAAATGTGTCCTACCTACCCATTTATCTTTTATGTGCCTCTGTAGGCAAAATTACATGATGTATTTACACAGCAATTGTCCCCCTTTTTAGCTGGTTCTTACACAGGGTCAGTGTACTAAAGGAAGGAAGGTTTTGTGTTGTTGAAGTGGAGACCTCAGATTTAAATAGGTGGAACTGTAACATAGCAGATTAAGGATTCTGGTGAGTAAATTGCACCAACTCTCACACTCACACGTGCATAAGTGGTCTCAGGAGTCGTACTGTAAAGCAGTCTACCTTGTAACACATCACCTCAGCATACAGCTTTGAGTGTCTTAAAGCTTACTTCTATAAAAAAGTTGTTTCTATAGCTCCTGGCCACTTTCTGAAAGTCACAGATTCTGCAGCTAGGGAGTAGTTTTACATCTGATTATATTTTTTTTTAACTGGTTTGCTTATTTTTATAAGGCAGGTAAGTTTAAAGTTAATATACATTCCCTCTATAGCCACAAATAATACAATGAAACTTTGTCCTCCAATATTGCTGCAGGGATTTGATCCAGTAAACACTTACTGTTAAGTTTATATGACGTAAATATAGTCTGATATAATTTGATTCAGCAGACATTTATTTGTCTGCTTTATTTATACTGTACAGATAGTGTCATTTATTCCTTGAAAGTAGCAACAGGCATAAAATAGAGACCTTATAGAATACTTGCAGATTCTGGTTTTTTTTACAATCAGATCTGAAAATGTGTTCCTTTCCCTTTTGAATACATAAGATTCACTTAACACTTTGTATTTAGGTTTCCCTTCAAGCTATGCTGCATTAGTTTTTGCCATTGCCAATTTCTATAACAGTTCAAGTCGTTTTTATTGGTAAAAATAAGTGACAAGTAATTACTTTCTGTACTTAAATTAAGTTTATATTTTTGTTTTGGCTCTGTCAGTATATTCTTAACTCACAATTTCTACATTCTTAACTCTCAATTTCTACATTTACCATAAGGAAAACATTACTGGAGACGTTAGTGTTATCATTGCTAACAATAGCATCTTCAATCTCAAATGAAAAAATAAGAATAATACATCAGTTCTTCAAAACCACGATAATATAAAATTTGTGACAGCTACAATAAACCAAAATATATTGAGTTCTCTTTCATATATTTCTGCACTTGAATACACACTCAAGCTTCCTCTACAATCGTGAAAGCATTTAATCTCATGTGCCCGTTAAGTTGTATTTCAAAGCACAAGTCAAGTATCACTAAGTCAGTCTCAAAATCTTTCCTGTTGAATCACCTATATTATTGGCCAGCATGCTATAATATCTTGTGTAGCCTGAGGATGAGATAAACAAGAAGTACACAGAGATACTGGATTTGCATGCTAACCCAGTCAGCCTTCTGGTAATAAAAATAGAAAGTCCCTATCACTTTCCTCCCCTTTGCTCCAACAGATATTGAAGTGTAACAAGCCTTGGAAAACACAAGACGATAGATATCACAGATATCACAGAATATGTAAAGATATCGATAGTCATTTCTGGAACACAGGCTCATTTTCCCTTCCTTTTTTTGGTGTTGGACTAGGCCTGTTGTATATCATCACGATGTTTGTCCATGAACGAGTGGATTCTCTTGGATTCTTACAGATAACACCCCTGAGGGTGCAGCTGAAGAGGATGTATGTTCCATTAAAATACAGATAATGGGATGCCTAGCACTGGAAAACAATTCTGAGGAATAACATATAGCTTATGGTCAAAGTTTATTATACAAACATATTTCTTAATCACTTCTGTAGAAATAGCCATAGATACAAAAAAAAAAAAAAATATCATTGACAGTACTGAAGCACCTGTCAGGCTCCCACACACAAAAGTACCAAACACTGCTGGGGCAGAGCGATGAGCTGGAGTAAATTCTAATGAAACTGCTGAGGATAATTAGGAAATAAAATAGATTATATTTATACAAATGAGAAATTAAAGGACTTCATGGTCCTGCCTGTTGCCCCTCACTACCTAAAGGGCAGGAAAATTCTGAATCACAAAATAATTAAATTTTCTAAACCTTAATGAAGGTTGAAAGCATTTGCTGTGAGGGTACTGAAACTATAGAAATATGCCTAATTCTAGACAAAAGAAGTCAGTCAGAAGTCAGTCTGAGGCTGTAAATAAATTGTTCATTCGAGAGGGAAATTTAATACTGTGTGTACTATTAAAAACAGGTACTTATGGCACCACAGCACTTAATCTTACAGCTGTGTTTGTGAGCAACTTTGCACTTTATATGGGGAATCTTTCACATACCCTAGGAATTGCAACCAGCAAGAGATCCTAGGCCTCTGGGCAACAGCCCTGTCTCCGCAGGATGGTGAGGAAAGGCGGAGGGAGTGACGAATTGCCCAGCTCCACTCTCAAAGTCAGGATTAACCACTGCACTTGAAGGGATTGACACTCTTCAATCAGAGGTGGTGATGTTTGTGGAGTCCTGTATCATCTGGATCCTCCAGGGCAATGCTGGGCCACAAATCTCCTCCTTGCCTCTCCTAGCAAAGGCTACCTGGCTGTACTAGCACCTGAAAAGGGTTGGGGTGGAGGGTGCCTTGCCCTACTACGTACCCAGAATGAATCCCAAGGCATGTTTACTACTGACCTTGCTGTGCTAAGGGATACTGCCCTCTGCTCACAGGAGTAGGGGAAATTTTAGATGTTCAAGCTCCACGCTGACCCCATTTTCACTGATGGTCACATTTTTGCAGCTGCTGAACTGCTCAAAACAAAAGAGTCAAAGAAAGTTTGCAAATAAATAATTATTACCACAATAGGAAATTACCAGTGGGAAGGGCAGAAAAATACAGAAAACATCCCTGATAACTTAAACTATTCCCTTTTATCCCCATGGCCTTAACTTTTGCATGATTTAGGTCAGTGCTATTACAAGGTTGCTGAGATGTCAAATCCCAGCTACTTTGATAACTTGCCAGTTTAGCAGAGTTCAATTAGTTGGGGACAGCCTAAACCCTGTAGATTTTGGCATCTTGCCTGTGGCTACACACATTTTAAACCACAACCACCCTGCCTTATGCAATAGTGGATAAATATCACAGCTGCAGGGATATAATAAGGGTAAGGTTTCCAAAGCTGAAAGACTTTCTGTGACAACAGTGTTAAAAGGTTTAAGTGGGTTCAAATACTACAGTGCCAGACCCAGTAAAAAAAAAGACATGTTAGAAAGAGAGAAGGAGGGGATCACTGAGGAGAGGAAATAAGAAGGTGGCTCAGGAAAGAGGTAACATGTAACACTGACTTAGAAAGATTTAGAAAGATTCTAAGAAGGATTTGATGTTTATCATCTAACCCAGTCAAAATTTTTGAAAGTCTTATAAAACCTGCTTGTGCAAAGCATCCTGTAATAATTTGATACTAAAATGGACATTTATGAAGGGACAGATTGCCTTCTTACTGGGGAGATTTTTGCACCTTGCTTTTTAAGATCTGCTGTGCATATCATTATCAGTGAAGACGTATCAGTTTATATGAGCCTTGGATTACCCAAAACGTAACTATATGAGGTTTTAATTTTTTATTTACTTTCTTTTTTTATCAAACAAAAAGTGCTAAGTGAGAATGGGGGGAGATGTGAAGCAAGGATTATTGAGCCTCTAAAGAAAAAGTGCTGAGTCAGAAAAGATGAAATTAATACATTGAAGTGGGCAAGATCATTGAAATCAGGAGAAAAGTTGGGCAATTAATTATTTGAATTTGGAATTTTTTTAATGTTGTCATATCACGAAAGTCGGCCATTCATTTTTTTCCCTCACCACCACATTGCAAGTAGAAAGTGTCATTATTGACAGAACACCAATCCCTCACTTCTTCCTAAGCTTCTTCCTTTCAAAACTGACCCTGTAGGTAAGTTCACATGTATGATGAAAGTAATCTGATGACTGGACCAGACGCGTTGTGAATTAGGTACACCTCAAGGAATGAGAATATTCTAATAAATGGAGTGCCAGATTTGTGTTATAACAGTTACAGAGTAGATTCTTCTTTTTCTATCATTATCCTCATTCAAAGAATAAGTAACTCATTAGAAGTTGAATTAACAATGAGAAACCAAGGACCTAATCATGGTTTTGATGATGATGTGCTATCTGACAACAGAAAATTAACAGCCCTCTGAATCTCAGTTCTGTCATCACAGGATGGAAGCAGTTCTGTACATGTGACTTTTATGAGATGTAGCAAAATCATTCCTGTGAAAGAGTTGTGTGGAAAGTGTTAACACAAATTAGCAGTTGGGGCAGGAACATGAATTTTGTTGCAGACAGCATTGCTGCCAGAGGAGCAGTTTCCCCTCCTTCCTCTACCTGTTTTATACCTAAAATTCAGACCTCCTTGGGAGCAAGCATGCTGCTTCTGTGCACACACACACAGTATCTTATCCTGCTTATCTCAGGAACTTCTGTATAAAGCTTCCACATACAGCAACAAACTAGTGGTGTTACATCCTCAAAGGAGTCTAATTTAAAACTAAGTAAGGAGTACCACCAGACATCCCCACTCCACTGAAGTCATTTGGATTCTTCCACACACATGAGCTACTCTTTTCACGAAACTCCACAATTACCTCCTAGAAGTGCTGCAACACCAGCCAACTCTAATCTCCTACACTTCATCTGCAAAGTAAAAAAATAAAATTTTTAAATACCTTTTCTTCAAGTTTGAAGAAAAACATTATGAAAATTTTATGACAGTAGAAAATTCTTTTTTATTACCTCCTGTCTCCAAGAGAGAGACCTCCTTGTTATCAAAACAACCAGAGAAATTAACTAATGGCATAAAGGTTCACTGTTATCAAATACAGTTTTACTACTAATTTTAGGTTTTAGTAGTAAGTAAGGTCTGGGTGCAATCAGAGTTAATAAGCGGATCTCTTTCCCACATCTTTCACATGAAGTTTTGAAGCCTTTACAGCATTCCCTAGGTGCATTTGACTTAATATTGATATGCCCAAAATATCCCCCAGAAACTCTAGAAAATACCTACAGTTAAACAGTCCATACCAGAGAACAGAATCTGCCAGCCGCACTTCAGAAGAAACCCATATCTACTTCCAGGATCCCCCAGAATACGAGCAAGCCTCAAGCACTCATGTAAATACTGGTAAGTCCAGGATGCTGCCTCTAGACTTTTGACCACAGGGAACAGCAGATTCATAGCCAGTCTGAGTCCTCACTTCCTAAGCCCCAGCTTTCTGGCAACACATCGCCATACATACAGCCAGTGTAGATTGCCAGGTGACCTGCTCAGCAATTGCTTCAGCAACTGTCTAGAATTATGGGCTACAGAAAGCTTAGTTTTCTTCTGGATTCATTGGCAAGGGATTGTGAGAAGCCTGCTCTTTCCTTACCTTCCAGGTCCTACTTCTCCATTTTTTATAAATCCGTGCACATAGAAAATATGGTTCTGTATACCGTGTTGTGCAGCTATTACAAAGATAATATTAAGGGATAGCTTTGGAATCATTACATGTTTGAGAGGTCTGTTTGTGAAGTCTCTGTCTGCCACCGTGTTGTTACTAGATGCACTTTAATTGCTGTCCCAGTCATTTGTGAACTCAGCATGCTGGGTCTGAATTAACAACAGTGTGCACTTTCAGTCTACAAATACTAAAATGAAAAATACAGTGATAACAGCAATAACGTTAAACCTTCAAACAAGAGACAAAGGGATCTCGGTGGGCTATGTATGGGAGAAGGGGCATCTCTTTTCCCTTCTTAACTTCCCTTCTACTTCCAGCCTGACCTTAACAAGTGCCTGAGACTTGTCTATACAGACATCACCTCACAGAGTGATGCTGCACTGTAAGGGAGCACTGCACCAAGAGCATAAGGATCCATGGCCTGAAGTCCAGGGTCTCACTGCATATGTCCCTTCTTGCTGAGGGTACAGTACTCTCACAACTCCCATCCTGCAATGGCTCTGCTTGGGTACCACCATTTTGCCAACAAAGTTCCACTCCTTCAAAGCAAATACTCGGCATGTCCGCAGTTCCCGGGGGGTGGGTGCCATTGTGCAGCCGACCACTGAGGGGGACTGGAAGCACACCTTTTGCATTAGAGGTATAGAATTTGAGCTTGGTCACCAAACATAATAAACATCATAGCTGAAGGGATAACCTGACATAGAGAATATGGGAGGTTTTTTTCTGTTTGGATGGCAGGTTTACCTCTGCTCAGTTTTGTAAGATAAGGGGATAATGGCCCAATTGTATGTACAGGTGGGATAATGCAGTTTGCTCTGTCATATTCATGTGTCTGTTGGTCTTCAGAAGTTCCAGGAGAAGGAGAATAATGATAACAAAACTTTCAAGAGGGGTGACTTGTTTAGCTGAAGTTAATTTTGTAAGAGAAGTGAACTTTGTATGTACTTGCATCTAATAAGATGGCAGATTAGATCCATCTAATCAAGATACACCTTGTTTGTAGTGAAAACACTAGCCACTATCTTTTAAAAGAGATAATTTGCCTATCTTTGAATCATATTATATGTCATGTGATCTGCTTATTCACACAGATTCTGCACAACAGAATATTTATGTATTTCACAATGAATTTTATATATATATATATATATGTAATTGACCATGTCAAGATCACATTCATCTACATTAAATGGTAAAGTAATAAATGTCCAGTCAGGAAATACTGACCTGCTTAAACAGTTGATTGTCTTCTTTTTAAAATGGAAAAATGTGGGCATTTTAGTATGAATACCACAGATAGCCCCACCTTGGCAACAGAAAGTAAGATAAGCAGTAAGTCTAGTTTCTCTTTCCTGATTTATAGTAAATATTGTTCAGAGGCTTGGCACTTGACCTTGGCTAGGATTCTGCTTCTGTCTCTACATCCCATTCATGTTGTTGTCTGTATGTAGTGAATGATCTTCAGGCACAGAGGGCTCTGAAGCATAAGTGAATTAGAATTAAGGACTTTCAGAAACATTTGGTAAATTTCAATAATATCTGACCTACATGCAGACACACAGCTCTAGACTAACAGAAATAGTCCTGTATGTGCTGCCTGGGGAGCCTGGGGAGGAGAGTACTGTTAGAGGGAATAAAGGAGAGAGATGATGTAACTAGCAGGCGGGAAGATAAGAGGCAGGAGAAGGGAGGAGGGCAGAGGAGGGGGATCTTGTGGGGAACTAGGGTGTGACAGCTAGAGAGGAAGGCGTAAGGGCTGTGGGAAAGGGGGGAATGGTTCTCAAGGAAACAGATGGGAAAAGAGGCAGATGGGATTTTAGGACTCAAATACATAGTAATCCAAACTTCTTTAAATCAGGTGGTCATGCAAAAATGTAGTTTGCTTCCAGTCACTGCTAGAGATTAAACCGGATGATCTCAAGGAGTCCCTTACAATTTATTTTATTTTTTGTTTAACATCAGCCCTCCAAATTGCAAATGTTTCATTTTACACAAGTGTATTTGATCAAAGGGTTTTCTTAACTAGATAAAGATGGTTGTACCTAAAACAGTACACAAAATCAGATCTCAACACGGGAACCCAGTAGAGGGATAATTTATTTATGATGCCATATACTAAATGCTACAAATAAGAGTGGAATTTTTGAAATCAATATTTTTCTAATTTAAATCTTACATTGCTATTAGCATATAAGGTTCTGTAGCTAATACAGAAAAATTCACATGTAAGAATTTGGAACCAAGAGTTGCATATTAACTTTAAAAAATATAAATGCAAACAAACAACAACCACCAAACCAACTAAACAAAAAATCCAAAGAGAATAACACTGTTAAAAGGAAAAAATAATTTCAGAGTGGAGGATAGATGCATAGAGCATAAGAAATCTTTGTCTGCTAGACCAGGACTTTGAATGAACTTTAGAAGATTGAGCCAGGAAGCAGTAATGAGGATAAAATGAGCCATGTGTCCTGGAATAATTAGATAATTCTCTGACACAGCCCACACATTTTGGCTGGTTCAGGCCTGTTTCATGGCTGATTCCCTGTGTTCCAATGTCCTTCATCCATTTCTCTCACTCTGGACTAAGTTCCTCTGCAACAACAAGCAGATGTTCTCCAGACTAAAATTCAGAACAGAGAAAACAAGTTATATTGGAAGTTTTAAACAGTTTGTGGGGTCATTAATAATCTGCCCAGAGCTGGTGGTGCTTTGGAGACCCTTTAAGAACAGACAAATAAGCACAAAGTAGGAAGGAGACATAATTTTATAGATCTAAATGTACCACAGCCTGTACTCTTAAAACATCTCATCACATCCATGGGGCAAGAAGACAGGGGGAGCAGCATGTTTACGTGATTATTTCTCAACACATTGTACTCTTAAAAACGTATATTTGTCATTAAGATGATTTATTGTGCTCTTCACTTGGAGCTATTTTCAGTCAACAAGAGTTCCTTTGCTCATTTACAACTGAATCAAATCAAAGTCCTTACAGATCTACCATTTATATACCAGATTATTTTTTAGTGCAGGTGTTTCACTTACACAGAAGGAAGCAGCAATATATTGTGATCAAAGAGGACTTGAAAGTCCAGAGTGCCAACACCAGCTCTCCATCAGGTGCTAGCTGACTCACTGGCTTTTAATGTGTAACTAATGACTAACAATTAAGGTAGCAGTTGATAAGACTGTCTCACTGAAGTTAATAGAAGTGAACAAGTGCTGTCTTAATGAATACTGATGCTGACTCGGATTAGAATTATCTATTATTAAATTAGAAAATTTGAATAAAAGGTGTAGGGAATGTTATGATCTAGTAATCTTTCCCCTTCCTATGGATTAAACCACTGCAGATCTAGGGATTCCTTTGCCTGCAGTTTCTCTTTGCAGCACCCGGACCCTCGCTACGCCCCTCGCAGCCCGAGAGGCGCGGCCGGGCACGGCGGAGCGGTGCGGAGCTGTGCGGAGCCCAGCGGAACGGTGCGGGGCTGTGCGGTGCGGTGCGGTGCGGTGCGGAGCCCCCGCCCCGGCCCGCCCCGGCCCGCGGGCGGCCAATGCATGGCCGGGGAGGCAGAGCCGAGGAAGGAGCAGGGGAAAACATCAATCCCAACTTTCTCACCTTGAAAGAAACCAAGCGCTCCCGATGCGTCCCCTCCAGCCGCCCTCCCTGCCAGCCCAGCCTCCTCAGGAGCGCCGTCCGACGGCTCGTGCTTGCCCCGCCAGCTGCCCCCTGCCCCGCGAGGGGGAGAGACTCGAGTAGGGGGGCGCCCCTGGGGACCGTCCCGCTCGGTCCCTGCTGCCGGGGGGCCGCGGCCAGCGGCGGCTGTGCGGCGGGGCTCGATGCGGCTGCCATGGGGCGCGGGGCTCCCCTCGGACCGTGCCTGCTGCGGGTAGCGCTGCTGCTGCTCGCCCTCTGCCCCGCCGCTGGCAGCACCTGGATGTGAGTAGCCGGGCGGGGGTGGGAGGGCTGCGCGGTGCCCGTCCCGCCGTGTCCGCCGGGGCCCGGCGCTGACGGGGGGCTGCTCCTGCAGGTGGCTGGGCATCGCCGCCGCCGGCGGGCCGGAGAAGCCGGGCTGCACCAGCCCTCCGCTGAGCCGCCGGCAGCTGGACCTGTGCGAGCAGAAGCCGGAGCTGGTGCCCGCCATCCGGGAGGGAGCGCGGCTGGGCCTCCAGGAGTGCCGCAGCCAGTTCCGACACGAGCGCTGGGACTGCCGCTCGCCGCCCGCCGCCCGCCGCGGCACCGCCGCCCCCGCCGCCTTCGGGCAGCAGCTCAGCAGCGGTGAGTGTCCGCCCCAGCGGGGCCGCCGGGCCGGGTGCGCCCGCTGCCCACACAGCGGGGCTGCCCCGGTGTTTTGGGTTTGCGTGGCGAGGAGTCCCGCGGGGCGGCGCCGGGGACCGTCCGTCCGTCCCGACAGCAGAGCGGGGCGCAGCCGGGGCGGCGGGGCGGGCGGTCACGGCAGCCGTCGCGGGAGGCTACCTCAGGCACACGAAACGCACCCAACAGACGAAACCTGCCCTTGTCTTTCCAACGTTGTTGTTTTTTTGTAATTTTTGCTTAATACGGCCGTAGACGACAGTGCCCGTCTGTAGATCCACTTAAATATGTTGAAATGTTGTTATTCTTAGACTTATGTTGGGTTGATTCCCTTACGTCGTAATTACTAAATGAGTGGAGTGACGACACACAGCATTTCAAAAGGGTCACCTGTTTGCAGGTAAAAAATCTGCTCAAGGACCTATATACAGTGTGAATTGCTTTAAAATGTATCATATGTGCTCAGTGACATGGATCAGCACAGCAAGACCAAAGCTCTTTTTGTTGCATAAACTAGTTATGGAACTGCTGAATTTTCCACTGAAATAAGGAGAAGCCTTTGGTGCTGACGTTTGATTCAAATTATGCTTGAATCAAATGTCAGCACCAAAGGTATCCTGCAAACTAATTTTTAGCACTCTGGTCACTGATTGTGTGATTGATGTGAATTTAAGTACTGTGGCATTTCCTTTTGTGTTTGTGCAATCTTTACTTTGTACTAAACCAGTGTAAAAATCTCAAGCATTAACCATGAAAACATAAAATGAGCGATAAAAAGTGATTCCAAAAAGGAAAAAAAGAAAATGGAAGAAGTTTTCCCAACTATATGTAGCTATATATATTGTATGCTAGTCCTTCTGCCCAACAGGAAGGACTGTTCCTGAAGACCCACAGATGAGTGCCACTGCTCACCCACAAAGCTTCACTAGTGTGCCCTGTGGAAGCCATTTATGATGGTACCAGCACCATAGGCCACTATGAACAAGGGAAACAAACAGGAACTTTTCTGCCTGTGAGCAGGAACTCGGGAGACTGTTTCACAACAGTGAAAATTAGTGCAGTAAAATTTTAGCTACAGTTATTCACCACCCTTGGATTTTCAGTTTGCTTAGAGTATACCTTGCTTAACATGGTTTAAAGCTGTGTGCCACATTATGCTGGAAGCCTCAGGGAATGGAACCAACTTTAGAAGCCCTGGCAGGTCACTCCATGATTCTTCTGAGATATAATCTAAAAATTAAAAAGGCCTTTTATGCTGTTGTCTTTCCCATGGCCACCTTATTCTAGGAAAAGCACACGGCCTAAATATTCTTGTGCCATACTGATTTCTGTCTGGTTTAAGATTTCTGGTGCTCTTTGCAACCTTTGTGAATTAGGATAACATCAATGTTTGATGAATCTAGCATGAGGTAAATTCTGGCCCTATACTAAAATAACCTGGGATCGTGACAGTTTCTCTGAGATTAAAACTAACCTTTTCTTATTCTTCAGATCAATAGGAATTGTGAAAAGCAGAGTGGAGAGTAAGGGGTTTGGAATGTGGTTAGTTTGGGGTTTGATTTTTTATTTTTTATGATTAAAACTTAATTGGCTTGAAAATTTCTGTGGCAAATAAAGTTCCCAATCAGATTTGTAAAGAAGTTACCAAAAAACGCGTGATACAAGCATCAAGAAACAGCACCATTAGTAGCGTGGTCCTATGAAGGGGCGTGAAGTCATTTTTGGATATGAACATCCACTGCTTTAAACAAGTTAACACTAGAGACCAAGTTGTGATGACTTTAAACTTGAAACTGTTCCCCTTTAATAATAATCTGGCTTGTAAAATTGCCTTCTGCAGCCCAGCCAGGAAGGTAATCAGAGGGAGTTATGAAGTAATATTTTCATGCCTTGCTTTGTAGGCACGAAGGAGACCGCGTTCATCTACGCGGTTACATCAGCGGGACTGGTGCATTCGGTGACGCGATCGTGCAGCGCGGGGAATGTGACCGAGTGCTCCTGCGACCTGAGCCTGAGGCATGGCAGCTCGGCCAGCGAGGGCTGGCACTGGGGAGGCTGCTCTGACGATATCCACTATGGAATGTCATTCAGCAGAAAGTTCCTGGACGTGCCTTTGAAGAACGTAACAGGCAAGAGTGGGAGCGGACTGGTGGTGATGAACCTGCACAACAATGAGGCTGGGAGGCAGGTATGTGTCATTCAGATGTGGGCAGCAACTGCTTGTTCTCCTCTTTCGGCAAAGTGGTATCAACGAAAGGAGGCTGGTCCTTGACTGCAGGTGTATGTGGAGCCAATGGTAAGAACAGCACTAACATTCACCAAAGCAAGCATGTGCAAAATCAGAATCAGAATGGATTTTAACTAACTAGTCCCCATGGATTAAAATAGAAGCCCCAAATTAAGAAATAGATCTGCAATGCTTAAATAATAAAGGTATCCTAAAGAGATATTTGATATTCTGTATCAAATTTGAAATAATCCTGTTATCAGCATAATATGAGTTTTTTAGTTGACTATTCTGTTATTATCATGACCTGCATTTTTAATTATCTGTAATACTGAAGGAGAAGGCCAACTGTACAAAAGGCCTCATTACTCATACGCAGTCTGGGGTGCACACCTGAGACCACAAGTCTAGCATCGTTCAGAGAGGAAGTCAAGAGTTAATATTGTCTTTTAAAACATGGGATAGAAATGACATCTCTATTTTAAAATAGCTCATTGGTTAAGACATGAATCAAAGAAGTGAGAGGCTTTGGATAGCTTTTTGTCAGCCCAAAGTACTTCAAACCCAAGTTTGCAGAGGAAATGTGTATGTGCAGGTGTGTGACACAGGGTTCTCCTGTCCTGTTCTGTAGAGGGTGAAAAATGGGGGCCAGAACAACCCATAGAGGGAGATGTGAGTCTGTGAAGGCTTGGAGCTTATATCTGGAATGACAGACTTGGATTCAGATTCTTGCTTAAAAATTACTTTCTTTGCTTTATCTTGGAGTTTTTAACTTCATCTTTAATGGTTCTCTCTGGGTTCGTAATACTTTAGGTCTGTTCTGCTCAGTGACACAGATATAACTAAAGAAGAAGAAAAAAAGGAGAACCTTTGGTTTTAACTACATGTCTTGAGGGACTCCATTGTAATTCAGTAATTTCTTGTAGCCAGAAACAGGATCAGTGTGTTTTACTGAACTCAACTTTCCTATCTGCTATAGACAAGAAATAACCATAGTAAGCCATCATAAGAGCTATGATGGTATAACTGAAAACTATTTTAATTTAAACTGATTTTTAGAGGTAATATGTTATCTCATTTAAACTATGTAGTTGGAAAAACAGAAAATCTTTCAGATACCTTCCAACCCAAATCATTCCAACCCAAATTCTATGGTTGTATGACATGGGCCCTTTTCATAAGTGAAGTGGAAGAAGCAAACTTTAAACCTAAGTAGATGTTGAGAACACTTACTGTAAGTTTAATTAGGTGCCAGTCAGCTAAATGATCTCCAAGTACAGTGATTGGTATCTTGTAGCAGGAGATGTTAATAAGAAGAACAGAAGCTTAAGTGACTATTTCCTTAGGGAAGGAGCAAAGGGTTGTTTCTTATGTTTGGAGAGAGAGATAGTTAAGGAAGGAGATAATAATTTCCGTAAAATGGTGTCTCTTAATTTCATTATTTTTAATACACAATACAGATATAAATTTTTATTTTATTACTCACGTTTGTCATTAGACAGTGCCATTGTCTCAGATTAGGGTGACAGAAGTGTTGGGAAGAAGACTGCGAGGCTCCAGAGGGACTTCAAAGAGAAAGAGAGTGTGATTTCTATGGTTAGGTGTCAGTGATATGGGTTTCTCTTTGATAGCCTGTTATTTTGTCAGCCTTTAGCTTTATATTAGCAGCAGCAGTAGTTTGCTGTCGTTTTGTCTGTAGTGACAGTGTTTACTTGTGATTCCCATACAATCCTTGTGCTCATCATTCATTGCTGCTGGTGGGCCAGCAGAACTGTCTGGAGTCTTCTGCTGTGAACTGTACCAAGGACCTGTTCAACTTTAAAAAAAAAACCCTACACACACAAACACAGAGCCTAGAAGAGAAAATTCTGGTTTGGTGATGCTTTCTTTAAAGTTGGATCAGTTTCCAGATTGCACCTCAGCTGGGCCATCTGTGTCATGGGGATGGGATTGAATGTCAAAGGAGAAAAGTGCATTCAGCCAAAGAGAACATGTTTTCAAACGGTGAACTAAAGTTACAAGGGCATGGAGGATCTAGTTAAGTAAGTCTTCATTTTCCATGAATAGCATTTTTTATAGGATCCAAGTTATGTGTTGGCTATGTGTTTAAAATATAGTAGATTGTGAGTCCCCATTTTTAATGACCTGCAACTGTAGTATTTTCTATTTTTATTCATGTTGAGTGATATCTCTTATTATACATAACCACATGAAACCAGAGTTTTAGACTAGACTGACAGTCTCTGTGAATGTGGTACAATTTGGCCCAACAGAAACCATTAGGTACTGAGGACCTCTCGGGATGTTGTGGTAGAACCACAGCTGCTTGCTCACATCCCCTGCACCCTTCCCCTCCCCCCAGTGGGCTGGGGACAAGGTTTGGGGGAAAAATGGTAAAACTAGTGGTTTGAGATATAAAGAGTTTAATAATTGAAATAGAATGTAATAATAATAATGTAATGTAAAGGGAGATATCAAAAAGAGAGGAACAAAACCTGAGGAAAATTATTGATGTATATCACCTGCTGAATGATGTCCAGCCTGTCTCCCAGCAGTGATTGACCCCTCCTGGCCAGGTACCCCTAGTTTATATACTGGGCACGATGTTCTGAGATGTGGAATATCCCTTTGGCCATTTTGGGTCAGTTGTCCTGGCCATGCTCCCTCACAGCCTCACAAGACACTGAGAAGTCCTTGATTTAGTATAAGCAGTATTTAGCAACAACTAAACCATCAATGTTTTATCAGCATTAATCTCATACTAAATACAAATCAGAGCTTTATGCCAGCTAATAAGAAGAAAAATAACTCTATCCCAGCTGAAACCAGAACACATTTCAGGTTTTTCACAGTATTAAGCTCTCCAAAAGGATTCTGTACCCTGTCACAGGCTTATTTGGTGCACGTGACACATGAATTCATTTGTTTTACGAGGCACTGTGGCATTTTTTTCTTAAGAAAAACCGAATTTGCTACAAGCCCAAAAGGCTAGAAGACCCTTATTTTGATGTTGTATCAACGATGTATTTGTTGTTCATTAGCTTGAAAGAAAACATGTAGAGTATTTAGGCAGCTTCCATGCATAAATATTTTGTAATTTAATGCCAAACTGTAAGAAATGTAAAAACTGTGCAGAATGAAAGAATGTTTATTGTTGGTACTTGGGATTTCTAGCAGCAATATTATCTGAAGTAAAGTTTGGCATAAGTCTTCCTTTTTTGAATTTTTAAATCTTTACATAGGAGATGCTAGAAAGTGTTTATGTGCATGTTTTGAGGCTTATTAGAAGGATGTTTTGATACCTTATTACCTTTTGTAATGAATACTATCATGTTCCTGGTTCAGTGTCTTGCAAGAGCAGTCTTCCAGGGACAATACTTCTGGGTTTTTTTGGAATTAGTAACTAACTGGTATGTGCCGAATTCTCTTGTTTCTCCCCTATTTCCATACAAAATGCTATTTTACAGTTCTAGTCTCATAGTTGTATCAACATATATCAGTTTTAAAACTGTATCCTATGAGTTGTCCACTAATCTGACTCTGAGAAGATCCAGATTGCATTCCTTATTCTTCCACAAGGTAAATGTTCATCATCTTTTAGCACTGTAGCCAGTGGCTGAAATCGGGCTGTTTACAGGCATCAGTTCCTGTTATAAAACAAGAACTGGCAGTCCTTGTCTCAGAGCTGAGAACAGTACCTGCAAACAAAAAGCTTAGCGTGGAGATATTAAGCATTAATTGGTATTAGGGAGTACACAAACTGTGATTCCATTGACACTGTCCTTTGCTGCAAACCCATCTCTGTTTTCTGCCCATCTGCCTGTTCTAGCCACAGATTCCCACCCCATGCCGTTCCCTCTGTTAATTGCATTGGATCAGTGAAAGGAAGTCAGTTTAAAATTATCTTTTTCTCAGGTTAATTTTTAACACAAACCAGTGTTTAGCCGTGTGCATCACTTAACCATGCACTCTTCTTGTACTCATACCACCAAGGCTGAGGCAGTGAATGGCAATAGGGGCAAGAGGAACTGCTCAGGTGGGCTTGTGGCTGACCACAACACCTGTGGACCCAGTTCAATTCCACACAGATCATCTCTCAGAAGCTGTCAGGCAGTTTCATGACCAGCCTAAGAAAACCTGTCCCGGCTTGCTGAGAACAGCACATCTATTCACTACATTTTTGTAACAGTGCTCCTCTTAAGTTCTCTATGAAATTTTGTTTCTTAGGGAGATTTCTCTCACAATTTCCTGAATAACTGAACAGATTAATGATATGAAACTAAAGTGTGAAACCAAACACTGGTCATGGAGTCAGTCTGGAAGTCATGCTCCCCGTAACTCTGTGCTCTGCTGAGACACAGGTGTGCTCCTGACACAGAGGTGTGTGCTGAAGCTGTGCTGCACCAGAGGGCTGTGTTGGCTCTGTAGGCACCATCTTAGGTTTGCATGCAAGGAAACATCAGGAGAAGATGCTAGACCCTAAATTTTGCCAGATGTTCAACTATGGGGGTTTGTTCATTAAAGTTCACAGGGCAGACTGAGATTCAGTAGCACGCTGTGCGATCAGACACAGCAAGATGTCACTTTCCTGTGCTGGCGGTAGAGGTGACCCAAAATAGTTTGAAGTCCAACAGAAAACTTGCCCATCCTAGCAGCTGGGAAGCAATAGCCTGGGGTCACACTCTTTTGTAATGACGCCATAAATCATTCTGAACCAGAGTGTATCAAAGCTTCATGTGAGACCACACAGAATAAAATCCCCAAGTGTTTGTAATCACTATGGACATTCTCAGTCATTCCACACTGAATCACATTTCTAGTTCTTGCATTCGTCTGGTCATCCAACATTGCTAATGTATGCTGCATTTTCATATTTTGAGACTGCAACATCAGTTTTCTCTCTTCATTTTTCTTTAATTCATCCTCAGAGAAAGACTCTAAATGTCGTCTGCTGGGCTATGTGCCCACATGGAAATAACTCACCCTTAGCACTTAGCAGACATGTCCAGTGCTTCCTCTGACAATTTCTGGACCCTTATGTGCTTAGTAAGTACCTTATTATACTGAAGTGAAAACAAGGAGTACATGCATAACCTTATACATCTTGTAGCACAATATGATTTCAAACTACTTTGAGATTCTAATTACTTGATGAAAATAACTAATCACTCAAAATTGGAAAAATACTATTAAATGCTCTCTGGTTATAAACTGTGTGTAAAAAATATCTTTTGATATTGTGTTTCTCATTTCCCTGACATATTGCCTTGTCGTTGTGCTGCATCTGTGAATGTGTGATTTTTCAGTGCATTTTTCCAAACTCTAATGTGAGATGTGTCACAAGACTAATCGTGTAATTTTATACTATGACTATTAGATATTCGAAAAGGAAGTATTAGATTGATTGCCTGCTGAGTATTTGAGTTGTAGTCTCAGATAAAGTTACTCCTTGTTTACGGATTCCAGTTTTCAAGGCTTGGTCTCCTATAAACTGAATGAAAATTCTCATGTGTTTCAAAAGCTTAACACAGGCTTGAGATTACCATTGTTGGCCAGAGAGTTATCCTTCAGCCCAGCCCTTGCATCTGCAGGGGCATGGAAAAGTAACTCATCTAAGGGTACTTTAGTGTTGGCAATAACTGTGGAATCTTTGCTAAAACATTGAAAATAATAAAAGTAGTATGAATGCAACTATCTATTGTGTTAAATAGAGTGATTATGAAACTGGAAAACACTAGAAACCCATGCTAGTACTAGTATGTGTAAATTGCAAGAACCAGGATTGATCCTATAAGTGAGAAACACTTGAGATTTACTCCAGAATACCTGAGTTGAAGACACCTCTGCTGAGCTGTGGCAGCTTCTTTGATAGACTTTCTGTGAAGCTCAGAAAGGTGGGCATCCTTCTGCTCTTCCAACAGAAGTCTGCCCTGAGGTGCCTCTGGGCTGCACCCTGCACTGCTTCGGGTGCTGTTGTGTGACCTCAGCCATTCTCGGGACGTTAGATGGGGACTGGGTGGTGGATGTTAGTCATCTTGGTGGTAGCTGCAAGGCACCTTTAAAAGGCAACATCCTCCAGAATGAAAAGCCATACAGAAATCACAGCTTTCACTGTCGTGATTTTATATTGCTACATTATGGTCATTGCAAAACCTAAATGCAGAGCATTTCTGAAGATGGGGCTTCTCATAGTGAGGGTCTGGGATTCCTAACATGTGCTCTGACTTCCCTGTCACTGAAATGGCAATGGCAGCTGTAATGTTAAATACTTTGAGACCTCTGTGTTACTGATGTCAGGCAGCATTCCTTATGAATGAAAGATCGCATCCAAATGTTGTTCTCCCTTTGCTTTCAGGCTGTAGCAAAGCTGATGTCTGTGGATTGTCGTTGTCATGGTGTTTCTGGGTCCTGTGCTGTGAAAACTTGTTGGAAAACAATGTCATCCTTTGAAAAGATTGGCCGGTTTTTAAAGGATAAGTATGAAAACAGCATACAAATATCAGACAGACTGAAAAAAAAGCTACGCAGGAAAGAGAAAAGCCAGAGAAAAGTACCAATTGGGAAAGAGGACCTGCTCTACGTGAACAAATCACCCAATTACTGCGTTGAAGATCAAAAACTGGGGATCCCTGGGACTCAGGGAAGAGAATGTAACCGCACCTCGCAGGGCCCCGATGGCTGTAACCTGCTGTGCTGCGGGCGCGGGTACAACACCCACGTTGTCAGGCACGTGGAAAGGTGCGAGTGCAAGTTTGTCTGGTGCTGCTATGTGCGCTGCAGGAGGTGTGAGACCATGACCGATGTACACACCTGCAAGTAAGGTGAAGTACAGGAAACACAGCCAAACCATCCTGCCCTGTCTGGTGACCAGCTGCCACACAGGCAGCAATTCCTATTACTGTGAGGGATTTCGGGGGGGATCAGCCTGGGGAAGAATGGGTACTGCCAAAAAACAGGTACTCCAAGCATGTGGCGGCTGAAAGAACCAGTGAGTGAACACCAGACTGCACACGGGGACAGCTTAAACGGCAAAAAAAGGACTCCTGATGACACATTTGAACATTGTTACTCTGTGAGCAGGGACAGATGCTGAACTTTTCAAGTCTTTAATAGCCTCAACATCCTGAAGATCCATGTGATGAGTAGGTACAGTGGAGAAAACTCAAGATCTCATTAGCCAGAGACTGAAGAGTTAAGAAGGCTTGTAAGATACATTAGATATAACCTTATGTCTGTGTTTTTAAGAGTGGGACTAGATGAATCCACTAGATGTTTCATTTCTGCACTTCAGAAAAAATCACAAGGGTAGGGGAGGTGTTCTGCTGTTGACCACTAAGCGTTTGCTTTGCAGCTGTTTGGAAAGCTGTCTTCTGTGTAATATGCAGAAAAGCATCTGGTTCTGAGAAATGTGCATGACTGCGGAGAGCTCAGCACTGCCTGGTTGGGAGAGAAGGGTCTGTTGGTGTGGGGCAAGCTGTGCCCAGAGTAGAGAGGCGAGAGCACAGCTTGATGAATGTGAATGGTGTACCAAATACTAACCTCAGGATTTTTTTACAGCTTGTCCTTCAAATGCATAAGGGACAGGTCTGAGGAGGGACAAAATACAGTTTAATATTTGAAGGAAATAAAAACCCTTGCAGGCATTTCCTCAGTACCTGAGCATACATTTTGTAAGTCAGCTGGTCATCACCTCACTGTTGAACTCTATGCAATAACCTGCCATGTTCAGCCATCTCACTGATGTTTCACCATAGTTTTCAAAATTACCCATATGAAACTCAGCCCAAAGAAATCTGCAATAAAGCAAAAGACTTTTTAAAACATATTTTCTTTATAGAAGCATCATCTAAGATTTTTCATTAGTTGCATCCTCATTAAATTCAATGCACAATGTAATTTATGGTTTGGCTCACACCACTAAAATATTTAACTGTTAATGATAACATTTTCTCCTCCTTCATATGTTGGCTTAATTTTATTTTACATCTGTGAAAGGTTGTTTATTTTCATGCAATGATTTAATGCCTGGCTTAAAAAGCAGCATGTGAAAGGATTACTGTTGTTTAATTCTGAAAATACCTATTTTTGATAAGACAAGAAAGTTTATATTTTGTAAATATTTAAATTATGCAAGTTATGTAAAAGTTTTTCAGAACTAATGCGATAAGATTACAGCCTTTGATATTTGATGGTTAGATATTTGATAATATTGTTGTAGCCTTTAATTGATTTTTATTTGCATGTGCTGAGGGAAATTAGTCAGAGAATTACATAAATGTTTTTTTTCTTACCATCAGGATGCTCATAATTATTGCAGTTAATACACACTGATGAGAAACACTATGATTTTCTAAACGATCAGTTCATTAGTATTCTGAATATTTTCCTTTTTATTATTATTCTTTTAAATGCATTTTACAAACATGGAAATCCAAGCTCCAGCAGTAAGTGCAGAACTCCCACTGACATCAAGGGGACTTGCAATCCCTTAACTTCTTCCACACTAACAGTTTTTAGAAAGAAATCATCTTGGACAGTTTGGTTGAGGCTTTCAAAGTTACTTTGAAGAATTCATTTCCTATTTGTCAATTATTTTCCCATGAAAGGTGGTGACCAGATTCCCTGTCACTCTTTATTGGATATGTAGGTCAGGAAGAAGGAAACAAAATCTTCTGTGTTGTGGTTATTTCACTGCCTTATGTGGATTATTTTAGGCATATCAGTTCAGAAACAATTAAGTCCTTAATCTGCTGTTCTTTTTGGACCTTTACTCCACATTTGACCAGTCTGTCTCTATTGACCTAGATAGATTATTATCCTGCGGCCACAAAATCTGTTGTCTGTGAGACGGGTGCTCAGCATGCCAGTCACTGTCACAGGATTCAACACTCTCTCTGTGAAAAAGTCAGATGGAGGGTACTGTTGTGGTTTCGACCCTGGCCAGATTTTAAACACCTACTAAAAGCTGCTTTCCCCCCCTTCCTCCCCCCTCTGCTCTTCTCAGAGGAGAGACAAAAAATAGTTAGAGAATTCCTAAGTAGAGATAAGAACTGGGAGAACTAATTTTCATGGGCAAAACAGACTCAGAGGGATAGAACTTAAATTTATCACTAACAAATTTAAATTAAACCTAAATTATTACTAACAGGATAAGAATTAAAGAGTAAAAGAATAAAACAGTCTTAAAACACACCACCTTCTCTCCACTCCCCCCATTCTTCCCTGTTCTTCCTCCTTCCCCTAGCAGTGCAGGGGACAGGGAAGGGGGGTCAGTTGTTCTTTGAGTCCATCTTTCGGCAGCAGCGCTTGCCAGTGTGTTGTCCTGTGGGTTACTCCTCCATGGGCTGCAAGGGAACAACTTGCTTCACCATGGTCCTCACCACACTTACAGGGGATAATGGCTTTGAGTCCTTCCCCTGTTTCCTGTGGGGTCCCTTCGCTCAGGAGACAGTCCTTGATAGACCTCTCTGGCATGGGTCCATCCCTCAGGCCACAGTTCTTCCATAATCTGCTGTCCCTTGGGTCATGAATGAGCTGCATCAGTGTAGATCCCCCACAGGGCCGTAAGTCCTATCCGAGGTAACTTGCTCCAGTGTAGGTTTCTCTCTCCATGGGCCACAGTTCTCCATCAAGACTCTGTTTCATCTTAGGCCTCCCACAGAGTCTCAGCTTCCTCATGCACTCCTCTGCTCTGGCATGGGCTCCTTCATGAGCTGTAGAGGGGGGTCTCTGCTTCCCAACAGTCTTCCACAGGGGGCAGGGGTCTCAGCTTTCAGTCTTTCCCCTGCTGGAGGGGGACAGCAACGCCTCCCCGGGCCTCTCCTCCCCCCTCCTGCTACACTGACCTTGGAGCCTACATTGCTATCTCATGTTCTCCTCTGCTCTCCTCCGAGCTGGAATTTCTTCTGCGACACCAGCTTTTGCTTCCTCTGTTCTTCAGTATGTTATCACAGAAGCAAATACCATTGGCTAGTGGTATGAAGTTCATCTTGGAGCTGGCTATCATTGGCTCTTTCATAGAACAGTAAAAGCTTCTAGTAGCTTCTTATCGAAATGATCTCTATGGTCCCGTATTACTAAAAATTTAGCCACTTGAACCCATGACAAGTACATATGTGTTGAAAAACTCTGAAGAGGGTTGTGAGCTCCAGGTTGTTCTCATCTTCCAGCAATGAAAGTAAACCCAGTGGCTCCTCAGGCTGTGCCACAGCACCTATTGGCAGCACGGATGGGAGACGATACTGGTCACTGTTGATATGAAGGTGTGGTAGAGCTTGCCTCTTACTCTTTTTGATTCTGCCCCACATCAAGTTCCTGTCAGAGGCAAGTGCCTTGGTGTCCTACCTGAGCCTTCTCCTAGAGGTACTGAGTTCACTGTTGAGATCACCACTGGTTTTTTATATAGGACTCCAGCTTATGGGAATTCAGTGTGAAGACCAGAATCCTTACTGCAGCAGTCTTGACCATTCTTTCAAAACCACTTAGCTTATATTGGACCTATAGGTTTTTAAACGCCTGATCTACAGAATACAGAAAATTGCCAGTATACTTCTTAGTCTCACCTTAACTTCTGGCAGGGCTGGAAATGGGGAGGAAAGGATCCTGGGCTTCCAGGCCTGAGGTCAACTGCAGGGATTTTCCCAGAAGGGGCAAACCTCAGAAGGATGTTTCTGGGGTTTTGAAGGAGAAGGGCACTGATATTGGCATTGCACAGAGAGGTGGGGCAGCCAGAATGCAGCCACCACAGTCAGGGTGTCTCTTGCCTGCTTGGCTATTTATTCAGCATTTGATGCTGTGTTATTTTTTAACAGTCATCTAGTTTCAAAAACAAGCAAATGAAGCAAACAAACAAGCCCAAAACAAACAAAACCGAAACCAAACAAAACAAACCACCAAAAACCAAACCAAACCAACCAAAAAAAACAACACAAACCCCAAACCAAACCAAACCAAACCAAACCAAACCAAACCAAAAAACTACAAAACCCCTTTTTGTTCATAAGTGTTGTTAATAAAAGAATTTTTTCCCTGGTTTTCTTGGGGGGAAGAACTTATTTTTTTCAGAGAATGACAAAAGACAGGAGAACTGGCAACGTTAAGGTTTATGAAAAGCTTCAATGGCTGAGCAAACAAGCTAATAAGGGTTTGAAGCTTCACTGACAGCAAAAGAATCCATTTTGTCTCTCCGAAGCTGAGAGTTTGATGGGAGGTGTTGTTACCTTTCTGCACTGAGGGTAGATCAAGTGCTTACCATCTGAGGGGCTGTTGCTCACTCGCCTGCAATATTAGAATCTGTGTTAATGTATGGGGCTTGGAGGGGGAAGAAGAAGCAAAGCTGAGTGCACTGGGGAGACTGGAGCATGAGCTCCTCTCTACCTCCCACAGTTTAAACTGCTGTTTAAGTTAAGCTCCACTGTAACTTACATTACATCCATAAAACTAATTCTGGATGGGCAGCATCTGTATAAGCGATTCTATATTAGGATATGAACACTGTTTTGTAGTAGCATCAGGTCTAAAAAAATTAACTGACATCTATTGCACTATTTATTCCACAAAACTGCCTTTAATTCTTCCACAGTCTCAAACCAAAGCTTTCCTTGCAGGACAGCAAGAGAGAGAACTATCTGTAAGACAGCATGCCTCCTCTTTCCAAGAGGAGCCTATGTACGACATATGTGGTTCAGCTACTTTTTTGGGCATGTGGCACTGGGATGAATTTAATTCACTCAGTTGAATATGGTGGGTTTTTCTTTCCTTGTGCTGGGACTGGATGGTCAAGGCTGTTGACTTTGAAATTACAGCCTTATAATACTCTTGTACAGCTTTGCAGTAATACATACTTTGTGTTTGAAAATAGCTGCATACGTGCTTATGTGAGCAAGTGAAATTAGAAAAAAAATGGAAGGAAATTTGAGTGGGGAAAAGATCTTCTCTCAGTTCCCACACGGTGCCCTTTTATGCATGGAGCAGTTTGAGAAAAGAAGCAAACCTATGAAAAATGCCACAAGTTTATTTTTGAAGAAAGAAAAATTGTAACCTCCTCTGAAAGTGAAAATTATGTTTGCTGTTTTGGACACAGAAATGCATGTGCACTGGCTGCACGTTTTAAGAGCAAAGTTGTGTTGATGACTGAAGTGTTGATGTGCTCTGAGGAGTTACTGCAGGAATACAGCTGGTCATTCTGTCAACATGCCAACAAAAGAACACCATCCTGTCTTTCCCTATTGGAGATGCCTTGTCAAAGGATGTGTAGTAAATGAAGATTGTTTCCATTGCTGTCAAAACATCTCTGTGCTGCACAGCACTTTTCAGTGCAAGTATATGAAGTGTATGTGTAAACAGCAACAATCATTGGTCATTCAAAGGAAATGATGTTAGAAAGACATCCACTTTGGATGAGGTTTCTGATGGAGCTGAGATGCTTGATTTCATTGAAGGATGAGGTCTCACAAGATAACAAACAACTTTAGAGTGGGAAAGTGCTGAATGTATACCAGCTGTGTTCAGCCTGATGGCTAAAATTTTATTAAAAACATGTAAAGGGATCATCCCAGTGTGGCAGACTTCATGCCAAATGAGGCACTGTTTTTCTGAACCCTCTGTCTTATGTGTATGTAACTGTATGATATGTAACTATCATACAGGGAGGGATAGCATGAAGTATTATAGTGAAAAAAATGTTATATGTTCTAGAGTACCTGCAAAAACTGTTAGTTGTGAATTTTCTTCTAACCATATCCCATCGGTCCTGCCAGGTGATCTGGAGTGCCCAGATCCAGCAGCAGTAGTAATAGTGAATGTAGTATCATGACTTAATTTTTCATTTCATGCAAGAACATGCAAAAGCAACTTCTAGGATTTTACAGACTCTCACAATTTTTACTGTTAGTGAAGTGGCATGGGCAGACAACAGGTGGGACAACAACTGAGAAATGGCTTCGCACCTGTATGTCCAGTGAGCATCACTAAGGAGGGGAGCGTTAGTATTCTGACTATAAACAGAAAACTGGGAGGAATGACTTGCTCAAAATGATGTGCAAAACCAGTGGCAGACCTAGATTTGGAAAAAAAAAAAGAAAGAAAAAAGAAAAGAAAAATGTTTTGGCTACCTTGTCACTGCATTTCTTAGCCCATGTAGCTGGAAAACTGTGGTTTGCTAGTTAGGACTGTACAGTGACCATACAGTGGTCACTATTGCTCAAGTCCTCCTGCAGAGCTAAGTACAGTTTTTCAAAGACAGGCATAGACTAAAATAATTAGCTGGCTATTGCATTTCCCAAACTTGGCCCTCTCTGGTTTGTATTTCTGGAAGTCAAATATGCTTCGCCCCGCAAATGACAAATTCATCCTGAAGGGAATGGTGCCTCCACATGATCTTCATGTTAATGCTGCGGATAATTAGTGCTAAAATACCCATGTGTGTCCCAGGGTCTGTTGTTAAACTGGATCAACAACTGTGTAATTTCACTGGTAGTTCTGTTAAACAACTAATGGTTTACTCAGCAGAGAATGAAATGTGAGTTATTCCTCTCTGGCCACTGTGCCATCTCTGCAGAGCTGCAGGTGTGGTGGCAGATAGGAACACAAGACTGCAATTCACTTCAAAGCTAGCAGGGAACACTGACTGGTGATACCTCTGGCTGAGGCTGGAATTTGGATGCCAGGGGTGACAGTAAATGGAAGGCCTTTGGTGGATGTGAGCTGTAATTTTTTACAAAGAGGTGTAACAAATAAAGCATTTGGGAGAGTAAAGGCAGACACATGTGGAGTTTAGAGACACTAACTGAACATGAAAATGATAGAGTGATTCATTGCAGGGTAGTGCCACATGTCTTGAGAAAACTTCTGCTGAACCTGTGCATCAATGCAGCTTGTCACGGGGTGAAAGACCAGAGCCCATCTCAGGGTTTGGCCATTTCCTTTTCCTCTCAGCCTTGCTATGTTTATTACAACAAAGTGTATTTTAAAGGACCTGCACATTTTTCTTCTTAATACTTCAACAATCATAAGATTACCTTTTTTGTTGTTGTTGTTGTTGGTTTTGGTTTTTTGGTTTTTTTTTAATATCAAGTTGTGTATCTGGATGCCTTAATTAAAAAGCTGAAACTTGATTGGGTAAGACTTCTATAATCATTTTCCCCAAAGCCCGGAAAATTTCTATTTGATTGTGGAATAGAGTGAAATACATTTCTAGAGAAGAAGCTTGACACTATACTGGGGGTTAAAAAACATACTGCAGCATTATTTCTGTGGATGATGATTTACCCTCTGTGCTAAAAGGTACATTGTGCCTCATGTCAGTAGCACAAACTGGAAAAACGTCCCATTCTTTAGCATGGACCAATCTGCCCCATAACCTAAGAAGTTAATTTGACACTCCAATGTGTCTCAGTATGTGCTAAATCGTATTTTGACATTACACATACTGAGTTTTTAGAGGATCATTAAGAGAATCAATGTGCAGAGGAACACAGAAGTGAGATACTACTCAATTCCAGTTTAAGATGTGTCATTTGTTAAAAAAAATCTGGCTGATTATGCCAATGGGAGCAAACCCAGAAGTTACCTGAGACTTTGAGAACTAAGTTGTTAAGTTTTATACATGCTGATTTTGGAGCTGTAGGCTATAGTTTTATGGCAGGCTGGGTTTGCCTGACGGGTTGGCTGAGCTGTCTTCCTAATCCCTGTTCTGAACCACAGCTCATCGATTGGTTTACATGATATGGTTCACAGAAACGCTGCACAAACAACAGATTTCGCTCAGTTTGGAGCAGAAAACTGGAGCAAGGGTATGACAGTAAGAACTCAGGGAGGTGACTAGGAATAGTAACTCCTTGACTGTGCTACTAGCACTATTGTCCAACTATTGTTTCACACTTCATGTCCATTTATTTAACATAAAACCAACCAACAAAACCAAAGTCCACACAGCATGGAGAGAATGACAGAAGTTCCACAAAAAAAGCAGCTAGCAAAATAAACCAGTTTCAGGGATTTCTATGCAAGAAATCTAGGTAGAACCAAACTTGGAATTACCCAATGCTCAAGCACCTCCTGCAGAAGTTTTATGATCCCTCACGACATGCTAACATAGGAGCCCTCTCAGGAAAACAAGAAAACCACGTACAGAAAGAAAGGTTAATGCTTCAGTGCAGGCACATTTTCCATTGATCCATGATTTTATAGCAGTACAACTGCAAGCAACCTGATCAAAAAGCCCTCCTCGCCCAGGACTAAACAGCACTAAGTCAAGACAGAACAGTATCATACAGTCTGCTAAGATCCTATTTGGGATAATACAATTTCAACCACTTAAATAACCTTCAAACATGAGTTGAGTTCAGTGGTTTTTTCTTTTATTTTTTTCCCTGTTTGCTGATTGTCCCATAAAAGCAATGCTAAGAAACACTCTAAACCTCTTGCACTCAAGTGCAAGATCAACAAGAGAAACAGAATTAATTAGTTGTTTGGGCTGTCTCCAGGGATCAGAAATTCCCATCGGATGGAGTGATTTCTGTGCATTTTACATAGTTGACAATGTAGCTGGACTATTACAGTGCTCTATACTGATCTCCTCTCTCCATATATATTTTAATGCCCTGAAACAAAGTTTTCGTATCTGCATATTTTAAAGAATAACAGATGATATTAATTTTATTTACTAATACACTACAAAACTTATCCCAAGGTCCAATTATCTACATGATGAATTGGTGCTTTCAAGGCATCTATGAGGACTAAGATAAAAAAGCCATAAATCAAGACATTATCCAGCAAGTTTTCCAATGGGATGATTCAGCTGACAAGATCTGGGAACATGAGGCTGTAATTATAAAAACAATGCTGAAATATTCAAAGCTGAGAAAGACCATTAGTCAGAGAAGATTGCTGCAGCATTTGGTAGGAAAAAGCATTTGCAGACTACATTCCACAGAAGATAGTACTCTCTTCCACTGCCATCCATCAAGCTCAAAGAGGAGACATGATTCCTTTTCAGCTGGGAGTGCCTTTTTTCATGACCCTGTAGCGGTATCCTGCTATGGACAACACCCTAAGAAAGGAACTGACCTTTCCAAGGGAATGGGTGATTACAGATTTACAGATTATAGCAATTTAAATGCCAGATTAAAGGAACTGGGTTGTATGTTCTAGAAAGGAAAAGATAGGGCCAGGAAGAATGTAAAAGAATAGAATCATCAACTTTTAACTGGCAAAAAGCTAATTGTTAATCTTCAGCAAAGATGATTTGGATGGCACATAAGCCAACCTACCTAGATGGATACTTAAGCATAGGAAGAGGTAGCTGAGGAACCTGTTTTAACCTAAGTCTATTAAGGATGTTTTAGATCATGTTTGTAAGAGTGAAAGAGCTAACTACAGAGGCAGCAAGGAGGAACTAGAAGTGGCTTTAAGCTAGGTTAGTAAAAATGTAATGAAACATCTCCAGGAGAACACATTCTCTCTTGCCATTCTTATTTTTTCACTCCCAGGGAGGCAGAAGCAGGATGTAGCTCAGCTCGGGTGTTTGTGCCCTTTTGGCACATTGCTCAGTGTGAGAAGCAGGGTCCCTTGGATCCCCTGTACAGCATCAGGAGCCACTGACACCTCGTGGTATCACTGAACAAGTCAAGAGCTGTTC
This sequence comes from Lophotriccus pileatus, assembly GCA_035583135.1. NCBI lineage: Eukaryota > Metazoa > Chordata > Aves > Passeriformes > Tyrannidae > Lophotriccus > Lophotriccus pileatus. The sequence goes on along the minus strand of JAWWES010000041.1, from coordinate 21,726,785 downwards.
TTGCACCTTCCTGTTTCAGCCTCAAAGTCCCCATCCAGCCTTACAGGTTTCTTCGATTTTCTTTGCCAGGCCCCTTGTATTAAGGCTAGGTTATGGCCTTACAGCCATAAAACTGAAGACTATTTCACCAAGAAAAAGTCCCTTGCTTGGTATCCACCTTGTCCCAAGTCAGTGAAGTACAGCAGCCCTTCCCACCCTTACACAGGCAAGTCAGGCAACACTCACTTGTAGTGTTCACTTGGAATATTATTTCCCCTTCTGAAATTATCCACCTGGCCTCTTATTTTATTAATACACATATTCTTGAAAAACTCTCAGACTGCAGAAAATCCAAACAGTTTAGGAGACATTACATACACATCAAGCATTTAGTAGTCACGTCAATGTTTGAGGAAACTAAGTGCCACAGTAAGACATCTGGAAAGCAAAACATGCTGAGCAAAATTAAGCTTTTTCCAAGCTAGCACTCAGGAAACTGAGGCTGTGAAAGAGTGTGCTGTTTCCAGAGGAAACAGAAAAAAAAAAAAGTTGGATCATGAAAACTAAGAAAGGTTCAGAGGGTACACCATGGCAGAGATCCCTCTTCAGCTTCTTTCTTAAGACTCTTGTTAATCCATATAAAGCACCACTAGTACAACAATTGAGAGCTGTGGTTTACACTGAAGTCAGCTTCAGATGCCTTGAATCCCACCTAGGTGTTCCTTGGTGAAAATTGAGTTACAACCTTCTTGTGTCCTCCCCTCTCTTTTCTCACAGCTCTTTTTGAGGTAGACATCCCCCACAACCTTTCTCTTCCCTCACTGCTCTGTTATCAACAAGTCTGCAAGATGCTGCAAATGCTTCCATCACCTTGTGTAGGAAAATGTGCATCCTGGAGCTTTGTCACACAGGTACAAAACGCCCTTCATCTTCGCAACAGGCGAAGCTACCCACAGCTACTGTCAGCTGTGGGAGACCAGAGAGGCTAGAATAGTAATCTTTGTGCTTGGCACCACAAATGAAATGCAGATAGATTGTCAGAATGCCTCACTGTTTACCATTCAGAAAGTTCCCCTACAGCAGGATACTGTAACTTGCTCACCAAAGGCAGAGATGGCATGACCAGATCCTGCAGTAAGTCAACAGACCATGACAATGGACAAGAGTAAGGAGACCACATTTGTGTGGCCACTCCAGTTAAAACTTTCATATATTTGACAGAAGTCTTATTAAATGTGATATCATACAGCTGTGAGGACATGGGTTAGAGAGTAAGAGTAGGAATCAAATTATTTCAGAAGATACAAAAATAATCCTACCAGTTTATTGCTACAAAATCCATTGTTTAAAACATTTGCTGCAGGTACAACTTTAAGAGGTTAAGAGAATCATATTTACTCAATTTTCATTGCTAAAAAAGGCACAAATTTAAAAGATACAAGGGCTAAAAGAGAGTTGCCTTTAGTCTAATTTCATCTCCATTTAATTTTGTAGAATAAATTTGAACTTTTAATTTGATGAAAGATGAAATATTCATTGACATTAAAAGCCAAAAAAATGAAGACAAAAGCAGTCCAGGGAAACTATTAATGCAGCCAATTTTTTTTTTTTTTTCCTCTTAAGCCCCTGCCAAGTAACTTCAAAATTATTTTGATATTATTCTGGATAGCAGCACAGCCAATAGTGGCATATACACCAACAAAACTGTATTTCTGTAATAATTCCAGGACTTACGCAACCTGTTTTCCACAACAGCCTAATGTTATGAAATAGAATTTCAAATTCATTAGAACAGGAGGGTTTACACTGATGAAAAAACATATATCATTTTGACACGTCCTCTATACAGGAAAATCTGAAAGATTTAACAAAAGCACTTTTACTCTGCTGTCAGGTGTGTTTACTGCTGTTCTACACTAACATTGATGGAAACCCACATTATTTAACACGCTAATTAAACATAGAGAACAACTCAGAATCCAGTCTTACTCTGGTATCAGAGGTTATTTATTTGTCTTACAAGGTAATTCTCAATATTGCTTGAAATTTTTAGTGCACAGAATTTGTCTCAGAAAACATCAACAATAATAGTATTTCTAATGCCTCTGTGTTAAACTCACTGTGGGTTCCTGAAAAATCCTTTGTGATTTTTGCCCCATAGTACTAGCTTGAAGTTTATGCAGAATATACCAAAACTCATGACACAAAGCCCCAAGAGATTACAGCCATTTCTGTGTCAGCCCTTAATTTCTGAATATAGACATAGTTATACCTTACTTAGTTTCAGGAAAAGTTCAAGCTGGCCCTACTTAAGCAGAAATTTACAAAGAAAGCAAGGTCTTCTCACAGCTCTGATATAAGGTACAGAATAAGGCCACTTAAACTTGGTTCATTTTTTGTCCATTAATAAAAGGATGAAGGAAGCATTGTCACATAAATTTACAAGCAACACTTTGCATAACCCAAGACACCATGCTCTCAGTATTTCACTGGAAGAACAGATTGCCTCAGCTCACATTACAAGTAACACGGGTGGTAAAGGATCACAACTGTGTACGCTGAAACAACTCTCACTAGAAAGCAGATTTCTTTCCAACAGGCTCTTTGGGATGTGAAATCTAATTCTGATGTTAGAACTGAAAGAGGAAGCTATTCCATTGTGCATATTTACTATGTGATCAGCCACTGTGGCTGAATAGACACAGAGAGAATCAATGGGTTAAGCAGCACTACCAGAATTGCAATAAAAACTGAACGAATTAGTCACAGTACTGCTGTTTAACATGCCAAGTCTCTTCCATAAAGTAAACACTTTCAAGTTAAGTACAAATTCCTCCAAGCCTGTTTTAAATATCACACACACTATTTATATAGTTACTCTTGTTCATCCTCTAAAGGTTTAAAAAAAATAACGTCTATTGTGCTTTTCATGGCATACCTGTGTTACACAATCATGTATTCTTTCTTTGCTGATTATTCAGTTTTCATGGGGGACTACAAAAATTTTTGGAGCATGTGGTATCAGAGTAACCAGACAGGTTTAATAAAAAGTGATGCTGCCATTAAAAAGGCAGAGGATAAAAAAAAATTAAATCTCCTTATTAATTTATCACTAAAATCTATAATATTCCATTAAGTTTACATAGTCACAGCAACACTGCACTGTTAAGAAGACAGTACATTTGTCAGGTCTATTTATTGTCCACATATGTAATTTATTAGCCAGTTATCTATAAGATATTATTTACCACAGGCAAAACTAAATACTGTGCTTTTAAGAAACCTGCATAGAAATGATTTGATGTTTCTTTTATTTTGGACATATTTACAAAGAGAATTTCTATGTGTGTTAGCAATAAATAATCCCAATATTCAAAGTGTCAGTGCTCATGCACACACTGACAAGATGGCTGCATGCTTTAAAAATATTATTTACAGTGCAGTCTCCTTCATAGCCCTCTCTCTAATAATAGTAGAAAGTGCATTTTCTTCCACATTCTTTATCCTTTCCTTTTGTTTTCATTTAGTCTTGCTTCTGAGGGATACAGCCTTCCATCTCGACAACTTCTGGCCAGCCTTCATACTTGTTTGTGTCCTTGTTATTCTTTATATGCTACAAATGGAAAACATCAATCTGCTGTTAATGTGAAGTCATTTATCCTTTTGCTTTAACTCACAGCTTTAAGACATTTACTTATTTTCAGGCTATGGACAAAGAGAAAACATCACAATTAGCCTCTTGTCCTTCGTATCAAATATAATGATCTCTCAGTATTCATCACTTAATGTAACTTGCTTAGACAAGTGTAAGCTAAAAACAGTTAAGCCACACTAGGAAAAGATTTTTAAACTTTATAATGGATGTTTATTTAGGAAGAGAGACAACCAAGGAAAGACCAACTGCATTAAAGCATGAACCACCACAAAGCAACAATCTGCAGTCAGGTAAGACACTGTTGCCTCCAAGAGTTTGCCACTGATTCTGCACTGGTTTCTACTCCCTTGCAAAGCTGGCAAATGAAAATGCATCTTCTTTCCTCTCCTAGTTCAAAGCTGCTTTTACCAGTAATTAAAGACAACATTGATACATGCTGAATTTTAACAGCTAAAGCATGGAAACATAAAAATTTTGCTGTAGCAGCAATAATTTTTGAGAGCAGAACAAAGCTAACAGCTGGGAACACCAACACCTTAACTACCACTTATCTGCTGGAAGTTCACCATTGTTAGTGCATCTAAAATACAAGCATTAGGCAGTAAATTTTGAACTGTTCAGTTTAATTTGATTCATTAAAAAGACAAATTATCTACTTATTGGCATATTAAGATCTACCCCATGTTTTTCTTATTTATGAGTCACCAAAGAATCTTTTTGTTATATTTAAAAGGAGAAGGCTACTCTAGGAAAAAATTTGAAAATAACACTGTGTGACTGTGTGCTACCACTGCAATAGTCATCTTGAATAAATGCATGGCATTTATAAAACATGCTACACTTTTATTAATGCAAGCTGTTAAATTCCAGTAGGTTAAAGAATCACAGACCTGTTCAAATGGACTTTTAGTCTTAATTCCTTTTCCACCACAGAAGACCCAGTTGTCTCTGAAGCCAAGGTTTGTAATTGACGTGCTTCCTAGTTCAGCAATCAGTTTCCGTGCTTCCTCGTTAAGCCTTGAACAAAACAGAAGTTCAGTATGTGAATAAAACATATGCCCTTAGAGCTTTCATTGCTCAGTGCACCAGTCAGCTTTAATCTGATTAAATACAGTTTAAGTCAGTAAATATTGGGCAAGATCTATCTTTCAAAATCAGATAAGGCTAGTTCTAACATCACCTGATGCAACGAGTGCTGCTCTTTCATACTGTAATCTCAAGGAACCAGGATACAAACCTATTAGTACACCAACAAAAGCCAAGAACCCTCTCCTATGAGAATTTATATGTATATCTCAAGTCATGTTAGCAATTCTCCAAGCAACTAAAAAAGTCAACCTTTAAAGTAAATATAGTTTGCAGGCTCAAGCTGAAGTCTAGATAAAGTGAAAGCCATTTTAGATTAGAAGAATGACCTGAATATATGAAAAAAGTTCTTGTCTGCTTGGGTCAGTTAATTCAAAATTCAGCCTGCTGCCCCAAAGCACAGTTCAGTGCCTGTAGGCCCAAGTAGGATAATTTTAGTATGGAAGGAAAAACAATCTGTAGGATAAAGTTATCATTCCAAAATCTCCAAATAGCAGCTATTTCTTCAAGTTACCTACAGGGTCTTCAGAAATAAGCACTCATGATATTTCTGCTAAGGGTCTAATTTAATATCTAATTTACTTTTGTTTCTCACAAAAGTATACACCTAACAGCCCTCTAAATAAATATGTACATACATCTGCTTAGTTTTAATTTGATCTTTGGTGTTTCCAAATCACATCAGCATTATAAAACTAATAAACTGGAAGTACAGTTTCAAATCTGTCATCCTGGTAAAACAAATCCTTGTCAAAAGTGATTGCATGAAAAGGAATGTATTTTTTTTCAGTATAAACCAGCATTTAAAAAGTTTAAAGCAACACTTGCTATTTAAAATCAATTACATACTTTGTTGCACCATCATCATATGTTGCCATTAACACTATTGTTCCATCCTGGATGGACTTCAGAAATTCAATAAATGGTGCCACATCTGAAAAGAAAGAGAACACAAAACTGTTTAATAGCAAGCCACAATTATATCCTTAAACATCTGCAATGTCTTTCTGGGAAGGTATTACTTTTAAGAATACTTTAACATGTACTTAGCACTTATAAAAAGATGCTGAGTGAGAGAAAGCTAAAATGCATCAGAGAACTCTTATTTATAGAAAGAGTTTAATATATATCGTGTAAAGACATAACCACTAGTGAGAACTACTCTGGAGAACAAGTCTGTTTGATTAACCATACCATTTCCTTCCAACTCAGCTATTTGTGTAAGTTGCACTCTCCTCACACTTACAGAGGTAGAGGTGAAGCACTCCCTTAACTATCCCATTTAACCACCACAGGAAATGAAGTCTGGAGAAGGAGAGGGGAAAAAAAGCAAATTTGTTGTTTCTCTCTGACCAGCTTAACTGCACCTACCTCCTCCCCACATGTCAAAGAACTTAGTATCTAATGGTTCTCCTGTTTTACCTGGAGGGAAAGAGAAAAAGAAATATTTGGTGTCATCGAATATAACCAAAATTATCTTACAGAAAACATGCCCAACACTCCTGTTACTGACTCTTTCAGAGGAAGTGCTGAAGAAGACATATATAAATGCTAAGTTTTATGGAGATTGTTCCTTAAACAGTAGTTTGTGAAAAGGTGCAGGAAAAAGTAAGAGGAAAAAAAAATGAGACAATTCATGAAGCGTTGAAGGCCAGGTTGGATCAGGCTTTGAGCAACCTGGTCTAGTGCAAAGTATCCCTATCCATGGCAGGGGGGTTGGAACTGGGTGATCTTTAAGATCCCTTCCAGCCCTGACCATTCTATTGTTCTTTGCAAACTTCTGATTTCACTTCAAGTGGAATCTAAAATAAAACACCCACATCCTCTAAAACAGAGTATTCAGTACATATATTTGCCTTTTTTAAAGTTGGTTTTGCAAAAATAGACAGTACAGCTATAGACTGCCTTTAGTGCCACATGCAAAGTAAGAAAGATTAAAATTACACTGCATGTTTCACTATAGACTGGAAATTGTTAGTAGATTTAAATATCCGGAATAGAAAAATGTGGACAATATAGTATATCTCATTACCTTTTTTTAATTATGCTGTCTATAAAGGCAGTATTTGATGGAAGGTAGACTTTTTTAATAAATACATTCATTTAAAGTTTGGAAGACAGAGAGAAAGACTGGAGCTACAAAATACAAAGATAGGTATTTGGTTTTGAACAGATTAAGACAATTTAGGAAAGCAGCATATAGGTTTAGGGAAGTATTGTTCAAGTCATGCTTTAGATGATGTAAACGTAAGTACAATCCAAAAATAATATGAATTTATACTACAGTGAATTGATGAAGTGCTATCTCAGTGCAACAAGGAATTGCATCCTATACATTAAGGGCAAATCTGCCAGTACTGACATTCAGTTCAGCTTTCAAGGTAACACACAGTAAATTTCATCGGTTGTAATGAAAATTAAGAACCCTGAACAAAATTATATTACATGATGTATTTATGGACAAGATCTATAGACCAAATATACAGATTCAAGCTAGGAAATAATGAGCTAGTCTTTCCACGTAGTAACAAAATTATAAAAGAAGTTTTACTGAAAACAGAGCAACGAAAGAATTTAGGCTACAGTTTTATTAGTGGTGGCAACACACAAGGGCAACAGAAGTAGGACACTTCTCATGTCTTTTTCCATCTTGCTGTGCATTAGGAATTTATCTAATGTCACCACAGCGCTCTACTGTTGCTGATTTTACAGCTCATTTTCAGAAACAAAAACGCACTGAGTTTTTCTACTTCATAACAAAAAGGTGTTAGTGCCAAGATCTGACATTATCTCAGTATAAATACACTGAATGCTTCCTTTTCTCATATTGCTTGCCTTTCCTCATCCCTTTTTTTTTTTACCTTAAATTTTGGAAACAATTTGAAAATGAAGACAATTTGCTGACTTAAAATGTCACTTACCATTGACCAAGGCCACATTTATTCCTCTGCCAACATTATTTTTAACTCCACTCATTAAACTGAAACAAAATAAATATTTTTATTTTTAATAGGAAAACTTTTGATGTGAAATATTACTGGTTTTTAAATAGGATCAAACTGTAGAAGTTATGTAGTTAAAAGACCACATGTTCATGAGTACTTAAATGAAGCAAAATCTCCTTCATCTAATCTGTGTGCTCTTATGGCACCACTGAATTGAGAATAACACAGTTATCTCCAGTTATAACTGCTTTCATTTGATTGCTTAATCATCTTCTTTTTAAAATATGTCTGTATATTAAAAATGTCACAAAAAAATAGCATTATTAATTTATTTTAAAAAATACTTTGCAGTCAAAGAGCCTGAAGCGAATATTAATTTGAGGAGCTTGGCACAGTCACAGTCAACTTTTTTTTTTGGTAAGCACATGATAAACAAAAATATGTTAATGAGTTTAAAAGCTAACGGAACAGAAGCATTTAAACTCATATTACAGCATCACATCAAGAAATAAGATTTTCATGTCATGTCTGAGCATCCGTTCTAAACAAGAAAAACATAGGCAAATAAAGACTGGAACATAAATGCAAGAAGGTAGTGAAGTCCTGAACACACTTCTTTTCTCATACAAAATTTAGTGGACATTTAATTTACAAAAAATAATAAGAACTTCCTTTCATTGTAATCAGAAATTCTCTGTAGATAAAGAACAGTCAAAATAATATCTAATACTGAGGTGACTAGACACTGAAATTCCACACATCCATAAAGTTACAATGGATTCAGACGACAAAAATCCTTCAACTATGAATACAAAAATTACTAATTATTAAAGGAATGTAGTGCAACAGTCTGGTATCAGGTTACCGTGGTACAGTCATGCAACTGGCTTCTTAATAGAGGAAGTAAAACTGCATGGAGAAGTTGCTGGTAAAGAAGTAAATGTCACCCCTTCTAAAAATCCCATGAAGTGGCAACTACAATAGTATTTTGATGATGAGTCCAGTATTTTTTTTCTAATTTGGATTATGTCCTCCCAGTATAGAACAAGGCTATAACTGAAAGCACCTTTAGTACTTTCATAAACTGAGTGACATCCTTACATTTAATGTATAGGGAAAAACCTACTCAGTAAATATAATTTACAAATTATGAAAACTTGTTTACAAATTATGAAAACTTGTTCCTGTTTTCTTGTCTTGGAAGTATGAAGAAGAATACAAAGTAATCAGAAAAAAAACTTTGCAGGAGTGAGTTCACAAAATACCTCTAATAAAACAGCTACTGAAAAGGAAATAAGTTTTTTTCCCAGAGTTCTGATGTACTACTTTATACACTTGAGACAGCTTGTGCACCATCACAAACATAACAGGCTGCAGTGCAACAGCTTCTCACAGGAGGGCAGCCCTTCACCAATTTTAGAATTCTTCCAGGAATCTACAACCAACAAGCTATGAGTTTTTGAAAGAGAAATAAAACCTCTTATGAGCAAAGCGGGAGACAATATAAAATTAATCAAATTTTCTAGTGGACATTTAAACAAACATGACAAGTCCTCCTCTGAAGCAAACCAGAAAGATTTTTGCCAAGGGAAACTGAACTGTAAAATCCAATGGCTGTGCACTGAAGTGTACAGTAGTACTAACAGAATAGGGAACTTTGCCAGCAACTACTTTCTTTTCATCACTTTCTTCAGTAAAATATCCAGTAGAAGATTTTTTACTTTTTTTTGGACAGGAATAACAATCTCTTCTTAGTTAACCAGTAAGCGATACATTAAAAAAAAAAAAGAGTCAAAAACCCCAAACAAAATAACCTTACAATCCCAAAATTAAAATATTACTTACACTCCCACAACTTTTAATCACTGAGTCAGCTTAAGTCTTCACAGATATTAAGCTTCCTATATTAAGCAACCAGAATGAGATGGTGACAAGTTTTGTAACACCAACAAAAATACCTCGCCAAGAGATTAGGTAGACCTGTCCAAGGTCACGATAAGACTGGAAAGCAAAACCTAGCAGCTTGTAGTTAGTGTGTGCCAAGGTGAGCTTGTGCTTTCTTTGCACGTGCTCCCCAACTACACTGTGATGCTCTGCCGCAAACTGACTCCTACGCAAGCGAGCAAGCTTGAGCTAAGTCAGCCTCACAGTGGAACGCCAGAGTTAGTGCTAAAAATAGTCTTTTCTTTAAGATCATTTGAGACTAGTCTTATAGTTACTTTAGAGAGTAAAGTGATGGAAAATGTTAACCAATATGTTTTATTGTCTTGTGGATTAATTATCCTATTTACTATATTACATGAGGTTCTTTTGTTCACAGTGTTGACATTTGTTTATTCATTAGCACCAACTGCTGTACACGTTTCTCTGTACTAACATAATGTGGGCTGATAAACAGCTAAACTGAAGTAGTTTAAATGCAAATGGAAGGCAAAGGCTTTAAGTGTGACTGATATTAAAAAAAATCTGACAACACTAACATTATGTCTTTTCTGACATGTCACCTGCAAAATCGAGTAGTTAGATTATGTTAATAGGAAGCTGCACGCTCTGGGTGACAATGAGGAGGAATAACCTAAGAGCAAAAACCAGTCTAAAAATAAATATTATTATTCCCATTATAGGAATTACTGAAAGGTATGCAGTTAAATGCTCTAGATGCAGTATTATTTATAATACTATCAAAAATATCATTGTTAAAAATAGAGGACTTAAAATCAAACTGTGCCTCAAGCAGTTCTTTTCCCCATTTCACGATTACTTTAAGTTTATTAACTTTAGTTACTATCAGCACAGTTAAATACCAGTTGTTAAAATACTATTTTCCCTTTTCAAGTCAATCTTTAAAAAGAAGTGGAAAATGTGTTCTGACATTGGTACTATGGAAACATAGTTTAAAAGATGACTTTAAAAAGACAATACAATAATTCACTGAATTACTATTAGAGGCATAAGGACAAGTTACTTAGAAGCAAGTGTACATCTGATTTGACAAAGTTTAACTCACCCTTCAGTCTATAAACCTGAAACAAAGTGCAAACTGTCTTGCATGTATTAATATACATTTCTGCATTTACTGCAGAGCATTAAATATGCTTCAGAGATAAAGTTATAATGCAATGTAATTATTTCATATGATCAGACTGTTGGCAAAACAACCTTATTTAAGCTATTGATTTTATGTGCAAAGTGATCTAAGACAGTATTGGAAAGAGATACTTTGAGACAACAGATAAAAATACTTACACATTATCCTCTACACAAATTTTAGGTCCAACTACATTCGCTGCTCCACTTGACATTTTGAATGCAAAATGCTTTTCAGGACAAGCTTTGGAGATCCCACATTTGTATCTGGGAGGTTTTGTAGCTTTCGAAGGAAAATAAAACAAGATTTTAGAGACAACACCATAGGTAGGCTAACAGACAAATAACATCAGTTACTTTTCTGAAGGAATTCAAGTAAAAGAGCGAAGACAAAAAGTTTCACATCTGTAGTTGCATAGCAGCTTAAAATAATCTAGGTTTCTGAAGTACCTCATTATTCTAACTTCTTGTTGTCACCCTGCTGCTTGCTCTGGTACTGTCATCAAAAGCCACAAGCCAAAACTACAAAATAAACTTTACCAGAAAATAAGGAAAAATCAGGAAAAGAGGAAAATTAGTTTCTGATTGCATTTAAAGTCTAATTAAGACTTCCTTAACTATGAAAATTCAACAGTCTTTCTATTACTAGCAAAAGCAAGTCACAGCAGTAACACATGCATATGAATACTCACAGCGTGCAGCTGCTTCCAATGCTGATCTAGCTAAAATGAAAAAGGAAAATTTTACAAGATGTTACTAATAAAGTGTCATCTGCTATAAAATATCCTGTAAATGTAAAATCTTTCTGTACTCTTATAAAAACAGGTTGGTTGAAAAGAAGTATCAAATACCCCTGAATACTATGCTCCAATAAAAAACAACTTTTAGACAGTAGAATGATAGTGATCAGGAAACCCGTTCAGAACACTGCCTTAATTTATTACTCTCTGATTAACACAAAGATCCGTGGAGATAAAAAACCTCGAAGGATTTATGGAGGTGTGGGCACTAAACTGAAATGAATTCCCACCTTACAGCTTCATGATGATGGGGTTCCTTTCACCTCACACTGGAAACCTGCAACTGAGGTGTATTTCAACCCAGCCATTTGTGACTCTCTTTCTTGGGATAGAAAGAGACACAAGTAACCTCATCGTGTACATACTTAATGACACCTTTGTCTCTTCAATGGTTATTAGATATCTCTGCTTACTGGTTCAGATGTTGGCTCACACTGCAGTAATCTGGAATTAATGAACATGAACTCCATGTACCTAAAATTCCTTGCTGTTTTCTTGGTAATAAAAAGCACCTTTAAAGATAATATCGCCTCAAAACAGACTCTGAATTTTACGACAGCTCAACTGCTAATCCTTCTCTGTGTAGAACCTGGGCACACCTGAAATGTTTTGATTACTGCACATTCAGTTTAACATGGTAGTGCAAGCAAAAAAGCCCACCCAAAACAAATTCCGAATTTCTTTAGCAGTAGTAAGGCAAAGCACAGATTTCCACAAACATCATTCAGGTCACCTAGTTTGCAACTCTACACTAAGAATGCAAGTACCAGTAAACAAAAAAAGCAGATAAAATTATGTATACTTGGCAAGCAAAAAGAATCAAACTGATGCACTTAACGTAAGAGAGTATGTTAAGTACTTCATAAAGAAAATCATTTAATACACACATATATTATACATATATAAAATAACAAGTATACAGATTAAAAATAAACACAGAATTCTTAAGTGTAAGAGCCTAAGTCAAGCTTAAAGGAAAATGATTACGATAATCTTGATTATGGCTCAAGTAAATATTAACAGATGTACAGGGAAAACAAAGTCACCACTTACCAAATATGTGTCCTAAGTTTGCATCCATTTTTATTTCAAACACTTGAGATATGACATAAAACGTCAATAAAAATATTGCTATGACAACTACCAACTTTGCAGCACCTGTTAGGAAACAGAGGAAAGTTTAAAAAAATTATCTGCAAATGGTAACATTGATTCACCAAAACCAACAACGTGAGAACTGTGTATCAGATTACATTATGGGGAACTCAGAAATAATATGATCATTTGGGGACTTACTAAATAGAATTAATCTGAAAAAAATGGACATTATAATGTAGAATGTAACTGTATCAGTCCACCAGGTTACCGTGCCAAATACATACTCTGCTCTTAGCTTTCTCCTGCTTCATGCTTGCCTGACACCAAAATCCACCAACTCAGCTCAGAAGCCAGGAGAAACCAAAGATTTTTCCATGAAAATTCAATTTGACAAGATGAACTAAGCTGATCTACCTGACTGTTCTCCAAACATGAAATTCCCACCTCTCTCATTCCACTTCCCTGTTCTTAGCCACAAGTACCTGGTTCCTCCCTGTTCACAAATACTGTGGTTCCCCCCCCACCCCTCAAACTGAGCTACCTCTATTTTAATGTATGGCCAGGACTGAGACAGATTAGGGATCTGTTAATATATTGTAGCTTGGCTGCTACAGTCAGTCAGCTCTCAATATTATATTAAAAAAACCAAACCACCACAAAACCAGAAAAAAGCATCCTCACCTACTTCTCAACAAACTTAAATTAATGACCTTCAAAAGCAAGTTTGATGGCTCAAAAGAGCTATTTTAAAAAGCAAGAAAAAGCAGTACCTCTCCCCTCCCCCTTTTAATATATTGAAGCCCTGAGTATCTCCAAGTTTTAAAGCCAAACTTTCTCCAGCACTGAGCAGCCAATCTATCTCCTGGGAGAAGAGCTGGAAGAACACAACCACAGCAACCTGCATCTGAAATGGAAACTTGAACGTATGGGGCACTGCCATGAACCTCGCCATTTTTAGCATAATTTGAAATGCATTTTTACATCCATTTATCTTGTAAAATACTGCCTGAGAGTAGAAGTTAGGTGGGAAGGCATCTGATTAACATCTTGCCTTCCTATCTCTCTGCAGGATGTCAAACTGGTTGGAAGAAGCAACCTTAAAGCATGCTTCTGTTTCTCAGATTGCCAGCCAAATAAATCCTTCAGAAAAAACTGAACTTATGTATTCCTGCACATCTCAGACTGCCGATGTGATGGGCTGTTCAGAAAAACCTTAAAATAGACAGATTACTCAGCCTTTCAGAAGCATGAGAGAGGCTAATCAATCCTTCCAAAAGGCTAAAAAAAGATAAGGGGATAAAAATGGAAAAGAAAGATGAAGAGATACAAGAGGGTTTTGCCTGTAGTTGGTCTTTCTTTTTTTGTCTGTGAGCACATACATACTAATGATGTAAGAAAACACAGATGAAACTTAATTTAAAAATATTATGCTGGAACTCTAAAGATCGCTGCACTTGAAGGGAAGAGAACCACACAGAAGCACTGGAGAAAACAGATGATTTCAACATACGTTAAGAAGTGGGAAAAAGGTTTTCAAAGCAACACTGCCTAAAAAGAACAAGATGGTACCAGATTTTGGACTGTGTCATCTAGCAAGTGGCACTTGGAGAGCATGATGTTTCAGTATATAGTGAGATGAATGAGAACTCAGTTTGAGGACTAACCATCCCCTCCACTGAGCCTTTCAAATGAACTGCAAGTGCTCCCTCCTTTCTCCAACAAGATTCTTTTAGCATTTGAACCAAAACCGGCCCGTTTGCTACAGATGAAACAGTCTATATGAACTGCCGTATCTTCTTTGCCTGTGGTTTTCAGCAAAAAAGTAGTTAGATGGAAGAAAAATATATTAAAAAAAAAGTATGGAAAGCAATTTTCCAGCTGAATTAGCCATCTAAAAATTGCAGCATTTTCCAGTTATCAGCTTTACTTTAGCAGGTTGCTCCCAGTTCTACATATTTGTAATGGTTTTGGTCTAGGCCTTCCTTGTGACCAGCTTGCAACCAGGGAAGTGACCATGTACCCAGTATTCCATACGATTTTTTACATAAACCAAGGTATAAATAAGAGAGAGATTAGAGGTCTCGCTCTCTCTTCCAGTGAGGTTCAGGAGCAGTGGGTCCTTGCATTGGTCTCGCTTATCTGGAGGCTGAAGCCTGCAGCGACCGCTGATCTGCCACACAGGAGGTTGGAGAGTGCTGGCTCTGTGATATTGCTTCTCTGAGGGACATGATGAGATTTGTTTTACCAGTTATTTTGCTAGTTCTTAGGTTTGATTGTGTATATTTGTTCCATGTCCCTTTTGTCCCTTTTTCCCCTTTTCCCCTTTCCCTTTGGGGGTGTTTGGATTCCCTTCGCTGTATCAAAATACATAGTATTTTAATTGTATATAACTGTAATATACATAAATATATATATTTTTATATAATTAGATTGATTTCGGGCTCTTCAAT